>CM035111.1:45313126-46574874 GCA_020205505.1 Panax japonicus
TTTTTGCTAATTTTTTTTATATAAATATATTAAACAATATTATGCACTCATTTTTATTAAATTGAATATTTAAAATTATTAAATAAAATTTTATCATTTAAAATGGTAAAATAGTGTCATTAAGAGACAACTTACTTTTTAGTTATCAAACAATTTTTTAGATTCAGACATCATAACCATTCAGATGATCTAATTTATTAAGACATCATGATCATTCAGATCTTAATTCCCAAATTTATCAAACACAACCTTAGTCTTCTAAAATTTATTAAAAAGATGAGAAAGAAATAAATTATCCTTTAATCATAAAGGATAATATAGAAAATTAAGTATTTAATACTTCCTTGAAATTTATAAACGACAAATAAAAAAGAACACAAATCTCTTTCTAAAGGAATAAATAAAAAAGAACTAAGAGAGTATTAAATTAAAAAATAAAACTACAACACTTTTTTCTCCGAATAACTTTTGTATAGTTAGAAAATCAATTTATTACCCATAGTTCTATCAATTCTATCACTTAAATGTTGGAAATGGATTTGAAAAATTAAATATTAGAGCATTTTGAGGCTCAATTTAATGTGGAATTCATACTCCGAAAATATTGGGTCCATGCATCAATGCGTTCTCCTCCGCGAGGAGTATAACGTGATATATTTATTTGTTCAAATCTATTAAGAATTGAAGGAGAAAATTAACTCCAAAGTCACCTATTTGAAATGTTGTAAATTGCATAGTCCCACATAGGAAGTTTGAGGGAAAAGTGAAGAATGTATATATGGGATGTTTGCACAATGGTAAGGGCTTCAAGGGGGATCCCACTTTTGTGGAAGAGAGATGACATAGCGAAGGCTTGATTCAAACTCACATGCGCTATCGATTAATTGGGTCGGGATATATATTTTTTTGGACAAAATTTGTTTAGTTTATTATCACGGATACTACGTCGTTTTGACGAATGGATGCCCCAACGGTCATATCCTATCTTAACCGTCACAATTTTTTTTATAAATAGTCTATCCGGGAAGCGCATCAAACACAAGCTTCATTCCTTCGCAGTATCCCCCCCCCCTTCCCCCTTCCCCCTTCCCCCTTCCCCCTTCATTCATCATCACAGTAAGGTTCAGTACATTACATAAAAATTACGTTCGAAGAATTCTTAATTTTGAAGTGCTACTAATTAAGAATTGGAAATTCTTTTTATCTTGGGAAGTAATTATTCAACAAATCTTTTAGCACCAGTGGGGGATTAAATTTGCTTTAAGGAGACTTTGTGAATTCAAAGCACTTGGATTTATCTGTCTTGTATTTTCAGAATCTGATTTCTTTTTCCAAGTAACTACAATAAATTTTTCTAAATCTGATTTGCTTAACTTGGTTATTATATATATATATATATATATATATATATTAAATGTTACTATATTACAGAATAACAATCTTGAAGCAAATTTATATTTTCTGTAATTATAGTTTTATTTAATATCATTCTGTAATTTGTATCTCTTTTGGAAAGGAAAATTACAGTTAAGTTATTTGAACAGAAAATTGTTCTATAAACCAAATTTATGATAATACACATTATTCTGTTATTATATATATACTTTTCCAAACGTCAAATGTAAGACCCCAATTTTTATAAATAAAGATGAATTTTCTATAAATATCATTTTTGAATATTATGGAATGAATTTGATATAATGTTATAGTTGTGGGTAATATTTATAAATTTTGCAAAGTACACAAGTTGTTATATAATATTCGATTGGTCGGGGAATATTCGTTTTAACAGGGAATATTCGTACAACGGCACAATCATTGGTGGACCCCACAACAAAATTATTGTCGGATTGAGAAAACGACAAAAAATACTTTTTGAAAATAGCGGCAGAAGTTTTACCATTAACTGTTGAAACACCCGGTGTTAAAAGTACAGTAATACTCGTAGTTGCACAATAGTACACGGTATTGATTATTGATGCTTACGTGAGAAGACACTCAATTTTATTCAATTATTGTTACAGTAATTGCTGCATAGTATCTCACGTTATTTGATTCAATTATTGTCAATATTTTTTAATCAATAATTGAGATGACAAAGTTATTAATATTATTATTTACAATATTAACGATGTCTAGAAGTTCTGTCAATGAGAGGTCTGGTCACCTAATTGCGGGCCAATGGAGAGAAATCCTTGTTAGAAAGCCCCCTCTTTCCTGGGAATGACCTGGTCGATTAATATTGTGAATTATATTAATGATGAGTTTTGTTTTATTAGTATTATTAATGTAATAAAATAAAAAAAAATTTATATAAAACATAATACTTTTATAAAATTATTCGTTTTATTAGACTATAAACAGAATATATAATATTCTATTATGCATAGTGTTTTGTATAGTAAAATCTTTTTATATAAAACAGAATACTTTTATAAAGTTATTTGTTTTATTAGACAATAATTATAATATATTATATTTTATTATGCATAGTGTTGCATAGTGTCTGCATAGTATTTTGCATAGTAAAATCTTTTTTATAAAATTTTTCGTTTTATTAGATTATAAATAAAATATATTATATTTTATTTAAAAGATTTTGCTTTAAATATGGACCGTCCGATTAAAAGTAAATCAATCTGGACCGTTCATGAATTAGTTACTATGCAGTCCATTATTCTATAAATAGAAGCTCATTCCTTCATTATTTCTTACGAATTCACTGAAACTCTAGAGAAAGAAACTATAGAGAGAGTTCTTCTTCTATAATCTTGAGCGTATTTCTTTAGAGTTTTAAGAAGCTTTGAGCGTAGTGTAAGTTTTCTTCAAGAATATCATCGCCCTACCAGTCGGAATACTATTCTTTTATGGTAAGGGATATTATTCGTTGTACTCGTAAGGGGTATTCTTTCTTTATTATTCGTGAAGAGAACTTCTGTGACAACCCAAGAATTTGGACAATTTATGAAAATCTTAAATGATTGATTTAAGGTCAAATAATAGACCTAGACAGAAGATAAGTGTATGCGTTTGGTGTTATTGGGATTGAATTTTGAGGATTTCAAAATTCGGTAAAGGAAATAGGTGAATTATTCAGGATTAAGGATTTATGAGAATATGTTTTGTGTTTATGGTTGTGTATGTGTTCAGAATGTGGTTAAGGGTCAAGGGTTGACCAGATTAATTATATATGTGTCAAACCCTAAGTATATATTAAGAACGTCAATGTTCTGTTAGAAAACCCTAACGTCTGATGAGAAACCCTAGAATCGGTTCTGAAAACCCTAGTTTCAGTTCCGGGAATCCGAAACACTAAAATCATGATATGAATATGGTGATTAAGTTAGAAAACCCTAACGATATATTCAGAAACTCTAATTTCAGTATCGAGAATTTAAACCCTAATTTGGGAATCCTAATGCGAAGTATTAAACCCTAAGGGTTAAAAAGTTGTGTGTAAGGAATATGAACATTATGTGATGGTTTATCTTTGTTTATTATATAAACAAACAAAAGAAACTAGTGAAACCCTAAATATATATTAGGAATGAAGGATTTAATAACTTAAGGGTTATGGAAAAAGAGAATTATGGTATTAAGAATATATACTAATTTTAAGAGATTTATTTTATATATCTCAAATGATTAATTTTATAACCTAATTATAGCAAGTCTAATTGGGTTAAGGAAATAAGTGGGCATGAGCAAGGATTGGTGTTTTAATGGAGAAGTGAAACCCTAATTAAATGAATTGGGTTGGATAAGAATTAAAGGAATTGGACTATGTATATGTATAGCCCAAATGTTGGCCAATGAAATTGGTTAGAGGCTCAAGCAAAACATTAAGGGAATGACCCAACTTTTAGCCCAAGTGGGAGAGGACTTTTTGGACAATTGTTAAATCAAATAAACATTTAGTAAATAAGCCAAACTTGGAGCATTCTAAGGCCAAGTGGCCGGTCATGAGAAGCTAGGAAAAGGGGGGAAGAATGTAATAATGGTTCACTTTAGTTGGTGAACAGCTACTAACCACTCCTCTTATGTGTCATTTTTTTTATTTTGTCCAACACTTATGTCTTTTCATGCAAGAAATCCTTGGCATTTGGGTGAGAGAAAGAGGGAATTAATAAGGCACATGGTCGGATGACATAAGGAGAGAAAGAGAGTGGGTTTGAAAAAATTAAAAATATACACTTCATAATAAAAGTCTATCTTATATTTTTTCTTTCTTTCATCTCTTTTATCCTTCCAAGTTGCTAAGAAGAAAAGAGAGAGAGGGAGAGAGGGAGAGAGAGAGAGAGGAGTTCGGCCACTTCAAGAGAAGAGGGAGAGGGGATTTTGACTTTCATAAAACCAAGATCCATTCCATATCTTCGAAGGAGAAAGGAAATCAAGCTAAGGTATAACAAAAATTTCTACTTGTGTAGGCTAAATTTCCTTGGTGTTTTGAATTGATTTTTGACAATTTGAAGTTGTGATCTTGAGCTTTAAAACCTTAGATCTATGTGTATATAAGTGTTACATGTTTAGATATAATCTTTTTGAAGATCAAAAGTTAGATCTAAAGTATGAAATGGAGGTTAGGTTTTTCAACAGATAGAAAACCTAAATTTTTCTTAGCTTTGATTGTGTTGATGCTTGTTTGATGAAATAATAAACTTTAGTTCTAAACTCAAAAAACCTTAGATCTATGTGTTAATGAGTGTTTCATGTTTAGATCTAACCATATTGAGTGTTGATTTAGTTGAAATCAAAAGGAATTGAAAAATAGAATTTTTCCGGAAAAGTTTAAAACTAGAAAGTATGATCTAGCTTTTGATTCTTGAAATCTATGATGGATATTTGTGATTTATGTTTTTGGGATGCTAGATCTATGTGTGAAGGATAAAAACCCTTTGGAATCTCTCAAATAGGTTGAAACATGAACAAGTTATGGGATTTCTCCCAAACTACACAAAGGTAATAAAAATTGTTAGAATGACAGTTTGTAACAGCCACTTCTGGGCTAAATTCCGGGAGCTTAACATGTCCAAATATGGATTGTGATATATGAAAACTATATTTTGGAAAGATATGAACCCAACAAAATTGACGAATCATTAATCGGAGTTATAGATTTCATTTTATTTAAGTTTTGGTGAAGGACTCCAAAACTGTCAAACGTCAAAAAGTTGCTGCCTAAAATTTTCCGGGGGATGTTTCGGATATTTATTTAATGCGAAAAATTCCAGGCTTTAGGGAAGTGAAAATATATGGTATTATGTAGCTCGTGTCCAAAAATGAACTAATTCCGAGTTAAAACGACCAAGTTATGACCATTACAATTTTTGTGATTTTTCGACGGAAATCGCTATAAACGGAGTTCTACAACTCCGATTGCCATGAAATTTAAAATGGAGCATCATGTTAACATATATAAGGTATCCCAAGAGATGGGAATGTTTGGAGTTAAGCACGAGGTAGCTAATTTCTTAAGCTACGCACTAGAATTAATTTTTGAAAAATATCAAAGAAAGTTGGAAAATTATAGAAAAAATAATTTTTGTGGATGAAATATGTGTATATATGTTTGGACTAAGGATAGAAAAATAATAAACTGATTTGGTATTTTCGTGATACGAATATAGAATTCAGCTTGCTGGATTATGTAATTGTAAATCCAGTTTACTGGATTAGAAAATCTGATGAATATAGCTTTTTGGATTGAAAAGAAGTTGACTGAATTGATGGATTGGTGAATCCAGGTTGCTTAATTAGCAATTTGGTTGCTAGATTTAGAATCCAGATTACTAGATTAGTATTTAGCTTACTAGGTGTTAACGAATAACTTATGAAATAAAAAAGCGAGTGTTAAATCATATAAATGTCACTCTATGGCATGATTAAGTGCTTAGGAAGAGTTTAATTGAACTTAAACTCGATATTTGTCCGACTAGACCGTCGGGATGATAAAATTATGTCGGTATCAACTCAAACTTAATAGTCTAATTTGATGCTAAGTCTTATGTGTATTATAGACTGATAGGATTATGTGCTATGTGTTTAGGTTATTTTGTGGATATAAATAAAACAGTATTATACCGTGATGATATTATTCTAATATTGGAGATCTATATTACTAATATTAGGTCTTCGGGTAAAGCGTTATAAATTACGTTGCGGTAATCAACGGTTCAGGCAAGTTTCTTTGTACTTAACTCTAATAAGAGTATTTTATTCAAGCTTATAGTTAATCATTGTTGATTGCCATGAAAATTGTACTCTGTACATCCTACATGTATAAGTCAGGTATGAAAGGCTGATCACCTTCATTACCAGTTGGTTCAGAAATGTTTGTTCATGTTTAAAACTTGTTCAGTCAAAAAATTTGTTCGTGTTAGTTCTCAATTATATTGATGAATTATAGCAAGCTCATTATTCATACTCTTCAATCATGATATATCGTTATATTGTTGTATATAAACTTGTTGGGCAACTTTCATGCTTACCCTTACTATATCATGATAAAACATTGCAGATAAGGCGAATGCGTTCGGATACAGGAAAAGGTTAAGGCCAAGTTCAACTTGGGATATAAAGTGCGGTTATTTTGTAATAGTATAGTTTGATAAATGTGTTATATGTTAGAAAGTTTATGAATTGTGTATAAGTTAAGGTTACTCGATTTTGGGGAAAAGTGCATAAGTTTAATGTATAAACAATTTATGTTTATATCTTCCGCAAATAGTGATAGAAATAGCGCACCGAGTCCGCGACGATTCGGAGCCCGGATTCGGGGCTGTCACAACTTCTGTTATTCAATTCTTTATTATTCTGTTGGAATAATCTGTATACGCGGGATACCCTATACTTGGTGAAATTCTTCTATTCTGTTGGAACATCTTGTCTGTGCGTTTACGCATGACCTGGTTCCGTTGTTTATTATTCTGTTGGAATATCCTGTCTGTGCGTCTACGCATGACCTGGTTCCATTATTTATTATTCTATTGGAATATCCTGTCTGTGCGTTTAGGCATGACCTGATTCTGTTATTTATTATTCTGTTGGAATAACCTGTCTGTGCGGTCTATCGCATGCCTGTTGATTTCTTTTGTTATTCCATTCTTTATTATACTCAGTTGGTTAAAGTTTTGAATTCTACACTCCATGAAATTAGTGGAATATCCTTGATATTTGCGCTTCATCCAGTATCTTTTCATGGAAATAATCTTCTGAGCATTCTTGAATTTTACTCCACAAAGAAGTATCATGTCACCACCAAAAATCTGGGCATCTGAGACAGACAAATTCCGTCTCAAATGCAGCAAAATCCGTCTCAAAATCATTTTAAGACGGATTTTGAGACGGATATTGGCCGTGTCAGTTGGTCGCGTCGCTAATTATGGCCGTCTCCAAATCCGTCTCAAAACAGGAAATTAGACACGGAAAATTGCCATCTCAAATCCGTCTCAAACTATTTGAGACGGAACTAATCCGTTTGAAATCCGTCTCAGATCTAACTCATGGGGAGCTGAATTTTGAAACCGATTTTGCCGGTTTCAGATTTGGCGGGCATATTTGGCGCTTTATTTTAATTCACGTAATTTGAGACGGAAAAAGCCGTTTCAAATCTGTCTCAAAATAGTCAACAACTATTTTTTTACACATTTTGAGACGGATGATATCTGTCGCAATCCCGTTTCAACTTTGACGCCAATATCTTTTTAGCGCACATATTTTGAGATCGACTGTAGCCGTCTCAAAATTCATGTCAACTTTGACGCCAATATCGCAAATTCTTTGAGACGGAAAGAAGCCGTCTCAATTCTGTCTCAAAATATTTATTAACAAATTATAAATTGCGTCATAATTTAATTTCAAAATCTAAAAATAAACATGTTCAAAATAATAATGATAATTACTAAACTGTTATTTATAGGCAATACTAGATAAGTCATCTATCGATGAGTACTATTACAAATATCAACGTACTACAAGTCTCACCAAATACAACAAAAGTAACTTCTAAAAACTACTGCTTTAAAGCTCAAAAATATGCATAATTACACCATCTTATCCCATCCTCGATGGTAAACAAAAGTAACTTCTAAAAAATACTACCTAAAAGATCAACATGCATATATAATCACGAGTCTCCATCCTCGTTACTATCGCCTGAATCTTCATCATGCTCATCCTCGACATCAACATCCTACAAGTAGTAGTACATGGAATGCATGTCAAATATATGAAATGAATGCATGCATTCTAAACATAAGACTAAGAAAACATGTTATTCAATGATTATAATACAGAGTATATTGAAACACAACATGTTATTCCAGTAAATAGTTCAATCAGATGGTGAAGTTAAAAATTGAAACAACGAACCCATGCTGTGTTAGAATTCTATCACCCTTCCAAAGAATCCCATTAAAAAGAATGCAGCAAAACAAAGAATATTAGAATCTTGGACCTGACATGTGATGCTACAACCCCACTCTCAACACTACCACTAATAATCATACAGCAGATAGAGACAGAAGGGAGTTAATGAACACATACAAGTGCAACTTTTTGCCATTCAGTTGTACGTACATCTAAGAAAATAAATAATTTTCTGTCATTTGAGTTAATGATACACAGGTGCTGTTTATAAACCAAGAGAACTAGAAACTAATTCAAGCAAATTTGATTAATTTGTCACACAAAAATATAAGTAGAGCAACACGGAGAAAAGCAAAGACAGCTGCTGCTGCCATTAGGCAGCTGCTGCCATATAGACACCATCATGACTGTCTTAATTTTACTAAGACAGCTGAGATTGACTGTCTTAATTTTACTAAGGCAGCTGCTGCCATTAGACTGCCCAAAACAGTGATTGACATTCTAATTTTACTAATTCTTCATTTTAACTTGAGACTGAATTTTATTTCATTTTAAGAGACTTAACTTGCTAATTATCAATTCTTTGAGAGCATTTTCTCCTATCTGATTCTTGCACCACTTGCTAAACAATCATGACTATTAACGGATTGTTAAACATGTCCTACAAGCATTTAAATTGGGGGGAAATAAAGGAAAAAGAAACAGGAAAAGGGAGAAAGGAAAGGAAACGCAAGCACGAGTAGTACGTAGCTGCAGAAACAAATAGTAACAAATGGAAGTAACATAAACCATCTGTAGAATGTAATAATGTAACTTAATCAAAGAGTTATATATATATGTTTAACGGATTGTTAAACATGTCCTACAGGTTAAGGGTGGAACAACATCCTGGAGTTATGGATCTTTATTGTAAGCCTTTTTTCAGTTGAGACTGTTATTGGTCATACCCTGGACTTGCATAGACTTGGAATAACCAGAATTGTATTGATCTCAATCCAACTTGCTATCTACTAAAAAGAAAAGAAGCCTGATTCACTCTAACCACATTTCTGTATTTGGAACAGAGCTATTGGAATATAAAGAAAATTGGTAACAAAGAAATATAATATCCTCTTAATTAATAATTATTAAACACAAATTAGCAAAAAAAATAAAATAAAATAACTATTAAACAGGTATGGTTGGCATGATCTGTGACGCCCCCAAAATTAGGTATACATCACCCATCTTGGGTCGCCAGATACATGGTACAGAATTCAAATACAACTTACTAATACAACTGTCGTGTACAATACGACAAAACATAACTGTGAGTTTGAATACAATTATTGTCTACTAGAGACCATACAAACTCAAAAGGTGTCCTCAATACAATTATTGTCACACTATTTAACAGAATAGCGAGGACTACTAATACTATTCTCTGGTCCATCACTCCGTTCCCCGACTCGTTCCAGCTATATTCTCATTTCCTGAAGAGAACAGTGAAAGAAAGGGTGAGCTCAACTAGCCCAGTAAGAAATATTATGACTAAGATAATGCAGAATAAATTATCATTAGCCTTCAACAGTGTTAAACTGATAAAATACAATAAACATCAAGTTTAACTACAGCGGAACCAGCAATCCATTAAAAGAGTCAAGTAGAAAATAAAATCTACTATCTTTTATGATTTAAAAAGGTTTTTCATCATCGTTATAGCTGAGACTCAGCTTAATAAATATTCCACATCATCGAATCACCCCCGCACTACGGCCAAGGATATTCTTTAGTATCACGACCACAATTATTCATGCACTACGGCCAAGAATATTTGTGTATTCATTAATGGTCATGATCATGCCAACAACTGTCCATCAATGCACTACGGGCCAATGAGGATTTTTAATTTTTACATCATTTGTAATATTACGGTCATGATTACACCGAATAATCCCTGGTCATAATCACACCAAGTCCATCTATGCACTACAGGCCACAAATGACTTTCAACAAAATATAAACATGAGGATGATGACAATGATATAAAAATTCAATAAAACAAGTTCAAGAATTATTTTATCCAGGAATTATTAACGTCCAAATTTGTCAACACGATACTGTTTTGTGGTGTAAAATTCAAGAATGATCAGAAGAAGATTTCCATGAAAGGATACTGGATGAAGCGCAAATATTAAGGATATTCCACTAATTTCATGGAGTATAGAAGTCAAAGTTTTAACCAACTGAGTATAATAAAGAATGAGATAACAAAAGAAATCACCATGCATGCGATAGACCGCACAAGCAGGTTATTCCAACAGAATAATAAATAACGGAACCAGGTCAGGTGAAATTCACACCGACAGGATGTTCCAACAGAATAATAAAGAATGGAACCAGGTCCGGTGTAAAACACACAGACAGGATATTCCAACAGAATAATAAATAATGGAACCAGGTCCGGTGTAAAACACACAGACAGGATATTCCAACAGAATAATAAAGGATGGAACCAGGTCCGGTGTAAAACACACAGACAGGATATTCCGACAGAAATGTAAAGACAGAATAGTAAATGGATGTCACCAAGTATAGGGTATTCCGCGTATACCGGTTATTCCAACAGAATAATAATGAATGGAATAACATAAGGATTTCACCAAGTATAGGGTGTACCGCGTATACAGGTCATGTATAGGGTATGCCACTTTTACAGGTTATTCCAACAGAACAACAAGGAATGGAATAACATAATTTCTCTTCAAGAAGAAAGAATAACACCCCTTACCGTATTAAGAGATTGAATACTGCAGTAGTGTAGTAACCGAATACTCTTTTTCTTTCTCTATTACTCTCTCTATACTTTCTCTCTCTATAGCTTGAACGAATTCGTGAAAAATAATGAAGCCCTAGGCCTCTATTTATAGAAGATTTATTACTATTTACGAAAGTATTTACTATTTACGAAGGTAATTACTATTGACGAAGGTAATTACTATTTACGAAGGTAATTACTATTTACGAAAATAATTACTATTTACGAAAATAATTACTATTTACAAAGGTAATTACTATTTATGAAAGAGACTCTTAGATGATGACATATGGCCCCCCATAAGTAATTAAACTTACCACAAACGTCTAATAATAGACTCTTTATATACATCAAGGATTGAATAAAAATTACCAGAAATCATTTTATTTTATTTTAATCAACACATATTTAATCTTTCAACAATTATTAATCATTATAAATTGTCGTCTCAATTATTGTTTAGATAATATAACATATTATAAAGATGATACTGTGACAATAATTGAATCAATAATATAAGAGATATGATGCAGCAATTACTGTAGCAATAATTGAGTATAGCCGTGTGACTTCTCACGTAAGCATCAATAATCAATACCGTGTGCTACTATGCAACAACGCGTATTACTGTACTTTTACTACCGAGTAGTTCAACAGTTTTAACGGTAACACCTCCGCCGTTATTTTATAGAAAGATAATTTTGTCGTTTTCTAACTACGACAATACTTTCGTTGTGGGGTCCACCAATGATTGTGCCGTCGTACGAATATTCCCCGACAAAAAGAATATTCCCCGACCAAACGAATATTTTATAACAACTTGCGTACTTTGCAAAATTTATAAATATTACCCACAACTATATATTTTATCAAATTTATTCCATAATATTCAAAAATAATAATTATGAAAATTCATCTTTATTTATAAAAACTGGGGTCTTACATGATCCTTGTTTTAAAATAATACTAAAAACTTTATTGCCAACAAACAGAATATTATTTATCTGATCTATGAAAATAAATACTACTTGCATTTAGAAATGATGGTCTATTTAATAATTTTGCAATATTAAGTTATATAGAAGATGGTTAAATATAATATTAACATTTGTTCTAAAAATATAAGATCATTTTTTATTTAAGGAAAACGGTACATGTTCATTTTTACAAAAGCGGACCAATTTTATAATCATATCTAATGTCATGTATTAATAAAAAAATTTCAAATAATGTTAATAGGATTTCAAATAATTTCAAATGACGGGTAATATTCGAATGAAGACAATACTATAATACGGGGCCAGAAAAAACACTTACATCGCTATTTGGAAGATTCAACGACTTTTCTCTCAGTTTCCTCATCCCTTCTTGAAATTGCTTTTGCATAGCCTCTTCCAATTGTTTTTGTCTTGCATCCATCATAGCTTGAAATTGGGGGGTCTCCATCGCAGCAAGGATGAGAGATTGCATATCAGGTGATGTAGGTGAGGGAGTGAAGCAAGATGTAGAGGCATTTGTAGAAATTGATTCACTGAACCCACCTGCTTTTAGATCCTCACTCGAACCGAGACCAAACACTCGTCCCTTTTTAATACCACCTGAAGCCTCTGTCCATAAATCTGCATCAAAAATAGGTTCATTACTTCCGTACTTTTGACTAATATCACTTTTATATTTTTCCTGATAAAAGGTATTGAATGAGCCAAATTTAGAACATAATATGTCAAACATGTATAATTGACAATACACAAAGCTTATAGGTACACACTTACTCCTACTTTTCTTGCCTTGTCATTACAATACACACCGTCCTTTGTGTGTGTTAGATCAAACACCTCGATGTGAGTAGGTTTAGTTTTCTTCTCATTTTCCTACCATCACGGAAGCACAAACACAATAATCAAACATTTTTAATTATATTAAAGCAACCATAACAAAAAATACTTACAAGCTTTTCCGCGTGACTTATAAAAGGTATTGACCCTCCAACATGGTTAAGTGTTCCACCTTTCTTTCGGTTTGTAGAACCAGAATTTGAAATTTTTTGCCAACTTTCCTTATTCCATCCTTCGCAAAAAGAGACCCAATATTCTTTCTTCATGAACGAGGGTGGGTATTCGGCCATTTTTTCAAAATTGTAAGTTGTAAGCCCTGTTTTTTTCTTTGCCTCGTCTCTTGCCTTTTTCATTAAATCTTTATAGCGTATAGCACAAACCTGCTCCCAAACCTTTCTTGCCTTTTTATTGTCTACTTCATTACTAAATTGATACATCTCTTCAAATTCAGCCCATAACTCATTCTTGAGGTTTTTTGCCACTGATAACCAAGTCGGATATGGCCCCATTTGATTTTTTATAGAACTAACAATTTGTCGTATCACAGAATTGGGCTGAAATCTACAAACACAAATAGAAATGGTTATAAACAGGTAACTAAAACCTTAAAAAACATTGGGAAGTCATAAACAGGCAACTAAAACCCAAACAACAGGTTTAAAACGGTTTCAAACCTAATGAACAACGGGTGCAGGGAGCATCAAATGGGATTTTCCAGGAATTTACTTGGTTATGGATTTACAGTTATTTGGAAAAATAAATCAATAACATCACACGACAGACATCGAATGTTGAGGTAAACAAAAGAGATCCACTCATAATCCAATTTACTGAATATTTGAGACGATTAGAACCAATGTAATTAAACAATTTCAGTATGCAAAAGACCTCATTAAAGGCCACAAAACTTATTAATAATAACTCTGTGACAGGCTGACAGCACTAGAAAACCCAGTTTATTACAGTTGTAATCTGGACGCCAAGAACAATAACCTCCCCATCTAAACCAAAATCTCAAAGGAACCCAATAATGGCAGAAAGAAAAGGACAGTTTGAAAATATTTTCCTCCAAAAACTTCTCAATTTTAAGACAAAAGTGCAACTAGTAAAATTGGAACTGATTGACTGCTGCACAGAAAATGATTGACTACTGCACAGAAACTGTTTTGGGTGTAGATTTTGTCAGAAAATGTGCGTGAAATCCTTGTTCAAGCTGGGTTTCCCGAGGTACAATGCTGTATTGCTCTTTAAATCAGGATATGGTTACAGAAGTAAACATAAAAGAAGGATGCACATTCATATTCATCAGGATAAAAAATGCTGGATAAAGCAGGATAAAAAACAAAGGCAAGAGTTCACTATTGTGTACTTATGACATTAACTTCAGTTTGATCAAGACTAAGAACATCCAATGGAAGGGAAAAAAATAGAAGTACCTAGTACCAATTATGTGAATCACCTCCCTATCCTCTGGATTCTCAGGCACATCTTTACTATAATTAGCTCCCCTCCTAGCACTAATACCCTGGACACCTGCACAGTTTTATAAATAAGTAAGCTAAGAACGAGTATATATCTATAATAATGTCATCACAATAAAATATAATTACTTGCAGCAGTAGATTCAATGTTGCCTTGTTCATCTGTTGGTCGAGTGTTTGGTGCAACTGGTGGTATTGTTAGTTGAGTGTTTGGTGCAACTGGTGGTGTTGTTAGTTGAGTTTTTTTTGCAACTAGTGGTGGTGTTTGTTGAGTGTTTGTTGCAACTGGTGGTGGTGTTGGCAATTTGTCCTTTGTAACAGCTGCTGCTGTTGTTGAGCCATCTGATCTTGGTGTCTGTGATTGTTGTGGAGTAGAGCCAACTTCATGATTACTTAAAACTTTGTCTCTTCTCTTGCTAGGACCATCTTGCCACGGACGTTTACCTACACGTGCTTTTGCCCTTGTCATATCTGCAAGATTGTGATAATCATAAATAAATCTGGTTAAGAACAAATAAAATGAAAGTATTTTATAACAAAGAGAGAATCAAGTTTTCAAACATGTGCATGCTAGAAAATTAAAAGTTAAAACATAAGCAATAAAAGATTACATACAATTGAACAAAATGTATCATTTACAAACTTACAAGCATGTGAAAACTTAAAAATCAAATTCCATTTCCTCGCCACTAGAAGAAGATTCAAATTCTAATTCATCATCTTCGATGTCATCATCCTCATCGTCTATAAAGTCTTCTTCGTTTATCGTAGTGTGAAGATCATTGGGATCGACTTCTTCCCCTAATCCCGTGGCTGCAAGTAGACCATCTTGGTCAAGTTCTAAATCGATAGTTAATAAAATTGGCTCATATTCCTCTTCATCTTCTTGGTAAAAATCTTCCATCACACTTGGTTGTTGGTCAACAAATCTCCTAGATTTTGTCTTGATGACATTCCACCAATCGCTTCTTTCTCTCTTTCGAGATGGGGTGGTTGAATAGTAAACTTGTTGAGCTTGTACTGCCAATACAAAGGGATCATTTGTCTGAAGATATTTTTTATGTAAAATCTCTACAAGCCCATGATTGTCTACTCTAATACCTTTTCCCTCGGTATCATACCACTCGCATTTAAACACAATAACTTTGTTACCTCTTCCAAAGTATGTCAATTCTATGACATCTACCAAGCGACCATAAAAGTCATGCTCATCCTCATCATAGCAACTACCATTGATACAAACTCCACTATTAACTGTTTTTTTATTTTGTCCATATTCATTCTCAGGAAGCTTCTCATCTTTAGGCAACGCATTCTTCATTAATGAGATCATGCGATTAAAGTGAACTTGGCTCATGTTTGACTCATCCTTGAGGTTCAACAATTGTGCTACCATAGATAATTTTGTTAACTTCTCACAACCTGGCCATAGGGGATCATCAGCATCTTTTAAAAGTTGAAAAAACTTGGCAGCATCAGAATTTGGTTCTTCTAATCTAGATGTCTCGTTACTCCAATCAAAACTTTGCCCAGCAACATCACGCACGAGATCTATGTACGGATTTGTATTAAGCGGGACCTCAACATTATCACCATGATTTGAACTTTCTTCGGATAAATATTACCCCATGCACAAACCATTTTTTGTAATTATTTTTGAATCCCTTTCTATAAAGATGTATTTCAACATCTTCTCGAAGCTGGAAGAACCTCAATTTACAAGTTGAGCAAGGACACTTAATTTTCTGCTCACTAACATTCCCAGGAATAGAGTAAGCAAAATTGAAGAATTCCTTTACTCCCTCTCTAAATTCTTCACTAATTGTTCTTCCATTTTCAGCAACTCGCCTATCAATCCAACTTCGATCAAGAGGCATCCTTTCTGAACAGAACATCATTAAAATTTGTCAAATTATTATTATTATTATTATTATTATTATTATTATTATTATTATCTATTAACCTTAGATCCTTAGAAACCAATACTTTATCTTTCCAATCTATTACTAATAATACCCTTAAATAAACCAATCTCAATCTATCTTTCCACAAGATGAACTGATAACAAAATTGTATTAAAATATTAAAGATATTGTACTATTCTATATTACTATTATTAAAAAGAGAAAATAAAAAATTAACAAGTAGGAGAAGAATAGGCCCATATTATAATATATATAGTCAGGATTGGTATATGTGATATAGAGAGAGATCTACCATGTATGGGATATAGAAACTTGGATAAGAGCTCATCGTGTTTAAAGTAACCAAATATAAAAATCATAGCCTCCAAACTGTCTTTTTTTCTCTACTTTTTACTCTAACATTCAAAACTTTCAATCTTTAGCTTACCATAGAGCTTTGAAGAAACCAATACTTTTCTAATCTAGTACTAATAATACCCTTAAATAAATCTTCTAGCAATCTATCTTTCCACAAGATGAACTGATTAACTAACAGGTAAGATTAAGCTAAATAAAAACACTCTGCAATCCAACTAAGGAGGTGAGGGATGACCGCGCTGCAATCCAATTAAGCTTACTAATGAACAAGAAAAGAAACATTACCGTCAGCCAGTCGCCCGTGGTGCGTACGTGATTGTTTCTTTTAGCCCTAAACTAAGATCCACAAGACGCAGTTGATTGAGAAGCACGATTTTGGGAGGTGCACGATTTTCAATCTGATAGAAGGATGCACGATTTTGGGGATTTTGACAGAAAGAATGAGGATGCACGATTTTGGGAGTTTTGGGGATTTTGGGGATTTTGACAGAAAGAATGAGGATGCACGATTTTGAGGGTTTTGGGAATTTTGGGGATTTTGACAGAAAGAATGAGGATGCACGATTTTGAGAGTTTTGGGGATTTTGGGGATTTTGACAGAAAGAATGAGGATGCACGATTTTGAGGGTTTTGGGAATTTTGGGGATTTTCTGATAGAACAAAACTTATTTAGTCTAATTATTTCGTTTTTTGTTTTTTTTTTTGTTGATATAGTTGGAGGGAATTTTTGGTGGGAAACTAAAATACTGAGACGGAATATTTCCGTCTCTAATCCGTCTCTAACAGTAAGAATGAATTGGAGACTAATATTTAGAGGGAAAATAAAAATTAGAGACGGACATTTCGGTCTCTAATCCGTTTCAAACATAAATATTTATTTCTTTTTTTAATTATTAATCTGAGACGACCACAGTTGGTCTCAAATCTGTTTCAAAAATGAGTTTATAATTTTCTAAAAAATACTTACTTTTTGAGACGGTTAAATCCGTCTCTAATTCCGTTTCTAATATTTGAGACGATGCTTGTGGTTTCAGAATCCGTCTCGGTTTTTTACTTCCAAATCATGTCGAGACCTAGCAAAATTTCGGTTTCTAAGTCCGTCTCAAATTACTAGAATTAGAGACGGACCTTAGTCCGTCTCAAAAAATTGGTTTCAGTTACCCAGTATTCTAGTAGTGTGTTGACAATTTGGACGTTATTGGTTCTTGGATAAATTAATTCTTGAACTTGTTTTATTGAATTCTTATATCATTGTCATCATCCTCATATTTATATTATATTGAAAGTCATTTGTGGCCTGTAGTGCATAGATGGACTTGGTATGATTATGACCAGGGTTTATTCGGTGTAATCATGACCGTAATATTACAAATGATGTGGAAAAAGTCATCATTGGCCCGTAGTGCATTGATGGACAGTTGTTGGCATGATCATGACCATTGATGAATACACGAATATCCTTGGCCCGTAGTGTATGGATAATTTGTGGTCGTGATGCTAATGAATATCATTGGCCGTAGTGCAGGGATGATGTGGATTATTTATTAAGCTGAGTCTCAGCGATAAAAGTAATGAAAAACTTTTTAAATCATAGAAGATAGTAGATTTTATTCTCTACTTGACTCTTCTAATGGATTGCTTGTTCCGCTGCAGTTAAACTTGATGTTTGTTATATTTTATCAGTTTAGCACTGTTGAAGGCTAATGATAATTTATTCTGCATTATCTTAGTCATAATATTTCTTACTGGGCTAGTTGAGCTCACCCTTTTACTTTCATTGTTCTCTTCATGAAATGAGAACGTAGCAGGGACTAGTCGGGGAACAGAGTGATGGTCTTAGATGGTGGATTAGTAGTCCTCACTATTCTGTGAAATAGTGTGATAATAAATGTAATGAGGACCCCATTGAGTTTGTATATTGTCTAGATGACAATATTTGTATTAAAACTCACAGCATATGTGTAGTCATATTTTACACGACTGTTATATAATTAAGTTTGTATTTGAATTCTGTACCATGTATTTGGCGACTCAAGATGGGTGATGTATACCTATTTTGGGGGCGTCATATCAAATATTGTTTAAATATATATGAGTATTACAGTATTGTGTAGTGTAGTAGTAATAAATTAAATAAATGCAAATTGTAATGGCATGTGGTTGTCAAAATAATAATTGTATTGGACATTAACAAAATCTGTCCAAATATATTATAGAAATAATATATCATTAGTCCCAACCTTATCTCATCCAGTAAATTTAATAAGAAAGAATCATCAGAGAAATTCAGATACACATCATTCTGTTAAACATAAATTTATTGTTGTTTGTTTATGTTTTTCCTTATTTGTATATTTCTTAAATTATTCTATGTTTGTATAACAAAAATGACATCTACTAGCACCATCCCTGTTGTGAGTATGTCTCATGGAGAAAAGCCTGAAAAGTTCAATAGAACTGATTTCAAGCGATGGCAACAAAAGATGCTCTTCTATCCCACAACTTTGAACTTGACAAGGTTTCTTCAAGAGGAATGTCCTACTCTTGTTGAAGGAGAAATCGACAAGGAAAAAGTGGATGCAGTTGATGCACGGAAACATGCTGATTTTCTTTGCAGAAATTATGTATTGAACGGATTGGACAATACACTTTATAATGTGTATTGTACAATTCAAACTGCAAAGGAACTTTGGGAATCTTTAGACAAGAAATATAAAACTGAAGATGTTGGCATGAAGAAATTCATAGTCGGTAGATTTCTTGACTATAAGATGGTAGACTCTAAAGCAGTCATCACCCAAGTTCAAGAATTACAAGTAATCTTACATGATATTCTTTCTGAAGGAATGTCACTAAGTGATTCATTCCAAGTTGCTGCAATGATTGAGAAACTTCCACTATTATGGAAAGACTTCAAGAATTATCTTAAGCATAAACGCAAGGAGATGAATCTCGAAGAACTGATTGTGCGACTTAGAATTGAAGAGGACAATCGAGGATATAAGAAGAAGAATGGGAAAATTTTCATTGAAGCAAAGGCTAATGTGGTAGAATAAAGGCCAAACAATAACATCAAAAGGAAGCGTGAAGGCGAAGGTACTTTCAAAGCCAAGAAAAAATTCAAAGGCAAGTGCTTCAACTGTGGCATTCAAGGACATAAATCAAATGAATGTCGCAGGCCAAAGAAATTCAAGAAAGAACAAAAGGCTCAAGCAAATGTGACAGAACTGGAAAAACTTTCTGAAGATGTTTCAGACATTAATCTCTCTGCGGTTGTATCCGAATATAACTTAGTAGGAAACACTAAAGAATGGTGGGTTGACACTGGCGCTACTCGCCACATTTGCTCCAACAAATGGATGTTCACTACCTACAAACCAGAAAAAAATGACGAGCAACTCTTCATGGGAAACTCCTCAAGTTCAAAGGTTCAAGGACGTGGAAAGATTGTGCTGAAAATGACATATGGCAAAGAACTAACTCTGAACGAAGTGCTTCATGTGCCAGATATCCGTAAAACTCTAGTTTCTGGGTCACTGCTTAGCAAGAATGGCTTCAAATTGGTGTTTGTGTCTGTTAAATTTGTATTTACCAAAAATGATATGTTTGTCGGAAACACTACAACAAAAAGAGTTATTTTCGACGGAATATTCCGTCGGTAATAAGGCTATTCCGTCGAGGTTAACCTTAATTCCGATGGAATATTCGATCGAAAATTCAGTCGTATATAAGCAGGTCGAAATTAAGTCTGTCGATCTTTCGGTCGGGGATACTTAACCTCGACGGACTTATCCTCGACTGAATATTCGGTCAGTATTAATATATTTCCGACTGAATCTAGTCTGTCGAGGATATTCAGTCGATGATAAGCATGCCACGTGGCAGGCTGGCTAAAATGGTAAATTCTTAATCTCGACGAATTTCCATTGAGATTACCACTATTCTGCCGAGACTATATGTGACACGTGGCGCATGGCCAAAATGGTAAGGACTTATTCTCGACGAAATTCCGTCGAGAATAGAGCTATTCCGTCGAGAATAATGTTTTTTAATATTTTATTTGTTTTTATAATATCCAAGGATTTAACCCACATCTTGTACCTGTACCTGTATTCCCAACATCACATACACAAGCTAACAATATGGCCAAACATGAATTATAATTATCAAGGCCGACAATATGTCAAAAACCAACTAATTGAGAAGTAAAAAGGTCAAAACATCCCATTAATCCAAACTAAACTATATCAAATATCTCATTAAGCTAAATTAAACTAAATGTCAAACCGCAACAAAACCAAAGTAATGACAAGGTTTAAACTGCAATACATCAAAAATAATGTAACTCAAAATGTAAACTAAGTCAAAAATAATATAAACTACAAAAGAATGTAAACTAAGTAAAGCTGGTAGAGCCCCCGGTGTGAGGAGGATCATCGAGCGGGCGTCGACGCTGCTCTGGAGTATGAAAATCGCCAGCATCGTCATCCCGCTCGTCACTCTGCTCGTCACCCTGCTGATACAATATAATGTAACTCATTAGTCTATATATATGATTCAATTAAAGATAACTAAATGAAAATTAAATAACATGCAGAATATATATTTGAATTTAAAACGAATAGTATATCTGAGCAGTCGAGCGCTGACTCAACATTGGCCCAAACACGCTGACTCACTATTTAAATATTAATAACAATTATTAAAAAAAATTCATTGCTCTAAATTGTAATGTAATGCAACTCAGAAGATAAACGATTGATGTAATACCCCAGTATGACGAATTAAATTACTAATAATAGTATCTTTAGTTATGAATTTTTGGGTGAGTTTGTGATGAGTCAAGATTATCAAGAAAATACTATTGAGTCCCAAAATTTGTTCCAAACTCGAGATTTTGATCCAAATTATTTCAATTAATCATTTACTATCCAAACTTACTATTTTTATTTTTATTTTTATTTTTATTTGTTTTATAGAAGTGCTATATTTTTTTCCCCAAGTATACGTTTTGTTTTAAACTCAACTTGACTTTTGTTAAAAAAAATCAACTTAACTCAATTAAGTTCTAATTTCAAATTAGCTAGCTAGGGTCAATTAGATGAATGAGTTTCCACCGTCCACCAAGGGACCGCGAGTTTTGTTTGTTTGATTTAGGATTTTTCTGATTTCATAAACCAATTTTATTTTTTTAGGTTGTTTGTATTATATATCCTTTATATATTTCAAAGATTAAATTTATGAATTTTTTGAGATGGTTAAAATAATTTATCTACTTTAATTTTTTTTAAATAACAATTTAAAAAATAATTAACATGTAATTAATTAACGGTGATGATAGTACTCACTTTACCTTGAATAAAAGTAATGATTAGAATTTTCATGTCACTTTACAATTTAAAATGACTAAAAATAAAATATATCGCTAATTTATATCAGACAACTCGATACATGTTTGTTGATCCATACTCGTTTATATTATCGAGTATACTCGATTAATCAGTATACAATTTTAAAAATTATAAATTATGTATTACTACTAATTATATTATTTAATCCTTACGCTTAAAACTAAAAGATCAATATTAATTTTTTGAAGTTAATTTAAAATGTTTTTAAGTTAAAAATTGATATAAATTAATTATTTTAATTTTAAATATTTATACAATTAAGAAAGTTGTAAACTATATGAGTAGAGCTATTTATTTTCATCAACACTAGCTTTACTATTTATATGAAACAATTCACATTCTGAAAAATAATTGTTTTCAAGTCTTTAGAATGGTGGCAACTGGCAAGTGTTTGTATTAAGGTAATTTAGTGGGACTTCTGACATAAAAAGCCATATTTATTTATATGTTCATATGATATCAGCCACGGTTTGGGGAAGGTAAGCATTTACTTAATACACAAATATAATAAGATACCCATCAAACCACAAGCAACCATGTGGAGATGGTTAGCAGTCTCTACCATGATCATCTGTTTTAGTATGGATATTGGATAGTGAAAGTCCACAAAGTACTATAAAACAGCCACTGTTTTAGTAAACTGAAAGCTGCAGATTTCTTAACAAAGTAAATCAGCTCCAAAGGATAGAAAAATGCCAAAGTATTAATAATTAATACATGCGGTATAACTGAAAATCGAATCGAAAAAAATCGGTACCGATTTTGTACCGAACTGATTATTCAGCACCGGTTTCGATTCTTGATTTTTCGGATTTTGGGTACCGTTTCGGTTTTTTCGGTACCGGTTCGATACCTTTTCGATTTTTTCGGTACCAGTTCGGCTTAGTAACTCTCTAAAAATACTTTTAAAAAGTTGAAATTTGAGTTTAAAAGTATTTTTAGCTGAAGCAGAACTTTTAACACTTTTGACAAAAGCAAAGGTATTTTATCGATGAGATTTATTTTGGTTAACAAATCTCAATTATATAAAAATAAAAGGAGTATTTATTTTTTTTTTTTTTTAAACATTTATTTTTTTTATTTGGGACAAAATAGTATTTTAAATTTTTAGCATGTGTTGCATGCATTAATGATAGAAATTTGCAACCTTATCCTTTATATTGAGAGCATGATACCCTCATCCATACGTGCAAATTCAAGAAATAAAATTGAAAATATATATTTAATTAAAACAAAGTTCAGCAGATGAGGGCACGGCAAGTCGGCAACCTGACAAATAAAATAACATGAAACTCAAATAATTTATGTAACCTTTAGGAATGACATTGACCAGATGCTTGATAGTGACATTTACAAAATTTGTGAATATTAAGAATAAAAAAAAAATCTTTTTTCGTGAAATAAATAAATAAATAAATTCTTTCTTTATTTTACAAAAAAGGGCACCTTCACAATTGTATGTCATGAATACTAAATTAAAACACTTAATAAATTTAGGAAACTGATATTTATACATAATTTTTTGATATTTTCATATGAAATCGTTGCTATATATAGATCCTATAGCGACGGTTTTTATCGTCGCTATACATCTATAGCGACAATTTTCATGTGAAAATATAAAAAAATGTTGTGAAATTAAATATCAATTCTCTAAATTTAGAGTTAAAACAAAAAACAAATTATGCACCGTGTCGCACGCGTATTACAATATCTGGGACGCATGGTTGCGATCCGACAAGGGTGAGTAAGGATGAAAAGAAACCCCATTTATATATGGCAGCACCGGCTCTGGGCTAAAGCCCAAGGTGCTTGGACTTTAGGCCCACTAAAATTGATAAATTTTTAGGGCCCCCAAGAGGTATTTGTGTTATGTATATATATACTCAAACAAAAGAGACCAGCCCATATTAGTTTAAATTTAAAGGATCACAAAAAATTTACGCAATGAAATATGCCTAAATTTTTTTTATTATCGCTTTAGGCCATTAAAAACTCAAGACTAACCCTGATATCAGGTAGTAAAATATTACATAAAACCGTAAGCTTCCAAGTAGGAAGAGGAGTTCGAAATTCTAACCGTTTATATGTGTGTCTATATATATATATATACTAGAAATAGTCCCGTGTCTCCGGCATTATGGACGATGGGATTTATTCCAAACTTTGAACGACCCAAATGATTTATTAGGATGAACGAAAAATTTAAAATTATTTGTATTTTATTATATAGATATATGTTTAATTTAAATTTATAAATGAGAATTTTATTTTAATGGACTTGAAGAAGTATTAAATAAGATACTGTTTTTTTAAATGGAAAGGAGCAAGTAATAAACAAAGTATACATATCTTCTAACTTTCTTAGACGGGCGTATAAGAAACAGAAAGCAACATATATGGAAAGATATCTCAAGTGCATCTACTAGCAGCCGGCCATATAATTAATCAACTGCATTGCATACAAGGGTAGCAACTAGCAAGTATGTCGTGTTTGGGAATTTCTATCCTGTCAGGCTATACGTATTATACTATACAAAAATGATACATATTGTTAGGTCGAGTATTTGACTGCTATTTATTTATGTGGAAAAGTATTATTAATAAATTTTATACAGAAATATATACGGTCAGGATCTTAAACTCATCCCTTATTTAACTCACCTTGTTCACCCCCCTTTAGCGACGGACCGGGCGACGATTCGGTCCGTCGATATATGTTGTCCGTCGCTAAAAGTTAAGACGACGGTTCTATATATAGCGACGGACCGAATCGTCGCCCGGTCCGTCGCTAAAGGGGATGAGCAAAATGAGCTAGATAAGAGGCGAGCTTAAGATTCGGACCGAAAATATATAATAAGTGGGGTCTTCTTATAATTATTATCAATCAATAAGTTTCACAATTGTAATTCTCATAAATTTATCGCAATATATAGCACGGTGACACAACGTATAAATTATATCCGGTAAAATAAGATTTTTATAAAATTTAAAATATTATGTAGAAAGATATAAAAAAGATGAAATAGTAAGATAAATTAAAATTGTGCGGGTAAAAGAGAAAAGAAAAGAATGTAACACAAATTCATTAAACCTCCCATATAGGCTTTATAAAATAGATAGGTAAACATTAATCCCACTCGCAAATATTTCAAACAAACTATAATTAAAAGTGTATTCAATTAAAATAGGATAATTTTGTCATTGAATATTTATATACATATATATTATTTATTAATTATAATTTAATAATATACAAGGACCGATAAATTGCCCTTAAATGTTTGAATAAAAAAATATCAATTTTTTTACTATCAAAAATCTTATTGATCATATATAATGAGATATTAATTTTGCATATCAGACAAAGTTCAAATATACCATGGTACACAAATAATATATTTTAGAATTAAAATACTCCATAAATTCAATGCACTAATGGATTATTGAGTCACTCGACTTGCAAAATCAAAGAAATGTTATAAGTTTGTTTGTGAATAGCATTTTAGTTTTATTTTAGAGTACATCTTCTTATAAAAAGGAAATGTAGAATACCATTTTATGTCTTCATAATTCAAGAAATATTCTTGGGATAATTTCTTCGTTAGTCCTTAAACTGTAGTTATTTTTTCACGTTTAGTCGCCTAACTATTTTTTTTTATATATTTCATCCTCAAAAACTATATATTTCTTTAATGTTAATCCCCAAAATATAGTAGCTTTTTCACGTTTAGTCCCAAAATTGTATTTGTTTTCACATTTGGTCATCGATCTATATTTGTTTTTCATATTTAGTCCCCTTCAATTGCTCTATTTTTGAATGATTGGGCAAAAATTGCAGAAATTATAAAGTACGAGGATCAAATAATTGCAGGAGGCGGTTCTACCCTAGGGCAGGGGGGCACCTACCCCCACTGAATTTTCAGTTCATGGGTTTGTGTTCTCATTGGCTTTCCCCATAGTACATACCCTCACCACCACCACCCTCACCCTCTTTTTGTATAAATGACTTTTTAAAGTAATGATAATTTTGTACTATTTCCCTTATTTCTCTTTCCATGTGTAATATTTGGCTCAAAAAGTAAGTAGTACTCTCTTCTACTTTTTTTTCTTTTTTAACTAATATCCTATAAAGTTTTTTAGTTGTAGAAAAAAAATGAGAAGAAATTTTGACTCGAAATACATTCTTTTTTTTAATATTTTTTTCTTAATAAAACTCAAAAACACCACTTTTCTTAAATTTTTTTCTCTTATATTACAAAACTGACATTATCTCTTTTTGTTTTCATTCGCTTCCTTTTCTTTTATTACCAAATTAAAACTCAAATTAGACAAAGATAAGGTGTTAAAACTCCAAGACTATTTACTTAGTTTTCTTTATCCCGTGTGGCCTTATCCAACTCTTTTAGATTTGTCACATTTGTACTATATTGGATTTTTAATAAAAAAAAATTGTTGATTAAAAAAATCATTCTAATATTTTCCTTAAAAGAAAATTATGAATACACACACACACACACACACACACACACACATATATATATATATATATATGTATTAAACTTAACGACTTAAATGTTGAGAAATTATATTGAATTTATAAAATTATATATATAGTTATAATTTTTATTCTTAACAAAAAAAAAATTCTAAATTTGACCCCTTTGCGACTGGATCCGCCCCTGAATATATAATTGAAAAAGAATATTTAAAGAACCAAACGTAAAAAACAACTATTGTTTGAAAACTAACGAAGAGGTTATCCAATATTCTTTATATAACATTGTTCCATGCAATTAACTATTGTGTAATAGATGAATGTCAAGTATGAACGCGATCATAGACCCAAAAAAAACTAAGTATGAACGCAATATGTAACAGCTATGAAAAATTTATAATCAGTAAATTATTCATTGAGATTTGTTGGAATTTTGTATCTATATGGATATTTAAAATAAGGAAAAATGTATATACACAGCTGTAAATTACACAGTAGGCTATGGCGACAGTTTTTTGGGCTATAATGACGGTTTCACCCGTCGTCATAGCTATTCTGGGCTATGGCGACAGTTTACCGTCGCTATAGCCCAAAAAATCTGTCGTCATAGCCTTACTGTGTAATACACAGCTGTGTATATACATATACCCCTTTAAAATATTCTATATATGTTAAATAAATTAATGTGTTCACATTCAAGATCTGATTTACCACGCATGTCTTATTTTTTTTAGGTATGTTAGGAACATTAGATCTGTTTTTAGTTAAAACTTATTATCAAATTTTGAAGAAAAATAAAAAGAGAGAAAGGAAAGTCGGATCTTTAAGTTAGATATTGAAGTCAATATTTTTAAGAAGATAATATCAACTCCTTCCGTATAATTTTATTTGAGTTTTTTTTGTTTAAATTTAATTGTTCTCTTTTTATTTTAATACTATTTTTAGCTTTATTTTTTTAATACTACCCTTATTTAACTTTATAATTTTTTTTATTAAAAATAATATTACATACATTGAAAAAGTATCACTATTAATTTTGACAATAATTGAAAGTACAATCACACTCTTTTTTCCTATTTTTTTTATCTCTCCTCTATAGTTTTATTATTTCAAAAAGGAAAATAAATAGTTAAGAACTTAATTTAAATAAAAGAAACGATAATAGAATAATTAAAATATATAATTATTTTCTTTTTTATAAACGTGTTCTTTCAAATCAAGACAAATAAAATTTGGCAGAGGGAGCAACAAACATGGAGTGAAACAATATAGAAAAGAAAATTGATATTTCTACATGTAAAGATAATAATTCTACACGAGTCTCTCTCACATTAATGTAGGACCCACTAACTATTCTTGTGAGGAATAATGCCAAAAATATTAGAGCATATCCAAGAGTAGTGGCAAAAAAAACTCTTCGAATTGATGTTTGTTGACCTACGTGGCAATTTGAAGAGCATTATTTGCTATTTTCATATTTTGTGTCTCATCAGTCTCTTCAATTTAATGAGCTATATACATCAAACACATCAAGCGTAATAAATATTTTTAGCCTCTAATTGTAGATTTGAAGAGTGAAAATGAGGTTGCAGATTTGAACAGTGAGAAAAATGTTTGTTGACTTACGTGACAGTTTAAAGAGGTTATTAGAGAATTTTTCTGATGTGACTCACCTATTTAAATATCCCAAAATAATTAAAGAGACTGATGGAGATGTTCTCAAGTTATCTATAGAAAATTTAGACCGTGTTTAATTTGAAAGTTATTAAAAAAACATAAGAATATATATGTGACAAAGTCAAGGAGGCAAGTCAAAGGCTTCTAGCTAGCTTGTTAATGAAGAGAGGAAAATGGCAAACGCAAAGCTTAGGTAACGTATATGTCATATACTACTATAGTTACTACTATATTGGATTAGGTTTAAAAGGGAAGAAGCCTCGTGGTCTTTTGGGATCTTGTCTCCAAATACTACATAATCTCATATATGTTTACCTAAAAATAAAGATTAGAACAAAACACAAGATTAAGTTTTGCCAACCCATGCCATCATCATCTTATAGTAGTAGTAGTAGTTGGCATGACATTACTCATTACCCATTGCTGATGCACAACAATAAGTTTTTTCCAATTATATAAATTTAATCTTTGATTCATATTTTCTTTCACAAAAACTCTGCGTACATGAAAATTAAAAATTGGACATGGGTGTATTTGAATTTTACCTATTTGTATTTTGACCCCCAATAGGGGTAAAAATATAAATAGATAAAATTCAACTGCACTTATATCTAATTTTCATATCTGCCTAGAGGAACACTTTTTTCAAATAATATATAATCCACAAATTAAATGTATTAATTATCATTTTTGATATGGTTCGTATTATGTCGAGATTGGTACCAAGTGTAGAATATTTCTTGGCTAAATTTTTGAAAAAAATATTTAATAATGAGAATAATAAAGACTGTAAAATTATTGTTTTATAGCCTCTAATAGAAATATGTTAGATAGATTATCTAGGAGAATAATTCAATTGTATTGGCGAACTTTATAATTATCATTTACCATGATAAATTTCTTTAATTAATCATATAATTCAAGCCCCTTATTTATTTATTTTTTCAAATTACTTACGTGGCATATTGTTATTGGATGACATGTGTACTAAATTTTTACTTCTCCTACAATATTTTACACCCAAAATCTAAATAGTTTAGTTCTAAATTTATATTGTTACAATTCAATTCAATTTTTTTAACAATCTCTTTGGATGGAAATATGGGGTAAATCCCATCATGTAGTCTAATTAGTTTGAAATTTTTGCATCAATGAAATTATGTATGTGACAATTATAAATTTACATAGCCTTGAAAAATTTTATATTATGACAAAAAAAACAATAATAAGAAATTGCTTATAAAAAATAATCCACCAGCCTTGCCGAAGATTATGTATTACTCCCTCTGTCCCATAATATATGACGTTTTAGAGTTGTGCGCACGAATTAAATAAATGACTGTATAGTATTAATTGTCTATAACATCATTTACCATAAACTTATCTCATACTCTCACTCATCTATAAAATTTTCCTATAATGAGTAATTTTGGAAAGATTGTACTTAATTCTCCAAGATTATATAAAACGCCAAATAATTTTAAAAAATAAAATTATCTAAAACGTCATATATTATGGGACGAAAGGAATACTTGGCAAAAAACAATAATAAGAGACTGCCAAATAAGATTATACTCCCTTCCTCCCATAATTAGACCTGGCAAAAGAGGCCCAAGCCCGCGGGCTGGGCCGGCCCGCCCGCCACGGGCCGGGCGTTGGGCTTCAATTATTCAGCCCAGAAAAATGCGGGCGTTTTTGGCCCGGCCCGTTTTAGCCCGGCCCGTTTTGGCCCGGCCCGCGGGTGGCCCGGCCCGGCCCGCGGCCCGCGAATATTTTTTTTTTTTTTTTTTTACAGAAAATTTATATTTGTGGCTTATGAGGCTTGAACATAAGACTTGTAATTAAATAAATAAGAGTTCAAACCTTTTGAAAGTAATAAGAGTAACAAAAGTCGCAATGTTTTCAAAACATCAATGATGTTGTGATGTAATACTAGTCATTACTAGTTTTGTTTATCAAAGAAACACATGCACGCACAGTACAATATTTATAGGCCCATAGATTATTTTATATATTATAAATTAATAATAATGAGTTGGGGTTTAACATAGCCCATGCCATGAAAGATATACACAAGCATTCTTTTCTATATACTATTTATTTAATAATGAATCTCTTAGCAAAGCCCAATACTTTTTTTTTCCTTTTGAAAATGCAAGCTTTTATTTTTTTTCTTGTTACTTTTTGTTTTACACAAGCACAGTACAGTGCCCATGCAAGGAATGACCAAGTTTGTAAACTAGTTAATAAAATGATAGAATTCATTTTTTAATAATTCATAATAGAATTTAACTATTAATTAATTTCATTTGTCTTGTTTCAAAAAGTCTATAATTATTAATTATTGATTTATTAATTATTTTTAATATTTATTATTATTATTGTTTCTTTTTGATGATCATTGTTGCAAAAAAAAAAAAAAAAAAAAAAAAAAAAAAGCCCGCGGGCCGGGCCGGCCCGCCCAACCCCGGGCCACGGGCCTAAGAATTTTGGCCCACCAAAATCCGGGCCGTTTTGGCCCGGCCCGTCATCGGCCCGGCCCGCTCTCGACCGGGCCGGGCCCGGCCCGCCCGGCCCGTTTGCCAGGTCTACCCATAATATATGACGTTTTAGATGATTTTATTTGTCCTTCATTATTTGACGTTTTAGAAAATCTAGGAGAATTAATTACAATCTTTACAAAATTATCCATCATGGGAAAATATTACAGATGAAAGAGAGTGTGAGATAAGTATGGTAATAAATGAGATTTTAAGGGTATTATAGACAATTGATACTATATTTAATGCTTTCTAATCATTTTCTTAATTCTTGTACATAACTCTAAAACATCATATATTATGAGACGTATGAAGTATAGTACTTGAATTTTATTTTATATATAAACATATATTTTTTGGATAATATATACTCCATTCACCCCTTAATATAAGTTGTTTTAGAAAAAAAAAAATTGTCCATTGATATAAGTCGTTTAAAAATTTCAAGTAAGTATTAATTATTTAGTTTTCAATATTACCCCAAGTATTAAATATAACTTTAGTTCTCTTACTATTTTTATCCAATAAATAACACTCTCTTTTCTAATACAAGGACAATATAAATAATTAATATTATATTTAATGCTATATAATTATTTTCTTAATACTTATACACAACTCTAAAACAACTTATATTAAATTACGAAACAAGTATAAATATTAACATTGAGCTAGTACCTCTATTTTGGTACATCTTTTGATTTATTATTTATGTTTAGATTTATTAATGACACATATCGGCATACTCTATTAATATTAATTTTCAAGATTAAAAAAATTAAATATTAAATAAATAAAGAATGACCAATATATTTTTAAAACGTGTTAATAAAAACCTTCACATGCTTGTCAAAACATTTGGTGGGTATTCTATAACTGCCCACAAGGGCCACATGCCTAATTTGCCGAACACTAACCATATAAATGCAATGAAACACAGAAAAGATGTTGAACAGAGGATTCTGACCCACATGTACATTTAATAATACTTCCTTTGTTTCAAAGTACAAAATTTAGTTTGATTTTTAAAGTTATTTTTAAATTTATAATTCTAATTTAAGTAACTTAATAATAAAATTTATAATTATTAATATAAAAGTAAGTGAATCGAACAAGTAGTCGAATTCTAAAAAAAAATTATTATCGATTTATTAGATCTATTAAAAAGCGGAGGCCAAAGGCGCAAAAAAATATTTTTATTATCTGTATTAAAATATAAGATTTATGAATTCGAAATTGACAATTTTTTTTAATTTTATTCAATATAATGAAAAATATTGTAGATTATGTAAAAATGATAATTTATTATAAAATTTATTTTATGATAACTTTTATTAAATCACCTCAATGTTAAGTCTAAAAATGTCTCGAATTAATTTTTAAAAATGAATAATGATCTAATAAGTTAGACGGATGTACTATTATTTTAGATAATTTATAATTTTTATAATTATATTGTATAAAAATAAATTAATTTTCATTAATTTTAAATTTAAAAATATATTAAATTGATTTCATAAAATCAATATTGATTCTATATTTCTATATTTGAAGTATTATATTCTAAATTTTTGAGATTGACATGGTATTTTTATTATTTACTTTTCATTTTCACATAAAGGGCAAGGGTCCTCCCATCATGATTACATGAAGCTGACGTCATCATATGATTGGTTCAAGAACCATAGATGGGTCCCACTAAATTTTCTCCCCTGTCACCGTGCCTCCAATCACTGGCTTGCCATATCAGAACAACTCAACAACCCTATTTAATTTTTATTTTATTTTCTCTTATATATAAATACATACACACACCTATATGTATATATATGGAGGAAGTTCAACAGATATATACATATATTGTATGAGAGCTATAACTCATTGTCCCCTGTTCAATTCATACCCATTAACCATTAGAAAAGCAAGCAAAAACAGAGCTTTTGAATATAAATTCAATAAAATCATGTCTTGTGCATCATCAAATCAAAACTCTGGTTTTGACAATCCAAGAATGGTGGTCAAGAAGGTTTTAGCCAAGGCTCAGCGTGAGGGTGATGGTGCTGTTGTTAGGAGAAGCATTGGAAGGTATAAACTTGACAGGTTAATTATTTTGTAAAACATTTTTTATCTAATATATATATTTTTTTGTTTTATTGTTGTTTTCCTCTGTTTTTAGTCATGGGGTTTTGTTTTTGGACTTGAATTTTTCTGGGTATTGACCATATTTTCTCATGGATTACTCAATTTTGATTTATAAAACTTTTTGTTATTTTTTATGGGCATGTATTATTTTTTACTTTTCTGCTTATTTTGATTAATGGATTAAATATGGCTTTGGACTTGTAGACATGTGGGTTTGTACAAGTACAACTTTTGGTGGGTTTTTTTCCCCTCAATCTTTTAATATTAACCTTTTATTATTAAAATCTTCTGGGTTTTATTTGTGTTTTCCTCTGTTTCTATTCATGGGTTCTTGTTTTTTTCTATAAAATTTTATGTCATTTCTTTTTCTTTCTTGCCTGTCCATTTTGATTTATGGGTTGTTATTTTGTTCTTCTGTAATTCCTATTCATTTGGGGTTCATTTTTGTGGGAATCTGTTTTTCAGGACAGAGTTAAAGTATTTAGATCCTTTCCTCATGTTGGATGAATTTGCAGGTACTTTCTTAGATACATGATGTTAATTTGGGAGCAGTTAGAATGAAGTTAACTTTAATCAATTGGCCAATACAGTGTCGACACGCAGACTTAGAGTTGCTCTCTCAACGTGTTAGCAACGTATTGGTCAATTGTCCAACTTAAAAAAATGTTAATTTATCAGATTTTAGTACTTAATAGTTCTGTTCTTGATTTTAACAAACATTTTGCATAAATATATTCTTGCAGTTTCACCTCCTGCTGGATTTCCTGATCATCCCCACAGAGGTTGTATTACCATTCCCAGGCATTTTTTCTCTTCATATGTATTATGTTTATGTTCTTCAGATTTTAACATAAAGTTTTTCCACACTAATTTTTCAGGTTTTGAGACTGTCACATACATGTTGCAGGTACACTTAAATCTTAAATATGTGACAAACCTTTGAGAAATTTAATATGTTAGGGACTAAAATAGGTTCTTGTTTATATTAGGGAGCTTTCACTCATCAAGATTTCTCAGGGCATAAAGGCACGATTCGAGCAGGGGATGTGCAGGTAGAGGATATATATAATGGGAATTGATTTACACATGATTACTTGTTATACTTGCAAGGATTTAAAAAAAAAAGAAAATGTTAAATCCACAATAAAAAAATGTTATTTCCACAACAAAAGTGTCGTTATAGATCCTATAGCGACGGTTTTCACTGTCGCTATACATCTACAACGACACTTTTGTTGTGGAAATAGCAAAAAGTGTTGTGGATTTAACAATTCCCTTTTAAAAAATGTGTAGTGTATAATGGGAAATTGATGATTTTATGTGCATTTTTTCTCTAGTGGATGACTGCAGGAAGAGGGATCATTCACTCGGAAATGCCTGCAGGAGAAGGCACTCAAACTGGTTTACAATTATGGATCAATCTTTCCTCAAATGACAAAATGTAAGAATCGGATAATGGGATTATTTACTAGCTATATTTGGCAACACAATTCTAGACGATATGTTAAAACAATATAATAAGACGGTTAGTTTTTTAATATGAACGGTTTTTGTGGCTTAAACAAGTCAATATGTTTAACACGATTATACACATTTATTTAAAATAATTAGAAAAAAATGTATGATATGACGGTATAATTTTCCTTTGACATTTTGTTTTTTAATTCATTTTTTAAGCATGTTATCTTGTATTTTGCTAAATATATTATGCATAACTTACATTACTATTCAATAAATAAGTGAATGGTGCGAGTTCAGGATCTTGAGACAATTAATTTAACTGGTGGTATTAGTGTTGACCTATTTAGTGTAATACCTATAATTTAATATGTCACGAATTCGTCTAACAGAACACGATTGTCAACCTTGTTTTCATTCAAATTTGGTGATCTGAAATGCAGGGTTGAACCAAATTATCAAGAACTACTAAGTGAGGACATCAAAAGGGCAGAAAACGACGGCGTTGAAGTCAGAATTATCGCAGGCGAATCAATGGGAATTGAATCACCCGTCTACACTCGAACCCCAACCATGTTTCTTGATTTCACATTACAATCTAGAGCTCAAGTGCATCAAAAAATACCCGAATCATGGAATGCTTTTTTGTATGTTATCGAAGGGGAAGGTGTTTTTGGCTCATTGAACTCATCGCCTGCGACGGCTCACCATGTTTTGGTGCTAAGTCCTGGAGATGGTTTAAGTGTTTGGAACAAGTCCTCCATGCCACTGCGATTCGTGTTGATTGGAGGGCAGCCATTGAACGAACCGGTGGTTCAATATGGTCCATTTGTGATGAACACTCAAGCTGAAATTGATCAGACCATTGAGGACTATCATTATAGCAAGAATGGGTTTGAAATGGCCAAGTATTGGAGGTCTCACTAATGGTAAATTTTTTTAACCCCATGATAGTATTAAGCAGAAATAAAGGTCAACAACATCTTTATCTATCACTATCTACAACCACAAAGAGCAACAAGCAAGATGGAGGTAGAAAAAGAGAGAGGGAGCAAAGGAATTTAGGCTTCTAGAAGCTTGAAAATGTTGCTGTTTTCTACTATAAAGAAATGATGTATTGATCTTCCTTTGAAGTTAAATTTCTTGTGTTTGTTATTTTTTTCACGTTTTTGAAACTTGGGTTTAAGTGTTCTTTTTTTGTTGAAATTTGTTTGATGGACGTGGGAATGGTAGTGGGGTGGGGCTTTTCTTGTGAGTTGGGTTCTTAATTATACAAAAGATTAGAGATGACCCTCCACCTAGAGTTTAATTAATTGGTAAAACCACTTGTGCAAAACACACACACAAACACACAATGGGGATTTTGATAATGTTGGCACGGAATGATTTGGCAATGAGCAAGGCATCTTTTGTTGATCATTTGATGTGACAATGTTCATTGACGTGGTCACGTAGCAGAATAAATCTTTAAGTTAGGGGGGCAAGCGACCATTGCAGATTTGCATTTGCTTTAATTGATTGACCTAGTGAGAAGTTTGTGGTCCTGTGTTGGCACTGCTACAAACTTTCAACCCTTGTATTTGGAATCTGTTAAAGCTAGACCTCTTTGAAAAAACACTTTTCCCACACTATTAGACCTTGCTTTACAAATGCATCACTGAAGTGAATTTTTTTACAATCGAGTCATTGAACTACAAATTATTTTCAAACTGTTACTAAATCCGTTAAATGAGTTGAATTTTAACAGAACATCCACGTCAGCTTTTAAATGAACCTCCACGTCAGATGTTTCATGTGCTTATCATCCTAGCTATTTCCACATTGGAAATTAAATGAGTTTCACGTCAGCTTTTAAATGGGTAAATTTTGAATTCGAGTAATATCTTTAACATTATACATAAGTATTTTCATAATAAGCACAAATTAAAAATTAAAATTCATAAAAATAAATTCAAATTTCAAAAATATAATTAAAATTTTGAAAATTAATTATTATTTTTATTTTTGAAAATTAATATAATTATTATTTATATTATGAAATCATTAAATCTAGACTTAAATATAAAAGAATGAAATATTAAAGCACTTCAAACATCAATTATTATTTTTTTTAAATCCCAAACCATTAGATACTAAGAGAGAAAGATAACCCAAATTGTTTTGGATCTATAAGGGAACCTAAATTCGCAAGGAATCAAAATTCAAAACTTGTAAAGATCAAACCAAACACAAAATTTATTCCCATCAAACCAAAATCCAATAATTTGTCGTTATTTTTATAAAAAGATATTTCTGTCGTTTTCTCATTCCGACAATAATTTCGTTGTGGGGTCCACCAATGATTGTGCCGCCGTACGAATATTCTCCGACCAATCGAATATAATATAATAACTTGTGTACTTTGCAAAATTTATAAATATTACCCACAACTATAACATTATATCAAATTCACTCCTTAATATTCAAAAATAATATTTATAGAAAATTCATCTTTATTCATAAAAGTTAGGGTCTTACATAAGGACCTACTCTAGCTTTTAATGAAATGTTAACTTGTTGTCTCATTTTCTTTTCTTTTTCTTTTTTTTTCAGCTTATTTTCATTTTTTTCTCGATGTAAGAAGCTCTCGATGTACAAACAATTGGATTGAATGAATCTTACTTTCACAAACATAAGTTACTGAACCAAATCCAAATTTATTGATAAAGTAACAAGATTACATAATTGCAAAAAATGATATTATACAACTTATTGGTAATATCTACGAAGCCTACCGACATGCCAAGTATTTTTAATCTCTGTACCATCCATTACCCAAAGCTGATACGTACCTGGCTTCGGGACTCCAACAACTTCATAAGGAACTTTTTAATTAAGCATAAACTTGTCGACATTATGGGGCATAGAGGTTTCAGCCTCCTGAAGTACCAAATCACCATTTTCGAATCTCCTTAACTTAACACCCTAGTTATAGTGTCGAACAATCCTGCGTTAGTAGACTACCAAACTTATCAATGTCGAATCCTGAACTTCCTCTAGCAAGTCCAAATTGAGCCGAAGCCTCTCTTCATTGTATAACTTATTATACTGACTGACCCGAAGTGAAGGAGTCCTAATCTCTACAAGAACAAGGGTGTCAGTGCCATCAAAACTTTCTATGGGAGGCACCTTCTTGGTGGGATCGGCCAAAACCTGATTGATTTTCGGTAAAAAAAGGTGATGTTGGATCAATCGATACCTCCTTTTTTGGAAAATAGCCATTAGCTTCTGTTTTAGCTATGCTAATCTTTGTGCGAAAGGGTTGGATTTGTCCTTCCGGATAAATGGCTCACGCCGATCCCTTTTATCCTCCGGAGAAGCCACCCGATGTCTGTGTCCTGACCTCCCCCGATCTTCGCTGATGCCCTCCCTGGAACGGCTCCGTTGCCTTCTCTCATCTTTCCAAGAGCCTTCTGGACGATGCGTCCTGGATCGACTCTACTGTGTAATCTCCTGATGTCAGTGTCGACTCGAGGAGACCTCATCTTCTCCCACCAACTAGGCCAATTGGGCATCTAAGTCCTTTTGTTGAAGGCATAGGGCCTCGATTGCGTCTTTGTTTTGTTGCATCTTCCAAGCCAGGATCAGCTCTCCCTTATCTAGATCACCTTACTCCTGATCTCGGTCCCCTTGTGTGCGCTTTTAGGACAAATCTGCAACACGGCTACGGGGGTTAGGGGTCTTCTTGGCTAGCTGAAAATAATTGATGCTGAGCTGGAGCCGGCTGGGCCTTCGTTTGGACCCACAGAATGGCTACCAGGTCCAAGCCTATTTGTGATGCACTTAGTTGGTCCCAATATATCTTTAACTGATCCCCTGGCTTGGGCCGAGGGGTTAACCGAATATTTCTCCTGTTCGGACACTGTGTTTGCCTTACTTGTTATCATAACTCCTACTGAAATTGTGGGTGATTGGGAAAATTAGGTAGAACTAAAAGGTGCTTGTTGGTCGATTTCGCAATCAATGAATACGTGCAAGTATACACGGTCAACAAGTAATAAAGTGAAAGTAGAGTATCGTTCCCACGAGGAATTATTTAATAAAAATCACCAAGTACTAGTTCTTAACCAAACTAATTTTATTTAAATAATCTCAAATCGTGATTTTTCTAATTAAGAAACCTAAATTAACTAATTAAACTGAATTGCTTTATAAATGAATTTAAATAAATAAAGGTTAAGACTACAATATCCCTAATTATGAACTATAAACTAATTATCAAATTATCCCAATTATTATGCCTAATGAATTGTTAACAGGACATCCAAGTGATCAATTAACTTCTATTTAATCCAATTAATCTTGCTATATTCCTATGCAAAACAATTAAATTAAACTCTTTCAATCCCAATTCCCAACTTGTTATATGCAGTGAACAGATATTCCTATTCAATTCACGACCCTAATTATTCGTCATGCAAATAATTAAGCATACATGTTATCATGTCCAGTTCTAACCCTAGATCTCCTCTCCCGAATCCTTTTAGAGTAACAAGGTAATTACTGATCAAATAATTAATCAATAAGCACAAAACATGATAAACAATTCACCTTGACATAAATACTTGGAATAAGTCAAATAATTAATTCATAGGCATAAAAAGTTCAATTATAGTCTTAATAAAAGAAATTTAGTTCATTATTAATGAATTAAAACCAAGAATCCACAATTGAATAGACATTAAAAGATATAAGTAAATTAGGGAAGAGAATAAATGTGACGCCCCCAAAATAGGTATACATCACTCATCTTGGGTCGCCAGATACACGGTACTGAATACAAATACAAACTAATTATACAACAGTCGTGTAAAATACGACAAAACATAGGCTGTGAGTTTTAATATAAATATTGTCTTCTAGACAGTATAGAAACTCAAAATAAGTCCTCAATACATTTATTATCACACTATTTCACATAATAGTGAGGACTACTAATGCAACCATCTGGATCGACAATCCATTCCCCGACTAGTCCTAGCTATATTCTCATTACCTGAAGAGAACAGTGAAAGAAAGGGTAAGCTCAACTAGCCCAGTAAGAAATATTATAACTAAGATAATGCATAATAAATTATCATTAGCCTTCAACAGTATAACAACTGATAGAATATAATAGACAACAAGTTTTAGATCAAAAACTACAGCGGAATAAGCAATCCATTAGAAGAGTAAAGTAAAGTATAAAATCTATTATCTTCTATGATTTAAAAAGTTTTTCATCAACTTTATCGCTGAGACTCATCTTAATAAATAAAATCTAATCATCCCTACACTACGGCCAAGGATATTCTTGTAATCATCAATGGTCATGATGACTATACCGAATAATCCCTGGTCATAATCATACTAACAACTGTCCACTAATAAATTTCAGGCCAATGAGGACTTTTACCACATCATTCATCACGTTACGGTCATGATTATACCAAAAAATCCCTGGTCATAATCATACCAAGTCCATCTATGAACGTAAGCCAAAGATGACTTTCGTCACAATATAAGCATGAAGATGATGACAATGACATAATAATTCAATAAAACAAGTTCAAGAATAAATTTTAAAGATTTATAAATTAATTTATCCAGGAACCAATAACGTCCAAATTGTCAACATGATACTACTTTGTAGACTAAAATTCAAGAATGCTCAGAAGAATATTTCCATGAAAAGATACTGGATGAAGCGCAAATATCAAGGATATTCCACTAATTTCATGGAGTATAGAAGCTAAAGCTTTAACCAACTGAGTATGATAGAATATATAAAACTGCAAATGGATTTTCGCCCGCCATGCGGTCATCCACGTAGACAGATCATTTTCACAATTTAATAAGGAATGAATACGAAGGATCATTCACTATGCATGTGGTAATCCACATAGACAGGTTATTCCAACAGAATAATAAAGAATGGAATAACAGAAGAATTCACCATTCATGCGATAGACCGCACAGACAGGTTATTCCAACAGAATAATAAAAAATAGAACCAGGTCATGCGTAATTGATGAGTAGGTTTTATACCTATAAATCCGATATTATTAAACTTAATTATTGATATCTTTAATTATTTTTTAGTATCTTTTTATGTGTTTTGTGTTTATTTCTTGTAGGTTGGAGCTGGAGGGACAAATTGGTCATTTCGGAGAAAAAAAGGTTAAAAATCATTCAAATTAGAGCTGAGTGGCATTTTTGTAATTATGTGGTCCTGGTCAAGCGCTTAGGCGCTTAGAAATGGCTTGTGTTGAGCGCCTATGCGCTCATGTGTGGCAAAAAGGAGGATTTTCTATTGCCAAGTGGGTTTTTGAAGCCAAAAAGGAATCTGAATGAGGTGGGAGACTAATACAAATAGGAGGAGACTTTAGAAAAGACGTATCACTAAATTTTTGAAGAGATTTACAGAGAGGACAACGAAGGAAAACACGAAGGAGAATTGCAAGGGCTGAAGATCAAAGAGAGTTTTGGAGCAAATTCAGAGTTTCTTCTTCTCTTCTTTAGTTTTATCTTTTGTAATTATCTATGATGTTTGGATTATTAATCTGGATGATATTTTTCTTTATTATTATAATGAACTAAATTTTAAATAAGATTGCAACGGAACTTGGTATGTAGTTTAAATTGAACCTTCCCGTTGAATGAATGTTGGTTTTTATTGAATTATTTATTATATCTTTTGCTTATTGATTAATTGTTTGGCCAACAATTATTGTGATAATCTATATAAAATTGGAAGATGGAGTATAGATTGAGATATGGATATGATTACATCTGTTCATATAATCTGAATAGGGTTAATATGATTAGCATGTAGGATATGAATATACTTATGTGTCTTTTGTATCTATTAAAAGAATTTGTGCGTAAAACCCTTATTAACTTGATTCACATAGGAATATGGTGAATTAATTGACTAGGGTGTTCCTTGTAATTTTGTGTCTTAAGGATCAGAGTTAGGAGGATTTGTTCACGTGTTTTGGAAAAAGTGTGTGAATTTTATAAAGCATTCTTGGATAATGATTCATAATAATTAATTGATTTGAATGGGAAGTAAATTGATTTAAATGAAATACCAAGGGAAGTTGTAATCTTAACCTGTTAAATCTGCAGTTATTCTTGTGAAATTCTAATTTTAATTATTAGTTTAGTTAAGTTTAATTTTCAAATCACAAACAATATTTCGTAGTTTAAAATAGGATTAAATGCATTGGAATTAGTAATTGATAAATATTAGTCTAGTTCCTCGTGGGAACGATATCTTTGCTTGCTGAATATTACAATTGAACGCGTATACTTGCATGTTAAAGTGCTATTAAAAAAATTAGGAAATAAGTTTTTGGCGTCGTTGCCGGGGAAATTAGTTTAATATTTTGTCATTATTGATTTTTATAACGTTAATCTTAATTTAAACTTTTTCTTTTCTGTTCTATTCAGGTGTTCTTGACTAGTGTATGCAAACGCGATCGAAGAAGATAGATTTATTGACTTACAAGGACGACATCGAAAAAAGGTTTCAGCGGTTGCGTAAGTGGGTTAAAGAAACCAAAGAGGCATTTGATAAGAAAGATACTATGGCTGAAGAAGAGCAAAAAGCACTGCGGGATTATGCTACGCCGCGGGTTACTGAAATTCAGTCGAGTATTACGAGGTCTGCCATTATTGCTACAAGTTTTGAGATAAAACCGGGGATAATACAGATGATTCAAAATTTATTTTAGTTTGGAGGGTTACCAAATGATGATCCGAATGATCACATAGTCAGCTTTATAGAAATCTGCGATACTTTGAAGTACAATAATGTGTCAGAGGATGCAATAAGGCTAAGGCTGTTTCCATATACTCTCAGAGATAAGGCTAAGAGTTGGCTCCATTCACTACCACCAGGCTCGATTGCTACATGGAACGACCTAGCCCAGAAATTTCTTGCAAAGTTTTTCCCTCTTGCAAAAACAGCAAAGTTGCGGAATGATATCTTCTCTTTCGTTCAGCACGATTCAGAATCACTATATGATGCATGGGAGAGATTTAAAGACTCATTGCGAAAATGTCCACACCATGGGATTCCTAAATGGCTTCAGGTGCAAACTTTTTATAACGGTTTATTCAGCACAGTGAGATCAAGTATAGATGTTGCAGCGGAAGGAGCTATTATGGCCAAGAATTGTGATGAGAGGTATTAGTTGCTTAAAACCATGGCAGCTAATAATTATCAGTGGACAACAGCAAGAACGACTTAGCCAAGGACAGTATGGGTTTATGAAGTGGATGCGATGACAGCATTATCAGCTCAAGTGACAGCTCAGATTTCTGCTCTTACAAAGAAGTTAGATGCACTTGGGGTACAACCAGTTCTGAAAATGGAAACTATTTTTGAAATATGTGCGAGTAGCCACTCAAGTGATCAATGTGTAATAAATCCTGAGTCAGACCAGTTTGTTTCCAGTTATAACAGGCAGCAGGGCAGTTATCCAAACAGTTACAATCCAGGAGTAAGAAACAACTCAAATTTTTCTTAGAGTAATAATCAGTCACATGCTCAAGCACAAGCTCCAAGGAAATCATATCTACCTGGATTTCAGCCACATCAACAATCTCAACAACACCCACAACCTCATCAACCTGATAAGCTATCACAAATGGAGGAATTGTTGGCAAGATTGGCAACTCAGTTTGAAGCCACAATGAAAAACCAATCAGCTGCAATAAAGAATCTTGAGAACCAAATTGGGCAGATAGCTAGTGCTTTGAATACTAGAACTCCGGGTTCTTTACCTAGTGATACGGGGAAAAATCCAAAGAATGATGGAAATGAACATTATAAGGCAGTTACACTCAGAAGTGGGAAGAAGTTGACTACAGATTTAGACGGACAAAAGAAAATAATTTCTGCCGAGGATGGTGAAAAAGAAAGTGGAAATTCTGAAAGTAAATCTGGGGAAAATGTTTTGAAAAAACAACAAGAAGATAAGCAAACAACAGTCGTACCACCTGTGCCATTTCCTCAAAGATTTCGAAAGCAGAAATTAGATAGACAATTTTCAAAATTTTTAGAAGTATTCAAAAAGCTGCAAATCAACATTCCATTCGCAGATGCTTTAGAACAAATGCCTAGCTATGCAAAATTCATGAAAGATATTTTAGCAAGAAAGAGGAAGCTAGGGGAGTTCGAAACTTTAGCGTTGATAGAAGAATGTAGCGCAATTCTGTAAAGAAAGTTACCATCGAAGTTGAAGGATTCGGGTAGCTTCACCATACCGTGCACGATTGGGCCCCAGTTCTTTAACAGATGTTTGTGTGATTTGGGTGCGAGTATTAACTTGACGCCGCTTTTGATCTACACTCAGTTGGGATTACCAGCACCAAAGCCAACAAATATCTCTTTACAGCTCGCAGATAGATCAGTGACATACCCTAGGGGCATTTTGGAAGACATATTAGTAAAGGTGGACAAATTCATATTTCCAGCCGACTTCATTGTGTTAGACTATGAAGAGGATAAATACATACCCATTATCCTTGGAAGACCATTTTTAGCCACTGGAAGGACATTAATTGATGTACAAAAGGGAGAGTTAACGATGAGAGTCCAAGATGAAGAAGTAACTTTTAATGTTTTCAAGGCTATTAAATTCCCGAAGGGAGAGGAAGAGTGCTTTAGAGTTGATCTGATTGAAGAAGCAACTAGAGAAGTATTTAGTGAATTTATGAATGAAGACCCTCTTGAAACTGCATTGATTAGTGAAAATTTATTTGATGATTCAACTGTGCTAGAATGGGTTCAAATGTTAGATTCAGCACCGAAGTTCACACGATGTTTGCAAAAATTTGAACCTCTGGATTTTTGAGGAAAGCCGGATGCAAAGGTGAAATCATCTTTAGAAGAACCGCCCACCTTGGAACTTAAGCCATTGCCTAACCATCTACGGTATGCCTACCTTGGTTATTCTTCTACCTTTCCAGTTATTATTTCTGCATTACTTGATAAGGTTCAAGAAGAAAAGCTACTAAGGGTACTTCGGCAATTCAAGACTGCTCTTGGGTGGACTTTTGCGAATATCAAGGGAATAAGCCCATCAATTTTCATGCATAAGATTCTATTGGAAGATGAAGCGAAACCGATTATTGAACAACAACGAAGACTCAATCCCACCATGAAGGAACTTGTAAAAAATGAAATCATTAAATGGTTGGATGCGGGAATTATCTACCCTATCTCAGATAGCTCATGGGTAAGTCCGGTTCATTGTGTGCCAAAGAAAGGGGGAACGACAGTAGTTGCAAATAAGCATAATGAATTGATCCCGACTCGAACAGTTACGGGTTGGCGGGTGTGTATGGATTATAGAAATTTGAACAAGGCCACTCGTAAGGACCATTTTCCTCTACCATTCATAGATCAAATGTTGGACAGGCTTGCAGGGCGTGAGTATTATTGTCTTTTGGATGGATACTCAGGTTATAACCAGATTGCCATTGCACCCGAGGATCAGGAGAAGATGACATTCACATGCCCATATGGTACCTTTGCTTTTCGCAGAATGTCTTTTGGATTATGTAATGCGCCAATGACATTTCAACGGTGTATGATGGCTATTTTTTCCGATATGGTCGAACAAAATCTCGAGGTATTTATGGATGATTTTTCTGTTTTTGGGGATTCATTTGATTATTATTTGGAAAATCTCACTCTCGTGCTCAAACGGTGTATGGAAAAGAATTTGGTTTTAAATTGGGAGAAATGTCATTTTATGGTGCAAGAGGGGATAATCTTGGGTCATCGAGTGTCATCAAAAGGAATTGAAGTTGATAGAGCTAAGATCAAAACCATCGAGAGCCTGTCACCACCTATTTCAGTAACGCGTATTCGAAGTTTTTTGGGACACGCTGGTTTCTATAGACGATTTATAAAAGACTTCTCCAAAATCATGAAACCACTTTGCAAGCTTTTGGAGAGGATGTCCCATTCAACTTTGATCAAGCATGCCTGGAAGCTTTTGATGTGTTGAATAAGTAACTTGTTACCGCACCTGTAATCATAGCGCCAGATTGGAGTATCCCGTTCGAATTAATGTATGATGCTAGCGACTTTGCGATTGGCGCAGTTCTTGGCCAACGAAAGGATAAAATTTTTCATGTTATATACAATGCTAGTAAGACATTAACGGATGCCCAACAGAATTATACCACTACCGAGAATGAGCTATTAGGAGTTGTTTATGCATTTGATAAATTCCGCTCATATTTGATTGGGACAAAAGTGATCGTGTTTACATATCATTCGACAATTGAGTACTTAATAGCAAAGAAGAATGCAAAGCTGAGATTAATTAGATGGGTATTATTGCTACAAGAGTTTGACTTGGAGATCCGGGACTGAAAAGGAACAGACAATCAGGTTGCTGATCATTTATCACGATTAGAGAATGCAGAACTAAAAAAGATGACACAACAGTGATCAATGAATTTTTCCCCAATGAACAACTGTTTGCGGTAAGGATGGATACTCCATGGTATGCAGTTTATGTAAATTTCATTGTGAGTAAGGTGTTTCCGCCAGATTTGACAAGTCAACAGAAGAAGAAATTCTCCATGATGTGAAATAGTATTTATGGGATGAGCCATTTTTATTTAAACAGTGTGGAGATCAAGTAATAAGAAGGTGTGTTCCGGAAGTTGAAATGGAGAATATTCTCTACCAATGTCATGCATCTGACTATGGTGGACATTTTACGGGAGAAAGAACGGCAGCTAAGGTGCTTCAATGTGGATTCTTCTGGCCAACACTCTTTAAGGATGCCCGTGTGTTTTCATTGAAATGTGACAGATGCCAAAGAGTGGGTAATATATCAAAGCGACAAGAGATGACACTAAACATGATCTTAGAAGTTGAATTGTTTGATGTTTGGGGCATCGACTTCATGGGACCATTTCCATCATCTTTTAGCAACTCCTATATACTTCTAGCGGTGGACTACATTTCGAAGTGGGTAGAAGCTATAGCATCGCCCACCAATGATGCTAAGGTTGTGGTTAAGTTCATTCGGAAGAATATTTTCTCCAGATTCGACACTCCTCGTGCAATCATTAGTGATGAAGGCACGCACTTCTGTAATAAGCAGTTCTCAGCTATTCTCGCTAAGTATGGAGTCACTCATAAGATAGCTACTACTTACCATCCACAAACAAGTGGTCAAGATGAGGTATCTAACCGAGAAGTAAAACGAATCCTCGAGAAGATAGTGAACCATAGTCGGAAAGATTGGGCTAGTAAGTTGGATGATGCTTTATGGGTATATCGAACATCTTACAAAACTCCGATAGGGATGTCTCCATACAGGTTAGTATATGGGAAGGCCTGTCATCTTCCAGTTGAACTAGAACGCAGTGCTTATTGGGCAATTCAGAAGTTAAACTTTGATATGTCTGCTGCGGGAGAGAAGCGCCTCTTACAATTGAACCAAATGGATGAATTCAGACTCCAATCATATGAGAACGCGAAGCTATATAAAGAAAAGGTTAAGAGGTGGCATGATGAGAAAATTCTGGAAAGAAAGTTTGAAGTAGGGCAAATAGTGCTATTATACAATTCAAGGCTTAAATTGTTTCCAGGGAAGTTGAAATCCCGTTGGTCAGGGCCATTTATCATTACAAAAGTTTATCCTCACGGAGCTGTGGAGGTGGAAGACCCGGATGCTAAACGTAATTTCAAAGTCAACGATCAGAGATTGAAACACTATTATGGGGGTTGTGTTGATCGTGAAAAGACATCGGTCAACCTTGCTGATTATAACAGATAAGAAAGTCAGGCTGAAGACTATAAAACAAGCGCTAACTGGGAGGCAATCCAGGAATTTTTATTGTTATTTATTATTTTTATTTTCTATTTGTTTTATTGTTAGTTTATTTAGTAGTTAAACTTTTATAGTTTAGGATTTGTACACCCCTTATATTCTCTAACACGATCTTCAATTGATTTCAGGATAAAAAACAAGATTTCATATTTGGCGGGTTTAACTAATGGCCACTACGACTACCCAGTCAGGGGCCAAGCACTTATGAGCTTAATAGATGAATTTCCATTTGTCAAATTCTCATATTTCTTATCATGTCCTTCATTTTTAGTGTTATTGAATTGCTTAGTGGTGTAGGGTATTTTGTTTTTTTTAGTACTTTAGGCGAATCTTTAATGTTGGTTAGTTTTATTTTATTTTAGAATGTAGTTTATCTTAGTTTATGGTTTTAGAATTAGTCTTAATTTAAGTTGTGGTATGCAGGTTGGAAGCACAAAGAAGCAAAAAAGTAAGCTAAGAGGCCCAAGACATGCCCAAGCGCCTAGGCGCCCAAGCCAGGCAAAAGCCAAGCGCCTAGCTGCAGTAGCCCAGACGAGCACTAAGCGCCTAAGCTCCCCCACCTAGGCCAAACCAAGCGCCTAGGCGCTCCAAGCGCCCAAGGCATTCTACTGCCCATCGCCTAGCCGGTCCAACCAATACAATCCCAAGCGCCTAGGCGCTCTTGCTGTAACTTAGAAAAAAAAAATAAAAGCCCTAATCGGGCAAGACTCCTCCAAACCCAAATCAAACACATTCTTGCTCTCCTACTCCAACTCAAACTCACTCAACTCGCATCCATCCTCTAATCTAGCCACGATAATCATCTTTTTCATGTATAAGCATAATCAAACACTCAAGCTCCTACCAATTAGACTCCATCTGGGCAAGCTTCATCACCAATTCGGGCCAAACTTTATCATCAATCCGGGCACCAATTGTCATTCAAAACACATCTATTCGAATAGCTAAGGCAGTAAGTTGAAGTTAGTTCTTTCATTGTGTTGGCTCAAGTGGGTTTGGGTACTTTTAATTGTTACTTGTATTGCATTGGAAAACTAGTGTGCTTAGTTATTGACAAATTTGGTGAAAATTAAGTTTGGGGGAGTGCCTACCAATAGTGTTCAAAATTTGTCCACACCAAGTGTTTGATATATTGTCACAAAGAGGATTGGCCCATACTAAGCCTCTGAACATCATCTGTTAGGCAAGCAATTCACACACAAGACTCATGGCTACTAAAAGGCAAAGAGGCGATACTTCGGGCACTTCGACTAAGTTTGACAAAAAGAGATTTACAAGTGCTAGTGCATCCAAAAGATATTACAATTCGCTCTCTAGTAAAACGCTAATTCCTGAGTGTGGATTATGTTCAGAGGTAGAAGATGGGGAGTTACTACAAATGATTGGGAGTAGAAGATGGGTGAACTTTACAGCCCAACCGGATTCATCGGTCATTAAAATTGTTAAGGAATTCTACGCCAATGCAAAAGATCATATTGGTAACATGATTTGGGTTCGCGAAAAATCAGTGTAGGTCAGTTTCAGGACAATAAATGCTTACTATGGCTTGAACATAATACCCAATAATGGCTACATGCAATATTTAGATCACGAGCTGGACTACAATGAGGTCATTCAAGCTTTGTGTGTACCTAGAACAAAATGGAAATTAACAGATCAACAAGAAGTTGTTTTGTTCCCTACATCCGCACTAAGTAGTTACGGAAAAGCATGGCATGCCTTTATTTGTGCCAAGTTGATGCCGTGTAGACACACGAGTGATGTTATAAATCGACGGGCAGCGTTGCTTTTCTATATTACACAAGGAAAATCTATAGATGTGGGTCGGGTTATACATGATTCAATTAACATAGCAATTCAAGGAGGGACCTCAGGTGGACTACCTCATCCATCTTTGATTACTGGACAATGTCGACAAGCTGGAGTAAAATGGGATGCCGAGGAAGCTACACAACCTCCTCTAGCCCCAACTGACCACTCAGTGATAAAAAAAGTACAAGGTTTGGGGTCAGGGTACACCATACCCAAGAGGGTTATGGTTCATTATTGTGCCTCCCGAGCCTACAGCCGAGCCTAATCAACAATCACACGACAATCCTCCTGCAGCTGGAAGTTCTGGGCCACCACCAAATTTTTTGAAGATATTCGCCGAGAATTAAGAAATCAAACTAGAAGGATTGACATGGTGGCTACTAGAGTTCAACAGGGTTTTGACCGGGTGGAAAGAAATCAGGATAGCCTAGCTCAGCGACAAACGGAGATGTATCAGAACTGTAGTGCAGCATTCCTAGAGATGTTTGACCTCATGAATCCAACTGCCGCTCCCTACCAATTTCCCTCATTGTCTGCGTCCCCCCCGGTTGATCTACCCCCTGAAGATGAGGTTGATGAAGAAGAAGACGCGGATACTGACGAGGAATAAGGCATCTATCTTTCAGGGAAGTCCTCTGTGCCTAATTTCTTATGTTTTGTTTGTTATATACAATGAGGACATTGCATAGGTGAAGTTTGGGGTTGCATTCATCCAGTTCCAGTTGTATTTATGTAGTATTCATTTAGTAGTTTTTCATGTAGTTTTCATTCATGTAGTTTTCATTCTAATTTCTTACGAGGAAAGAGAAAAGAAAAATTCAAGTATTTGCATGTTTCCAGCTGTTAGATAGTTTAAGTCTGTTTTAGCCAATGATGATATTGGAATTGAGTGAACAAGTATAGTATTGTCTGTTAAGATTTTGATGTGATTTCTTGTTATGATTTGAATTTTTACCTGTTTAAAACTGATATAATAAGGACAGCACAGTAAAAAATAACTATGTTAACTGATTGAGTCTAAATTGACACATAATGGACTTCTTGAGGATAATACTAGTTTGAATGAATGAAAGACATGAATAGGCAGAGATGATTGAATTTAGACAAAAACTTAAGTTTGGGAAAAAAATTTAGGATATATAAGCTTCAAAAAAAAAGAAAAAAAGAAAAAGAAAAAAGAAAAGGATATCGTGGCTAGTTTTGTTTCGGGGCCTTTGTTACTTGAGCAAGTACGCCTGAGGGAGTGTCTTTACACCTAGCGCCCTAAGGTCTTATATGGTCTGGGAGTCGTTGGTTGAAAGCTCGCTAAGGGGTAGCACTGTTAGCCTAATGGAATGAGATATTGCACAGTCATGGTTAAAAAAAACAATAAAATGGAAAAAGAGCAAAAAGCCCCCGTATTGATAAGTAAAGCATAAGTATCCCAGATTGGACTCTTGAATTTGGTGGATGTTTAACTTTAGTTGGATCTAGCTTGTTCGTGAATTTTGTGAGTTTACACTATACGATGCCTTTAAAGAGTTCTATCATGTGTTGTATTTAGCATTATATTAGTTAGCATTGTTGTTGAGCACACACACACTATATCAGTAATAACAGGGTAAGATTTGATGATTAACTAGGAAATTATTGATCTATCTTAATATTATGTACTAGCATGTTTAATCTGATTTATCTAATGCTTGATGAATAGATTTTGTTCAGTTTGACTGCTGGAATTTTAGTTACGTAGATAGCTGCATTGTATATTTAGTTATTGCATCGTGTTTTATTGCTTGGGGACAAGCAATTGGTTAAGTTTGGGGGTATTTGATGAGTAGATTTTATACCTATGAATCCGATATTATTAAACTTAATTATTGCTATCTTTAATTGTTTTTTTAGTATCTTTTTATGTGTTTTTTATTTATTTCTTGTAGGTTGGAGCTGGAGGGACAAATTGGTCATTTCAGAGAAGAAAAAGGTCAAAAATCATTAAAATTAGAGTTGAGTGGCATTTTTGTAATTACGTGATCCTAGTCAAGCGCCTAGGCACTTGGAAATGGCTTGTGTTGAGCGCCTAGGCGCTCATGTGCAGCAAAAAAGAGGATTTTCTATTGCCAAGTGGGTTTTTGAAGCCAAAAAGGAATCTGAATGAGGTGGGAGACTAATACAAATAGGAGGAGACTTTAGAAAAGACGTATCACTAAATTTTTAAAGAGATTTGCAGAGAGGATAGCGAAAGAAAACACGAAGGAGAATTGCAACGGCTAAAGATCAAAGAAAGAGTTTTGGAGCAAATTCAGAGTTTCTTCTTCTCTTCTCTAGTTTTATCTTTTGTAATTATTTGGGATGTTTGGATTATTAATCTGGATGATGTTTTTCTTTATTATTATCATGAACTAAATTTTAATTAAGATTGCAACGGAACTTGGTATGTAGTTTAAATTGAACCTTCCCATTGAATGAATGTTGGTTTTTATTGAATTATTTAGTATATCTTTTGCTTATTGATTAATTGTTTGGCCAATAATTATTATGATAATCTATATAAAATTGGAAGATGGAGTATAGATTGAGATCTGGATATGATTACATCTGTTCATATAGTCTGAATAGGGTTAATATGATTACCATGTAGGATAGGAATATACCTATGTGTCTTTTGTATCCATTAAAAGAATTTCTGCGTAAAACCCTTATTAACTTGATTCACATAGGAATATGGTGAATTAATTGACTAGGGTGTTCCTTGTAATTTTGTGTCTTAAGGATCAGAGTTAAGAGGATTTGTTTACGTGTTTTAGAAAAAGTGTGTGAATTTTATAAAGCATTCTTGGATAATGATTCATATTAATTAATTAATTTGAATGGGAAGTAAATTGATTTAAATGAAATACCAAGGGAAGTTGCAATCTTAACCTGTTAAATCTGCAGTTATTCTTGTGAAATTCTAATTTTAATTATTAGTTTAGTTAAGTTTAATTTTCAAATCACAAACAATATTTCGTAGTTTAAAATAGGATTAAATGCATTGGAATTAGTAATTAATAAATATTAGTCTAGTTCCTCGTGGGAACGATATTTTTGCTTACTGAATATTACAATTGAACGCGTATACTTGCGTGTTAAAGTGCTATTAAAAAAATTAGGCAACAGTAATCTGCACAGACAGGATATTCCAACAGAATAATAAAGAATGGAACCAGGTCATGCGTAATCCGCACAGACAGGATATTCCAACAAAATAATAAAGAATGGAACCAGGTTATGCGTAATCCGCATTGACAGGATATTCCAATAGAATAATAAAGAATGGAAATATCAACAGAATTCACCAGGCATGCGATAGACCGCATAGACAGGTTATTCCAACAGAATAATAAAGAATGGAATAACAGAAGAATTTCACCATGTATGCGGTACTTCGCATAGACATGTTATTCCAACATAATAATAAAGAATGGAATAACAATAGTTCTCTTCATGAATATGAAAAAAATAATACCCCTTACGAGTACAACAAATTATATCCCCTACTGAATACTAGAGTAATGAAGTAGCAGAATATTTTTCTTCTTTCTCTCTATAGTTTCTCTCTCTAGAGCTTCTGTGAATTCGTAAGAAATAATGAAGGAATGAGCTTCTATTTATAGGAGAATGGACTGAATAGTAACTAATTCATGAACGGTCCAGATTGATTTACTTTTAAACAGACGGTCCATATTGATTTACTATTAAAACTTAAAGCAACGGTCCATACTGATTTACTATTAAAACTTTAAATCAGCGATCCATATTGATTTACTATTATAACTTTCCACCAACGGTCCATATTGATTTATTAGTATATCTTTAACCAACGATCCATATTAATTTACTATTATAACTTCAACCAACGGTCTGAAAAATTATCACATCTCCTCATGGAATAATATTGTACCCAAAATGATTTGGACCGAAAAGAAATATATTTTTCGGGTGAATAGTATCCCGTGAATAGTACTTCGGGAATAGTACCCTGACACAAAAAGTGTCCCAAAGACCCGAGTGAACAATACTAGAGTGAATAGTAACTCGGTGAATAGTAACCCGTAAATAGTACTCCGACATAAAAAGTGTCCCAAATACCCGAGTGAACAATACTAGAGTGAATAGTAACCCGTGAATAGTACTCCAACACGAAAAGTGCCCCAAATACCCGATTGGTCAATATAACCTCCAGACATCAATTATTATCGAAATAAATATTGATTTCTACTAACACTAATAATTCTCACACAATGGAACTATCAATTTTATCTTTAATCAACACGAACTTATTCATCATTAATATTATAATTCACAATATTTAACAACCAGGTCGTTCCCAAGAAAGAGGGGGCTTTTCGATAAGGATTTCTCCTTATTGGCGCGTAATTAGGTGACCAAACCTCTCTTTGACAGAACTTCTAGACATTGTCAATATTGTAAATAATAATATGAATAACTTTGTCGTCTCAATTATTGATTTAATAATATATCATATTATGCAGCTGATACTGTGACAATAATTGAACCAATAATATGAGAGATATGATGTGACAATTACTGTAGCAATAATTGAGTATAAATGAGTGACTTCTCACGTAAGCATCAATAATCAATACCGTGTCCAACTATGCAACCACGCGTATTACTGTACTTTTACTACAGGGTAGTTCAACAGTTTTAACGGTAACACCTCCGCCGTTATTTTTATAAAAAGATAATTCTGTTGTTTTCTAACTACGACAATACTTCTGTTGTGGGGTCCACCAATGATTGTGTTGTCGTACGAATATTCCCCGACCAAACGAATATTTTATAACAACTTGCTTACTTTGCAACATTTATAAATATTACCCACAAACTATAACATTATATCAAATCCACATCATAATATTCAAAAAAAATCGAGAAATTTAAATCTTTATTCATAAAATTTGGGGTCTCACAATAAATCTGTTGTCAGCAAATCTCCATCTTCCTCAAGCTCCTGCTCTTTTTCTTCAATGGTCTCCAAGTTGCTTCAATCTCCAAAACTAATAAGAACTAGGGTTTATGTTCTAATCTAATGAAGTGTATCTCTAATCTAATCTATGTAATCTCCCTTTATTTTATGCTTTACATCATGTATTTATAGGTTACAAGTCCAATTTTTAGCTTAGGAATAAACCCAATCCAATTTGAAGTCAGAAAAGTGTCAAAATTCACTCCAAAATGCGTCCAAGCTTGACCAGACCCTTCTCCAGCTCCCCGGCGTTGGGCACGGCGCTGCGACACTGCCTCCTAGCGCCCCGGCGCTGGGGTTTTTTCTAGAATTTTCTACTCTGACTTTCTTTGGGAAAGTGGCCATAACTTCTTCATACGAACTTCGATTTTGATGATTCAAGATGTTTCGGAAAGAGGAGACGTAGATCTACAACTTTTATTCTTTGAGTTTTTCAAAATAAGGTCCATAGCAATGCTGTAATTGGTGTTGAAGTGGATGTTATGTAAATAGCAAGCCAAAAACGCGAATCTAGCCACCCCAAACGTCGATCCAAGTAACTTTTGTCCCAATTCTTACAAAATAACATAAAACATGCATAAATAGACACAAACACTTAAAACATCCAAAAGATTAAGCTCAAACGCACTCAATTATGGGTATAAAACTCACTCATTAAATACCCCCAAACTTAAACCTTTGCTTGTCCTCAAGCAAAAACACAAAAAAAAACAAACTAAATTAACTACATGAATGCATATGCATGATCTACTTCCTAATATACCTACGAACCCAGTAATAACTCAAACAATTTATCCAACCAAATCAAAGTCCATAACTCTAACCAGTTAGTCAATCCAAACCTGTCATCACCCATGTTGTGCTTGTGTGCTTGTTAACCATTCTAACCAACCACAGTTCAAAATAATCACATAACAAACTTCTTAGAAGAAAAATTTTAGTTCCAATTCAATTACTTTTGTGAACATGACAACTCCGGTTAAAACTAAACAATTACCAAGTCTAAGGGTAAATACATGATTTATTTATACTTTTATTCAACCACGAGGGCATTTTTGCTCTTTCTCGTGTTTTTTTTCTTTCTTTTTTATAATTCTCATGTTGTTCAATGTCTTATTCCCTTAGGCTTTTCAATGCTACCTTAACGAGCTTTCGACCAACGACTCCCAAGCCATTAAGACCTTAGGGCGCTAGGTGTAAAGACAGTCCCCTCGGACTTACTTACTCATGTAACAAAGGCCACAAAACTAGACAAGCATGCCACGGTATTTTTTTTCTATATTTTTTTTCTTTTCATCATTTCTTTTTTTTTTTCATTTTCATTTTGTATATATATATCCTATAGATTCCCCCAAACTCAAGCTTTTACGTCATTCCAACCTTTATCGTCAATTCACTAATTTCCTTAAATTTTAACCAAGATTTTCCCTCAGAAACAAATTATGCAACCCTTGAACCAAGTGGATTAAAACAGTTAAACTTTAAGTGCTAACCTGTTACATAAGTTTAAGACAGGCTCAGATTATCATCGTGATTAAAATTAGAACTCATCATCAATTATCAACATTATTCAAGTTAACATGCAAAACCAATCTTATCATAGACCGAGCTAAGACCACACCAACCTATCTCACAGATTCATGTAAAAAAATGCAATTATACTACATGAACACATACTAATGCAACACATATATGAATATGAAATTAACTACCATGTATTATATGCAACCTAAAAAGAATTTTAACACATAAAAATAACGAACTACGATATAAATAACTAACTATATGCAATACGACACTAAAATGCCCCCAAAATTAAACTAGACATTGTCCTCAATAGCTTAAATAGAAAAAAGTAAAGCATAGGACTTCCCTAAAAATATAGCAATATTCATCCTTGTCCGCTAAGTTTGGAGAATAGGCTAGGCACATGGAACAAATTGGGCACCACACTTGAATTTGACTTGGATAACCTGTAAACCATGATAGAAACAATTTTATTAAATTCTAAATAAATGCAAATTCAAAACTACTAATATAAAACCTAATAAAAACTAAAAATAAAAATTAAACTTGGGTTGCCTCCCAATAAGCGTTTGTTTTATAGTCTCAGCCTGACTTCTTCAATTCTCTATCCAATTCCCCTACGAAAAATTAAGGAACCCTCCATCCATCAGTAATAATGTCTCTTTTGGGAGGTTCCCATTAGTAATGACCCTTGAATGAAAGTCACCTAGCTCTTTGTAGATATGTTCCCCATTAAGAATGTCCAAAAAACTAGGTTTTTTCTCAATTATATCGATGATCAAATTAGGGCATTGAAGCTTAATAAACACAATGGGATCTTCCTCTATCTTCTCCTTTTTATCCCACCATGACTCCTCAAATGTACTAGCTCTTTTGTCACAAAGAGCTTTGCCGACGACATGACTGCCAATTGGGTATGGTTTTGCAAAACTGCCCTGATTATTGAACTTTGGTGGAGGAGGCACATGGGATACTAATGAAATCGGTTCATCTTCGTTGAATCATATAGTTAAATCTTCGTCGATCTCCTTTTCTTGGTTCCCAATTGTTTCCTCTCTTCCAACATCTTGTGGCTCATCTAATTGTATATTTTTTTCGGGCTCTCCATCAGTCTCAGAATCCATGTCATAGGGCAAAGTGTATTGAGAACAAATGTTCGTGGCATTGGTTAGTTGTTCCATTTGGTTCGTAAAATTTTGACTCAATATCTCTTGATTAATCCTCCACTCCTCACCTGAAGCTATGAACTTGGACAAAATTTCCTCCAAATTTGAATGTTCTTCCTGTTGTACTGGAGGTGGACACGAGAAATCTGGTGGGTATGTTGGACTTGGAGCATAAAATTGATCTTGATGAGTATGGCTCCATGAAAAATTCGGGTGATACCCCCAATCCTGATAATGGTTGTTGGGATAGACAAAATTGTTGGGGTAATCACCACCATACTGTACCGGCTCGAAACTGATGGCGCATTGATGACTCATATGATTTCCAACACAATAATCACAAGTACCCGCCACACTTTGACGACGTTGTGCTGCAAAAGCGTCTAACCTCCTAGAAAGTGTCTCCATTTGTGCTGATAATGCAGACAGTACTGTCGCGAGTCCATCATTCTCCGCTCCCCTTGGTTGAGTCATGTTTGCCATCCTTCGACTCCGTTGGGCTGCGATAACCTCCATCGTCTTCGAATTTGCCTAAATTTTTACTAGCTCTACAGAAAATGTATTATGTCCATCAATCCCTGTTTCCCTTGGTTGTGTCATGTTCGTGTATGGCCATTGATACGCAAAGGCATCCATGGTACCTGAAAAGAGAGAAATATAAGAAGAGAATTAAAAATAAAAATAAAAATGTTTAAATTGAGACTAATTTGATTGAAATTAATATTGGTAAAAAAATTTATTAAATTAATTCTCATGCAACGGCGCCAAAAACTTGTTGGTCGATTTCGCAATCAATAAATACGTGCAAGTATACACAGTTAACAAGTAATAAATTAAAAGTATAGTATCGCTCCCACGAGAAATTATTTAATAAAAATCACCAAGTACTAGTTCTTAACCAAACTAATTTTATTTAAACAATCTCAAATCGTGATTTTTCTAATTAAGAAAACTAAATTAACTAATTAAACTGAATTGCTTTATAAATGAATTTAAATAAATAAAGGTTAAGACTACAATATCCCCAATTATGAACTAGAAACTAATTATCTAATTATCCCAATTATTATGCCTAATGAATTGTTAACAGGAATTCCAAGTGATCAATTAACTTCTATTTAATCCAATTAATCTTGTTATATTCCTATGCAAAAAAATTAAATTAAACTCTTTCAACCCCAATTCCCAACTTGTTACATGCAGTGAACAGATATTCCTATTCAATTCATGACCCTAATTATTCGTCATACAAATAATTAAGCATACATGTTATCATGTCCAGTTCTAATCCTAGATCTCCTCTCCCGAATCCTTCTAGAGTAACAAGGTAATTACTGATCAAATAATTAATCAATAAGCACAAAACATGATAAACAATTCACCTTGACATAAATACTTGGAATAAGTCAAAAAATTAATTCATAGGCATAAAATGTTCAATTGTAGTCTTAATAAAAGAAATTTAGTTCATTATTAATGAATTAAAACCAAGAATCCACAATTGAATAGACATTAAAAGATAAAAGTAAGATTAGAGAAGAGAATAAATTTGTTGTCAGAAAATCTCCATCTTCATCAAGCTCCGGCTCTTTTTCTTCAATGGTCTCCAAGTTGCTTCAATCTCCAAAACTAATAAGAACTAAGGTTTATGTTCTAATCTAATAGATTGTATCTCTAATCTAATCTATGCAATCTCCCTTTATTTTATGCCTTACATCATGTATATATAGGTTACAAGTCCAATTTTTAGCTTAGGAACAAACCCAATCCAATTTGGAGTCAGAAAAGTGTCAAAATTCGCCCCAAAACGTGTCCAAGCTTGACCAGACCCTTCCCCAGAGCCCCGGCGCTGGGCACCGAGCTGCGACACTGCCTTCTAGCGCCCCAGCCCTGGAAATGGCCTTGGTTTGGATACCCCGGCGCTGATGTCTTTTCCAGAATTTTTTGCTCTAACGTCCTTTGGGAAAATGGCCATAACTTCTTCATACGAACTTCGATTTTGATGATTCAAGATGTTCCAGAAAGAGGAGACGTAGATCTACAACGTCCAGTCTTTGAGTGTTTCGAAATACGGTCCATAGAAATGCTGAATTTGGCGTTGAAGTGTATGCTATGTAAGTGGCAAGCCAAAAACGCGAATCTAGCCACCCCAAACGTCGATCCAAGTAACTTTTGTCCCAATTCCTACAAAACAACATAAAACATGCATAAATAGACACAAACACTTAAAACATCCAAAAGATTAAGCTCAAACGCACTCAATTATGGGTATAAAACTCACTCATCAATGCTTCTTCTAGCGCCAATGTTAACTTCAAGATTTGTTCAGGTGTCTAATCACTGAATAACACGTCAAATCCTACAAAAAAAACGAAATCACATGGAGGAGACTTGACGACCTAAGCTGTCGGGGGATAGCTCTAGTAGGTTGAATAAGTACATGTTAAAAATAGTTTAACAATGGAGGCTTATAACTTTAGTGCTCAATGAGACGTTACTTGTGAATTATGGTATAGACTTGTATTTATAGTTGATCACACCTCCATAAAACTCTGACCCCGAATTGGAATAGGATTCTTTTGCATAGTAGTTACCATACTATGATAGAAGTCAATCTCCTTAAAGATGGGAACTCAAACTTAATCTGAACTGTTCTAAGTAAGAAATTAAGTAGAATCAGGACTTAGATTCCTTAAAAGTCAAAACCCCTAATTAAAACATATTCCTACGTGAGAAAATTCCTCCACGTGAACGGGTCCCATAGAATCATTTGGGCCCTTAAAATCGTGTTCCAACATTAATCTTCATAATTTCATTATCATATCACCCTACATAAACTAACAAGTTATTATTTCAATGAATACATATGAAACAAATTCGCTTTAATTCATCAGTACCATTGTAAGAATTAATAGAGGAAGAAGAATTGTCATACAGGCGTCCTTGTAAATGTGCTTTAATTTCAATTTTTGAAATTTGGTCATGAATTGTCAAACATAGCATAAAAATAAAATTGGATCCAGAAGTACCCACGCCAAAAAAATATGTTAATATTAAAAAGAAAAATGGTCGATTTTTAGAATTTTACCTGCCAAACTATATAGGTTATAGACTCCAATCAAGAATAATGTTGTAAGGTATTTATTATGAATAATGTAATTTATTATGAAGACATTGTTGTTGTATTTTTTTTAGAACCCATTTTATTACAATTTGATTGTGATGATTGTAGGGATACAAATCATCCTCAGGTCAAGGAGGGAACATATGAAAAACTTATCTTTTTCATATAACACTTTGGTTAATTGCTTTTAAATATATCTGATAAAAATGGTCCAAGTCCACGGGTCAGTTCAACCCACCCATAAAAAAATGAACTTCGGGTTTATATTTTTAAGCCCAATAAAACATGGGCCTTTTTGACCCAACCCAAACTAGCCCAACCTATGAGTGGCCCAACCCAGCTCAACCCATTTCTTAATAACAATCTAAAATTAATTTATTTTATTAACTCTATCTACTATAACACTGCCCTAAAAATTACTTTTAGTTCTATTCTTCTCGACTTCCATTCTCAAATATTATCTCCGTCTCTCACTCGTCTTACTCAATTTCTTTATCAAAAGACTGCTTCTGTGACGCCCCCAAAATAGGTATACATCACCCATTCTGAATCGCCAAATACATGGTACAGAAATAAATACAACTTTAGTAATACAATTATCGTGCATAATACGACAACGCCTATACTGTGAGTTTGAATACAAATATTGTCTAATGGACAGTATACAAACTCAAAAGGAGTCCTTATTACAATTATTGATACACTATTTTACAAAATAGTGAGGACTACTAAAACAACTATCTTGAATCATCACTCTATACCCCGGCTAGTTCCTGCTAAATTCTCTCCTCCTGCTAAGAACAATGGAAAAAAAAGAAAAGGGTGAGCTCAACTAGCCCAGTAAAGAATATTATGACTAAGATAATATACAACAAATTGTCATTAGTCTTCAACAGGGAAAAATCTGATAAAATATAATAGACAACAAGTTTTAGATCAACAACTGCAGCGGAAACATCAATCCATTAGAAGAGTCAAGTAGAGAAAGAATTCTACTATCTTCTAAGATTTAAAAATTCATCATCAATATTTTATCCCAGTAACATCAATCAATATACATCTTGAATCAAATATTCATCTTTGCACTACAGTCCAAAGATATTCATTTGTATCACCAGTTGGTCATGTTCATCTCAACACCTATTCATCTTTGCACTATGGGCCAAAGATATTCATCAGTTAATCATTCATCTTTGCACTACAGGCCAAAGATATTCAGTAATATCATCATTTAGGACTGAGGATGATGAAAAATATCTTAAAGAAAACAAATCCAGTGAGATAAAAGAACAAATATTAGGGATCCGTATTACAGTTTATCCAAGTTCAATAATACTCCATAATAACCAATTATGAACCAGAATTCAAAAATAAAGATCAAATCATGAATACAATCAAAGATAGTAACCATAATAGACATCTTGGATAAAAAGGAAAATTTTTATTTTTCGGTAAATAGTGCCGTATACGTGAATGGTGCCGTATACGTGAATAGTAACCCCGACACAAAACGTTCCAAATTTGATAAAAAGTTCAGACCAATATTTCGGCATAATGATATTGAAAGAAATAATATCATTTACGAAGAAACTAACACCCCTTACCTCAAAATAGCTATACTTCTGACTGAATTTCGGATATAGTGCTGACAAAAACTTGCACTGAATAGCAACTCTCAAAGTATCAAAATACTCACAAAAATATGCTTGATAATCTAGAGAGAAAGAAAACTTGTTTCTGGTGTGATTTTCAATTCTAACCTAAGCATCTATTTATAGGAAAATGCTAGAACGCCATAGGAGACTAAAATAATAAAATAATATTATTTATATACATTTATTCTATGCATGCAATATCAGACCATCTAGCATGCCATTCTTGAAAAAAATTCCAGCAGCCCAAATGTTAAAACAAAAGTGGGACCCACCCGTAATTTAATAAAAATATTTTATTTTTTGAAACTTTAGTAATTCATAGAAAATAGTCCGTTTATCAGAAAAATACGAATTTTATGTCCATTCCACACGAAATTGAATTCTCTACAACTTTGTAGCTTTGAGTTTTTCCAAATTCCAAATAGAAAATATCTGAAATCCACAAACGGATGATTTTTAATACCTTCATTCCGACAAAATACTGATAAAACACCTCAGCAATAATTCCTTCATTTATAACCACATAAAATAAATAAATACATTATTTATATCCATATAAAATAAATATTTTCTTATCATATAAATCAATAATTAATTATTCACAAATAATATTACAGAATCATAATTATGACAAACAGGCCGTTCCCAGAAAAGAGGGGGCTTTCCAATAAGGATTTCTCCTTACTGGCGCTCAATTAGGTGACCAAACCTCTCCTTGACAGAACTTTTTAGACATTGCCAATAATGCTATCCAATAATATTATTCAAATAATATGAATTATTGATCTGATAATGGGAAATACTGTGCAGTGACAATTATTGAAACAAAAATAATATAAAATATCAACGCAGTAATTATTGAATCAATAAAATAAAATTTTGAACAATAATTACTATAACAATTATTGAGTAGTGCCTTCTTACGTAAGAATAAATAATTCAACAATATTGTGCAATACCGTGTGCTATTGTGCAACCACGTGTATTACTGTATTTTGACCACCAAGTATTCCAATAGTGTTAACGGTAACAATTACGTCGTTATTTATAAAAACTCAAACTTTTTCGTTTTCTTCATCCGACATTTATTATCTTATGGGCCCACAAATGACTGCACCGTCGTATGGATATTCCCGACAAAAAGAATATTCCATGATCAAACGAATGTTCCCTGACAACAATGATTATTTTATAACAACTTGCTTATTTTGCAAAATTTGCACATTTCCCCCATAACCAAAGTATTATATCAAATTATCACCTTATTATTCACAATAATAAATAGAGGAAATTCGATTTTATTCATAATAAGTTGGGGTCTTACAACCTCTCCTCCTTATGAAATTTCATCCTCGAAATTGACGTACGTGATGAGTGAGTTTTATACACATGAATTGGATACATTCAAGCTTAATTTATTGTTGTTCTCAAGTCTTTTAGGATGTTTTTATGTGTTTGTGTCTATTCATGCATGTTTTATATTGTTTTGTAGGAATTGAGACAAAAGTTACATGGATCGATGTTTGGGGTGGCTAGATTCGCGTTTTCGGCTTGCCATATACACAGCAGTCACTTAAGAGCCAATTTGACTATAGCTCCGGATATTATTTCGCGAAACTTCAAGAATGAAAGTTGTAGATCTACTTTTCCTCTTTCCAGAACATCTTGAATCATCTAAATCGGAGTTCGGACGAAGAAGTTATGACCATTTTCCCAAAGGACGTCGGAGCAGAAAATGTCAGAAAAAGGGCAAGCGCCTAGGCGCTCCAGCCAAGGCTAAATCAAGCGCCTAGGCGCTCCAAGTCAGTAACTTTCATCTGACCAAGCGCCTAGGCGGTCCAGACAGCACAAAATCAAGCGCCTAGGCGCTAGGAAGCAGAGTTTGGACGCGTTTTGGGCGAATTTTGACACCTTTTTGACTTCAAATTGGATTGGGTTTGTTCCTAAGCTAAAAATTAGACTTGTAACCTATAAATACATGATGTAAGGCATAAAATAAGAGGGAGATTACATAGCTTAGCTTAGAGATTACATAGATTAGACTAGATTAAACACTCCTTTAGATTAGAACATAACCCTAGTTCTAATTAGATTTGGAGATTGAAGCAACTTGGAGACCATTGAAGATTTGAAGTAGGAGCAAGGAGGGAGCGTCAAGTCTACTGACAATAGATTATTTCTTCTCATCTTCTTCTATCTTTATCTTTTAATGATTATTCAATTGTGGATTCTTAGTTTAAATTCAATAATCATGAACTAATTCTTTGTTTGAGATTACAATGGATCTTATTGTGTAGTTTATTTTAATATGCTTCGTTATCAATTAGTATTTTCTATTTTGAGGATTGTCTATTATGATTTAGAATTAATTGTTTAATTGATTGGCCATCAATTACCGTGATAATCTATATGAACTCGAGAGATGAAGTATAGATTTAGATCTAATCATGATAGCATGTGTTCAGGATTTTGTTAGTAGCTTAAACTTGATGTGTGTTAAGGTAGAAATATGCTTGACATCGCATGTAATCTTATAGAGAACTTAGTCTTTAACTTTTTTCAATTGTAATTCACATAGAGATATAGTGGGTTAGTTGGTTAAGGTGTTTAACGGATTTCTATCTTAATTGTGGATTGACGTTAATACGGTATTAGTGCATCGAGAGGTGGTTAATACTACTTTCGTGTTCTTGATTAACAATTTGGGATAGAGAATAATTGATGAGAAGTGTGTTAACCTAAATGAAGCAATAAGTGAAGTTGTGATCTTAATTCTCCATAATCTGATTTTTAATTAGTGGTAATTAGAATTAGTTTAGTTAAATATTTTAATTTATAAAATTAACTTCATTTGTTTAAATAAGATTGAGTTGGTTACGGGTTAGTACTTGGTGATTTTTATTAAATAATTCTCTGTGGGAACGATACTCAACTTATCACTTTATTACTTGTTGACCACGTATACTTGCGTGTTGTGCGTATATAGATTTTACCCAACAAGTTTTTGGCGCCGTTGCCGGGGAATTAGTTTAATATTTTTTACCAATATTAGCTTCAATCAAATTAGTCTTAATTTAAACATTTTTATTTTTATTTTTAATTCTCTTCCTATATTTCTCTCTTTTCAGGTACCATGGATGACTTTGCGTATCAATGGCCATACACGAACATGACTCAACCAAAAGAAAATGAGATTGATAGACTCGCGACACTTTCCGCAATGTCAGCACAAATTAAAGAACTTTCGAGGGAGTTGGTCGTTATCGCAGCCCAACAGAGTCAAAGGATGGCAATCATGTGTGACTATTGTGCTGGCAACCATCCGAGTCATCAATGCACCGTTAGTTTTGGGCGGCGAAAACAAGGTGGTGTATACCTCAACCAGTATGCATATGATAATTACCATCAAGTTTGGGGGTATCACCCGGATTCTTCATGGAGCTACAACTATCAGGACCAATACTCTGCTCCAAATCCAACATATCCATCAAATTTCTCAAATCCACCTCCAATGCAACAAGAAGACAATTCAGATTTCAAGGAATTCATGTTAAGGATTATAGCAGAAAAAGAAGAGATGATAATGAGTCAGGAGTTATCAACCCAAAATTTTAATAATCGAATGGAACAACTCCTCACTACCTCAACCAATGGTCCTCAATACATGGCTTCCGAGACTGAAACAGAAAGTTCAAGGTTGGAGGAATTGGTGTCCAAGTTCATAGCATCAAATGAGGAGAGAATGAGTAATCAAGCGAGATCAATTCAAAATCTTGCGGATCAGATAGAGCAAATGACCAAAGACGTAAGCAACCTTCCTCCAAACACTTGGTTTTATGGCATGGATGATGAAATTGACGGAGAACCCGAACCAAATCTGCAACTGGATGAGCCACAAGGTATAGGAAGTGTGGAGACAATTGGGGATAATGAAATAGAGGTCCACAAAGATCTAAATGGGTCTCCACCAAAGTTCAACGATCTGGTTAGATTTGCAAAACCGTGCCCGCTTGGTAATCATGTCGTCGGCGAAGATCTTATTGACATAAGAGTGAGTACAATTTTGAATCCATGGTGGGACGAGAAAGAGAAGATAGACGAAGAGCACATTGTGTGTGACAAGCTTCCATGCCCCAAAGTGATCACATACACAATGAAGAAAACACCTAGCTGTGGGACGTTCTTGGTTGAGATCATTCCAAACCAGAGCATGCTAGGTGACTTTGATGCATTGGCCATCGTAAATGGGAACCTACCAAAAGCTATATTATTTCCGATGGATGGAGGGTTCCTCAACTTTCGAAGAGGAATTGGATAGCATTGACCAGAAAAAGTCAGGCTGAAAGACTATAAAACAAGCGCTTATTGGGAGGCAACCCAAGTTTTATTTTTATTTTTAGTTTTTATTAAGTTTTATATTAGTAGTTTTGAATTTGCATTTATTTAGGATTTAATAAAATTGCTTCTATCATGGTTTTACAGGTTATTCAAGTCAAATTCAAGTGTGGTGCCCAATTTGTTCCATGTGCTTAGCCTATTCTCCAAACTTAGCGGGCAAGGAGGACGATTGCTATATTTTCAGGGAAGTCCTCTGCTTTAATTTCTTAAATTTTATTTGTTATATACAATGAGGACATTGCATCAGTTAAGTTTGGGGGTGTAATTTTCCAGCTCCAGTTCATGCATGTAGTATTCATCTAGTGCATTCATATAGTATTTAGTTGATAGTTTTTCATGTAGTTTGCATTCATAAAAAAAAAAAATTGTAGTTTTTGCATGTTTCCAGCCGTTAGATAGTTTAAGTCTGTTTTGGCCAGTGATGAGTTTGGAATTGAGTAGACAAGTATAGTATTGTCTGTTAAGACTTGGATGTGATTTCTTGTCATGATTTGAATCTTTACCTGTTTGAAACTGATATAATAAGGATAACACAGTAAAAATAACTATGTTGCCTGATTGACTTTAAATTGACACATAATGGACTTCTAGAGGATAATGCTAGTTTGAAGGAATGAAAGACATGAATAGGCGGAGATGGCTAAATTTTGATAAAAACTTAAGTTTGGGGGAAAAATTTGGGATATATAAGCTTCGTTAAAAAAAATAATAAAATAAAATAAAATAAAATAAAAATTACCGTGACTAGTTTTGTTTCGGAGCCTTTGTTACTTGAGCAAGTACGCCCGAAGGGGTATCTTAAAACCTAGCGCCCTAAGGTCTTATATGGTTTGGGAGTCGTTGGTCGAAAGCTCGCTAAGGGGTGACACTGTTAGCCTAATGGAATGAGACATTGCACAGTCATGGTTAAAAAAAGGAAAAAAAAATAAAAAAAAGAAATATAATAAAACGGGAAAAGAGCAAAAAGCCCCCGTGATGAAAAGTAAAGCATAAGTATCCCGGATTGGACTCTTGAACTTGGTGGATGTTTGACTTTAGTTGGATCTAGCTTGTTCGTGAATTTTGTGAATTTGCACTGTATGATGCCTTCGAAGATATCTATTATGTCTTAAATTTGACTTTATATCAGTTAACATTGTTGTGGAGCACACACGCACTATATCAATGATAACAGTCTAAGATTTGATAATTGATTGAGAAATTACTGATTTGTTTAAATATGATGTATTATCATGTTTACTTGATTTCTCTAAGGCCGGTTGAATAGACTTGTTTCTGTCATTATTGTTGGATTCGTAGGCATATAGATTAGTTTCATTACATTGCATTGCATAACATTTTTGTGTTTTTGCTTGAGGACAAGCAAAGGTTTAAGTTTGGGGGTATTTGATGAGTGAGTTTTATACACATGAATTGGATACATTCAAGCTTAATTTATTATTGTTCTCAAGTCTTTTAGGATGTTTTTATGTGTTTGTGTCTATTCATGCATGTTTTATATTGTTTTGTAGGAATTGGGACAAAAGTTACATGGATCGATGTTTGGGGTGGCTAGATTCGCGTTTTCGGCTTGCCATATACACAGCAGTCACTTAAGAGCCAATTTGACTATAGCTCCGGATATTATTTCGCGAAACTTCAAGAATGAAAGTTGTAGATCTACTTTTCCTCTTTCCAGAACATCTTGAATCATCTAAATCGGAGTTCGGACGAAGAAGTTATGACCATTTTCCCAAAGGACGTCGGAGCAGAAAATGTCAGAAAAAGGGCAAGCGCCTAGGCGCTCCAGCCAAGGCTAAATCAAGCGCCTAGGCGCTCCAAGTCAGTAACTTTCATCTGACTAAGCGCCTAGGCGGTCCTAGACAGCACAAAATCAAGCGCCTAGGCGCTAGGAAGCAGAGTTTGGACGCGTTTTGGGCGAATTTTGACACCTTTTTGACTTCAAATTGGATTGGGTTTGTTCCTAAGCTAAAAATTAGACTTGTAACCTATAAATACATGATGTAAGGCATAAAATAAGAGGGAGATTACATAGCTTAGCTTAGAGATTACATAGATTAGACTAGATTAAACACTCCTTTAGATTAGAACATAACCCTAGTTCTAATTAGATTTGGAGATTGAAGCAACTTGGAGACCATTGAAGATTTGAAGTAGGAGCAAGGAGGGAGCGTCAAGTCTACTGACAATAGATTATTTCTTCTCATCTTCTTCTATCTTTATCTTTTAATGATTATTCAATTGTGGATTCTTAGTTTAAATTCAATAATCATGAACTAATTCTTTGTTTGAGATTACAATGGATCTTATTGTGTAGTTTATTTTAATATGCTTCGTTATCAATTAGTATTTTCTATTTTGAGGATTGTCTATTATGATTTGGAATTAATTGTTTAATTGATTGGCCATCAATTACCGTGATAATCTATATGAACTCGAGAGATGAAGTATAGATTTAGATCTAATCATGATAGCATGTGTTCAGGATTTTGTTAGTAGCTTAAACTTGATGTGTGTTAAGGTAGAAATATGCTTGACATCGCATGTAATCTTATAGAGAACTTAGTCTTTAACTTTCTTCAATTGTAATTCACATAGAGATATAGTGGGTTAGTTGGTTAAGGTGTTTAACGGATTTCTATCTTAATTGTGGATTGACGTTAATACGGTATTAGTTCATCGAGAGGTGGTTAATACTACTTTCGTGTTCTTGATTAACAATTTGGGATAGAGAATAATTGATGAGAAGTGTGTTAACCTAAATGAAGCAATAAGTGAAGTTGTGATCTTAATTCTCCATAATCTGATTTTTAATTAGTGGTAATTAGAATTAGTTTAGTTAAATATTTTAATTTATAAAATTAACTTCATTTGTTTAAATAAGATTGAGTTGGTTACGGGTTAGTACTTGGTGATTTTTATTAAATAATTCTCTGTGGGAACGATACTCAACTTATCACTTTATTACTTGTTGAACCACGTATACTTGCGTGTTGTGCGTATATAGATTTTACCCAACAGTACGTACCTGGTGTTTCGAAAAGGTTAGGGTACCTCGCTTTCATTTCCGATTCCAACTCCCAGGTCATTTCCTCAATAGCATGGTTCCTCCACAAAACCTTAACTTATGGTATAACCTTGGTGCGTAGGACATGCTCTTTCCTATCCAAGATCTTAACAGGTACATCTTCGTACGTTAAATCTTCGGCTCTCTCGTCTGGTTCTAATGCAATAATATGGTTCGGGTCTTTCACATATTTACGAAGCATAGATATGTGAAAAATATTATGAACACGAGACATACTTTGAGGTAATGCGAGTCTATAGGCCACATTTCTTATTCGATTAAGAATCTCAAATGGACCAACAAAACGTGGATTGAGCTTTCCTCTCTTCCCAAATCTTGTAACTCCCTTCCATGGAGCAATGCGTAACAGTACATGATCTCCAATATTAAATTCCACGTCCTTTCGATGAAGATCAGCATAACTCTTTTGTCGATATTGTGAGGTTTGAATACATTGTCAAATCATTTAGATCTTTTCTGTAGTCATGCGTACCAACTCCGGTCCCAACAATGTTGTTTCACCCACCTCATCCCAACATACTGGAGAACGACACTTTCGTCCATACAACACCTCAAACAGAGCCATGCCTATACTTGCTTGATAATTGTTGTTGTAGGAGAATTCCTACTAGTGGCAAGTACTTATCCTAACTTTCTTTGAAATCTAGGACACAAAGTCTTAATAGATCTTCAAGAGTTTGAATAGTCCTCTCTGATTGTCCGTCCGTTTGAGGATGGTATGCTGAAATGAATCATAAATCTGTGCCCATAGCTTTCTACAAGCTAACCTAAAATCTTGAACTGAATCTTGGGTCACGATCCAAAACTATGGATACTGGCATGCCATGCAATCTCACAATATCATTCACGTACATACGAGCAAGACGTTCAAGGGAATAAGTCTCACGTATCGGCAAGAAATGAACAGACTTGGTTAATCTATTAACAATAATCCAAATCGCATTTATGCCTTGAGAAACTTTGGGAAGACCTGTAACGAAATCCATGGTAATGTGTTCCCACTTCCATTTCAGAATATCAAGTGGTTGTAATGGACCCTTTGGCACTTGATGCTCTGCCTTTACACGTTGACAGGTTAAACACCTCGAGATAAACTCCGCGATCTCTCTCTTCATATTGTTCCACCAAAATGTATGTCGAAAATCATGATACATTTTGGTACTCTCAGAATGGATTGCAAACAGGGTGTTGTGTGCCTCCATCGTGATTCTATGCTTTAAGTCAGAATCGTTAGGAACGCAAAGTCTAGAGTTGACTCGAAGTATTCCATCTTCATCGTTTCTTGCTTCTGTAATAGCACCTTCTTGCTCTTTCTTCTTCATACGCATCAACCCAGGTCCGTAGCTTGAGCAGCTTTAACTTTATCGATTAAATTCGGTTCTACTCATATATTCGCCATCATCACGTGGGTCCTTGGAGTCTTTAACTCAATCTCCATCCTTTATAAATCGTACAAAATGGGTCTTTGTGTTAACAACATCGCATTCATACCCGCATACAATCTTCTACTCAATGCGTCAGCTACTACGTTTACTTTTCCAGGATGGTATTGAATGGTATGATCGTAATCTTTCAACAGCTCGAGCCAACGTCGTTGCCGCATGTTGAGTTCCTTTTGGGTGAAGAAATATTTGAGGCTTTTACGATCCGTATAGATCTCCACTTTCTCCCCATACAGGTAGTGTCTCCAGATTTCTAACGCGAAAATGACTGCTGTCAACTCTAGATCATGAGTAGGATAATTCCTCTCATATTCTTTGAGTTATCGTGAGGCATAGGCTATGACTTTCCCATGTTGCATGGAACATGTCCTAACCCTTTGCCTGAAGCATCGGTGTATATAACAAATCCATCCGAACCAGATGGTATTGCCAGAACAGGTGCCGAAATGAGTCTCATCTTGAGCTCTTGGAAACTCTTCTCGCATTCCCCGCTCCATACAAATTTTGTATCCTTCCGAGTCAACTAAGTTAACGGAGTAGCGATTCCAGAAAATCCTTCCATGAATCTCTGATAATAACCAGCTAAGCCCAGAAAGCTACGCACTTTGGTCACCGACTTCGGTTGCTCCCAACTTTTTATTGCTTCAATCTTCGCTGCGTCAACAAATACTCCATGTTTGACACCACGTGCCCAAGGAATGCTACTTCCTCAAGCCAGAACTCGTATTTCTTCATCTTGGCATATAGCTTATTTTCATGAAGCCTTTCAAGTATCAGCTTCAAATGGTGCTCATGATCTTCACGGCTTTTGGAATAGATGAGGATGTCATCAATAAAGACAACAATAAACTGATCCACATATTTCTTAAATACATGGTTCATCGTATCCATGAAAGCATCATGAGTATTAGTCAATCCAAAAGATATGACTAAGAATTTATAATGCCTGTACCGAGTTCTAAAGGCAGTCTTTGGAATATCCTCAGTTTTAATCTTCAGCTGATGATATCCAGAACGAATGTCGATCTTTGAAAAGAATTGTGCTCCTTGCAACTGGTCAAACAGGTCATCAATGCGAGGTAGCGTATACCTATTCTTGATGGTGACATGGTTCAATTCTCGTTAGTCAATACAAAGTCGCATACTCCCGTCTTTCTTCTTTACGAATAAAACAGGAGCACCCCAAGGAGATGTACTAGGACGAATGAAATCGATGTCTAATAATTCCTGTAGTTGGACTTTTAACTCCTGAAGTTCAATAGGAGCCATTCAATATGGTATTTTAGAAATGGGTTTTGTACCCGGTTCAAGGTCAATAAAGAATTCAACATCACGTTCTAGGGGTAGATTGGGAAGTTCTTCAGGAAATACATCAGGAAATTCACTAACAACAGAAATATTATTCAAATCTGACTTGTCTTTGTTCAAATCCATAACATGGGCTAAGAAAGCTTGACATCCGTTTTTCAATAAACGAATAGCTTTATGGCTTGATATGACAGTGATTGATTTTAGTGGTTTGGTTGTTTGAATTCGCATAATAGGTTGGTTAGGAATATGAAAACTAACAACCTTACGAAAATAATCAATTTTAGCATGATGCGTGGTTAACCAATCAATCCCTAAAATCACATCAAATGCAAGAATTTTTAACGAAATAAGATCGGCAGGTAATGTGATGGTACCAACTTGAATCAAGCAAGATTTATAAATAGTAGATGTAATGAAAGTTTCTCCTAACGGAGTCTCCACAGATAAATCAAAGTCTAACTTCTCCGGATTAAAGTTTAAACGTTGAGCACAAGCAGGGGAGATAAAAGAATGTGTAGAATCGTTATCTAGTAAGGTATAAACTTCGCAAGAGTTTATGATAAGCTTACCCGTGATCACCTCGTTCGGGTTCCTTGCGTTTTGTCCAGCACGACAAATGCTCTTCCAGGAATCGCTGATTTTGACTTATCCAAGACAGCCTTTGGAGTCACCATCCTCGTTGAACTTAGTTTCATAACTAGATAATCTCTAGCTATATGACCTTCCTTTCCACAGTTATAACACACCTTGGATTGTTGTGGGCAGTTTGGGCTGATGTGTCCCTCTTTCTCGTATTTTTAACAAAAGACCAGTGCTCGTTCTCCTCCTCTAGAAACAGTTGATGTTTGTGATGATATCTTCACGTTATCATTGTTGTACCTTCTATTTTTGAAATCTCCACCCTACTCGCTCCTTCTATTATCACGGCCACGATTACCACCAGAGTGGATACCGCTTTTGTCCGAATGTTTTCCTCCCTTCTGGTTTTCATTGCTCCGATGACCGCTGCCACCGGTATGACCCTGGTTGTGTTCCCTTGGTTGAACATACCCATTATCTCGCTCTAATAATTAAGCCCTGTTTACAACATTTGAATATAAATAAAATTTATGAGAGATAAGATATTGTCGAATCTCTGGTTTTAGACTTCTCAGAAACATCCTTGTCATTCGTTCCTCATTCTCTACCAAATGAGGTGCAAACCTGGATAACTCAGCGAACTTTGCCTCATACTGGGACATCGTCATGTTGTTTTGTTCCAGTTTGATAAACTCCACCTCCTTCAAATGACGAATACTTTCCGAAAAATACTTGTCATTGAATAGTTCCTGAAATGTTTCCCAAGACATGTTGAGTGCGGCAGGCTGGGTACGCTTCACAGACTTCCACTAGTAGTGCTGCCTCACCGCGGAACATAAAGGTGGCGAATGGAACCTTCTGTTCCTTCGTGCATCCCAAGACATCAAATATCTTGGTAATTTACTTGACCCACATTTTTGCCATGATCGGATTCGGCTTTCCAATAAATTATGGTGGTCCCAACTCCTTGAACTGCTTGGCTGTGACTAGGACAGATCATTCGGTTATAACCGAACTGAATAGGTTATTCGGTTATAACCGAAAACCAAAATAATTGTAATTTCAATATCTGAAAAACTAACCGAATTATGAAAATAACCGAATTACCGAATTTACAATTCGGTTAATAACCGAACAGGTGCAGAGTTTACTCAGTCAATTTGTCGAACACTTGGTGGGCAATCCAAAATCCTCAAAGTTTAAAATCCTTTTAGCAAGAAGATGGATCCCAAACAAGAATGCAATCAATCCACCACACAAGAAACAATAATACCCAATAGAAATCTAAAACAAAGAACACCCAATTTCAGCCTAATCTTTCAAATATTCACACCTGACGAAAAATACCTTGTATTAGTTGTATTGGGATAGAGATGATGAATTTGATTCTCCAGATTGGGTGGAATGATGGCCTCCAATTGATGTTAACCCCTTAATTGATGCAGTAGAGTATGTATTGTCGAGGCCAAAGGATGAGCGACTGCTGTTTGGGATAAGGCTGATGAGTGACTGATGTTAACCCTTGATTCTGCAAATGAGTGATTGTTGTTGAGTGAAGAAGATGATGTGATGAGGTGATGAGGGTCATGAGGCGATGAGTGAAGACGTGAAGGGCTGACCTGAAGAGGTCGAGGAATCAAAACCCGGAATAAGGGAAAATAGCTTACCAAAGGCGATGATGTGAATGAGGAGAGAGATATGAGAGTGACTGATAAATGACTTAATTTTAGATCAGATAACTCTTTATTTTGAGATAAGTACAACTCTTTATTCGGTTATTCGGTTTAACCGAATAACCCAAAAGTAATACCCGTACAAACTAACCAAAAATCGTAAAACAATTCGGATATAACCGAACTATTGAAAATAACCGAAATATCAGATAATTTGGGTTAAATTATTTCGGTATGGTTCGGTAATTCGGTTATACCCATTTTTTGCTCAGTCCTAGTTGTGACAGATCGCGCGTTGTTATCACTTCCACCCGTATTTTGTACACAAGTCTCCCTCGTCTGATTTTGCATGAACTGCAAAAAGCTCCTAAACATTTCATCATTCATCGTTTGCTCGGTATTGTTGTTTACAGGAGGAATATTGCCTTCATGTTGTACGTTCTTCTGGTTTGTGACTAAAGGTTGTTCCACAGTCTCATACACTCCATTGTTAACGTTCTTAGCAGCCATTCTTAAATACTACCATAAAACAAGGGTTAATTAAACAAATTAACATATCACATAATATCCCTATATTATGACCGACCAACAAATAAGCTTAGGTAGAACATACTAGCGAAAGATTTACCCATCTCTCCCCTCCTAGTTCTATTCCCCGATCTCCGCCAGAGATCATATCCCTAAGCTCTGATACCAACTGTGACACCACCAAAATAGGTATACATCACCCATTCTGAGTCGCCAAATACATGGTACAGAAATAAATACAACTTCAGTAATACAATTGTCGTGCAGAATACGACAACGCCTATACCCCGGCTAGTTCTTCCTAATGGACAGTATACAAACTCAAAAGGAGTCCTCATTACAATTATTGATACACTATTTTATAAAATAGTGAGGACTACTAAAACAACTATCTTGAATCATCACTCCATACCCCGGCTAGTTCTTGCTAAATTCTCTCCTCCTGAGAAGAACAATGGAACAAAAAGGAAAAGGGTGAGCTCAACTAGCCCAGTAAAGAATACTATGACTAAAATAATATACAACAAATTATCATTAGTCTTCAACAGAGAAAAATCTGATAAAATATAATAGACAACAAGGTTTAGATCAACAACTGCAATGGAAATATCAATCCATTAGAAGAGTCAAGTAGAGAAAGAATTCTACTACCTTCTAAGATTTAAAAATCCATCATCAATATTTTATCCCTGTAACATCAATTAATATACATCTTGAATCAAATATTCATCTTTGCACTACAGGCCAAAGATATTCATTTGTATCACCAGTTGGTCATGTTCATCTCAACACCTGTTCATCTTTGCACTACGGGCCAAAGATATTCATCAGTTAATCATTCATCTTTGCACTACAGGCCAAAGAAATTCAGTAATATCATCATTTAGGACTGAGGATGATGAAAAATATCTTAAAGAAAACGTATCCAGTGAGATAAAAGAACAAATATTATGGATTCGTATTACAGTTTATCCAAGTTCAATAATACTCCATAATAACCAATTGTGAACCAGAATTCAAAAATAAAGATCAAAACATGGATACAATCAAAGATAGTAACCATAATAAACATCTTGGATAAAAAGAAAAATTTTCATTTTTCGGTGAATAGTGTCATATTCGTGAATAGTGCCGTATACGTGAATAGTGTCGTATACGTGAATAGTAACTCCAACACAAAAAGTTTCAAATTTGATAAAAAGTTCATACCAATATTTCAGCATAATGATATTGAAAGAAATAATATCATTTACGAAGAAAATAACATCCCTTACCTCAAAATAACTGTATTTCTGACCGAATTTCGAATATAATGCTAATAGAAACTTGCACTGAATAGCAACTCTCAAAGTATCAAAATATTTACAAAAATACGCTCAATAATCTAGAGAGAAAGAAAACTTATTTCTGGTGTGATTTTTAATTCTAACCTAAGCGTCTATTTATAGAAAAATGCTGGAACACCATAGGAGACTAAAATAATAAAATAATATTATTTATATACATTTATTATACGCATGCAATATCAGACCATCTAGCATGCCATTCTTGAAAAAAATCCCAACAGCCCACATGTTAAAACAAAAGTGGGACCCACCCGTAATTTAATAAAAATCATTTTATTTTCCTGAAATTTCAGTAATTCATAGAAAATAGCCTGGTTTTCAAAAAAATACGAATCTTATGTCCATTCCACTCGAAATCGAATTCTCTACAACTTTGTACCTTTGAGTTTTTCCAAATTCCAAATAAAAAATATCCGAAATTCATAAACGGATGATTTTTAGTACCTCTATTCTGACAAAATACTGATAAAACACCTCAACATTAATTCCTTCATTTATAACCACATAAAATAAATAAATCCAACATTTATATCCACATCAAATAAATATTTTCTTATCATATAAATCAATAATTAATTATTCACAAATATTATTACAGAATCACAATTATGACAACCAGGCCGTTTCTAGAAAAGAGGGGGCTTTCCAATAAGGATTTCTCCTTACTAGCACGCAATTAGGTGACCAAACCTCTCATTGACAGAACTTTCTAAACATTTCCAATAATGTTATCTAATAATATTATTCAAATAATATGAATTATTGATCTGATAATGGGAAATACTGTGCAGTGACAATTATTGAAACAAAAATAATATAAAATATCAACGCAATAATTATTAAATCAATAAAATAAAATTTTGAACAGTAATTACTGTAACAATTATTGAGTAGTGCCTTTTTACGTAAGAATCAATAGTTCAACAATACTGTGCAACCACGCGTATTACTGTATTTTAACCACCAGGTATTCCAACAATGTTAACGGTAATAATTACGTCGTTATTTATAAAAACTGAAACTTTGTCATTTTTTTCATCCGACAGTTATTCCATTATAGGGCCCACAAATGACTGCGCCGTCGTACAGATATTCCAGACAAAAAGAATATTCCACGACCAAACGAATATTCCCCGACAACAATGATTATTTTATAACCACTTGGTTATTTTACAAAATTTGCACATTTCTCCCATAACCAAAATATTATATCAAATTATCACCGTATTATTCACAATAATAAATAGAGAAAATTCGATTTTATTCATAATAAGTTGGGGTCTTACAGCTTCCATCTCTTTCTTTATGCTTAAATTCGAATTTACATGATACTATTGTTTTAACTATATATTCATTACTTGAAAATCAAAAGAAATCATTATATTTTATTATTGATATCCAGTATTTTAACTTTGTAGTTAGACTATTTGTTAACGATGATCTCGAGTCATTTAGTATTATTTTGTCAAGAATACAAAATAAATTATAAATATTATTTAGATTGTGTACAAGCAAACATATTCAACATAAAAATAAAATAAAATAAGTCAAAAATAATTAACGAGTTGGTCAAAATCGATTATCTATTATCAATGTCATGTTAATCAATTGAAACTGCTTGTTTGTTTTGTTTTATACCATTTTTTTAAAAAAAAATTAAATCAAAAAGATAAAAAAAAAAAAAGGGTCCTTAACACTAATATATAACAATTAGAAAATAATTACACTATTAATGCATCCACAAAATAATTATAAAAATAACACAATTCACATTAATAAAGAAACCTAAAATCAAGGAAAAATAACTGTCATAATTAATAATTCAAATTCAAATATCTGGGATCTAACAACAAAAATAAATTCAAATTCAAATATTCATCTCCCTCACAGTAGCCCTCTCCTCCGGTACTCCGCCGCAAATCTCCTTCTTCACAGGTTGCCCTTTCCTTCGCTACTCCGCCGCGAATCTCCGTTGTCCAAAACGCCAATGAGAAGAAGAAGAAGATTCCCTTACAAAAAGTTTAAAAATAAATAGATGCAACTCTTACTGTTATGAATGTTTTTATGACTATTTGGTTACCCACAAAAACTAAAATGGTTACCTTTGTATGAATGGTTGTCTACCAACTGCATCACATTCAAACTAAATTGGTAACTTAATAAAACTGAATTGGTTACCTTGGTCTAAAGGTTTGGCAACGCCATCTTCCTCATCCCCCTTCACTGGTGAGACAGAAAAGATAAGTGTACATGAAAAGATAAGTGTAGACTTTTGGAATATATCTGCTTGACTGCTTGGACCATGTTGTTGTAAATCTGTTTTTTATTTGATGTATCATGTATGTATGAATTAGTGGCTAAAAAAGGTAGATTCCATTATGAACTGATAACCATAAAATATATACTTGAATTTTAAAAGGTATAAGATATTCGTCTGTTTCCAATCTGTGCCTGTTTTCATTTGCATTTGCAGGATCTGTTTTGATTAGGCCTCTGGCCTGTTTTCATTTTGCAGATGGGATTGCAAGTATGCACCTGTTTTCAACTGAAGCAAATGCATTTCGTATTTGGACTGCAGTTTCTGTTGAATGTTGATGGTGATTGGTGACTTGTCAAATGAAAATATGAAATGAATACATTGAATAGTCTTGATGTCTTGGTTTGAATTTGTATCATTTATCAATCATTTATCATTGCATGTAAATTGTAATATTATACATTGTTACAGCAACTGAACTTTCCCTAGAAAGAAAGTGGACCGGAGACAGCCAGACAGGAGAGAATGATTGATTAAAATTTAAATATTATTATGAATTTGTGATGCACAGATTTTTTATTAAAAAAAATAAATAAATGAAAAGGAACGCGGGCCAGGCCGGCCCGGCCCAACTCGGGCCACGGGCCACTTAATTCCAGCCCGTCAAAATCTGGGCCTTTTTAGCCCGGCCCGTTGATAGCCCGGCCCGCTGATGGCCCGGCCCGTTTGTCAGGTCTACTTGTTCCTACTATTGGTTACCAAATGATAAAGGCGGTTATCACGCGTTTCAAAAAAAACCACCCTCCCGACGGAAAATACAGGAACAAATACTTAAGTGGGACACTGGTTTGCCATGTCAGCCAACCAATATTAATCTCCTAAATTGAAGAATTCTAATTGCACTAATATTATAAATAAATATGAGTGTATTACTTTTGTAATTATTTTATGGATGCACCATTATTGTAATTATTTTTAAAAATGTACTAAAATATGTAATTAATCCTAAAAAATGCAAAAGCCAATTGGAGCCCATGGTGCTATGGGCAATGAGCCTCTTTTAGAACCCAATAAAAATTGGGCCTTTTAGGCCCAACCCAACCATAGCCCAACCCATTTACTAAGTCTACTCAAATCTCAAACCTGTGACCTTGTACGGTCAAAGGCCTCTACCACTAGTTTATCATCTTTGATTTTGTTAAAGAAGACATTGTTATTAGTTCATTATAGGGATAAAATTGGACCACATATTCTTCATCTTAATTCTCATAATGGACCTGAGAAATAAGCTGTGCTGGGCAGTCTACAAGGTGAGCTTTGCAGACTTGGGTCAAATGTTGCCATGTGTAAATGGACTTCAACATCAATTACTCGAACCCAATTTATAACTTGGATGTGATGGATGTCGGACATTTTTTATGTTTTACCAAACCAATATTTTCGTTGAGTATGTTGTGCACTCACAATACAAAAAAACAGATAAAATAGGGAGCATAACCTACAACTAAAAATGTTTTACACATTTTTATTGGTAAGCAATACATCAGTTCTACTCTTGGTACATAACTTTTTGTGTACAGCTGGTGCACAATTTATTATCCATCGTCGCCTGACATTGGCATAGTTGACAAAAATAAATAAATCATTTTTACTATGAAGGAAAATGAACTTCTTTGAAGCTTGAAAGTTAAGAAAATGTGCAATTACCTATGTTTTGTGTAGTAATGTTTTAGTGATAAAAACACCAGCATTTGGCGCATCGGTTTAAGGCCGACTGGGGATGAGCCGTAAACCCGGACATCCTCAGTTCGACTCTCGCTGGCAACGAGTGTTAAGGCAGAAATGTTCATGGTGGTCACGGTATCCCTAACGTAAGTCGGGTAGCAAACCGCTCTGGTATCGGGTTAGAGAGATTAGTCGACCCGCGGGTCGGATATTCCACATTAACAAAAAATAATAATTTTATTTAGTGACAAAAGAATGGATATAAAAAGAGAATTTTAGTAATTAATTATAAGCATTGAACTAACGCATGTATGGTAGAATACTAACAAAATATAATCTGACACAATTTCTATCCAATTTTTTTGTAGCTTTTTTTTTGGCACCGAAGCATTACTCAATTTTGCATAAAGTATTGAATAGTGATACCTGAAACTATAGACTAAGATTAATGAAGGCCAATACAATCCAGAATACTGTCAACGAACTAATCAATAACTTTTCTTTTACTCTAGTTTCCGACGACTTTTATATTACTGTTTGAATGGAAGGAAGATGACACATCATTGAACAAATTTCACGGAATACTATACGTTGGGCTGCCTATTTTATATAACGGCCTGTCCGAATTGGCCCTTATTGCAGTCCTTTATTCTAACTGCTCATGATAAATTTCGGGTTAAATAATTTTTCAGTCACTGTACTATAGGTCGATTTACAAATAAATAACTGAATTTTTTTTTTACAGTCAACTAACTATACTCGACTTTTCTAACAAAAAGTTAAAAAAACCGTTAGAAACTTTGACTTTCAACGGAACGGTACACACCAGTTGCTGAGTTGTCCGTTATAAAGATGACGTGGCGCCTTTGTGTGACGTGGCAAGTGATTATGTGGATTTGTAGGAAAATTTTTATGTAAAAATGGGGAAAAAAATATTTTAAAGTATAGTATAAATAATAAATATTTTAAAATTAAAATCTTATCAAATTCGGATATTAAATTTATAATTGAGTCAATTTTGAGATAATATTTTTTTCTTTTCTAACTAGGATAAATAAATTTGTACTTTCACATGCAAATAATTTTTAATTTTATATAATAGAAATAATTAATTTTTTTTATTTTTATTAAAAAATATATAAAAACGCAGTTTTTTAAAATAAAAATAATTATTTTTAATAAAAATAAAAAAACGCATTTTTTAAAAAAAATAAAAAAACGCAACTTTTTTAAATAAATTTTTTTATTATTAAAAAAACGCAGCTTTTTTATTATAAAAAAATATAAAGCGCAGTTTTTTAAAATAAATATAAAATATAGTCTTTTTATAAAAATAAAATAAAAAATGCAGTTTTTTTAATAATTTTTTTTAAAACATTGTTTTTTAAATAAAATTAAAAAAGTGCAGCTTTTTTAATAATTTTTTTTATTAAAAAAATTCAGTTTTTTAATAAAAAAATTATTTTTATTAAAAAAATGTAAAACGCAGCCTTTTTTAATAAAAATAATTATTTTTAATAAATAAAAAATGCATTTTTTAATAAAACTTTTTTTATTATTATTAAACAAAAAAACTCAGTTTTTTAATAAAAATAATTAAAAACGCAGATTTTTTTTATAAAAAATATAATAATTATTTTTTATAAAAAAATTAAATATATTAGCAAACTTTTAGTTTTTATATTTTATAAATAGCTTAATTATAAATAAAATTTTATTTGATATTAATTACAAAATTAATTAAATATATATTTTTATTTATTTTCTTATTTTTTGACTCAATTATAAATTTAGTGTCCGAATTTGAAAAGATTTTAATTTTAAAATATATTTAATTTTATAATTTATATTATACTTTAAAATATTTTTTTCAATTTTTTCATAAAAATTTCCCTACAAATCCACATAATCAATGTTATGTCACACAAAGGCGCCACGTCAGCATTGTAACGGATAACTCGGCAGCTGATGTGTACCGTTCCGTTGAAATTCAAAGTTTCTAACGGTTTTTAACTTTTTGTTGGAAAAATCGAGTACATTGAGTTGACTGTAAGAAAAAAACATTCAATTATCCATCTGTAAGTCGACCTATAGAACAGTGACTGAAAAAATATTTAACCCGATAAATTCCTAAGTCTAATAAGTTTGGTTCACTATATTGCTGACTAAGATTGTAATGATCTCAAAATTTAAATAATTTTGTCCCCGACTTTGCTCGTTAACAATACTCTCATATTCTATCTTTACATCATTGATTGATAATAAATTCAATAAAATTTGCGGAATAGCCAATACTTTTCTGTTTTTCTTCATTTATTAACATGAATCATAAACTTTATCATTTATATAATCTAGAATCATACTTATTTATGACTCACTTTATCAGAGTTAACATATATAGTCTTACATCTCAATTCGGTATCCCTTATACATTAGATAGCTCAAACTCTATAACTCAACATTTATTATACATCATAAACCATTAAGTGCAATTTTTTCAGAGCCTTAAACATGGTTTAAAAATAACAAATTTAGCTAAAAAATTTAACCTTCATGCATTACTTCTGATCTATGTCATTATTTGCAAGATTAAGCTCGACAGCTCAACAAAACTCACAGCCTTCATGCATCACGTAGCACATAGTATCTTACTCAAATTATACATCAAGATCATTTGACTAAGCATATCATACATGTTATGCTTCACATATCAAATAAAAATTGAGTTCCATAACTCAACCAGCTTAGCCATGTTACGCCCCCAAATTCGGATCCTTTGAACCTTGGACTTGGTACGTTACAGTACTACCTTTAACTCAATACATACAACCTTTTTTCATAAATAACTGAACACAACTTGGCTTTTATACCGATTAATTCATTATTTCCTTCTATTCCAGAATCTGTAACCTTTACAATCGGTTATTAGATCTGTAGATCATTCATGATCTATCTATATATACAACTTAAATTATAAACAATATGTTTTATATTGATACATGGATTCACATTTCAAATTTAAATATTCTCCTGTATAGTGTTCTTCAAATGCACATCTACAATGTATAATATTAACGTTCATTTAGCTTAGTTGGAAATTTCGCATTAAAGTGTTTTGGCATAACACCTTACCAAGTATAATTACTCTAAAGAAATTATATCAATGAGTTAATGCTTTATTAAAACACCAATCATCTTCGATCACTATTTCTTACGAACCTTTGTCTATCCTGAATCCTTTGATGCTATGGTCATATGCTTATATCGATAATTATCTGCAAAATTTGTTTGCAAGGTTGAGCACGATGGCTCAGCAAGTTCAACAGTCTGCACATTTAATGCTTCACATAGGATACAAATTTCATATATTCATGCAACAAAAATTTTAATCAGTGCATCTATATATGTTTCATGCATCTCTATATGCATTATACATTTCAGGATATGCATTTCTATATGCATCATACTTATCATACAACACCATATAATTATCATGTTGTATATTTAACACATACTTCACAAATTCCATGATTTGCATTTTGTGACGCCCCCAAAATTAGGTATACATCACCCATTATGAGTCGTCAGATACATGATACAAAATTCAAATACAACTTTATTTATACAACTGTTGAACTGTCGTATAGAATACAACCACAGTTAACTGTGAGTTTTAATACAAATGTATATAACTCTCATGGTGCCTCGACCACAACCTTACAATGGTACTTTACATAAAAGTATAGTCAAAAACTGTTTTAGAAATTAAAATCTTTGAAAAGTGTTCAAGGAAATCTTCGTACATGGGAGGCCATGTGTCTATGTTATAATAGATATCATATGTCCACAGAATTATCCTTGGTTGACCCAATAGACCCCAAAAAAATGAGAAGATTACTATCATCTTCTTTCCAATGGTGAGTCTTCTCTTGACATATAACTATCTCCACTGTCTCCAAGTGAATATTATATTTTAAATAAACTCCAAGATCATATAGGTAGTGCCCGTAGATATACTCAGCAAGTGGATGCGCACAACCCTGTCTTATGATAACACGATGTTGTATGTAATTAGACATCTTGTATGATAGTGGCAAAACACCCTTCCAAAGTTGGGTTCACCTCACCCTATTTAGTTCACCAAAATTAAATATCAAATGACGTATACAATACGACACACTTATCTAAAGTTCTTAATAAAATTATTTCCATACTATTTAGGGAAAACCTCAACAGCTATAGACCACCATTCTAATCCTCTTAATACCCCGCTAGACCCAGCTACACTTTTATTACCTGAAAGGAATTGTGAAGCAAAAGGGTGAGCACAACTAGCCCAGTAAAGAATATCATGACTAAAGATAATTAAATTATCAATAGCTTTCATCAATAATAAATCAGAGATTTAAAACATATGGTAGATGATAAAACTTTTCAACCATAGGTGCAGCGGAACGAGCAATCCATTAGAAGAGTCAAATAGACCATTAGGTCTATTATCTTCTCCATGTTAAAATTCTACCAATAATGTTGTATCCCTATAACATCAATCAACAATTCCTGTCCACAATCATATGAATAACTCATAATCATAATTGTGATTCTAAATTCCTCTTCGTACCCAGGACGAAGATAATTTTCATCACCTATCTTCACCTGAAACATCAAAAATCATGGTTATACCAAATCACATTTCTTGTTCATAATCATACTAATAAACTCATCTTTGCACTACGGCCAAAGATATTCATTAACAATTCATCTTTGCACTACAGGCCAAAGACATACAACTGTATTTTAAAAGAGTCAAGTAGAGCATGATATCTACTACTATCTTTTACGAATCAAAAGTGTATAATCAATATTTTATCGCTGAGACTCAGCTTAATAAATAATCCACATCATCGAATCATCCCTGCACTACGGCCAAAGATATTCGTTAATATCACATCCATGAATTTATATTTCATCGCTGAGACTCAGCTCGATAATCAATCCAAATCATTGAATTCTCTATGCACTACGGCTAAGGATATTCGTTAATATCACGACCACGAATTATCCATGCTCTACGGGGTAAAGATAATCGTGTTTTCATCAACGGTCATGATTATGTGTATCTTTTTTGTATTTTTTATTTTATTTTATTATATATTTTAAAAACTGTTTTATTTTTAAATTTTGGTTTTAATTTTTTTTGCCATATAAGCAATATTTTTTTATTTTTTTGCCACGTCATCACTATTTTAACGTCTGTCAACTTTTTTGGACAGAATGACGTAATTTTAATATTTTAATTAGTTTAATGGGGTAATTCAAAAAATTAAAAGTTCAATGGTGTAATAAGTAAAACTTGCCAAGTATAGTTGTGACGCCCCCAAAATAGGTATACATCACCCATCTTGAGTCGTCAGATACATGGTACAGAATTCAAATACAACTTAATAATACAACTGTCGTGTACAATACGACAAAACATAAGTTGTGCGTTTGAATACAAATATTGTCTACTAGAGATTATACAAACTCAAAAGGAGTCCTCATTACAATTATTATCACACTATTTCACAGAATAGTGCTGACTACTAATGCTATCATCCCCGACTAGTCCCTGTTACGTTCTCATTTCCTGAAGAGAACAATGAAAGTAAAAGGGTGAGCTCAACTAGCCCAGTAGGAAATATTATGACTAAGATAATACAGAATATATTATCGTTGGCCTTCAACAGTGTTAAACTGATACAATATAACAACCATCAAGTTTAACTGCAGAGGAACAAGCAATCCATTAAAAGAGTCAAGTAGAGAATAAAATTTACTATCTTTTATGATTTAGAAGGTTTTCATCACTTTTATCGCTGGGACTCAGCTTAATAAATAATCCACATCATCGAATCACCCCTGCACTACGACCAAGGATATTCTTTAGTATCACGACCATAATTATTCATGCACTACGGGCCAAGAATATTTGTGTATTCAATAATGGTCATGATCATGCCAACAACTTTCCATCAATGCTCTACGGACCAATAAGAACTTTTTCCACATTATTTGTAACATTACGGTCATGATTACACCGAATAATCCTTGGTCATAATCATACTAAGTCCATCTATGCACTATAGGCCACATATGACTTTCAACAAAATATAAACGTGAGGATGATGACAATGATATAAGAATTAAATAAAATAAGTTCAAGAATTAATTTATCCAGGAACTAATAACGTCTAAATTGTCAACATGATACTGCTTTGTAGAGTAAAATTCAAGAATGCTCAGAAGAATATTTCCATGAAAAGATACTGGATGAAGCGCAAATATCAAGGATATTCCACTAATTTCATGGAGTATAGAAGTCAAAACTTTAACCAACTGAGTATAATAAGGAATGGAATAACAAAAGAAATCACCAGGCATGCGATAGACCGCACATGCAGGTTATTCCAACAGAATAATAAATAACGGAATAAGGTCCGGCGTAAAACGCACAGACAGGATATTCTAACAAAATAATAAAGACGGAATCAGGTCCGGCGTAAAACGCACAGACAGGATATTCCAACAGAATAATAAAGACGGAATCAGGTTCGGACAGAATAATAAAGAATAAACGCCATTTTTATCAAAAATATAAATTTTGAAATTTCGAAGTTCGACTTTTCCCGAAAAAATCAACTGTTGACTTTTTGACCAAATAATGAATTCTAAAAAATTTTGTGTTTATAGACTATTTTTACTAATTTAATTGCTCCGGACTCAAATATCACGTCTGCGTCTCCAAATTCAACTCCGAACACAACTTCAATTTTAATAACATTCATCATTAATATTATAACTCACAATATTTATCAACCAGGTCGTTCCCAGGAAAGAGGGGGCTTTCCAATAAAGATTTCTCCTTATTAGCGGGCAATTAGGTGACCAAACCTCTCCTTGACAGAACTTCTAGACATTGTAAATATTGAAATTTAATAATATGAATAACTTTGTTGTCTCAATTATTGATTTAATAAAATAACATATTATGCAGACGATACTATGACAATAATCGAATCAATAATATGAGAGATATGATGCAGCAATTACTGTAGTAATAATTGAGTATAACTGAGTGACTTCTCACGTAAGCATCAATAATTAATACCATGTGCTACTATGCAACCACGCGTATTACTGTACTTTTACTATTGGGTAGTTCAACAGTTAACGGTAAAACTTCCGCCGTTATTTTCATAAAGTATTTTTGTCGTTTTCTCAATCCGACAATAATTCCGTTGTGGAGGTCTACCAATGATTGTGCCGTTGTACGAATATTCCCTGTTAAAACGAATATTCCCCGACCAATCGAATATTATATAACAACTTACGTACTTTGCAAAATTTGTAAATATCACCCACAACTATAACATTATATCAAATCCACACCATAATATTCAAAAATATAATTCGATAAAATTTAATCTTTATTCAAAAAGTTGGGGTCTTACAACCTCCCCTTCTTATGAAATTTCGTTCTCGAAATTAGGGTACGTACCTGGTATGTCGAAGAGGTGAGGATACTTTGATTTCATTTCAGCTTCTAACTCCCAGGTCATTTCCTCAACATCGTGGTTTCTCCACAAAACTTTGACTTGAGGTATAATCTTGGAGCGTAGAATATGTTCCTTTTTATCCAAGATTTTAACAGGAACCTCTTCATACGTTAAACCTTCCTCTATTTCGTCCGGTTCTAACTCAATAATGTGGTTCGGGTCTTTCACATATTTACATAACATGGATATGTGAAAAACGTTATGAACATGAGACATACTTGGCGGTAACGCAAGTCTATAGGCCACAGTTCCTACTCGATCGAGGATTAAAAATGGGCCGATGAATCGAGGATTGAGCTTTCCTCTCTTTCCAAATCTTGTAACTCCTTTCCATGGAGAAACACGTAACATCACATGATCTCCAATATTGAATTCTACATCCTTTCGATGAAGATCAGCATAACTCTTTTGTCGATCTTGTGAGGTTTTTATACGTTGGCGGATCATTTGAATCTTTTTCGTAGTCATACGTACCAACTCTGGTCCCAACAACGTTGCTTCACCCACCTCATCCCAGCATACTGGAGAACAATACTTTCTTCCATACAACGCCTCGAATGGAGCCATGCCAATACTTGCTTGATAACTGTTGTTGTAGGAAAATTCCACAAATGTTAAGAACTTGTCCCAACTTCCCTTGAAGTCAAGGACACAGAGTCTTAATAGATCTTCAAGAGTTTGAATTGTCCTCTCCGACTGCCCGTCCGTCTGAGGATGATATGCCGAGCTAATTCGTAAATTCGTGCCCATAGCTTTTTACAAACTAACCCAAAATCTTGAAGTGAATTTTGGGTCTCGATCAGAAACTATGGATACTGGCATACCATGCAATCTTACAACCTCGTTTATGTACATACGAGCAAGATGTTCAAGTGTATAAGTTTCTCGTATCGGTAAGAAATGAGCAGACTTGGTCAATCTATCAACAATGACCCAAATCGCATCTATGCCTTAACAAACTTTGAGAAGACCAGTAATGAAATCCATGGTAATGTGCTCCCACTTCTATTCTGAAATTTCAAGTGGTTGCAATGGACCTTTTGATACTTGATGCTCCGCTTTAACTCGTTGACAAATTAGACACCTTGAGATAAATAGCGCTATCTCTCTCTTCATATTGATCCACCAAAATGTATGACGAAGATCACGATACATTTTGGTACTCCTAGGATGGATTGCAAACGGTGTGTTGTGCGCCTCCATCATGATTTTATACTTTAAATCAGGGTCGTTAGGAACACAAAGTCTGGAGTTTACTCAAAGTTTTCCTTCTTCATCGATTCTTGCTTCCGGCATAGCACCTTTTTGCATTTTCTTCCTCATACGCATCAGCTCTGGATCTGTAACTTGAGCAACTTTAAATTTATCAATTAAAGTCGGTTCTACTCGTACATTTGCCATCATCACATGGGTCCTTGGAGTTTTTAACTCTATCTCCATCTTTTGCAAGTCACACAAAATGGGCTTTTGTGTTGTGAATATTGCACTCGTACCCGCATATGATCTTCTACTCAATGTGTCAGCTACCACGTTCGCTTTTCCAGGATGGTATTGGATGGTATGATCATAATCTTTCAACAGTTCAAGCCAACGTCGTTGTCGCATGTAGAGTTCCTTTTGAGTGAACAAATATTTGAGGCTTTTATGATCCGTAAAGATCTCCACTTTCTCTCCATACAAGTAATGCCTCCAAATTTTAAGTGCGAAGATAACAGTTGCCTACTCTAAATCTTGAGTAGGATAATTCCTCTCATATTCTTTGAGTTGTCTTGAGGCATAGGCTATGACTTTCCCATGTTGCATGAGAACACATCCTAACCCTTTGCCCGAAGCATCACTGTAGATGACAAATCCCTCCGAACCAGATGGTATTGTCAAAACAGGTGCTGTAATGAGTCTCCTCTTGAGTTCTTGAAAACTCTTCTCACATTCCTTACTCCAACCGAACTTTGTATCTTTTTGAGTCAGCTGAGTTAATGGAGTAGCGATTCGAGAAAATCTTTCCACGAATCTCCGATAATAACCAGCTAATCCGAGAAAGCTACGTACTTCGGTCACTGATTTGGGTTGCTCCCAGCTTTGAATAGCTTCAATCTTTGTCGGGTCAACGGATATTCCATGACTTGATACTACGTGCCCAAGGAATGCTACTTCCTCAAGCCAGAACTCACATTTCTATAACTTGGCATAAAGCTTATATTCACGAAGCTTTTGGAGTATCAGCCTCAAGTGTTGCTCATGATCTTCACGGCTTTTGGAATAAATAAGGATGTCATCAATAAAGACGACCACAAAGTGATCCAAATATTCTTTGAATACTCGGTTCATCATATCCATGAAGGCAGCAGGAGCATTAGTCAATCCAAAAGACATGACTAAGAATTCATAATACCCGTACCGAGTTCTGAAGGTAGTCTTTGGAATATCGTCAGTTTTAACGTTCAGCTGATGATATCCAGAACGAAGATCGATCTTTAAAAAAAATTATGCTCCTTGTAACTGATCAAACAGGTCATCAATGCGTGGCAATGGGTACCTATTTTTGATGGTGACATGATTCAACTCTCGATAATCAATACAAAGTTGTATACTCCCATCTTTCTTCTTCACGAATAGAACAGGAGCATCCCAAAGAGACGTACTAGAACGAATGAAACCAATATCTAACAATTCCTGCAATTGGGTCTTTAACTCTTGAAGTTCAACAGGAGCCATTCGATATGGGGCTTTGAAAATGGGTTTTGTACCGGGTTCAAGGTCGATACAAAATTCAACTTCACGCTTTGGGGGTAGGCCAGGAAGTTCTTCAGGGAATACGTCAGGAAATTTATTAACAATAGAAATATCCTTCAAATCTGACGTATTTTTGTTTAAATCCGTGACATGAACTAAGAAAGCTTGACATCCGTTTTTTAATAAACGAATAGCTTTATGGATTGAGATGACCGTGATTGATTTTAATGGTTTGGTCGCTTGAATTCGAATAATAGGTTTATTAGGAATATGAAAGCTAACAACCTTACAAAAACAATCAATTTTAGCATGATGAGTAGTTAACCAATCAATCCCTAGAATCACGTCAAATGCAAGTATTTTTAAGGAGATAAGATAGATAGGTAACGTGCGGTTACCGATTTTAATCAAACAAGACTTATAAACAGTGGATGTAATGAAGGTTTTTCCTAATGGAGTTTCAACAGATAAGTCAAAGTCAAATTTCTCCGGAGTCAAATTTAAACGTTGAGCACAAGTAGGAGAAATATAAGAATGGGTAGAACCGGTATCAAATAAGGTATAGACTTCACTAGAGTTTATGATAAGCTTACTCGTGATAACCTCGTTCGGGTTCCTTACTTTCTAGGAGGTCACAACAAACGCTATCCCTTGCACTACCGGCTTTGACTTTTCTGGGACAGCCTTTAGTGCCTCCATCCTAGCTGAATTTGTCTTCGGTGAACGACAAAATCGAGCTAAGTGACCTTCCCTTCCACAATTATAACATGCTTTGGACGGCATCGTGTAGTTTGGACTGATGTGTCCCACCCCTCCGCATTTGAAGCATATGATAGGTGGTGATTCTCCTTCCTTAACAACGGGTGTTGGTGCTGACGTCTTTCCATCATTGTTGAATCTCCTTTTCTAAAAATGTCCATTTTTATTGTTTTGGATATGATTACCACCGAAGTGGTTACCATTTCTGGCATGTTGATTCCCTCCACGATTGTTGTCACCGTTTCGATAACTGTTATCACTTGTATTTTCATTCTGTCGGCTGCTTTCTCTTGGTTGTGTTAACTCGTTATCGCGCTCCAATAACTGAGCCATATTTATAATATCTGAATACAAACAAAGTTAATGAGAAATAAGATATTGACGTATCTCCGGTTTCAAGCCTCTTAAAAACATTAGCGTCATTCGTTCCTCATTATCGACCAAATGGTATGCAAACCGGGATAACTCCACAAATTTAGCCTCGTATTGCGACACAGTCATATTGTTTTGCTCCATCTTGATAAACTCCACCACTTTCATGTGACGAATACTTTCGGGAAAGTACTTGTCGTTGAATAGCTCTTGGAACTTCTCCCAAGACATCTTGAGTGCGTCAGGCTAGGTACGTTTTACAAATTTCCACCAGTAATCTGCCTCTTCACGCAACATGAAGGTGGCGAAGGGAACCTTTTGCTCCTCGGAGCATCCCAAGACATCAAATATCTTGGTGATCTGCTTTTCCATGCTTCAGCCTTATGTGGTTTTGGCTCTCCAATAAACTCCGGTGGTCTCAGCTCCTTGAACTGTTTGGCGGTGACCGTCCGAGAGTTGTCAGTGTTTCCACCTGTATTTTGGACAGGAGCCGCTCTCGCCTGATATTGCATGAATTTCATGACGCCTCGGAACATTCCATCGTTCATCATTTGGTCAGTGTTGTTGTTTGCATGAAGATTGTCGCCTTTCTGATGCACATTGTCCTGATTATTGATCTGTGGAGACTCAACGGTCTCCTGTGCTCCATTGATGTTATTAACATTCTCGGATGCCATTTTAAAATACTGCCACAAAACAAGGGTTAATTGACATGAAACATATTATCCCTACACTCTGACTGACCAATTAAATACCAAGTAAACTTAGGTAGGTCATACAAGAGAAGGAATTTCCCGTCTCTCCCCTCCTAGTTCTAGTCTCACATCTTAGCCAGTGATCATATCCCTAAGCTTTGATACCAACTGTGACACCCCCAAAGTAGGTATACATCACCCATCTTGAGTCGCCAGATACATGGTACAGAATTCAAATACAACTTAATAATATAACTGTCGTGTACAATATGACAAAACATAAGCTGTGAGTTTGAATACAAATATTGTCTACTAGAGATTATACAAACTCAAAAGGAGTCCTCATTACAATTATTATCACACTATTTCACAGAATAGTGAGGACTACTAATGTTATCATCTGGCCCGTCACTCCGTTCCCCGACTAGTCCCTGTTACGTTCTCATTTCCTGAAGAGAACAATGAAAGTAAAAGGGTGAGCTCAACTAGCCCAGTAGGAAATATTATGACTAAGATAATACATAATATATTATCGTTAGCCTTCAACAGTGTTAAACTGATACAATATAACAACCATCAAGTTTAACTGCAGCGGAACAAGCAATCCATTAAAAGAGTCAAGTAGAGAATAAAATCTACTATCTTTTATGATTTAGAAGGTTTTTCATCACTTTTATCACTGGGACTCAGCTTAATAAATAATCCACATCATCGAATCACCCCTGCACTACGGCCAAGGATATTCTTTAGTATCACGATCATAATTATCCATGCACTACGGGCCAAGAATATTTGTGTATTCAATAATGGTCATGATCATGCCAACAACTGTCCATCAATGCTCTACGGACCAATGAGAACTTTTTCCACATCATTTATAACATTACGGTCATGATTACACCGAATAATCCTTGGTCATAATCATACCAAATCCATCTATGCACTATAGGCCACATATGACTTTCAACAAAATATAAACATAAGGATGATGACAATGATATAAGAATTCAATAAAATAAGTTCAAAAATTAATTTTTCCAAGAACTAATAACATCTAAATTGTCAACATGATACTGCTTTGTAGAGTAAAATTCAAGAATGCTCAGAAGAATATTTCATGAAAAGATACTGGATGAAGCGCAAATATCAAGGATATTCCACCAATTTCATGGAGTATAGAAGTCAAAACTTTAACCAACTGAGTATAATAAGGAATGGAATAACAAAAGAAATCAGCAGGCATGCGATAGACCGCACATGTAGGTTATTCCAACAGAATAATAAATAACGGAATCAAGTCCGGCGTAAAACGCACAGACAGGATATTCTAACAAAATAATAAAGACGGAATCAGGTCCGGCGTAAAACGCATAAACAGGATATTCCAACAGAATAATAAAGACGGAATCAGGTCCGGCGTAAAACACACAGACAGAATATTCCAACAGAATAATAAAGACGGAACCAGGTTCGGCGTAAAACGCACAGACAGGATGTTCCAACAGAATGATAAAGAATGGAACAACAGAAAAATTTCATCAAGTATAGGGTAGCCCGCGTACACAGGTTATTCCAACAGAATAATAAAGAATGGAATAACAGAAGTTCTCTTCATGGATAAGAAAGAAATAATACTCCCTACCTTTAAAAAAACTGGATATTGGAATAGTGAGGTATCAGACTTCTCTTCTTCTTTCTATAATTTCTCTCTATATTAATCGCTCTAAAGCTTTGGTGAATTGGTGAGAAATGAAGGAAGAATGAGCTTCTATTTATAGAAAAATATAGTTTCGATAATTGCACATTTTGGGGCATGAAAAATTACAGTACAATACCTCCAACTTTTCCTTTATTTTTAACTTAGTCATGGAAGTATTATCAAACTTGCACCACCTCCCCTAATAGTAAATAATGTGATTCAATAGTAAATTATGTGAATCAATAATTCTAGACATGTGAAAATACGAATTACAGTATAGTACCTCCATCTATACCTCCATTTTTAACTTAGTCATGCAAGTATTATCAATTTTGCACCAACTCCCCTAATAGTAACAAGAATGTGAAACAATAGTATACACATGTGAACAAATAGTTATAATCATGTGAAATAATAGCAATCAATTGCTCATTTATCCGGTTTAATACCTGATTGGTCAATATAACCTCCAGACATCAATTATTATCGAAATAATTGTCGATTTTCACTAACACAAATAATTCCAACATAATGAAACCATTTTTATCAAAAATATAAATGTTGAAATTTTGAAGTTTGACTTTTCTCAAAAAATTCAACTGTTGACTTTTTGGCCAAATAGTGAATTCTGAAAATTTTTGTGTTTATAGACTATTTTTACTAATTTCATCGCTCCAGACTCAAATATCACGTCTGCGTCTCCAAATTCAACTCCGAACACAACTTCAATTTTAATAACATTCATCATTAATATTATAACTCACAATATTTATTAATTAGGTCGTTCCCAGAAAAGAGGGGGCTTTCTAATAAGAATTTCTCCCTATTGGCGCGCAATTAGGTGACCAAACCTCTCCTTGACAGAACTTCTAGACATTGTAAATATTGAAATTTAATAATATGAATAACTTTGTCGTCTCAATTATTGATTTAATAAAATAACATATTATGCAGATGATACAATGACAATAATCGAATCAATAATATGAGAGATATGATGCAACAATTACTGTAGCAATAATTGAGTATAACTGAGTGACTTCTCACGTAAGCATCAATAATCAATACAGTGTGCTACTATGCAACCACGCGTATTAATGTACTTTTACTACCGGGTAGTTCAACAGTTAACGGTAAAACTTCCGCGTTATTTTCATAAAGAATTTTTTTGTTTTCTCAATCCGACAATAATTCCGTTGTGGGGGTCCACCAATGATTGTGCCGTTGTACGAATATTCCCTGTTAAAACGAATATTCCCTGACCAATCGAATATTATATAACAACTTGCGTACTTTGCAAAATTTATAAATATTACCCACAACTATAACATTATATCAAATCCACACCATAATATTCGAAAATATATTTCGAGAAAAATTTAATCTTTATTCAAAAAGTTGGGGTCTTATAATAATGGTGAAAAACATAGTTTTGCCCTTAAATTTCTATTGAAAACTGATATATTGCAAATATTTATGTTGACTTTATAATTATCAATTATGTGAATAAATATTAATAATAATTTTTTTTAAAATATGTAATAAACACTACAAAAAGGCCTATCTGCAACCAATGATATCAGCGACCGCCATATTTGGTCGCTGATAATTGAATTAGTGACCGTTATTTGCAACCGAGAAGGTTTCTAGTCTCTAGTTTATATCGGCGACCGCATGCGGTCGCTGATCGGTCGCTATCATGTATTTCCCTCCCAAAAATTGGTGCGAAACTTTGGCGCGACGACCATTGTATGTCAACGACCGGTGGCGGTCGCTGATATGTCCACATCATTAAAATAGTGACCGCATGCGGTCGCTGATTCTCATAAACTTAATCAGATTCAGGCGTTCGCTCGTTCAATACAGAAGAGAAAAAAGAGATAGGGAGAAACAGACCGGGAGAAGAGGGAGTAGGGGGAGAATAGAAGAGGGAGGGAGAAGAGAAGAAGGGGTGCCGCCTTCACCACGTACGAGGGCTATTTCATTGTTACTGCCATTACAAGTCCGGTACAACCTGAAACACGAAAGGTAAAAAAGTTCCAAATCGTAAGTTTTAATTTGTCATGTCCCCTCTATATATCTTGTTCGATTTAGGGTTTCTCCTTTAGGATTTTGTTCAACTATTGACTTTATAATTGTTTATTGATTCTGATTTGATTTTGTGAATGGAGATTTGAGTTTTTGTTAATTAATTTCAGTCATTATATATATATTTCATCGGGAACTGATGTTAATTAGATAAGGAGGTATTTGTTGACCACAAGATTATTTGTTTTCCTCTATAGTTCATAGAATTCACTGATATTCATCTTGCGAAATTTAGAAGTCAAATAACTATATATTCGTCTTTTTGAAACTCATGTTGACACAAATTTGGGTTTCTTGAGGTTCATAATAAAGTCCTTGTATATTATCAAATTATAGTTAAAAACATATTTTATCACAAAATATATCTTCTACTTAATAGATATCTAATAAATGTCAAATGGAGAATTGAAATAATTTGTTTTAAAATAGGAAAACATAAATTACATTTATTTATTGTGTCACGTAAAATGTATTTGCTTAAGTTTACTTTACCATTTAATATTATTTACAAGTGACATATGTTTACGTACATATTAATATGAGAAAATGAACTGTAGGAGTCTCAGTCTCAAGGTCAACCTATCAATTGGTTGGATGTGTATGTGGTCACTCGCGATGGTATGCCTGAGGCTGTTCAGATAGCGTAATAAGTTAACTTTATAATAATATGTTGTTTATAAATTGTGACGACCTTTTATAACATTTTTTATTTATTTTTAACTATATAATTGTTGACCATCTGACAGGACACTTATACGAATTTAATGAACGAGCGCTATCCTGAAGGCACCCCGCGTCCGTCGATTGATAGGGAATTATGGGAGAGGGCGTCAGTCGTGAAGAAAAACAATGTTGAAGGCCAAGGACAAAAACAACGCCCGACCATCAGTGGCACAGGCAGCTCTGCTACCCAGTCTACACAGTCATCAGGTCATCCAGCCTATCATACTCCTACTGACTGTGTGAGAGCGATCTGTCGGGATCGTGATCTTCTTCGTATTCTAGATGGGCATCTGCAGTCTCTTAGTCCTGATGAGTTGGCGGATGCAGTAGCGGCAGCAGCAGCACATCATCAGTATGATGATGATGTATATATCGATATTGTTACTGTCACTGTCTTACTTATATATTTTACTACAGTGTCTATTGTTTAGCTTTCCCTAAGTCATAGCAGTATCAACACATATATGTAACATGTTTTATTCTTTTGTTAATTACAGGTCTTAATTTGGATGATCCATGAAGATTTAGACTTGTTTTTTAGATATTTAAAGCCTTATAATCTTTTATATTCATTCTTTGGACAATTGTATTGGTTTACGATTCTATTATATAGATGTTTACGATTGTATTGTGTTGTGTTGGTTTACGATTCTATCATATGGATGGATGTTTATATATACTATTGTGGATCGATGTGTTGGGATATATATAAATCATGGATGGATGTTTATATTGATGCTTATATATACTGTTGTGTTTTGGGATAGAAAGCAGGTACAAAGCAGGTTATTTTTGGGAAATCAACAAAACAGGAAAAATATTTATAAAAAAACCAACATCAGCGACCGCATGCGGTCGCTAATACTCTAAGCGGTCGCTGATAGCTACTTGAAAACCAACGACCGCATCGATCGCTATTACCAATCGCTGACATATGTGCCACGTCATCCCTTACACCTGACTCGGCATGAGTCAGAGTGGCAACGGAGTCGGTCACTGTATGCAGCCGCTAATAAGTAGGTCGCTGTTATTGGTCGCTGATGTCGACTCAGCGACCAGATTACCTGCAACTAATATCAGCAACCGCATTCGGTCGCTAATACTCATTTGCGACCTTATGCGGTCGCAGATATGCGGTCGCTGATAAGTCTTTTTGTTGTAGTGAAATAAGACTATCTTATAATTCTATCTAATATTATATATTAATATATTTTATAATTATAATTTATTATCGTAATACATAGCACAATTTTTTTTCTTATTATTTAGGAGGACATGTTGAATCTATGCCTCTAAATTCGACATATTTTTATAAATTATACAATCAAAGGGTGGAGCATCCACAATAATGCTTTTTTTTAATTTAATTTAATTTATTTTAATTTTATTTTATTTGATAATGTGGAATTTCCCGACTGCAACCGAACTAAACTCTCCATTCTGGACCAGGTTTTTTATAAAAGTTTGCGCCTACGTTTCCGTGACTCCATGACCCTTTCAGACTTGACACTTACAGTTAGTAAGATTCGATCGCAGGACGTTCGAGTTTACGATTCGTCTCGAGATCTCATTTGAATCCGTGCGATAGAGATCTCATTTGAATCGGTGCGAGACAATAATGCTTATTTATCAACACAGACTTGTAAGTTTGTTCGTATATTGAGAGGAAGTTTCTAGTCAGTCTTATTTCAAAACCCATGGGCCATGATATTGACAAGCGGAATAGCAAGTTGTCCATGCCTTTGGAATTTAAGATATATATCAATTTCATTTGTATATCCATTGACTTTGTACTTTCTGTTATATTTTATTTCAGTCTCTTTATACAATTAGTATTTATGCATAGAATTTATACTTGTTCTTTTTTAGTTTGTTAAAGGATAAATAAATTTATTGTTGAAAAAATCTCCAAAATCTAATTAGAGACTTAGACAATTATTAAATAATCAATTAAATATAAAATAAATATTTAATTAGAATTTTGAAGAGATAATTAGTTATTAAATATTTATTTAAACAATAAATTATTGAATTATATATTGTAGGTTACTTCGTTTAATTATTAAGCTAAACATTTGAACGGAATGTAGATTTATATAATTATGATTATGAAAAAGTAATTATTTTATTTTGTTTATGTTTGTAATGAAATTCTATTTTAGTGTTTATATTTACAAAATTTTCTTGGACTTCTAATATGAATAGAATTATATATGAAACCCAAGTTTGAATAATTTTTAATTTAGTTGTGGCAATTAGTTAGTAATGAATCACTATAAATTTTCAGCTAATATTACAGTTATTATGTTTTTAAAAAGTTCACATATATTATTAATATAATTAATTATGTGATTTGATAAAATTTATAATTTTAGGAATTTGTAATAATATAATTTATGACTAATCTTAATATAATTAAACCACGTGATTTGTTGAGATATTTTTATATCTTAATAAAATAGTAATAATAAATTTATCCTACATAAAATTTATGAAGATATATTATCTTACATTAAATTGTGATAAAAAAATCTTTTAATAAAATTGGTAGAACAAAAAGAATTATTTTAGAAGTTCATTTTCATACACTACAAGAAAAAATATTATTTCCGACAAAATTTTCCGTCGAAAATAAGGTTATTCGAGACTAAGCTATGACCGACTTTAACTTAAGTCCAACAAAATTATGATAAAGGGAATATTATGTCGAAAATATATTATTATCGACGGAATATATTTAGTCGAAAATAATTTCATCAGAATTATGTAGTGATACTAGAGATATAAATACAAAAATCAACATTCTTTGGCATATAACTTTATTATTTAATTATTACAAATTAGGATAGTACTTGTACTAATTGGACAAATTCGAATAGTATTTAATTGTTACTAATTTGAATAGGAAAGGAAAAAGTTGAACCAAAAATTAGTGGACTTTTCACGCATATTAAGAAGATTAATGAAATAACAAAATTACCCATAATAATGTCATTAAATATGGAGAGAGTATTAGAATAAGAAAAATATGAGATATTTAATGTTACGGGTATAATCGGAAAATATGTGTAAAAGTTTGGTTATTAAAGAAAAATAGACATTTAACATGAGACTACCCAAAATAATAATAAAGACTTTTATCATGAGACGGAGGGAGTAGTTAATTAGCATATCCAACTAATTGTACGCTGCAAACATCCTTGTGTGCTCAACATTCAAGCTGCTAACACAATTTACATTGTTAGATCAACAATGTCCAAAAATATTGTTCAAAAATATATTTACTTAGGCACCATAATTTGACAAGAGGACCCGTCCACCGATTAAAATGAAAGTGGTTAGTATGAAGTTAATTTTGGTTAATTGACCAATATAGTGTGGACACACAGGTTAGGAAGTGATCTCTCTCTGCGTGTGTATTCGTCAATTGACCAACTTACTATAAAATTAACTTCATGATAACCGGATCCAATTAAAATAATTGGATCAAAATTGGTCTTAACTCTTATGTCTAGTTCAATTTGACCGGAATTTAGTCAAAAATCACCTTGAACCTTTGTCGGCCTAATGAACTGACTTTTTATTAAATTTTTGGTACCACTTTTTATTCCCATCTTATATTAAGATTAGATTTTTTAGTAATATTTGTACACAATTTTATTATATTTGTGTTTATCAAAAAAGAGATATTTAAAATTTTATTAACTATTAATAACATTTATCATTTGATAACAGTTTAATCATTAGTTGAATCTAGGGCTGAGCAAAGAATCAAAATCGGTCCCAAAATTTGCAATAAAAATTGATCAAACTGTTCCGGTGCATGTCGTGACATTAAAATGGTTGGAAAATCGCATATGCGATTTGGGTGTGGTTTTTTTGAAGGCTCCCGCACTGCTCAAGTCGCACCGCAACGCTCTTATATATCTATATATTTATTTTTTTAATTGGAATGTGTGTGATGTATGCATTTTAAATAATAATTTCTCATCTTTTTGTTAGTGTGGTCATGTGCTCTTACCAATAGTATACGATTCATTTGGTATGCCCTATTGTTACACTGTTTCAGTATGATCTCTTAATTTTGTATCTCACTTTATTAATTATTCATAAAACTTATTTTCTCATTCAATTTTTACTATTATTTGTAAAATGAAAAAGTATTTGAATTGTTTTTGTTGTCACAGTCCCCATGAAATGCCATAGTAATATCTAGATTTCTCTCTTATAAATAAAGATGAATTTAATGTATTTAATGTGATGCTCCCAAAATCGGTATACATCACTTATTCTGAGTCGCCAAATACATGGTACAAAATTCAAATATAACTTAATTATACAACAGTCGTGTAAAATACGACTAAACATATGCTGTGAGTTTTAATACAAATATTATCATCTAAACAATATACATACTCAATGGGGGTCCTCATTACATTTATTATCACACTATTTTATAGAATAGTGATGACTACTAATGATATTATCTGGACTATCACTCTGTTCCCCGACTAGTCCCTACTACGTTCTCATTTCCTGAAGAGAACAATGAAAGCAAAAGGGTGAGCTCAACTAACCCAGTAAGAAATATTATGACTAAGATAATGTAGAATAAATTATCATTAGCCTTCAACAGTGTTAAACTGATAAAATATAACAAACATCAAGTTTAACTGCAGCGGAATAAGCAATCCATTAGAAGAATCAAGTAGAGAATAAAATCTACTATATTCTATGATTTAAAAGGTTTTTCATGACTTTTATCGCTGAGACTCAACTTAATAAATAATCAACATCATCTCTGCACTACGGTCAAGGATATTCATTAGTATCACAACCACAAACTATTCATGCACCACAACCAAGGATATTCGTGTATTCATCAATGGTCATGATCATGTCAACAACTGTCCATCAATGCACTACGGGTCAATGAGAACTTTTTCTCCATCATTTGTAACATTACGATCATGATTACACCGAATAATTCCTAGTCATAATCATACCAAGTCCATCTATGCACTACAGGCCACAGATGACTTTCAACATAATATAAACATAAGGATGATGACAATGATATAAGAATTCAATAAAACAAGTTCAAGAATTAATTTATCCAGGAACTAATAATGTCTAAATTGTCAACATGATACTTCTTTGTAGAGTAACACTCAAGAATGCTCAGAAGAATATTTCCATGAAAAGATACTTGATGAAGCGCAAATATCAAAGATATTCCACTAATTTCATGGAGTATAGAAGTCAAAACTTTAACCAACTGAGTATAATAAAGAATGGAATAACAAAAGAAATCACCAGACATGCGATAGACCGCACAGACAGGTTATTCTAACAGAATAATAAATAATGAAACCAGGTCATGCGTAAACGCACCGACAGGATATTCCAACAGAATAATAAATAATGGAACCAGGTCATGCGTAAACGCACCGACAAGATATTCCAACAGAATAATAAATAATGGAATAACAGAAGAATTTCACCAAGTATAGGGTATCCTGCGTATACAGGTTATTCCAACAAAATAATAAAGAATTGAATAACAAAAGAATTTCACCAATAAGAAAGAAGGAATACCCCGAACGAGTACAACAAATAATATCCTTTACCGTAAAGAAGAGTATTTTGACTGGTAGGGCGAGGATATACTCAAAGAAAATTTGTACTACGCTCAAAGCTTTCTTAAACTCTAAAGAAATACGCTCAAGATTATAGAAGAAGAACTCTATCTATAGTTTCTCTCTCTAGAGTTTCAGTGAATTCGTAAGAAATAATGAAGGAATGAGCTTCTATTTATAGAAGAATGGACCGCATAGTAACTAATTCATGAACGGTTCAGATTGATTTACTTTAAACGGACGGTCCAGATTGGTTTACAATAAAATATAATATATTTTATTTATAATCTAATAAAACGAATAACTTTATAAAAGTATTCTGTTTTATATAAAAAGCTTTTCTGTTTTATTACATTAATAATACTAATAAAACAAAACTCATCATCATTATTATAATTCACAATATTAATCGACCAGGTCGTTTCCAGGAAAGAGGGGGCTTTCCAATAAAGATTTCTCCCCATTGGCGCGCAATTAGGTGACCAAATCTCTCATTGACAGAACTTTTAGACATCGTTAATATTGCAAATAATAATATTAATAACTTTGTCATCTCAATTATTGATTATAAAATATTGACAATAATTGAATTAAATAACGTGAGATACTATGCAGCAATTACTGTAACAATAATTGAACAAAACTGAGTGACTTCTCACGTAAGCATCAATAATCAACACCGTGTGCTACTGTGCAACTACGCGTATTACTGTACTTTTAACACCGGGTGTTTCAACAGTTAACGGTAAAACTTCCGCCGTTATTTTCATAAAGTATTTTTGTCGTTTTCTCAATCCGACAATAATTTCGTTGTGGGGTCCACCAATGATTGTGCCGTTGTACGAATATTCCCTGTTAAAACGAATATTTCCTGACCAATCGAATATTATATAACAACTTACGTACTTTGCAAAATTTAAAAATATTACCCACAACTATAACATTATATCAAATTCATTCCATAATATTCAAAAATGATATTTATAGAAAATTCATCTTTATTAATAAAAGTTGGGGTCTTACATTTAATATTATTGTTAACTACGTACGTTATATAGTTTTGGAACCAAAATCGAACCAAATGAAACCGCACCACACTAATCGCAAGCAATTTTAAAATTGTCAAATCACACACCAGCAATTTCATGAGCGTTTTGAACTTCTAACGGCACCAAACCGCACTCATTCTCTACGCTAGTTGAATTAAACCTAACTACCACATAAGTTTTTTGTTTCAATATTGTTAACGCTAAGTTTCGCCGGCGCGTCCAATCACAGAATCCACGCGCTAGAACCTGCACAGTAACAGATCACACAGAAGCTTGACGGCTTGTGCCGCCGGGGGATAGCTCCGGTGTGAGAATGAGTACAGGCCGTTACAAGGGTAAACAATGGAGGCTAAGTGTTTAGTGCTCAAAAGTAGGTATTACCTCATAATGTTAACCTAGGCCTTGTATTTATAGAGCTCACCACCTTAGAATCCTTCTCCCAGTCGGATTAGGACTCCTAGTGCATGGTAGTTACCATAACTTGGGTCCAATACAATCTCCTTAAAAGGTGCAAGTAGAATCCAACCTTACCACTACCTTTGGAGTTGCCGTATTGCACATATGAATTGATGTCCAGACTCTACGCGCAGGAGAGCCCACTGCGCAGGCCCAAACGATCCTATTATCTGGTCCGGGCTTCGGCCCAAAAGACTCGAAGGCCCGACCCCTCATCATCACAAGAATGGGTTCGGCCCTGACCCCGAAGGACTCATACGCCGACCCGAACACCTCCAACACCTTCTTGGGCTTCATCCTATCGGTCTATCAAACCCTTCTGCCAGAAAGCCTTCGGCCCAGATGGAGGTCGGTAAAATGCTCCCGAACATTGCCCCCCAGTCTCTGGTTTATAACATATTTATGACTAGAGACTTGAAAGGTCACGACAGCTAATGATGAGACATCTAGGGAAGTCCAACGGTCTGTTATAGATATTTTAAACATTGCACGCCTTTTAACGCCTGGACCCACCTCAACATTTATTAGCCACCCTGGGGCTCCGTGCCGTACAACTTATGAAAACCCCTCACCCCCTTCATTATCACCTTTACTAACTCCACTTTCTCAAATCCCTTGATTTAAACTTTCCGGCAGGGCGATTTCCGGCTAAATACTGCTCCTCGTGTTCATCATTTTCCTCTACCTATTCAGCCTTTTGTGTGCTATTTTTGCTCATTTCTTTCTTCTAGTCTTATCCTTTTCACCATTTCGCACAAAAAATGGCCGATTCCAGCATCATTCCCATTTCTGAGCACACCACCGTCACCGCCGGCGACCTCCTGGAGGTCATACTGCCGGATGCCTCTACCGACACCACTCCTCTGAACCTTCCTAGTTCAGGGGATGCTGAGTTCAAGATTCGAGATGCCTACCGTTCCTCTGAAGAGTTCTCTCACCTCCATACTCGCTCCACCCTCACACCATCCCAAATTTCCGACATCCGAACTCTCTTCAAGATTCCTGAAGAATATCAACTCAGGATCCCTCGGCCGGGAGAGAAGATGTTCTGGAGGCCCGAGGGTGAATGGGTGGCCGTTCCCCTATACGTCTTGAGGTACGGGGTTCGGTTCCCACTGCATGACTTCATCTCCTCCTTCCTAAATTTTTTAGGGATCGGGTTCGCACAACTCGTGCCGAACTCGTATATCCAGCTAATTTCTTTTATCGCCGTCTGTCACGAGGTGGGCCTCACTCCCGGGCTTGACCTCTTTTTCGCTCTGTTCACCCTTGGAGGGTCGAAAGAGCCCGGGCTTCGCCAGCTCACCAAACGCCCCAACCGAACGGTCCCCATCAAGACCCCTTCAAGCAACAAGGGATGGCATGAACAGTGGTTCTATGCCAAGGGATCTGACCTCCAACTCCTTCCCTCCTGGGCCCATCCTGCCGACCAGGCGGCCAAGATCTCCAAGTTCCCATCGGGTCGGGCCGAGGCCTTCAAGACGTTCTACGCCCGATGGAAGAAAACCGAGTGGAACGTGGGGATTCTAATGGACGAATCCTGGCTGTACAAACATGGCTGTGAGTACCTTCTGTCTTTCTATATTCTATTTTTTTTTGTCAAGCACTACATGTCCTAACCCTTTCTTTTCCGTGCAGTGACTATTTTCAGGCCCGAGGGCGTCGCCGACTCCTTTGTGCCAGCTACCATTATTTCGGGGTTCATCCGACCCCCCGTGACCGACGAGGCTGTTGAGGAGGATACAGTCCCGATCAATGAGCTGTCACTGGGGTCCACGTCGGGGCCCGAGCCCCCGAAGACACAAAAAGGGGCGCTGAAGATGAGCCGTTCGGAGAAGGCGGCTTTAATGAAGAAGTCCAAGAAGCCCTCCAAACCGGCCATCAAGGCGCCTTCAAAAGTTCGTCCACCCCCTGCGCCGGAGCCGTCTTTACCACCCCCTCTCCCGACCGAGGTCATCGAGGATTCGGGGGAAGCTGTAGATGTTCCTGCCGAACCTCGACCAAAGAGGCCTCGAGTGTCGGAGGATCTCGATCGTCCGGCCGGTCAGATGGTGGCGTCAGGCCCGGCACACTCTGCCACTCCTCCCTCCGGGCCCAGCTCCTCCGAAGGATCGCCGACAACCTGCTGGCCTAAGAGCCCGTCGGAAGTATTCCCTTTCTCCCTCTTCGAGTACTTCAAGCTTCCCGGTGACGACGAGCGGTTTAAAGGGTATTCCTCGGAGCAATTCTTAGTGGCCTTCATTCGAGCTCAGACTCAGGTATTTCTTTTCTTTGGTGTTATAATCACTGCTAGTAATTATAACTCTTATCTCTTGTATTGATGTACATGCTTGTTGTAGGCCAACGCCATCCTAGCTAGAGCCATTCCCCCCTTGCCAGATCTACAAAGCAAGAGATTCATCTGGGGACGGAGATTGAGCTGCTTGAGGCTGACGTTTCGGGGTTTCAGTCCGAGCTGAAGAAGGAGCAGGAGGCCCTCGTTGAAACACAAATTCGGGCGGTTCTAGGCGAAGAGAGGGTCAAGGAGTTGGAGCAGGAGAAGGGCTCGCTTCTGGCCGAAAAGGATCAGATGCTTCAAAAGATCAAGGATCGGGAGAATGCTATTGACCAAATTACCGACAAATACTCTGAGATGAACAGCAAGATGATGTTCTTGATTAAGGAGAACAACACCTTGACTGCTACGGTCGATACATTTTCTGAGAAAGTCGTCGAGGCCCGACAGCAAGCCGTTGCCGAATATGAAGAATCTGACGCCCTGAACGATAAGGTCCTAGCCCAATTTGGGGAAGGATATGAAGCTTATCGGGAGAAGGCTAAGGCGAAACTGATGGCTGCCGGGCTCGACGCCTCCCTCCTTGAATCTTCTGATGATGAGTCCGAAGCCGAAGACGGTCCTCATTCGGAATAGTTTTTTTTTTTTTTGTACTATTGCCCGACTCGTAAGCGATCGGGTTGTAAGAAATTTTATAAGTATAAATGAAATATACTTTTTTGGCCCATGAATGTTTGTTGTCAGTTTTACTTAGAACTAATCTCGATCAGTTATGTTCATCCGAACCTTCTAATCGGATTGCCCTTAGAGTTTATCTGATATTGAAGGGTCCGACAGTTATACTCGGGACTTATCTCGATCAGTGGTATCTTCCCAAGCCTCTTGATCGGATAGTGCCCGAAGCATGTCTGTTCGAGTAATAATGAAACATATGAATATAGATGAAGTTAAACATTGCCAGGAATAAGAACTTTCATTTATATCATTTAAATTGAATCGGTTGCATAGACAAAAGTAAGAATAACACAACTATTACTGGTAAAATTTTCTAAGTCTTCCAGCATGCCATGTATTCGTTACCTCCGAACCGTTCATTGCTCGAAGTCGGTATGTTCCGGGCTTCGGCACTCCTATCACTTCATAAGGACCCTCCCAGTTAGGCATTAACTTGCCAGTGTTCTGGGGGGTTGAAGCCTCCGACTCCCGGAGGACTAGATCTCCTACTGCAAACCTCCTAGACTTCACTTTCTTATTGTAGTGTCTGGCTGTCCGCTGCTGATATATTGTCAACCTCATCACAGCCGAATCCCAGACTTCAGCCAGTAAATCCAGATTTGTTCTCAAGCCATCGTCATTGTATAATTCTTTATATTGGCTGACCCGAAGGGTGGGTGATCCGATCTCAACAGGAATTAGAGCATCGGTCCCATATGCCAGTCTGAATGGAGAGTCCCCCGTTGTAGTTCGTGGGGTAGTTCGGTACGACCATAAAACAGATAATAGCTCTTCGGGCCACCGACCCTTTAATTCATCCAGCCTACGTTTTATCCCGTTGAGTAGGGTTCGATTGGTTACTTCCACTTGACCGTTTGATTGAGGATGGGCAACCGAAGTCTTTCGGTGTTGGATCCCTAGATCTTTCAGAAAGCCCTCGAATTTTGACCCGACGAACTGTCTGCCATTGTCTGAGACTATTGCCATCGGGATGCCGAACCGGTAGACTATTCCTTCTTTGGCAAACTTTAAACACTCCTGCTCGGTTATCCTTTGCAATGGCTTGGCCTCGACCCACTTGGTCATGTAATCGATGGCCACGATCACAAAACTAACCTGTCCCTTAGCCTTTGGTAGGGGGCCTAGGATGTCAATTCCCCACACAGCAAAGGGAATTGGGGATAGAACCGAGTACAACTCTTCTGGAGGTTGATGTGGAATGTTGCTGTTCAGTTGACACTTGGGGCACCTTCTGACGAATTCCTTTGCTTCTGTATAGATGGTTGGCCAGTAATACCCTTGTCTCAATATTTTATGTGCCAGTGATTTTGCTCCCATGTGATCCCCACAGATCCCTTCGTGCACCTCACGAAGTGTGTAGTCTGCTTCTGAAGGAGTCAAGCACTTGAGCAGTGGAGAACTAAAGGCTCTTCGGTAAAGATCTCCATCAATGAGGACGTAGTTCGAACTACGATGTTTGACTTGCCTGGTGAGAATTCGGTCCGAGGGTAGGGTCCCGTCGGCCAAATATGAAATGTAAGGAGTGAGCCAGCAATTGAGTCGATCCAAAGTTAGGATTTCTGTCTTCGGGACACTGGGTTTTTCCAGAACCTCTAAGTATACTGATCCGTCGAAAGAGCTCGCTTCAGTAGTTGCCAATCTGGCAAGGGCATCTGCTATGGTATTGTCTGATCGATCCACCCCCAAACATTTGTGGGATGCAAAATATGTGAGCTTATCTTTTAACTCGGCCAAGTATTTGGTCATCCTTGCCCCCCGAGCTTCGTACTCTCCCGATAACTGTTTGACCACCAATTGTAAATCGCTGTAGATGATCAACTTCTGTACTTCTAGGCTTTGGGCCAACCGTATCCCTGCTAAGATGGCCTCGTATTCTGCTTCGTTGTTCGTAGCCTTGAAGCCGAACCGAATGGCTTGTTGTACCTTGAACCCTTCTGGACTTGTCAGAATGACCCCTGCTCCGCTGACGTCTGAAGTTGACGATCCGTCTACGTATAAGGTCCATGCGGTCTGCCCCGGTTGTGCTTCGGCCACTATGTTCGTCTCCGGTTCTGTGAAAGAGCACTCTACTACAAAATCTGCCAACGCCTGCCCTTTGATTGCCGTTCGGGGACGATATTCTATAGTAAATTGTGTCAATTCCATCGCCCATGCGGCCAACCGTCCTGACACCTCGGGTTTATGCAGAATTTTTTTCAAAGGTTGGTTGGTGTAGACCACTATCACCCGACCTTGGAAATAGTGCCTAAGTTTCCTGCTGGCAATTATGAGGGCGTAGGCGAACTTTTCCAGGTTCGGGTATCTCATCTCTGCGTCCCTGAGAACACGGCTGACGTAATACACCGGAAACTGCTTGCCTCCCTTATTCCTCACCAGTGCCGCCCCTACTGCCATCGGGCTGGCAGCTAAATATAAGTATAAAGGTTCAGAGGCAACCGGTTTCATCAACAATGGTGCCGAACCTAAATACTTTTTGATCTCTTGGAACGCGTCTTCGCATTCTGAAGTCCACTGGAAGCTTTTGTCATTTTTTGGACCCTTGAGAGTGTCGAAAAAGGGTAGACACTTTTCTGCTGACTTTGACATGAATCTCCGAAGGGCTGCGATTCGGCCCGTCAGCCTCTGAACATCCTTGCACGTCTTTGGAGATTTCATGTCTAAGATAGCCGAAATTTTCTCGGGATTGGCCTCGATTCCCCTTTTACTGACCAGATATCCCAGGAATTTTCCTGAACCCAATCCGAAGGTACACTTGGTCGGGTTCAGCCTCAGATTGTGTTGTCTTACCGTCTCGAAGCAATCTGCCAAATCCTCCAGATGATCTCGGGCTGACATGCTTTTGACGATCATGTCATCTACGTACACTTCCATACTCCTTCCCAGCTGTTTTCTGAATACGAAGTTCATCATACGTTGGTAGGTCGCCCCTGCGTTCAGTAGTCCGAAGGTCATTTTCCGATACGCGTATATTGCCCGATGAGTGATGAAGCTAGTCTTCGGGATATCTTCCTTATGCATCGAGATTTGGTGGTATCCCGAGAAAGCGTCCATGAAACTTAGCATTCCATACCCTGAAGTGGCATCAATCAGCTGGTCTATGTTGGGTAAGGGATAGAAGTCTTTAGGGCATGCCTTGTTAAGGTCAGTGTAGTCGATGCACATCCTCCATTTCCCATTTTGCTTCTGAACCAATACCACATTCGCCAGCCATTCGGGATAGTCGATCTCGAAGATGAATCCTGCCTCTAGCAATTTGGCAACCTCGTCATCTATGATGCTCTGTCTTTCCGGGGCAAAGATCCTTATTTTCTGTATCACTGGCTTCTTTTTAGGGTCGGTATGAAGCCTATGCAGTGCTACAGATCTGCTTACCCCGGGCATGTCACTGGGTTCCCAAGCAAAGATGTCGGCGTATACCCTGAGTAATTCCACCAGACCTGTTCGCAACTGTTCGGTTAACCCGGCCCCAATCTTGATCAGTTTGTCTGGGTTTCCCGGTATTAGCTCGACATCCTCTGTTTCTTCGGCTGGGAGAGCCATGGGTTCGGTACTTCCCTCCGTGAATGGCTCTAACTCAATGGTCATCGCCTGTTTATGTTTACTGACCCCAATTCCTGAAGATATTAAAGTATTCCGATAACACCTTCGGGCGATATCAAGATCTCCTTTTGCTTCCCCTATCCCGTTCGGTGTCGGAAACTTTAGTTTGAAGTGGGGTATAGATGTTACTGCCTGCAACGCTGCTAGAGTAGGCCTCCCCAGGATAGCGTTGTAAGCCGAATCCACTTGTACCACAAAGAATTTTACCATGATTTCGGTCGACTGAGGACCCGTTATCAATCATCATTCGCCTCATGTCAACCGGCCCGACCTGAGCTGTTATGACCAGAGCTCCGTCATGCGGTTCAATGTGATCGGTAGGGTAATCCTCGTCTGAAAAGGAGATAGTCGTGCCTGAGTATGTCCTGTCCTTCCGGGGCGAGGAGCCGGCTAATGACAGTACTGCTTCGAGATGTCCACTCCTTTTTCGACCGGTTACACACCCTACCGACCCTCCCGATATCACATCGATAACTCCTCGGGTCTGGGCGTTCGGTTGCGGCTGTGCTTCCCGGGGAGGTTCTCTGACGTTCTCTTGGGGAGCCTCCGATCCTTCTCTACCGACGACGTATCGCACTAGCTGTCCATTCTGCACGTTCTTTTCTATAAGATCTTTCAAGTTGACGCAGTCGTCCGTTGTGTGCCCTCGACTCTGGTGGTACGCACAGTACTTGTCCCGACCTCTTTTCCCCGGTTTGGGGACTGTTTGACATGGCTCGAAAAAGGGCTTGTTCCGTATCTCTTCCAGTATCTTGGCCCGATCTGTGGTGAGTGCAGTGTACACTTTGTTGACATTTTTGTTTGGGAAGGGCGGCCTTCCACTGCCCGACCCTCCTCCATTATAATTCCTCTTACTGTAGCTATCCGATCTACCCTGGGAGTCGGATTTTTGATAACTCTGTTTGTCCCGATCTCTGGATTTGTCGTATGATTGGGACTGTGGCTTGAAATTCCCCATCGCTTCTTCCACTGCTATATGACCCTCGGCCCTGTGGAATGCCTCCGTTAAATCTGTCGGAGGGTTGATCACCAGATCCTTCATCAGCTTTTTGGATTTCCCGATGTCTAGCCGGGTGGTGAAGAATCCCAAGGCCTGTGGGGAGTTCAACTCTGCCACCGAACCCACCGCTTCTCGGAACCTTTTAACATACTGCCCCAGGCTCTCATCGGGTCTCTACCTGACCTGCATGAGGGATGCTGTGATCTTTTCCCGTCTCTTGTTACTCCCGAACCGAGCGTGAAACTTTTCTCGAAGGTCCCTCCACGAGCTTATTGACCCTGATGCCAGGGTTCCCATCCATTCTCGGGCACTCTTCTTTAGGGTGGTGGCGAACATGTGACACTTGGCCGCATCAGAATGGCCGTAGTATGTCATTAACCTATCATACCCATCGGAGTGGTCATAAGGATTTCCCAGCCCGTCGTACGTCTCCATTGGGGGCATCTTCCTTTTGGGGTCGGCGATCTCCCGATTAATTTCCGCAGAAAAGGGGGACCCTATACAGGTCGAAGATTCCCCCTTCGAGCTTTTTGCCAATAGAAGTTTTTCCAGCTCAGCCACCCTTCGGGCGAGGGGGTCGGACTCTCCTTCATGAGGGGACGATCGGGGATTGTCCCTCTCACGTTCGGGTATCTCGTCTCCCTTCTTTCCCGAATTACCTGGGTGTTCTGATCGTCGTCCTGCTGAACGGCTCCTCCTCCGGCTCCGACCGTCCCTCGAATGGCTCCGGTATCTTCTCATCTCCCTACTAGCCTCTCGTCTTCGGGGAGATCGAGACCGGCTATGGTGCCTACGCCTCTTGGAGGATGCCTTCTGTTCCCCGGCCATGTTAGCCATCTGTAGTTCGAGTTCCTCCTTTTGGAGACGTAGGGCCGTCATGGCATCTTTGTTTTGCTGCATCTTTTTCTGCAGGATGAATTCTCTTTGATCTCGACTACCTAGTGTACGACTCTTTTCATGCACCTCCAACGCCTGTGGGTTTGCCTCGCCCATCCGACTAGCCTGGTTAGGGGTACGTTGGCTTTCATGAAAGAGCCGCCTCCGGGGGGAGCCAGCCGACTCCCTCTGATCGTCCTGGATTCTGGAACCCAGTCTGTCCTTCACAGACCCTCTCACCTGAGTGGTCTGGTGTGACTTGGCCTTTTCCCGGTCGGAAACTGCATATTCCACACTCGCCATCGTTTCTCGCCGGAAAAGAATTTGATTGTGATTGTTTAAGCACTGAAAGCCCTCCTTCTAGCGCCAATGTTAACGCCAAATTTCGCCGGCGCGTCCAATCACAGAATCCACGCGCTAGAACCTGCACAGTAACAGATCACACAGAAGCTTGACGGCTTGTGCCGCCGGGGGATAGCTCCGGTGTGAGAATGAGTACAGGCCGTTACAAGGGTAAACAATGGAGGCTAAGTGTTTAGTGCTCAAAAGTAGGTATTACCTCATAATGTTAACCTAGGCCTTGTATTTATAGAGCTCACCACCTTAGAATCCTTCTCCCAGCCGGATTAGGACTCCTAGTGCATGGTAGTTACCATAACTTGGGTCCAACACAATCTCCTTAAAAGGTGCAAGTAGAATCCAACCTTACCACTACCTTTGGAGTTGCCGTATTGCACATATGAATTGATGTCCAGACTCTACGCGCAGGAGAGCCCACTGCGCAGGCCCAAACGATCCTATTATCTGGTCTGGGCTTCGGCCCAAAATACTCGAAGGCCCGACCCCTCATCATCACAAGAATGGGTTCGGCCCTGACCCCGAAGGACTCATACGCCGACCCGAACACCTCCAACACCTTCTTGGGCTTCATCCTATCGGTCTATCAAACCCTTCTGCCAGAAAGCCTTCGGCCCAGATGGAGGTCGGTAAAATGCTCCCGAACAAATATATTGTTAAGCCAATATATATATCAATTATTATCAACCGCCCAAAATTAAAAATAAACATATTACTCAAGATATTCCAAGTATATTTTGTATACAAATTAAGAAAATTAAAGTAGAGAAAAAGAAGTAAATTTTTTTAAAATTTTTGTTTAATAATCTTATTAAATGATATAAAGTGATGATTTTTTTAATACTAGTGAATCTAATAAATGACATAGTTACTCTTTGCCTTTATGTACTTATGACTATACTTTTGAGTACAAAAAAATCTATACATAAAGCCATATTTTTAGGTCGGAGTGAATATATATTTGATATTAATTATTTATTTATAATAAACATAAATAAAAATCTCATTGAGATAATATACAAATACAATTCCATCTTTCCTAATCTTTTCCACAAATAAGTAAAAAGTATTATTATTCAATACTTTTGAAACCAAACATTTCCCTTCTCTCGACAACCCCAGTCTCTCCCTCTCTCCCTCTCTCCCTTCTAACATTGACTAAATCCACCATAACACAAGTTAACCAATTAAACTCCAAAGAAAAAGACAACATGTACCCATCCTCCTCCTCCTCTTCATCCTCTCATAACTCAATGGGCCCAACTGGCGGCGGCGGCAGCAACCTGATCCGGTATGGCTCAGCTCCGGGCTCACTCTTAACTGCCGCCGTCGACTCCGTCATCGGACAACAACGCAACAAAGAATTCTTAGCCATCGGAGGCCACCAACGTCCGCGATATTTCTCGTCGGAAACGTCGGCGAAAACTACGGATGAGTCAACTAGCAAGACGGCGGCGGCGGCCGCCGATCAGAAAGAGAATAATTCCACCATTAACGGGTTACAAAGTTCTTATGGTTCATCTCTTTCTTCTTCTTCACCATTGGTCCGGCATAGTAGCTCGCCGGCCTGTTTTCTTAACCGTTTGGCTTCTGCTGCTTCAACTGATAACGGTATATATATACTTTTTCCCTTCTCCCTTCTGTTATCTCAATTTGTTTTATGGTGCGAATTGTGAAAGGAAAGTTTAAATAAAATACTGATACACATATAGTCTCGTCTGTGTGTCAGCATTCTATTGGACAATTGACCAACTTACTTAAAAACAAACTTTATGCTAACCACTTCCATAAATCTTAGTACATGTAGAATATTACATGTGTTATGAAATTTAGACTATTTTCACTATTTACCCATTGTTGCTAAATAGGAATTCTAATTTTAGAAGACAAGGGGTAGGATTAGAGAAAATTTGAGTTTTGTAGGGAATATTTGGGTTTTAAGTGTCCTGGTCTAGGTTGCTAGGTTTTGTGATGTTAGATGCAATGTATCCAAAATCCACTTGGGGTTTGTTTAATGTTACTATGCGGAAAGTGGGTGTTGTATAGTACTTTAAGCACTCATAGTTTTTGCCAAAACCATCGTTGACTAGGGGGATTGTTGGTGGTAAGAATCTATCTTCTGATCAGGTTACTCCAAGTTAACTTCACGATAAACTGGTCAATTAATTAATACAATATTGACACGCAGAGAAAGAGCACTTTCTGACCTGCGGTTCGACCGTGTATTATTTAATTGACTAAAGTTAATTTTATACTAACCATTCCCCTATCTTATTTTGGATAGTCTTTTTTTTTTATTTTAAATTTAGCTTTTAGATACTACCATGTTCTAAACAAAGTAAAAATTAAGTTATTTTTGCTGAGTTCTTAATTTCTTGATTTTTATGCCATTATTAAAGTATATATACATAGCATTCTTAGATAATTTTTTATTAATGTTGACTTTATTATAGATGGTATAATAATAAATGTATTTCATTTTCACCGCTATAATAAGTCTGAAATATTAGTTATTCGGATAAAATAGCTATAATAAGTTTGAAATTTAGAGTGTTGATCTATTTTTCTTTGTTACTTTCTTTTGTGCTGGCTTCTTTTGGCCAAAATTTCTAAAAGCGTGGGGTCAAGTAATGATTTCTATAATTTAATCGGACAAAGAAAAGTACATTTTTTTGTAGCTAATTTATGAAATTGTATGGGAATTTTTTTTTACAGGTCAATAATTGCACAAGGTGTTTTTATATGAAAAATAAGTACTTATTATATAAGTTTTTAGTAAAATAATAATATAATTATAAAGACTAAAATGCAATATACACCCCTAATTTTGTAGAGTTGTTGAGATTTGCACTTCAATGTTTAAAACGAATTCAAGTGTAGCATAAGGTTCTTTTTCGCTAAACAATATGTATAGGAAATTATTAAATTCACAATAAAAAATGGTATTTTCACAATAAAAGTGTCGCAATAGATCGAAAACCGTCGCTATACATCTACGGCGACACTTTTGTTGTGGAAATAATAAAAAATGTTGTGGATTTAACAATTTCCTAAGTATATTCTAAGATTTTTAACCGTTCAAAATGCACTCAAAAGTTCTTTTCATTAAATAAAACGTATCCTCATTTTTTGGGTGTAAAATGTATTTTTTAAGTAAAAATAAATTTTAATATATAATTAGATACGTTTTAAATATTGTAATACAAATCTCATCAACTCTATAAATTTTGGGTTGTAAAATGCATTTTAGTCAATGGTATAAAATATCTAAAACCCTATTCCTATGAGGATTGAGGAAGAGTCACTACCTGACAATCAATATTTCACATTAAAATATGAAGCAAGTTGGCTAGAAGATGCATTAACCTGACAGCACCATCAAATCCAACAAACAAGTGGATGAGGTCACGTGCCCTGCTTTATACGTGCCCTTTCTGCCATTCTTTACCACGTGCCTCATATTCTCATTATCATCTGACCTATTCATTGAGAAACCCGCCCAATGTTTTTAGATTTAGACCATCCACTCCATAAAGGATAACCAACTCCCTTTACCTAAAATACAATAATGCTTATCCTCAACTTAAAAAATAAAAATAAAAAGTAAAGAAGTACTTGAAGTGAATTATACTTTTTTCCCTAAAAGGTTGAGTATTTTCAATTTAATATAATATGTTTTTCTTTTTTATGTTACTTTTATTTGTAGTTTAAGAGTATAAAATTCAGATACAAGAATACAAAAGTTAAGAAACTATTTTCTTTAATGCATAACTACTAAAGGTGTGCTTGTTTCAATAAAAGAACCTACATTGTGGGATATGCGAGCTAGACACAAGTGCAACATTTTGGGATATGAGAGTTAGGAATGTAGGCCTTCTGTTATACAGAATGAGGGGAGAAGTGTCATTAGGAAAATTTTCTTTGGAATTTGGATAGTACACAAAATCGAGAGCTTTACCCAGGCGCAGGGGCGAAGGCATGTATAGACTAGGGTGAGCTTTAGCCCGGGTGGAGTTTTTGGAAAATATTTAGTACTTATATATCTTCAATAGCCCAGCCCAATATTGTTTTCCTATTTTCTTGTGATCCAGTAAAAGCAATGAGAAGATACGCAATATTGATAATATGTTGAAACTCGGCTTTCCCGTGTTTAGTCTCAACATAAAACTTACGGAGCCTCTCTGCTGCTTGCAACCCAGATAACGTGCTATACTGCTATTGTATATAGTTGGTATTTAGTAGCCCAGGAGATGCAAAATTCCTGGCTCCGCCCTTGCCTAGGCGTCAACCAATTTTGAACAATCTTTAATCATATTAATTAACAAATCTTAGGTTTGCATTTTAACAATGAATTATGCCCCCAACTCCTAAGCAGCAATTTTATATATATATATATATATATATATATACGTATGTATATACACAGAGGTTTAGGAACGGGTTGGTCTGTTGACGAGCTGGTTTGATTGAAGATTTTGGCTCTAGGAATACTAGAAGAAGTATCTTTCAATGAATGTATTCTCATATATTTTGTTGTAGTCGAACTTCACATATATTTTGTTGTAGTCGAACTTCACATATATTTTGTTGTAGTTGAATTATTATGTTTTAAGCTCCGAAAATGCACTTTTTTGGATACAACTTGTACTTTTTATTTATTTATTTATTCCTTTATTTTTGAGTGAAGACAATTTTCGAAAAGGGTCTCATTTTTATTTTTTGTCCTGGGTTACAAAAATCTCAGAAACGGCTCTGCTCCTAAGGCTACATCCGTTTGCAAAAGAAATAGATGAGATATATAACTATTTAGTCCTAAATTAGTCCGACTTATTTTAGTTCGAATTAATAGTCCTCTAGATAGGATAGTCCTACTTATTTAGTCATGAAACAAACGTGTTCTTTGGGATTATTTTATCCCATAATTAGTCATTTATTTAATCTCATTTATTATTTGTTATAAGTATTCATTTCAAGTCGACCGTAGGCTTTATCGAATTAATTAAGGGGAGTGTATTTAATTAAGATTTTTAAAGACTTTTTTTAAGTGACAGACTTTTGTAGATTTTGTGAATTTTAATGACTTTTAAAGACTTGAAAGACTTTTTAAAAATGACTTTTATAGATTCCATGAAATAAGTGACAGACTTTAATAGACTTTTTACCAAGATTTTGATAGACTTTTGTATACTTCTCATATATCTTGTAGCTTATATTAATTGTTAATTAGCCCATGTGTACAACCTCACTCTTTTTAATTTCATTAACTACATGAAATCTCATTATTTCATTAAATTATTGTGGCATGAGATTTTATATATGTTGAAAGCATTCATATTATTCTATACATTTCATGATAAATTTGGATACTCAAATACGAATAAAACTTTAGAAGCTACAGACGCAACACAAAAATTAAGATCACTTTTCATTGAACTATATATACTATATATGCATACAATTTTTTAGTAGGAGTACCAAACTCTGTTTTTCATAAAATAATATGACAATGAAAATCTATATGATCGCAAAACTTCATACATGTGAGTAAATTGCTACCAAGTTATAAAAAATTTATCAGATAGATTTTTAGTCGTCGGTAACCTACAGACAAAATTGTCAGAGATTTTTTTTTTCTTAAAATTATTAATAGTTGTTAGTGAACCAAAATTTACCGTTGAAGAAATAATTATGTGACCTGTTAATTTATTTATGATGTTAGAAATTAATTAATTAAAATGCTATGTAACTAATTTTTTAACAGTCGATCGTTGTCATCTTTTAACTATTTTTTTTAAAATTTTGATGAGTTTTAGAATTTATCAAGATTCATATATATCATATACTACATCTATATAATATAAATATATATAATATAATATTAAAAATCAAAATTTACTGTTTAATTTTTCAAAGTCATAACGAGATATTCCTATAATAAAAGTTTGTGTAATTTATCTAATTTTTAGTAAAAAAATATAAACGGTTTATAATTTTAATAATTATATTTTCTAAAATTAGATTAATTTATATTCATTTTAAGTTAAAAATTTACCGGAGAGTTTTGCGACTTTTGAATTTTTCATAAAATCTCTCTGCAATTTTTTTACTGGCGATTTGAATTTTTACATTTGTGTTTAATATTTGGAAGTCTTTAGAGGTCTTTAGAGATGATGTTAGACTTTGGATATGAGTTGATAGTTATAACTTTTCTTCTAAAGTCTGTCAAACTCTACCATTTGATAGAAATCTGAAAAATAAATGACTTTTTGAATACCAAAATGTTTTTATAGACTTTATAAAAGTCTTAATTCAATACCACCTAACTTTTAAAGACATTACAAAAATTGTAATTAAACACTAGTAAACTTTTATAAATTCTTTAAATGTCTTGATTGAATACAACCAAACTTTAAAAGTCTTTAAAAGTCTTGAATACACCCTCCTAAATGTGAATAAATTAAAATCAGGTTTCTCAGTCACAAGGGGCGTTGGAAGCTATAATTTGAAAGGGGGCTCTGATAGTGTGTGTGGAATACAAAGGTTGAACTCTCAATTGAGCTTCACAAGGCAAGATTCTCTTTCTCAAATAACTGAAGAAAGCGAGGATGGTGAAGACGACATCCATGACGAAGGCCACAGAAAAGCCGCTCATTCTTACGCTACAGCTAGCTTTGGGATGGGATCATGGGACAATTCCAGCACTATCATGTTTTCAGGTCCACCCGGAAAACGAGCTAAGAACGACATTGTTGGTGGGCTAAACATGATGGAAACTCAGGTATTCAAATAGAATTTTCGGAAGCATTAGGAAAATAAGTGGCTTTTCTTTTTCCTCTATTTTTTATTTTATTTACCGAACATAAATTTGTGAAAGACAAAGTTCATAGAAAGAGAAAAAATAAAAGATCTATGTAGATGTGGAGAGAGTCGGATAAAATGTACATATTTGTTAATGGGTGTGATAAGTAGAATTTTCACCTAAATTAAGAAAGTCAGCGTCTAAAAATTAAAATGCTAGTGATGAATTAATATGTTTGTTTGCAAGGATTAATCCTTGAAGAGGACTATTTAGTTCTTGATCAATTTAATCCCATATTTCGGTACTATGTTTGTGCTTATGGGGTATTAGTCCTAGGATAATATAATACTCAAAATGGGGTACTATTTAATACCACAACCCCCAACTATTTAGTAGTCCCTCACTTAAATGACCTTAGCATTATAACCTTTAGGACAAAAATACCATTATTATAGATAATCCCATATATAATAGTATTACCTTTTAATTAACATGGTTGTTGATAATGTCAGAGCAATATTTATAATTTAACAAAACTTTTACACTTATTTTAATTACATTTTGAACTTTCAGCGATATTTATTGCTTTAACAACGTAATTACTGCTCTGGTATTTGTTAGGTTTGTAATATTCATGAACGCAATCAAATTGAAAAATTAGCGGAAACGTGTAAAAAATCAGAGTTTAAAAATTTACAAACCATAAACCCGGATCATCCTTTATGCATAATTATTAATTAAACGAAAAAGAAAGAACAAGAACCATACCATTGAAGATCCGAGCTTCCTCAGGTACAAGTTCACCTCCAATCCTTTTCGCGTTCAACTTGAATCCACCGGGTTGGGTTCCTTCCTTTGATCAATGTTAGCCACCCAAGTGTTTGGCCTCTAGAGGTGATCCACCAAGGAAGAACAAAATTCAAGAAGATGGGTATTTGGCAAAACCCTTATTTTTCTATCTCTCATAGAAAAGGAGCGTACTCTCCCAACTCTTGGAATTACGTATGTTTTATATCTGATATAAGACTCCTCTTATAAAGATATCAAGTAACCCTATTAAAAATAAGGTATTATTTATTTAATTAAACTCTTTTAATTAAATGGGCTCCCTAATCTTATTAGGGATATTTAATTAAACTCCTTTAACTAATTTTCCCTCCTAATCCTATTAGGAATAAATGAGAGTACTTATATTAATTAATTCCCAAACTCCTTTAGGAATTAAATAATAATAATAGTAATAATAATAATAAGACTCCTCTTATTAATTTATATTTAATATTTCCAAAATATTAAATAATAAATATTAAGCTATTTAATTTATTCTATCACCATAGATTAAATTAAATATACTTAACATATTATTACGATTATGCCATTAACTTCTTAAATAATTATTCTTCCTTTTATGGTGTGACCCTTTAGGTTCTCCATATTAAACCGGTTGTGAATAAATCAATTAGAACAATTCTAATCTTATTTAAATAAATAAATTAAACTAATAATTTATTTAAATAAATAATATTTATTCTACAATAGGGATAAGCCTCCCTAGCGATCAACGACTTTCCAGATAATATAGATTTCAACATTAATCATAAAAGAACCTTTGAGTAAATAGTTACCGTACAATTCAATCCTTCCACCATACAATGTCCCAATTAAATATAAGACATGGAATTTCTGTCAAGTCTTATTTTATTTAATTATATGTATTTCGACTCTTAAATGCACAACACCAAATAATGCAAATTAGAAACTCCTTTCTAATTTCATTCTGCCTTGGCCAAGGACTACTGGGTTGTCATTTATCGAATCACATAGGACATTTCTCTTCTTTTACTAGAAGTGGTAGATTCTTTATTGATCATACATTATCTCCATGTACAACTTATTATACCCAAGCATACCCTTTGATATACCCTAAGGGTCTTAAGGAATAAGTCAAAGTATAACTCATCATACACAAGATACTATGATGATCTCAAGTCCAAGGATCACTTGTACTACTATCACTACAGGAATTCCTATTGACATGCAAGTAAAACTCCATTAGGTATTCCTTAGCGAGTCACGTTCAGTGAACTTATTCTCTAATAAGCACCTACATACTTGCTTTAGTGTCTCCACACAAATGATCATGAGATCAATCATCCTCATCCAATGAGCAAGCAACGTATGTACCAATCTATCCGGATTCACTAATCCCCAATTTAGTAATCCAACGATTGGGAACTATTTTAGTTTTAAGCTTTCTAAGAATTTAGATCTCATTAGAATGATCATCATCATTATTCTAAAAGCATTGCTTAAAACTATGGGTTTATCACATATTATAAAACAGCATCATGTAGATAATTAAAAGCCTTTAATAAATAAATACTTTTTATTAATAAATGAATAAGATTGTTACAAAGTATATGCTTTATCATCAAACATGATTGGCTTGTATGCATATTACTTTCAATCTCCCACTTGCACTAAAGCCAATCGTCATGGTATCTTATACTCTTCTTCTCTAAGTGACGATTATCTTGCTGTTGGATAAGCTTCAGTAAATGGATATGTAATGTTGTTCTTGAGAGTTCACTATCTCTATAGTGATTTCCCATCTTTCAATGATTCATTTAATCAAATGAAAGTGCCACAACACATGTTTAGATCCAAGATGAGACTTAGGAACTATTCCTAGTTCTGTAATAAACTTTTAATCCAAACAATCAACTTGCAGCTTCATTTATAGCTATATACTTTGTCTTTATCACTAAACCAGCAACTCTTTGCTGTTTGGAACCTTTCCAATTCACTGCACCACTGTTCAAGGTAACCCTTTACCTTAAAGTGGATTTTCAGTCGTCTTGGTCTGTCTGAAAAAACTCGAGTCTGTTAAGCCCTCTAGTTTTAATTTAGACCTACCATAAATTTTAATCACATCCTTAGTGGCGGTTAAGACCTTTAAGATGTTTTTCACTGACTCACAGTGAACTTCTCCAGAACATGATCAACATCAAGTCTCGTACATTTCATCGCATACATGATAGTTACTCATGCGATCTCTCTTTTAGGAGTCTATGGGGACTATTAAGAAAGATACACTCCATGGCTCATCAACATGAGATATCTCTTGGAGTTTGCCATGTTAAACAACTTTAGCATCAAATGAATATACGTTCCTTGGGTTAAGCCGAGCTCTTCCCAAATCATTCATGGAGGAATGTTTAGACAACTTTATCTTTACTGATTCTAGCATTGACATGTCATTCCGTATCCATAGTATATCAATATATAATACTAGGAATGTCGCGACGCTCCCACTGACCCTTTTATACACACTAGAACTCTTACCTCATCGTATGTAACTCTAGATCATCATCTTCTATGATGTGTACCTCATCATCATCATCCATGATGAATCCATACCTCCTAGGTATCTTCGGTACTATTCCAGATTTACGATTCGGTTGTGGTACAATAGGTCTATCTATAGGTTCCTCTTATTTGACTTGTAATGTTTTATGGTTCTTGAACTTTTCAAGATGTATTATCCTCCCACTAGCCCTTTCAATGATAAACACTTTTATCTTAGAAGGAAGCGTGTTTCACAACAAACACCTTTCGCTAAGTAGGATTATAGAACATATACCATAAACTTACTTTAGGATGTCCCACAAATATGTACTTGTCAAATCTTGTCCCAAGCTTATCCTTTGAAACCTTTTCACATAAGCTGGACAACCCCTTATCTTAACATACTTAAGATTAGGAATCCTCCCTATCCATAACTTTTATGGAGTCTTGGGGCCGAATTTTGAGGTTACCTTTTTCGTAGATATGCAGCCATTTCTAGGACATGATCCTAGAAGGATACTGGAATATCGGTAAAATCATTATGGACCACACCATGTCCAACAAGGTACGATTTTTCCTTTTAGATACATCAATCAATTATTGCATATCAAGAGGCGTCCATTATGAGAAAACCATTTAAGATGATCTAGAAACTTATTGCACAAGTATTCATTCCTTGATCTAATCAAAGAATCTTAATACTTTGTCAATTTGTTTCACTTCTGAATTCTTTGAACCTTTCAAATAATGTACACTTGTATTTCAACAAATACATACATTCAACTCTTTGAATGATCATCTCCCTTTCTTATACTAGTTTGTTCAATTTGTAAAATTATTTTCACGTAAGTCAAGTATACAAAATCTATAAAGTAATATTTCAGTTCTATATAAAACATTATTATTATAAATAGAACAACAATTGTTCTTAATTATAATACCAAAGATTTCATTGTCCAACAATAAAATGGGAATAATATTTTTAACAAGAACTGGAATACAATAACAACTTATTGACTTAATAGATTTGCCCGTAGGCATTGCTAAACTATAAGTTCCTATGGCTAATGCAGCAACCTTTGCTTCATTTCCCACATATAGGTTTACTTATATTTGTTTAGCTTTCTACTTCTACTTGGTCCCTTCATAAATCTATATTTATGATAACCAAAGTCAGTATCCAATACCCAAGTAGAACCTTGACTTAAAGAAAAATTTATTTTAAATCATGAACAAAATTGTATTTGTAACCGAAACTTCACTAAGCTTCTTTGGTTAGCCTCTGCAAGATGCTTCTTGCAGTTTTCTTCCAGTGTCCAGGCTTATTGCAGTGGAAGCAAACTTTTTTGCTATCCGTATCAGTTTTGTTCTTATTATCCTTTGTTTTTGCCCTTTCTATTTACCTTCTTAGAATCGTTCTTCTTTTCAGAAGATCCTTTGGCCCCTACCAGTAAGAATTGGTCTTTCTTGGTTGGAAAGTGACTCTCAACATTTTTCAACATGTTAAGCAAATCAGCGAGGCTGATATCTAGCTCGTTCATATGAAAAATTCACAACAATTGTGAAAGGAGTCCGGGAGTGAGTGCAAGATCAAATCTTGGCTCAACTCTCCATCCATGACAAAACTCATTGTCCTAATTGATCAATCAAATTGATAATGTTATGGACTTTTATCTGTACTGTAGTGTCATCGGTCATTCTAGATCGGAAGAGCTCTTTAGATATCTGATATCTATCAGTCCTACTTTCCTCACCATCAACTACTTGATGTGCAGGAGTATAGTAGGAGCATCCATAGTTTCATGCTGACGCTGAAGCTCGTTACTCATGGATGCGAGCATGATGCATTGAGCCAACTATGCATCATCTAGCCACTTTCTAAAAGTAGCAATATCTTCCTCAGAGGCATTGTCTGCAACCATTGCAGGGATAGGCGTATTAAGGACATAAGATAGCTTTTCAGCCGTGAGAACTATTCTCAATTCCTTAACCAATCCGTTTAATTCGGTCCGGTTAATTTAGCATCTAATATATTCTACGCAGTGATAGTAATTTAGACAGTGTAAAATTCTGTAAATGAATTTGTAATTAACAACATTTTAACATACATTCTTTTATTAATTACCAAAATAATTTAGGTCTTGTTTTAAATTGGTATCTCCCACTATTTTTTTCAAACTATATTACCCTCACTTATATAGTTCGGCAAAATCTAATTAAAGATATGCTAGTGAGAATAAGGATCCCATTTCAAATGTATATAGCCTTGTGTGTGCACAACAAACTATATATAAATAAATAGGTAGACAACTCTTGTCAATTACATCAACTATGTAACTCCTTGTATTTTGCCTCTTAAATCATAATGGTCAAGTGTGTGCACATCCGAACTAAAATGATTTTAGTTAAGTCAGACCCAGCATTTCCAAATAAGTGAAGAGAAAACTACAGCCCTTGTGTGTGCACAACAAAGCAGTAATGTTCAATTCCTTATAAACATCATATGTAATAAAAACAACATCTTAAATATTTAATACTCGCCTTGTGTGTGCACAACAAACTCATATTAAATATTCAATACTCTATTGTTTCTATCATGCTAGAAGGCGACGTTCGATATTCCAAATATCTTTGAACGTTACAACTTAATATAAAATATTTGAGGGGTTTGCTATTAATTTGTCTCATCTTGTTTAGCGCGCATGCACATATATATATAAAATACGCGTCATATTAATAAACATGCGAAGCATGTTTGCATAATATATAATATATATATTATAAGCATGCACATATAGAATACTATATTCTACCCGGATTGATTATGGACTTTTATTCTAGTTTGGTTCACTAGAGCCACCAAGTGAACCAAAAGGTCAAACCCTAGGGGTGCAAGAATTAATATTTAAATATAACTATTACATTTAAACCCGGGCTCCATTACAAACGGGTCTTCACGCGCTTCTTGTTCCTTGATCTCCAATTCTTCAAAATTAATTCTAACTATTCCTATTACAAAACTATTTAAAATAAATAGAAACCTTGATCAGCAGTCAAGGGGAAGTACATAGGAGGGAGATAGAATTTACATTAAGAAAAATTAGAGAAGACGAGGTACGCAAACCCCATTTAATAAAACCCATACATTCATGCATCCAACTAAAATAAAATCCAATTGCATTGGTCAATAGTCCATAATCAATCCCATTTATTATCATACACATCACCATATGCATCAATAAATAACATTCATCTCATGAATAATAAACATTTAATATATATATTGATATCATTTAATGGGCAAAATTTAGTTAGTATAAAATCTAATTTTTGAATCAAAATAAACTCCTTTATTTTAATCCAAATTTAAATCAAAATAAAACTATTTTATTTTAATTTATCCAATTTTGAATAAAATAAACTATTTTATTTTAATCAAAATCATTAATCAAAATAAACTCCTTTATTTTAATTAATTATGGAATCCAATTCCAAGTATTAAAAAATAAAACTCCTTTATTAAAAGGAAACGCCAATTCTCTTTCCTATTCACAAATAAACTCCTTTATTTTGAATAATATGAAATCTTATTTCATATCTAAATAAACTCTTTTATTTAAGGAAATTAGGATTCTCTTTCCTATTCACAAATAAACTCTTTTATTTTGAATAATATGAAATCTAATTTCATATCTAAATAAACTCCTTTATTTAAGGAAATTAGGATTCTCTTTCCCATTCATAAATAAACTCCTTTATTTTGAATAATATGAAATCTTATTCCATATTTAAATAAACTCCTTTATTTAAGGAAATTAGGATTCTCTTTCCTATTCACAAATAAACTCTTTTATTTTGAATAATATGAAATCTTATTCCATATTTAAATAAACTCCTTTATTTAAGGAAACATGAAATCCAATTTCAACTCCAATTAGTTAGCATGGAATCAAATTCCAACTCTAATTGGTTAGCATGAAATACAATTTTACAATTAAAATAAATCTTTTATTTTAAGATTAAAATAAATTTTATTTTAATTATAAAATTATTAAAATATATATTATATATATATAGTATAAACCGTACATATATATAAATATATATATAGTTAACAGTTTACAACTATATATATAATAATCGCGAATCCCGTTTTTCTTGTTTGAATTCCGTGATTAGTTTCCTGCAGGTATCATTCTTGATTCCTTATCTAATTTATGTGGCCAGGCATAAAAATATATAAATATATATATATATATATATAAGTTATCCTGACTCCTTTATTTAGATAAAACCAAATGAGTGAAGCGCGGACTCAGCGAAAAAAAAAAACCAGAATTTCCGAAATACTTCGGCCTTTTTTTTTTAATTTTATACAACAAATTATGTCCAATTAAATTGTTCTAAACACATATCAATATACATATCAAATTAAAACAATTAATAATTCGCATAAAGGTTTGGCTCTGATACCACTGTTAGGTTTGTAATATTCATGAACGCAATCAAATTGAAAAATTAGCGGAAACGTGTAAAAAATCAGAGTTTAAAAATTTACAAACCATAAACCCGGATCATCCTTTATGCATAATTATTAATTAAACGAAAAAGAAAGAACAAGAACCATACCATTGAAGATCCGAGCTTCCTCAGGTACAAGTTCACCTCCAATCCTTTTCGCGTTCAACTTGAATCCACCGGGTTGGGTTCCTTCCTTTGATCAATGTTAGCCACCCAAGTGTTTGGCCTCTAGAGGTGATCCACCAAGGAAGAACAAAATTCAAGAAGATGGGTATTTGGCAAAACCCTTATTTTTCTATCTCTCATAGAAAAGGAGCGTACTCTCCCAACTCTTGGAATTACGTATGTTTTATATCTGATATAAGACTCCTCTTATAAAGATATCAAGTAACCCTATTAAAAATAAGGTATTATTTATTTAATTAAACTCTTTTAATTAAATGGGCTCCCTAATCTTATTAGGGATATTTAATTAAACTCCTTTAACTAATTTTCCCTCCTAATCCTATTAGGAATAAATGAGAGTACTTATATTAATTAATTCCCAAACTCCTTTAGGAATTAAATAATAATAATAGTAATAATAATAATAAGACTCCTCTTATTAATTTATATTTAATATTTCCAAAATATTAAATAATAAATATTAAGCTATTTAATTTATTCTATCACCATAGATTAAATTAAATATACTTAACATATTATTACGATTATGCCATTAACTTCTTAAATAATTATTCTTCCTTTTATGGTGTGACCCTTTAGGTTCTCCATATTAAACCGGTTGTGAATAAATCAATTAGAACAATTCTAATCTTATTTAAATAAATAAATTAAACTAATAATTTATTTAAATAAATAATATTTATTCTACAATAGGGATAAGCCTCCCTAGCGATCAACGACTTTCCAGATAATATAGATTTCAACATTAATCATAAAAGAACCTTTGAGTAAATAGTTACCGTACAATTCAATCCTTCCACCATACAATGTCCCAATTAAATATAAGACATGGAATTTCTGTCAAGTCTTATTTTATTTAATTATATGTATTTCGACTCTTAAATGCACAACACCAAATAATGCAAATTAGAAACTCCTTTCTAATTTCATTCTGCCTTGGCCAAGGACTACTGGGTTGTCATTTATCGAATCACATAGGACATTTCTCTTCTTTTACTAGAAGTGGTAGATTCTTTATTGATCATACATTATCTCCATGTACAACTTATTATACCCAAGCATACCCTTTGATATACCCTAAGGGTCTTAAGGAATAAGTCAAAGTATAACTCATCATACACAAGATACTATGATGATCTCAAGTCCAAGGATCACTTGTACTACTATCACTACAGGAATTCCTATTGACATGCAAGTAAAACTCCATTAGGTATTCCTTAGCGAGTCACGTTCAGTGAACTTATTCTCTAATAAGCACCTACATACTTGCTTTAGTGTCTCCACACAAATGATCATGAGATCAATCATCCTCATCCAATGAGCAAGCAACGTATGTACCAATCTATCCGGATTCACTAATCCCCAATTTAGTAATCCAACGATTGGGAACTATTTTAGTTTTAAGCTTTCTAAGAATTTAGATCTCATTAGAATGATCATCATCATTATTCTAAAAGCATTGCTTAAAACTATGGGTTTATCACATATTATAAAACAGCATCATGTAGATAATTAAAAGCCTTTAATAAATAAATACTTTTTATTAATAAATGAATAAGATTGTTACAAAGTATATGCTTTATCATCAAACATGATTGGCTTGTATGCATATTACTTTCAGTATTATCAACCGCCTTAAACAAAGACTTGACTATTTAATGTTAAAGGATAAAATAATGAAATACTAAAACTAATCCTAGTATTATAGTCCATAGGGTTGTAATCCCTTAAAAATGGTCCTTTCAAACAAACATAGTCTTAAGATATTGTAACATAAACGCATGCACTTGTACTTATATTGGGTCCCATACAAATATAACCTTTTTGTACTAAAATTAGCATGAGTTTCAAATAAAAATGACATCCATTTGTTGGCAAAATAAAATCCTAGCTAAGACATCCATTGGAGGATGGAGTGATTGTTATGTACAATGCCATGTTCTAATCTTATCACAATTACTTTTCAAACATTTAAGAGCATGAGTAATAAAATTTTCATTTATTTATTTATTCCCTTGAATTTGAATACTCTCTTTAGTAGATGTAATTCTGTTTCAGTTTCAGTTTCAGTTTGGCCTGTCACAGACAGCTTTAGAGATGACCTCAATGGAGCATATGATGGATATTCCTCAAGACTCTGTCCCCTGCAAAGCTCGAGCCAAACGTGGTTGTGCTACTCATCCCCGGAGCATTGCTGAAAGGGTGCGTGCAAATTTGAGTACGAATATTTTAAAGAGAATTCAGTCCTTTTGACAAAATCGAACTGCTCCATTCGTTATTTTTCATATTTAATCATCTTTCCGGATGGAGCCATCATAGATCATTATAAGAAGTTAAAAGATGTCTTATTTTATGTCTGTCCAAGAGTTGTGAATCTATGTGTTCAATGCACTTTATTTTCCACTGGAAAAGTATAGGTTTAACTTGCTTATTCACACAAAAACCAAATAAGTACTGCATTTATGCTCATTATTGATACAGCCCAAGATTTCTTAGATAGCGGTATTTGACGAGCGAGGGAGCGAGGGAGCGAGGGAGGGAGGGGAGGGAGAAGGTTTTGTTCATATTTGTCAGACCATGCTTAGATATTCATGTCCTTGTATATGTTTTTCGCTCAATTACTTCGAATTGGTTTTATTTTGTGAAAAGTTACAGCAATATGAGCACTAGAGTTATGTGGATGTGATTCCTTTCTGAATGGATGTATGTTTTTTCTAGGAGAGAAGAACCAGAATAAGTGAGAAACTGAAGAAGCTACAAGATCTTGTTCCCAACATGGATAAGGTAATATCTTTGATACTCTTCCTTTCTCTTTCTCTCTTTCTCTCGTGGTTACGATATATCTGCCTAACTTGGATGATAATTATGGCATAATTGGCCGCCTAATATACATCTGAATTTTAATTTTACATTATTACGTTGAAGTATTGCATCCTCATATGTATGTTTTATAATCAATTTAATCTGTCAACAGAAGTTTAGTTCTTAGTGTAGTCTAGTGAGAACATTCTCTGTACCTGGTCTATGCAAATCTGAAGGATTTGAACGTTATCAAAAATGGTAATTTTCAAAGTGACAAAAATGTGCCTGGTCAAGAGATATCTTTGAAAGAATGATTTTTGAAATTCCAAAAGTATGTTAATCTCCACATCTTTAATACAATCTCGTGGGGTTTTACAAGTACAAATTCCAAATATTCTTTATTTTTCTTGGTTGAGTTTTGAATTATACTGAGTGGGGATTTAAGTTTTTTATGGGTATATATGACTGAAAAATAGCAAGCCTATATAGTTATCGATCATTTTTATGACATTATTGTCTTTTCTTCTTATTTGTATATTAAACCAACCTATAACTAGGTTTGTAGTGTATCAAGTATAGGTTAATACGAAGTATATTATACAATCATTTGACAAAAGTCAAAACGACACAATCTAAAGTTGTATTTCTTCAATTTTGTGGTCACAAGCACAAGCAATGCCATTGTCTGCCACATTACGGCCAAGGGAAGGTTATTGATGCTGTACGTTTTCTTGTAGTTGGAACAAAATGCTTCCCCTCCCCCATTGAAAATAAATTCCATGTAATATGCACGATACCAACCAAAGTTAAAACTGTCACGGTTCTAACAAGAGAAAAGTAACAATGTATATGTGACATTATTCTTTTAAAACAATTGAAAAACGTACGAAACCTCTTGAATTACTGAATTAGTACATACTGATATTTGTGATTTAAAATATATACAAACAAGAATGGGTAATAAATATTTTCTAACTTTTATAGATGATTGTGCAAGATATTGTTATGTTTAGTTATTGAGAAATAAAAATGAGGCATTAAAAATGTTTATACATTACAAGAATGAGGTTGAAAATCAATTTGATAAAAAGATCAAGATAATTAGAAGTGATATAGGTGGTGAATATGATTCATCTTTTGGTGCAATTTGTTGCGCATGGTATAATACACCAAACAATTGCACCTTATTCACCACAACAAAATGGTGTTGCGGAAAAAAAAGAATAAAACTTTGAAAGAAGTAATGAATGCATTGTTATTATATTCTGGGTTACCTCAAAAATTGGGGATTGGGGGGGTGGGGGAGTAATTCTTTCGGTAGATTATATTCTCAACCGAATATCTCAAAAGAAGTCTAATACATCACCCTATGAATTATGAAAATGACGAAAACCGTTTTATAAACATTTAAAAGTGTGGGATGTTTAGCAAAAGTAATGTTTCGTTCGCCCAAAAAGGTAAAAATAGGACAAAAGCAATAGATTGTATATTCATTGGCTATGCTAGGGCATATGGATTTTTGGTTAATAAATCAAAAATAGAAGAAATATATGAAAATGTTATTATTGAGTCAAAAGATGCTGAATTTTTTGAAAAAGTATTTCCTAATAAGAAGATACAAGAGCCATGTTCTAATGATTAGGAAACAAGTTCAAATAAAAGAATATATGACACTGTTCGTGACAATGATCATGATTTAGAAGATATTGATGAACCTAGACATAGTAAACGTGATAGAATATCAAAATCTTTTGGTTCGGATTTTCTAACTTAATTGTTAGAAAATAAGTCTCAAACTTATAAAGAAGCGGTATCAAGTCTCGAAACTCCATATTGGAAAGAGGCTATAAATAGTAAAGTAGAATTCATACTTCACAATCATACATGGGAATTAGTAGATCTCTTACCAGGCTCTAAACCTCTTGGATACAAGAGGATATTCAAGAAGAAAATGAAAGCGGATGAATCTATAGATAAATATAAAACAAGACTTGTAATAAAAGGATATAAGCAAAAGGAGGGTTTGGATTATTTAGATACTTATTCTCCTGTGACGAGAATATCTTCAATTAGGATGTTAATAGCCATTGCAGCTATATGAAATTTGGAGATGCGTCAAATGGATGTGAAAAAACTTTTTTGAACGGTGATTTAGAAGAAGAAATATACATGGAACAACTAGAGGGGTTTATTCTTTCACGACAAGAAAAGAAAGTATGTCGGCTTGTGAAATCCTTTTATCGATTAAAGCAAACACCTAAACAATGACATAAAAATTTGACAGTACAATAATGACAAATGGTTTCAAAATAAATGAGTGTGACAAATATGTATATGTCAAGAACATTGAGAAATTGTTTGTTATTATTTCCCTTTATGTAGATGATATGCTCATTATGGATAGTAATAATGAAATCATTAAAATTACCAAGAAAATGTTAAATAATATGCACAAATAATTAGAAGCCTTATCTATCTAATGAATTGTACACGTCTCGACATAGCACATGCTAATAATAAATTTAGTAGATTTACAAGCTATCCAGGATATGATCACTGGAAAATGACTATAAGCGTTTTAAGGTATTTAAAATACAATCAAAATTTTAGATTGAACTACTCAAGATATAGATATTATGATGCGAACTGGATATCAGATACAAAAGACTCTAAATCCACAAGTGTTTTTGTGTTTATACTTGGTGGAGGAGCAGTATCATGGAAATCTTTTAAATAAATATGCATTGTTCGATCAACAATGGAATATGAGTTTATTGCATTGGCTAAGGCTAGAGAAGAAGCTGAGTGGTTTCATCATTTTTAGAAGATATTCTTATGTGGCTTAAACATGTGCCTGCTCTTTGTATCCATTGTGATAGTCAATCAGTAATAGGAAGAGCACATTGTCACATGTATAACGGTACATCTAACGGTACATCTAGATATATTCGTCGTAGACACAATACCATAAAACAATTGCTCTAAGACATTATGAATACTGAGTACATAAAATTAAAAGAAAATATAGCGGTCCATTAACTAAAGGTTTGACTAGAGAGCAAGCAAAAATAACATCGAGGGGAATGGGTTTAAAGCCTATAAATAAGGATTGTCATGGTGGAAACCCAACCTAATTGATTGGAGATAGGTTCAAATGAACAACTAAATTGTGAACGATTCAACTAAATCATTTTGAAGAAATTATTTTCTTCTGCTCATTTCTATGATACGAGATATTGATCCCTGCAGCGGTTTTAGGATAAGTTGTGCTTTTAATGATTCTTATATCTTTATAAACAAGTGGGGTATTGCAGGATACTCTTATTAAGAATTATCTATGTGAGTGTGAACTGAGCCAATTCTATTAGAATGACAAGGCTATACTTCTCTAGAGCACTCATAAATCCAGGAATGTTAGGGGCCAAAATGAACAAAAATATGAGAACTAAACAATGTCTGGCAAGATTTTGTGTGAATTTTTATTGTCTCGATTTACACAAATGGTTAGATAGTTCGAGACATCACGTTCACTGAACAATCAGTAAACTCGATAGTCTTTTACGAGAGAAGGTTCAAAGCCAAACTCTATACAGATGATTTCCAATTCTGTCTCTTTGAAAGCCTGCATAACATTTGCATAGGCTAACAGTCAATTTCATTCATATGGGGGATTGTTAGAATTTGATATTTAAATGAAATTTTAAGCTCGAGTTTTTAAGATAAAATTAAAGTGGGGTCCAACAATCATTTGAGATGAATCAACATATCAATGTGTTCTACTCTATGAGTAGATAAAAATCAAGTATTAGGAAGTTGAAATCTATGGGGTAATGAACAAGAAATTTACTCTCAAAGATCACCCTTGAAGATGATAAATAAATGCTTGTGGGAAGAAAGAGTCGCACATCGATTCAGAACTAAACATTAAATGGGTATATATACAATTAGATTTCTCTTGAGTTTTGGCCGTAAGGGGCACCCCACTTTTGTGCAGGGGATAAGACCTAGCCAAGGCTTGGTTTGACGACGCGCCGCCGCCGACCGTCAGGACCAAGCACGGGTCGTGGGTTGTTGTATATATATCTTTTTGGGCAATAAATTTCTTTAATTTTTTTCTTAGTTCTAAATTTTATTTATTAGTTTTGGGAAACAACAAGCGCTCCAATTTCTATGCGTAATAGTGTGTCAAGCGCAGCTGTGCTTCACACTAGTGTAGCAGCGTTAGGTCAAGCGCAACTGTGCTCCAAAACGGCGCAGCAGGCTCCTGCTTATGACTTGCTTGCCTCACACCTGTTCAGCCATGCCTTCTCATGTGTGTCCAGTCGGTTCACAAGGGTCATGTCCAATCATGAAGGATCACTAATCCTCATATAAATATCATATGAATTCAGTCATTTGAGTCGTTCAATTTTGCATCATCTTTTCAATCATATTCATAGTCAAATTGAGAGAGTTCAAAGCATTCATTGGTTCGCTTTGTCTACTATTTGTACTGCTGCTAAAGTATACATTGTCATTGTATCCTGGGAGACGAGGGCTAACAACTCTAAGCACCATAGCACATATTACAATCTTTTTCTACATTTATGCATTTATTTTAATTAATCAAAGTTGCTTTCTGATATATATCAGATTGAGATATACATTTCCAAACATTATCATGCTTGGGAGTCGGTTTCGAACTCATTGTGGGAGCTGATATGAATAAAATTAAGTTGTTTAATGAATGCACTATGGTTATTTCAGTAAATTATTGGGTTCAGTTGGCTTGTTCATGAAATGTGGTTGTTTGGGTTCGTTTTGACAGAGGCAAACTGAAATACAAACTCAAATTGCTTCATTAAATTATTTGGTTTACGGGAAGTTTTGAGGATAATGATAATCTCCTACTAATATTATCTTACTAGTACTTATATTAGTGTTAGGATTAGTCAGTGTTATGTTCTAGTACCTATTTACCGTGAACTCAATATTGCAGTTTATAATTTGGTGATTCATTAATGATTAGTCCTCTGGATATACGAGTGGGTAGTTTTATGCGAGATGAAATTTGAAAGATGATATACATTCCCATTTTCTTAAATTAATTTGAAAGTTAACGAAAAGGATGTTGGAATTAACCTACCTACTTCCTGAAGGAAAAAATTCTCCGAAAATAGGTTTAAATAAATAAATAAGTAAATAAAATCAGGATCATCTTTATGAGTTTATACAAACAACAAATAAATATACCATATATATAAAGTATGAATTTGTTACCTAGTGCTTGGTTAGATTAGTACGTTTTGAATCTTCGTATAGTCACTTCTATCCTCAAGATCTTCTTTCCTATGAACTTGTGCTGAACTTGGAGTGTGGTCTTCAAAGTATCTTTCTAGAAAAACTCAACTTTGTTTTTCTTAGGCTGAAAGAAAGAATACATATTTTTTGTTTCCTTTTGATAGAAAAATCTACCATACGTTTCTGATCAATGATATATATAATAACATTGATCCTTACCCTCTAATGAATCTGTTCCATATTAGGCTAGAAAAGGGGATCTTAAGGGATTTCTATTCTGACTCCAATACTTATTTAGATATTATTATCTAATAATAATTTTCAAAATAAATATTAATTACAATTAATTCCACTAAATAATTGTAATTGCACTTCAGTTCAAGAATTAATTAAATAAACCCTCTACTAATAAACTGCAAATATTTCCTCTATAAACGTACATAAATATTTTAGAATCAATTAATATAATTCCGATACATTTAAACTAATTTCATAAGTCTATAATTTATCTCTATTTGATCATAAATTGATTTAACAATTAAATCAATTATTTTAATAATAAATATTAAAAGACTTGGTCAAGATTCTATGATCAATGATAAATTATCTTATGAAAAATCTTATAGATGTTTTGAAAATAATAATGTTCGTAATATTAATTAAATATATTAATCGACATTCCGAGGTACCAATTAACACGATGTAATCTCACTCATTGGAACATCAAATTAATATATATAACAATATTAAGTCCACTATAATTTAAAAATTAAGAAATTTTACTAATTAGTATTTATGTGATTTTTTTTATAAATAAAATATTATTACATGATCCGTTTAATGCTCACTGTTAATGCATTAGTACTTTAATTATGAAACGACCCTAAAATCGGGACCAACTTAACCCAATATTAGGATTAAAATTAGTCTTGACCTTGTGCGTTCATTACTATCTAAGTTCAGCCTTACATCAAAATTAGATGCAATATTGGCTGAAAAATGCGAAAAATTAAAAACTTCTTTTATAATTTTTCCCCCTGAATTGCAACCTTCACGATTCCCAATAATCAGAGTAAATGAACTATGAGAGTTCAATTATAAATACTTAACATCTTTTGTATTGATATTCTACCTGTATTATTCTATATACAAACATTCACCACAAAACATCCCATTTCAAAGTAAACTTTTCCTTATCTATTGAATACCTTCAATAGTACATAATTGTTACTTACACATTTCAAAACTATCAACTTCTAATTAAAGAAAGTATAGTTCTTTTGTATATCGTCCAATCTTCATCATCCAGATAGCATGTTAACCTGCAAAAAAAAATTATTTTTGCAAGTTTGAGCTCGACAGCTCAACAAATCTAATAGCTTTCATGTCGCACATAGCACATAAGTTTCATGCTCAGCATATATCTCAATTTAAAACAGTTATACAATTTCATGCTCAACATAAATATCAGTTTAAGGTACATGTAAATTCCACATGCGTGATATATCACATATCACAAATTGAGTTCCATAACTCAAACACATATAGTCATAATTTGACTTTCGAGATTCATATACAAATCATATAAAATTTAACATGCTCATTGTAACACAGTTTATAGACATTCCATATCAAATTCATATAACAAATAGAAACTAGAAGACTTGCCTTGAGCATTCTTCTTTTTCTTCTTAGCTTCTTGATCTTGATCTTCATCCTCTCCCTCTTGATTCGGCTAACTCTCCTTTCTCTCCAATTTGATAGAGTTTCCACTCTTAGCTTTTGTGAATTGGTGAGTTCTAAGTGAAGGAGGAAGGGCCTATTTATAAAAAACTCAAGACTTAGCCCCTAAGTCTCGTGTTTTAACAACCTTGACATCTCTTGCTAAATTAAGCTTGACAAGGCTTATAGTCAGCCACCTCATGCTAGATTAAAAGCTTGACAAGGCTTATGGTTAGCCACCTCGTGCTAGGTTAAAAGTTTGACAAAGCTTATGGTTAGCCATCTCGTGCTAGATTAAAAGCTTGACAATGCAGCTTGTAACTAAAAATATCTTCCAAGTAGCTTTGTCAGAATTTTTGGTTGATTAATTGTGGGGCTGATTAGTGGCAACCTACTTGTGTCGTGCTTTAGATTTGGACCAGCTATAAATAACCAAATCCATGACCTTTAATCCGATTGGCCCAATGTGGTTTCTTAGTTACTTAATTATTAAGCCTAAGTAGCTTACAAGTTACTTAACTTAGAAGCACGACAAATCACTATATCAGTTTAAGCAAGATAGAACAGCTTTTCATAAATATATCAAGAAGCTTGAGGTGAAAATATTTTTAAGCTTGACGTTTTTCTCTAAAAATATTTTTATTTTGTCAATTGAAACCGCAACACATACACATAATGACATAAACACATACTAGCTCTTAATTCGACCTTAAATCTCATAAAATCACATTTGCACATAATAATATCCATAAAATTTTATCTTATTAGATATTCATCGAATTATCTGGTTGTCACAACATAGCACAACTTATGTCCACTTATGCAATCCAATTTTCAAAACTTATCGCATAATAAGAATTTAACATATTAAATTCTTTTTTTAATATTTTACGAAAACTCGAATTGTCACAAATTAGAAGTCCAACTTCCATGATCAAGATAAATCATCTCTTTTAAAGTATTATAACCTACATGATAATATCTCCAAATTATCCTAGGTTATAAAATTGTTTCTTTATTTATATATTACATATGATTTATATTTTTTGTGTATAACATTTATTTATACACATAAACCATAACATATATAATATGGAGATATATATAAACAAACTAAATGTTCATTTAATAAATGATAAATGATGCGCTTTTATTAATAAATCAATATCCAACATAAATAGATAAACATTAAATAAATAGAAAAATAGATTTTTATAGCAAAAAATCCAACACTTCCAACAAAGCTTGCTTTCAAACATAAAGCTAACAAAATGGTTAACTAGAAAATGTGTTTTTGAATGTTAGTCATGATAAGTCTCGTACTCTTGCCTAAACTGATCAGAACTGTGTGATACTTCATTATCATGAACTCATTGTTATAAACATGATCTGCATTGTGAAATCTTTTGTTGCAGCAAACTAGCTATTCGGACATGCTGGATTTAGCTGTACAACATATTAAAGGCCTGCAGACTCAGGTTCAGGTCGGTTTATATATACGTGCTACATGGACTCCGTTTTGTGTTATATTTTGCTGTTGCATGCGAAGAATTTTTTGTTTTATATATATATATATATATATATATATATATATATGAAAAAATGAATATACACAATTGTATAGTACACAATCGTCTATAGCGACGGTTTTTTGGACTATAACGACAGTTCACCCGACCGTCGCTATTATGGTCTATGGCGACGGGTGAACCGTCGTTATAGCCTAAAATAACGGTCACCATAGGCGACTGTATACTATACAGTTGTGTATATACATATAATATATATATATATATATATATATATTTATGGATACGATTTTTTTTTATTGAAACTCATATTTGTGTTGAATTCTTGTCAAGTCCATGCATATGTATTATAATTCATAGAAAATTGAGGTCATTGTGTGTACTTACTGTTTTCCACTAATACTACTTTTTTTTCCCAAATATAATGTTTGTTCTAAATTACATGTATATAGCTGGGATTAATTTATTATGATGAATTAATAATTAAGCTCTTTCCTAACTATTATTAACATTTTAACTAGGGAGCAGCTATTTATACATCTTAATATATTTATCCACTCTAAATTCATTCAATGTATGATAAGACTAAACTACCCTTGAAAAGTTCCATGATATATTGCCCTTTATTTGTAGTTCGCTCTTCCCAGTCATAGTAAACATTTTTCATTATTAATCTGTTGATTAAGTATTTACTGTGAACTTATCACTTATGTTTCACTATTTTTACTGTCTTCCACTATTAATGGTTTATTTATTTTTCTCCTTTTTACTTGTCTAAAATTATTTATATAAAACCGACTTTCTCCTCCCGCAGAAGCTTAATACGGAGCTTGAGCATTGCACATGCGGCTGCAAGCAAACTACGCAATGCAACCAATAAGGTCAAATGAAGACGAGTATATGAAGTAATGTTCTTTCAGAAGGTGGTGACATTGCGCCATGGATCCTTTCAAGAAGAGGGCAAAAAGAAAAAAGGTGGAAACCTCTTGATTTGTACATTTAGAAGCAAATTAGTCTCATTAGACGATCCTTGTTTTGTCCCGAGAGGAAAATTATGTACATGATATAGCTTGAACCTTTTCTATTCTAATTCTCAGATGACTTTTTTGCTGGTTAAGTTGCACTGATCGGAAGTATATGAAATGACGTTATAAAGTTGGTGTCTGGTACCATGTTAAAATATCCAACTCAAAATCAATTGATAATTGACTTAAGAGTACTCCATCAAAGTCATATTGTGTTTTCATGTCTTATTTGTCTGATGTGAAACTATAAATAATTCATATTGATGTTTTAAAATATGCATGATTATTGGTCTATAATAAAATGCATCTTTCAAACTATCAAATGTACATTTTTTGGGGTTAATATAATCAAAATATGTCAAAGTTAGAAAATCAGAGGGTTGCTATTGAAGTTTTACAATGAAGAACTTTGAGAATAAAAAAAAACTTAAATAGCCAATTTTCACAAACAAATATGCTTTGAAACTGATATTTTTACATAAAAAATTGATATATCCATATGATTTCTCTCACATAAATAGTGAGTGGATCCTATCTCTATGTGAGAGACTCATGTCACGGCTTTTTGGGCTATAATAAATTGCATCTTTCAAACCTTCAAATGTACATTTTTTGGGGTTAATATAATCATGGGACAATTACATATTCTAATACATTTTTAAAAATAATTACATCAATAGTGCACTCATATAATATTTACATAACTAATACATTTTCATATTTATTTACATATTCTAGTGTAATTAGGATTCCTTAATTTAGGAAATTATAATTCAATTAGAATTCCTTAATTTAGGAATTAGTTATAGCTTCTTTTGTAAGACCCTGAATTTTATGAAATAAAAGTATTCAATTTTTCTATTCAGTAAATGGTTAAATTGATAAAAGTTAAAGTTAAGGGTGATATATGAATTTTTTTCAAACTACGCAAGTGGTTATAAAGTATTCATTATTGTCGGGGAATATTCGTTTGGTCGTGGAATATTCTTTCTGTCGGAGAATATTCGTACGACGGCGCAGTTATTTGTGGGCCTCATAACGAATAACGGTCGGAAGAAAAAAACGATAAAAATTGAATAACGGCGTAGTTGTTACTATTAACACTGTTGGAATACCCGGTGGTTAAAATACAGTAATACGCGTGGTTGCACAGTAGCACATGGTATTGCACAGTATTGTTGAATTATTGATCCTTACGTAAGAAGGCACTACTCAATAATTGTTACAGTAATTACTGTTCAATATTTTATTTTATTGATTCAATAATTTCTGCGTTGATATTTTATATTATTGTTGTTTCAATAATTGTCTTTGCACAGTATTTTTCATTATCAGATCAATAATTCATATTATTTGGAATAATATTATTAGGTAACATTATTGTCAATGTCTAGAAAGTTCTGTCAAGGAGAGGTTTGGTCACCTAATTACGCGCCAGTAAGGAGAAATCCTTATCGGAAAGCCCCCTCTTTCCTGGGAACGGCCTGGTTGTCACAATTGTGATTCTGTAATATTATTTATGAATAATTAATTATTGATTTATATGATAAAAAATATTTATTTGATGTAGATATAAATAATGGGTTTATTTATGTGGTTATAAATGAAGGAGTTAATGTTGAGGTGTTTTATCAGTATTTTATCGGATTGGAGGTATTAAAAGATCAAATCGGTGTTATTACAACTTTATTATGTGAGTTATAATATTTAATCTGATCGTTGGAGCGTTGTAATTTTTGGATATGTTATACATATATAAGTTGAGTATATGTCCACAAATTTTAAACCGTTAAAAATGAGCGTATAATTTGTTATGAATTTTAAAAGGTGGCTGATTCGAAAATTAGGTTATAAATAATTTTGGTAAAAAATTCTAGAATTGGTAGGCCCCACTTTTGGTTGGTGAGAAATGTGCTCAATTGAATTTTTAAATGTGGTGGGTGGGAATAGTAGCAGGTAAAGCTATCAGGTTGCAGGTTAAGTCTGCTTCGGCGTGCTAACATTTTTTTATAAATAGAGGGCTAAGTTAGAATTAAAAATCACACCAGAAACAAGTTTTCTCTCTTTCTCTCTCTAGATTATCGAGTGTATTTTGTGAGTATTTAGATACTTGGTGAGTTGCTATTCTTCAGTGCAAGTTTCCTTCAGCGTCATATCCAATATCCAATCAGAAGTGCTGCTCTTTTGAGGTAAGGGATAGTAAGAGATTTTAAGGGATTGTAAGGGATGTTATTTTTTTTTGTAATGATGTTATTTTCTCCAATATCATTATACTGACATATTGGTATGAATCTTATTGTGGAATTTCTATCTTTTTGAGTCAGGTTTACTAGTCACGTATACGACACTATTCACGTATACGGAACTATTCATGTATATGACACTATTTATGTATATGACATTATTTACGTATACGGTAATATGTACGAATACGGAGTACTATTCACGAGTTACTATTCACGAAAAAAAATTATTTTCTTTTTCTGACCAAATTATCGTTGATTTATGATTGTTTCTCTTGAAAATAAATGCAGTTGTTGATCATATTATTTTTATTATCATATATAACATTTTTATAACCCTGATGTTGAATTTCTCTTTCACTTGAGTGTAAAAATGGGTAGATTATTGGTATGATCGTGACTATGGGTTCTCTTTGGCCAGTAGTGCAAAGTTGAATTGTTGACTGGTATGATCATGACCATTGAATTTATAATTGAATATCTTTAACTTAGGTGCAAAGGTGAATTGATCAAACATGGTTATAATTATTGTTTATATAAATTCTGAAATGATTATATATTTCTTTGAGATATTGAATATCTTTGGCCTGTAGTGCAAAGATGAACTATTGATGAATATCTTTGGTCCGTAGTGCAAAGATGAACTGTTGTTGAATATCTTTGGCCTGTAGTGCAAAGATGAACTATTGATGAATATCTTTGGCCTGTAGTGCAAAGATGACTTTTTGATGAATATCTTTGGCCCTTAGTGCAAAGTTAAATTTATTAGTATGATTATGAACATGAACTGTGATTTGGTATAACCATGATCTTTGATGTTTCAGGTGATGAAAATTATCTTTGTCCTGGATGAGAAAAGAAATTTAGAACTACAATTACGATTATGAGTTATACATGTGATTGTGGATAGGAATTGTTGATTGATGTTACAGGGATTAAACATTGTTGGTGGACTTTTAACATGGAGAAGATAATAGATTTTATGGTCTATTTGACTCTTCTAATGGATTGCTTGTTCCGCTGCAACTATGGTTGAAAAGTTTTATCATCTACCATATGTTCTAAATCTCTGATTTATTACTGATGAAGGCTATTGATAATTTAATTATCTTTAGTCATGATATTCTTTACTGAGCTAGCTGTGCTCGCCCTTTTGCTTCACAATTCCTTTCAGGTAATAAAAGTGTAGCTGGGTCGAGCGGGGGATAACAGGGGAATAGAACAGTGGTCTATAGCTGTTGAGATTCTCCCTAAATAGTATGAAAATAATTTTATTGAGACTTTAGATAAGTGTGTCGTATTATATATGTCATTTGATATTTAATTTTGGTGAACCGAATAGGGTGCGGTGAACTCAACTTTGGAAGGGTGTTTTACCACTATCATACAAGATGTCTAATGACATACAAACTCGTGTTATCATAAGCCAGGGTTGTGCACATCCACATGCGGAGTATATGTACGAGCACTACCTATATAATCTTGGTATTTGTTTGGAGTATAATTCTCAAATAGAGACAGTGGAGATAATAATATGTCAAGAGAAGACTTACCATTGGGAAGAATATGATAGTAATCTTTTCATTTTTTTTTGGGGTCTATTGGGTCAACCAAGGATAATTCTGTGGCCATATGATATCTATCATAACCTAGAAGCATGGTCTCCCATGTACGAAGGTTTTCTTGAGCACTTCCCAAAGATTCTAATTTCTAAAACAGTTTTTGACTATACCTTTATGTAAGGTGTCACTGTGAGGTGTTGTCCACAGTTGGAACATGTGTCACATTTGGTATATATTTGTATCCAAACTCACAACATATGTGTTGTTGTATTTTGTACAACAATTATTGTAATAAAGTTGTAGTTGTTTTCTGTACCATGTATTTGGCGACTTAGAATGGGTTGGATGGAATGGAACCTATTTTGGGTGCGTCACATCTTCTCTCTCTCTCCTCAAGTTATTTAACAAATTCAACCTTTTAATAATAATAATGAAGAAGAAAGAGAGCAACGACAAGAAAGAGAGCAGCGACAAGAAAGCGAGCAACGATCATGGGTGATGCAGTTAAGCGATCACGGCTCCTCATCGAATTTTGGTAATCGGAGAGGATTTATGAGATTTCTCTTCGAAAGAGCTCGTCATTGAAGCACAAACTGCTTCTAATATTTGATATATATACACATACTCAAGGCACTGCATATATATATATATATATATATATATATATATATATATATATATATATATCAAAATGTACACCATTAATGTAAATACCTGTTAATTAGTAGTAAGGTGATATATATACTTTAAGAAATTTGAAAATTGCTTGTACCAAAGTTATAATCCAGCTAACCTTGTCTACTTTTTGTAGATCATTTAGACATAATTCAGTGCTGGGATGCACATTTATGGGGATGAGGGTGGAGACTAAGAAGAAGGGAAGAACGTTACCATCGCTCTGTTTATGACATTACCATCGCTCTGTTTCTGCAATTTTTTCATAATGCAGTTGGTAGCCAAACCTTCATACCAAGGTAACCAATTCTGTTTTATTAAGTTTCCAATTTATTTTGCATGTAATAGAGTTGGTAGCCAAACCTTCATGCAGTTGGTTGCCAAACTTTCAGACCAAGGTAACTAATTCATACTGCAGGTGTGAAGGTAGATTGGTTATCTTAGTATAAAAGTTTGGTTACCTTGTATACAAGTTTGGTTACTAATTCAGTTTTATTAAGTTACAAATTTCGTTTGAATGTGATGGAGTTGGTAGCCAACCATTCATACAAAGGAAACCATTTTATTATTTATGAGTAACAAAATAGTTATAAAAAAATTTTCAGAATATTAATAGTTACATTTATTTATTTTTAAACTTTTTGTAGGGCGAATCTTCTTTTTATTCTCATTGACGTTTTGGACAACGGAGATTCCCGGCGGTGTAGCGGCGGACTATTATTTCAAAGTGTATGTGAGGGAGATGAATATTTGAATTTGAATTTGAATATTTGAATTTGTTTTTGTTTTAGATCCAAGTATTTGAATTATTAATTATGGCAGTTATTTGTCCTTGATTTTAGGTTTCCTTATTAATGTGAATTGTATTATTTTTGTAATATGGGTCATAATTACACTCCTTTTGTAATTATTTGATTGATACACTTTTCTTGTAATTACTTTCTATTTGTTGTATACTTATGTAAAGGACCCTATAATCAAAATATGTCAAAGTTAGAAAATCAGAGGGTTGCTATTGAAGTTTTACATTGAAGAACTTTGAGAATAAAAAAAAATACTTAAGTAGCCAATTTTCACAAAAAAATATGCTTTGGAACTGATCACATAAATAGTGAGTGGGTCCTACTTCTATGTGAGAGACTCATGTCACGGCTTTTTGGGTGAGCCTGTGGTGGACTAAAATGACCCAAGAAAATATTATTGGGCTAGTGGTTAAGACCTTATTTGGATGGATTTGATTTGATTCGGAATTGGAATTTGACCCGAGATTTATTTTGGACTCGGGATTTGACCATGGTTGTTTCATATGATATATGAGCATACTCTCGAAAGCTCGAGTTGGGTTATTCGATCATGTTGCTAGAGATGGGAACACGAAGGCTAGTGGAATTATTCTATAATGGAGATATGAAGGTCCGGAGGTAGGGACACGAAGCCCGTCGGTTTTATCCCACAATGACTAGAGAGATAAAGATATGTGGATCTTGTGTAATTGGTTCTGACGGAGATGTAAGAAATTTAAGTGGGGGAGTTTGTAACACTCCAGTCCCACATCGAAAGATATGAGAAAATTTTGTCTGTTATAAGGAATTAAGTTACTACCAATAATACCTTTAGTCATGACCTTTCGGGTAAGCCTATGGTGTGATATGATAACCCAAGAAGTATGTGGATGTAGGAATTCAGGGCAAGTTGGGCGAATCCGACGCCAACAAACCCTAAGAGGGTAACCAAGAAGACGTGAAGAGGGAATCGAACCCCTTTCTAAAAGAGGGTGAGAGGCATGGCAGTCCAACCCTCTGGACATTGGTACATCCTCTCTACTGCAGACGGTCTTTTGAGATGGTGGGTTTCAGGAATCTAGTATCGCTCTCGGGCGTTTCGAATGTCCTTCTCGTATAGGGAAGATGAAGTGTTGGCATGAGGAAATTGTTCTTCGCTTTGGAAGAACACAGAGGGGTTTGGAAGCGACTTTGATGGTGTGCTCTTACTTAGGGTAGCAGTAGGGTTGGGGTTAGACCCCGAAGCCGTTTTGGTAGGGCTTGGGCTGGGAGGAACAGTGGTGATGGGAATGACGACGATGGAGATTGTGTTATCAGAACCTCGGGATGCCATTGATGGAGATTTGCAGATAGGTAGAGAGAAATCTGGAGGAGGAAGATAGCAGAAAGCTTCTGAAATTTGAAATAGTAGGTAAAACCGTCAAAATTGGGGTGAAGCAGCTTTTATACTAGATGGTCTTTTCAACTTTTCACGAAAATCGAAGGCGGCACATTAAATGCTGGTAATGATGAGAATTTGAAGGGGTGACGTCCGATTTTGGTCTTAAGGTATTAACCAGATTGGGCTTCTCGATTGGGCTTCTGGTTTTTATTTGAATTGTTAGTTGAGATTTACCAGTTGGGCCTCGGTGAGTTTTATTTTGGGCCTCTATTGATCTTATCCTAATTCCTTTTGTTCTAGACCGATGGCATTTATACTCTTTCATTAAGCATTTTGTTTAATAAAAGACTAGGGGGTAATGTTGGGCCATGATACTTTGTGTAGTGGGCCGGACCGAATGAACTTATCCCTTGGGTTGTATTTATTGGGTCTTGAATGTGTTGGGCCGGTTCGTTGGGCTGACCCATTAGATAAATAAATATCTTGATTGGGCTTTGACCGATAATGATGAAGAAGATAACAGTTGACTGTTATCTGCCATGCATTAATGAGGATGAGACTCAGTCGGCCGGCGGTGGGAAACAGTGATGGAATGGAGCAGGTGGGCTGCATGCAGTCGGCTGAGGTCACCGGTAGTGGAGGACTGTGTCAGAGGGGAGTGGCCGGTGGCACGAAAAACTGGATTTTGAATATATGTTAGCAAGGATCACACAAGATGGGAGGTAACTGATATTTTTCTCTCTCAATACACTAGACATTATATTCCTCAATTGTTAACCTTGTGATCGCCTATACTGACTCTTACGCCGGAGCTATCCCCCGACGGTCCAAGTCGTCAAGCTTCTGGTATTGACGTGTTTACTATGCAGGATTGGCCGCACTTTACGTGATTGGGGTGCGTGGAAAGATCTTAACGTTAATTATAACTATAAAAATTATTTAAATTTTTATACCTAAAATTAAAATTAAATCTATTTTTCATAGAAACACATTCTTTATTTATAAAGAAATTAATTCTTTATAAAGTTAAATTTGTTACCAGACCATGTTTTGAGATTAGGAGGCAGGTTAGTTTTTTACGTATTTTATTCTATATGTTTAAGGTTTTTCTTTGATGATTTATTGGTCGGTTGGGTTTTTATATTTTACATTCATATATCTAAATAATAATAAAAATCCTACTTATACTCATAATTATAATTATAATTATATATTTTAAAAATAGTAACATTAATGGTTATTAATATTGTGGTATTTATAAGTGATAGGTTTTTTTTATTGATTTTGGACTATATATAAAATGAAAAGATAAGATGAAAAGGAAGAAGTATATATATTATACTTAAGGTATAGTTTATTATTATTTGTTATTATTGGTTGAAGAAGTTTTGTTTGTTTATTTAGTATATTATTCTCTACCTTCTATTATATAAGTCGTTTTAGAGTTGTACACAAGTATTAAGTAAATTATCATAAAGTATTAAATATAATATTAATTGTCTATATTACCCTTGTATTGCAAAAATAAAGTGTTATTTATTGAACAGAGAATAATGAGTGAACCAAAGTTATATTTAATATTTGGGGTTATATTTAATACTTGGGGTAATATTAGAAACTAAACAATTAATGCTTATTTGAAATTCTCAAACGACTTATATTAAGAGACAAAAATATTTTTTTAAAATGACTTATATTAAGGAACGGGTGGAGTATTGTTTAATTTTAATAAACAAAATATTGTTGTTTATTATTTTCTATTTTTTATATTAGATTTTTTTATTGGTATGAGAAATTCAAAAATATTGAAGATTATGAGAGAGCTCTATTATGTGAGAAGAGACTATGAGAGACTCTACCTTATGAGAGAATTCTCTCCGTTATTACCTTTATATATTATATAGATTAGTTGTTATAACATAAAATACATATATTAAGAATATTCACTATTACATAACAGTAAATAGACAACGCGAAAAAAACGTTGTGATTTCAGTCAGAAAAACGTCGTGGTTAAGGGTGTTGTCTATTTGACACCATTACACAACGTTTTTAAAAAGTTGTAGTTAAGCACAATACACAACGTTTTTTAGGAAAAAAATGTTGTATATTTGTTTTCCAAAAATTAGCAGATATATGCTTAAAAACGTTGTAGAAGGTATGATTCCACAACGTTTTTTGGACAAAAATGTTGTTTAGTATATCAGACAACGTTTAGACACATTTACACAACGTTTTAAAAATGTTGTAGATAAAGAGAAAAAAAGAAAAAAAAAGTGGTGGTTCACCTATATTACTAATGTACCTGAAATATGCTAATGCCATGATATATAGCTAAAAAGTCTAAATTCTCATTTAAATTTAAAGTCAAAATGTATCAATCATTCAAAATACATCCTAATAATATCATTCGTTTATAGTTTCAAATTACTACATCCACAAAATATATATCAAACTATGCATATATACATCTAAAATTCACTTTTCAATATAAATTACTACTATATCTGAGTACAGTACTCTGGTTTCTAATCCAAATTTCCCAAAACTCCAATACTAGCTAACCTTCTGTACCAATTCATTTTTCTCCTTCAGTCAGTCACCACAATAGCTAGCTAATCTTGAGTCTTGTAATCTACATTTAAACCAAAAGTAAGGGGTAAAAAAGGCCAGGTGCTAAAATTTTCCCAAATGTAAGAATTTTTTTTATACAATTCAGCAGAAGAATGTTCAACACACCTGGAGTTCCCAGTTTGGCATTACCATATTGACTTCCAAAATCCTGCTTTCTTGCTGGTCCAGAGTGAGAGGAGTCCCTCGAGGATAAAAACAACCCAACTGAGTGACAAAAACAACAATAAAAGCACACATGACTTCTTATTTGAACTGCAGTTTTTGTGCCCACATGCTCTGTATAAATTGAAACACTCAGCATATATAAAACTAAAGAAATATTGCCCAAGACTGCTCCAGTAACAGCTAAATTCTGTGTACTTAGGTTTAAGCTATTAGGAGGTGTAACTTCAAGTGTATAATATCCTCAAAAAATTTTCAATCAGCAAAGCTAATCGGACATGAGCTAGAACTGAGAGAAGTTAAGAAGTTTACTGCAGATAGGAGTAACTTGTGCAAAATCAAAGAAGCTACAAAAATTGAACCTAAGATATTCTCATTTAAAACTCAATAAAAGAAATAACAACCTCAGCCAACAACATGCAGGTTTCAACAGAAAAAGTATAGATCATTTCAGAATTCAACATAGTACATGTAATCTATTTTTGTAATCCAACAGTAGCAAAAATTATAACTCACTGATGGGTTCCCTGTGACGCCCCCAAAATTAGGTATACATCACCCATTTTGAGTCGCCAGATACATGGTATAAAATTCAAATACAACTTCATTTATACAACTGTTGAGCTGTCGTATAGAATACGACCATAGTTAACTGTGAGTTTTAATACAAATATATGTAACTCTCATGGTACCTCGACCACAACCTTACAATGATACTTTACATAAAAGTATAGTCAAAAACTGTTTTAGAAATTAAAATCTTTGGGAAGTACTCAAGAAAACCTTCGTACATGGGAGGCCATGCGTCTAGGTTATGATAAATATCATATGTCCATAGAATTATCCTTGGTTGACCCAAAAGTCCCCAAAGAAAAACAATAATATTACTATCATCTTCTTTCCAATGGTGAGTCTTCTCTTGACATATAAATATCTCCGTTATCTCCAAGCGAAAATTATATTTCACATAAACCCCAAGATCATATAGGTAGTTCGTAGATATATTCAGCAAGTGGATGTGCACAACCATGTCTTATGAGAACACGAGGTTGTATGTCATTAGACATCTTGTATGATAGTGGCAAAATACCCTTCCAAAGTTGGGTTCGCCTCACCCTATTTGATTCACCAAATATAACTACTAAATGATATATAGAATACAACACACCTTTCTATACTGTTTAGGGAGAACCTCCACAGCTAGAGACCACCGTTCTATTCCCTTGTTATCCCCGCTCGACCTAGCTACACTCGTATTACCTGAAAAGAATTGTGAAGCAAAAGGGTGAGCACAACTAGCCTAGTAAAGAATATCATGACTAAAGATAATTTAATTATCAATAGCTTTCGTCAATAATAAATCAGAGATTTAGAACATATGGTATATGATAAAGCTTTTTAACCATAGTTGCAGCGGAACAAGTAATCCATTAAAAGAGTCAAATAGACCATCATGTCTATTATCTTCTCCATGTTAAAAGTCCACCAATAATGTTATATCCATATAACATCAATCAACAATTCCTGTCCACAATCATACGAATAACTCATAATCATAATTGTGATTCTGAATTCCCTTTTCACACCCAGGATGAAGATGATTTTCATCACCTATCTTCACCTGAAATATCACAAATCATGGTTATACCAAATCACAATTCCTGCTCATAATCATACTACTAAATTCAGCTTAAATTATGAAGAGTATGACACATTCCATGACTCGAGTTTAATCTAGGATATTAAGGTTAAAAGGATTAAATTGCATTGAAACATTGGTCACAAAAGGTTGCATCGAATCATCGATCTTATTATTACTTGGGTAGCAGTGATGCATTACTAGATGCCGCTCACTGTTTATAATTTTATAATATGATTTTAAAATTATTGTCAACGTAATAATAACCTATAGGGTCACACACATAGAACGTTATTTAAAAGGGAATTAATTTAAATTTTAAGGATTTAAATATATTAATATGATTAATAGTATTTAAATCACGAATTTAAATTAAAAGGAGAATTTGTATATATGTATATTAATTAAGTAAGACTTAATTAAGATATATATATATATATATATATATATATATATATATATATATAGAGTCCGGATCCAGTCCGGACTCCCGGATTTTGTTAAAATCCGGACTTTTTTTTTTTTTTTTTTTTTTGCTTTTTTTTTTTTTTGAAACAACTAAAAAAAAAAAAAAAAAAATTTATGGAATTGGAATTTTTACATTATACAGTGTTTTGGGTGTGATTTGGATGCCTATAACGAAACATGTCTGTACAGTCTGGGCAGACTGTACATACATTGGTTGGGGTAGGTATTAAAAACACACCCAAAACACTGTATTATTGAAAAATTTCAGTTCCATAAATTTTTTTTTTTTTTTTTTAGTTGTTCCAAAAAAAAAAAGCAAAAAAAAAAAAAAAAAATTTGGACCGGATTTTGATCCAGTCCGGACTCCCGGACTGGATCAGTTCTGTATATATATATATATATATATATATATATATATATATATATATATATATATATATTCGGATTTTATATAATTAGGTTTTGATTTTGATTAATTCCTTTTAACTACTATATATATGATATATAGCAGCTACTTAGGGTAAGAGATCAGAATTGAAAAACCCTAGCCGCTCTTAGAGAGAGACTAGAGAGAAAACAGTTTCAAAATCCATTCCTTTTGGTGGCTAGTACCGCAAGTCCTTCTTATTGCAGAATCGTTCGACGGTTCGTGCGGCGTTCGTGTGGATACCGTAGAGGCGCAATCGGTTTGTATTGCGTTGGAGATTCGAGGCGCAGTCGGTTTCAGATTCTCGTTTTTGTTTATATCTGGTATAATCTCTAAACCTCTGAATTAATTATTTTTCGCATGGATCCTGTTTTAGGGTTTCGGAAATTGCTTTAAAATTTTAATTTCCGCTGTGCGTTTCTGTGCCGAAGCCCTACAGTGGTATCAGAGCTACTTGCGAAAAGATTAATTCAGATTACGTGTTTTAATTGTATTCGATATATATGATATATGATGATGCATGTTTACCAATATAAAATTGAATATATGATATTCCGTTGTATGTGTATTCTGGTAATATATATGATGATACTGTTAATCGTATCTTTAATCGGTGGAATAACAATATAACTATTCTAATCGGATTAGAAGCATGAAGAATCGTTTTAATATGATTAATCGAAACTGGAAATATATGATAAATTCTGGGTGTACTGTTATTCGTTTTAATATGATTAAATCGAAACTGGACATATATGATTTGTTATTATGGGTGTTTTGGTGGATTAAAATGTATGATTCTGAAACTGTTTCAGAGATTCGTATGGAAAAATTTTGCAATCAGCCGGACCACCGCCAGGGGGGGAGACCCCCCCCTTGGACCCCCCCGTCGTAGCGCACGATGGTCGTGTCCCATATATTTTATATATAGTTTTCTTTAATTATATATAAATTGTTATGTGCTTATTGTGATATGCATGGTGCACAGTTATGGCCTTTTGACCCATAGGTTAGTGGTTTTTGGTTTTGAAATACGACTTGCATGTCGTGTCTTTCTATAAATTCTAATGTAATATTCTCTTCTCATCTAAATCCCCTCGAATGTAACTCGAGGTTTCTTTATGTCATGTAATAATCTGTAATTGATGAAGATGTCAAGATGGAGAACACAATGGAAAGATGATGATGGAGAGGAGGCGCATGCTTGAGGAAGATCCAAGAAAGTTATTTATTTTAAGATCTTTTACCACCTTAGATTGACCTTCAATCTTTCATTAGCTTGAAAAGATTGACAGTGGATTGGGCCATAACTGTGACACATTTAATTTTGCACTTTATTTATGCTTGTATATGATATGATATGATTAATAATGTGCATGCTTAACAAGATTAAAAATGGTGAGATCTAAATTAATAAAATCTCTCATTAAATTATTAAGTCTAAATCAGATGCCTTCCAATGAATAACACTCATCTAGACCTTGATCAATAGATGTAGGTTTGCCAAAGCAAAGTACCCTATTTATCTAGGTAAGATGCGATAGGATAATTGTGATATCCAAACTATTAAAATCATTGGGCCCGACTTAACTAAGTTATCTCAATAGGATTGTGGACTTAGAGGCATAGAGTTTGGTTGGTACCATTAGATGGACTAGAAACAAATGTTGTTTACCAAACTATCCAGGAGTTATATATGATATAATTGACAAAGGGTTGTCTACCTAAATAATTATGTTTTGAGAAAATAGCCAAAGCTAACTTAAGGCATAATGAAATATGGATCTTGGCTCACTAGAAAGATTTAATAGAAAATGCTTTCCGAATTAATGGTGAGGGCTATTAATTTGAATAAAATAGTGGGAGGTATATTTTGAATGTACTATTATCAATTATATAATATCAACTCTGTAATTTGACTTATTATTGTTGCACTTATAAATTGTAGATATCAAATGGCAAACAACAACAACACAAATAGTCTTTCATTACGATCAGTCCTTGAAAAGGACAAGCTAAGTGGAATTAATTTCCTTGACTGGCATAGGAACTTGAGGATTGTCCTCAAACAAGAGCGTAAGCTATATGTCCTTGATGGGCCCATTCCTGCAGCACCAGCTGTCACTGCACCACGTGCGGAGCATAATGCTTACAAGAAGCATCAAGATGATGCTATGGATGTGAGTTGTGTCATGCTAGCAACCATGAACGCTGAGCTTCAGAAGCAATATGAGTTGATGGATGTTTATGAGATGATCGAGCATCTCAAGAAATTGTTCGAAGGGCATGCTCGACAGGAGAGGTATGATACAAGCAAGGCGTTGTATCACTGTAAAATGGGTGAACGTGATCCAGTTGGTCCACATGTGCTGAAAATGATTGGGTATATTGAGTACCTTGATAGGTTGGGTTTTTCAATCACTCCGGAAGCCCAAACTGACCTTGTTTTGCAATCTTTGAACAACAGCTATTCTCAATTTGTTATGAACTATCTTATGAATGAAATTGAGAAACCCCTTACTGAGTTGTTGAGCATGTTAAGAACTGCCGAGAACAACATGAAAAAGGCAGGACCCGCTCCCATAATGATGGTACAAAAGGGGAATGCTAAGGGAAATTGGAAAGGCAAGAAGAAGATAGGATCTAAATCTTTTGCCAAACCCAATTCCAAAACCAAACAGGCTTTAAAACCTAAAGGTGGGGTGGCTAAAGAAGGTGAATGTCACTTCTGTGGAAAACCTGGACACTGGAAAAGGAATTGTCATGCTTATCTGGAAGAAGTGAAGAAAAGAAAAGGAAGTACGACTTCTGATTCAGGTATATATGTTATAGAAGCCAACTTATCTACTTCTACATCATGGGTATTGGATACTGGATGTGGTTCTCACATTTGTGTTAATGTGCAGGGACTCCGAAGGAGTAGAACTTTGGCGAAAGGAGAGATTGACCTACGAGTTGGAAATGGAGCAAAAGTTGCTGCACTGGCCGTAGGAACTTATCATTTATCTTTGCCCACTGGGCTAGTTTTAGAATTAGAAGATTGTTATTTTGTGCCTGCTATAAGCAAAAACATTATTTCTATTTCTTGTTTGGACAAGAAAGGTTTTTCATTTATAATAAAGAACAATCGTTGTTTGTTTTACTTAAATGATATTTGTTATGGTGTTGCACAATTGTTTAACGGTCTCTATATTCTTGATTTAGAAATGCATATCTATAACATAAATACAAAATGATTTAAATCAAATGATTCAAATCCGACATATCTCTGGCACTGTCGTTTAGGCCATATAAATGAGAAACGCATATCCAAACTCCATAAAGATGGGTTCTTGGATTCATTTGATTTTGAATCATATGAGAAATGCGAGTCTTGTTTATTAGGCAAGATGACTAAAGCCCCTTTCACTGGACACAGTGAACGGGCTAGCGATGTATTGGGACTTATACATAGTGATGTATGTGGACCCATGAGTTCGTTAGCAAGAGGTAGGTTTTATTACTTCATTACATTTACTGATGACTTTAGTAGATATGGATATGTGTATCTTATGAGACACAAATCCGAATCCTTTGAAAAGTTCAAGGAATTCAAGAATGAAGTTTAAAACCAATTTGGCAAAAGCATAAAAGCCCTTCGATCCGATCGAGGAGGTGAATACTTAAGCCAAGACTTTGATGACCTTCTAAAGGAGTGTGGTATTATATCACAGCTCACTCCACCTGGAACACCGCAATGGAATGGTGTATCTGAGAGGAGAAATCGAACCTTGTTGGACATGGTACGATCAATGATGAGTCGTGCAGATCTTCCAATAAGCTTCTGGGGTCATGCCCTAGAGACAGCTGCATTCACACTTAACCGTGTTCCTACAAAGACGGTTCAGAAGACACCATATGAAATGTGGACTGGGAAACGTCCTAGTATGTCGTTCATGAAGATTTGGGGTTGCGAGGCGTTCGTAAAACGTCTGAATTCTGACAAGCTTGGACCCAAATCTGACAAATGTAATTTTGTAGGATACCCAAAGGAAACAAAAGGGTATTATTTCTACAAACCTTCTGAGAACAAAGTGGTTGTTGCTCGAACTGGTATTTTTCTAGAAAGAGAATTTGTCTCTAAAGGAAACAGTGGGAGGAAAGTAGAACTCGAAGAAATTCGAGAACCACAAAATATCATTGAACCTGAGTTGGAACATGAGCAGGAAACACAAGAAATTGTGGAAAGTGAACCTGCTCAAATTACACAAGTCATTCGTAGATCTGGTAGGACACGCCAAGAGCCTGAAAGATATTATGGATATCTTGTGACTGAAAACGGCGATGTGATTCTCATAGATCAAGATGAGCCTGATTCCTACCAAGAAGCTATGAATGGACCAGATTCTGAGAAATGGCTTGAAGCCATGAAATCTGAGATGGACTCCATGTATACTAACCAAGTATGGACTCTGGTTGATCCACCCGAAGGGGTAAAACCAATCGGGTGCAAGTGGGTTTTCAAGAAGAAAACCGACATGGATGGTAATGTACAAACCTATAAAGGCCGACTGGTAGCAAAAGGTTTCAAACAAATTCAAGGTGTTGACTATGATGAAACCTTCTCTCCAGTGGCAATGATTAAATCCATCAGGATCTTACTTGCTATTGCAGCTTTTTATGATTACGAAATCTGGCAGATGGATGTCAAAATTGTTTTCCTTAACGGAAATCTCCTTGAGGATGTGTATATGACACAACCTGAGGGTTTTGTCACTCCAAAGGATGCTGGAAAGGTATGTAAGCTGCATCGATCCATTTATGGATTGAAGCAAGCCTCTCGGAGTTGGAATCTTCGATTTGATGAAGCAGTCAAAGAATTTGGCTTTATTAAAAATGAAGATGAACCTTGTGTATATAAGAAGGTTAGTGGGAGTCACATTGTATTCCTAGTATTATATGTTGATGACATATTAATTATTGTGAATGACATTCCTTCCTTACAGGCTGTAAAAACATGGTTAGGAAAATGTTTCTCCATGAAAGATTTGGGCGATGCTGCCTACATTTTAGGTATCAAGATCTATAGAGATAGATCAAGAAAAATGCTCGGCCTAAGTCAAAGTACATATATTGATAAAGTGTTGAAACGGTTCAGCATGCAAGAGGCGAAAAGAGGAAACTTACCCGTGACTCATGGTGTAAAGATCTCTAAGGCCCAATGTCCTAAATCACAAGATGATGAGGAGCGTATGAGAAAGATCCCTTATGCTTCGGCAATTGGATCTATCATGTATGCAATGATATGTACTCGTCCGGATGTCTCGTATGCTTTGAGCATGACGAGCAGATACCAGTCGAATCCAGGTGAAGGTCACTGGACAGCAGTCAAGAATATCCTCAAGTACCTGAAAAGGACTAAGGATTCATTCTTGGTATATGGAGGTGAAGACGAACTAGCAGTAAAGGGTTACACAGATGCTGGTTTCCAAACTGACAATGATGACTATAAGTCTCAGTCAGGTTTTGTGTTTTGCCTTAATGGTGGTGCTGTTAGCTGGAAAAGTTCGAAGCAAGAGACAGTAGCTGATTCTACAACAGAGGCTGAGTATATTGCTGCTTCTAGTGCAGCCAAGGAGGCTGTATGGATTAAAAAGTTCATCACTGAACTTGGTGTTGTTCCAACCATTGTTGATCCGGTTGCTCTATACTGTGATAATAATGGAGCCATTGCACAGGCTAAGGAACCCAGATCTCACCAACGATCTAAGCATATACTTAGGCGGTACCATCTCATCCGTGAAATCATTGATAGAGGAGATGTACATATAGGAAGAGTGCCAACAGATGATAATGTTGCAGACCCACTAACCAAGGCTTTGTCGCAGCAGAAGCACGACTGTCACACTAGTTCCATGGGTATTAGATACATGAGTGATTGGCTCTAGTGGAAGTGGGAGACTGTTAGAGTTTATGCCCTAGAGGCCAATTATTTGATATAATTGTTTAACGTTTTGATATTATATTTGATTGAATAAATATATGATTTTATTATGGTTTTATTTACTGCGTAATATAATTGTTAACATAATAAAATTCCTTAGAATAGTGATACAAATTATATAGTTTCAAGTATGTGACTTGAACATGAGATTATATATTACCATTAGTATCAGTGTTCTTAAATGTCCCTAGTCGAGTATCATTGTTGATGGGACAACAATGATGCATTGAGACTAGTATGTGGATTGACTGATGACCAAATCTCATTGGTCATAAATATATGAGATATTACGTCAATGCATAGGTACATGTTAGAGAACGATGTACTGGACAGACCCACCATGAGAATTCTATATGGAGCATTATGCGAAGTGTCATTAGCAATTCTCATAGTGACAATGATGTAATGGTCCTCCGACCTGAAATCGCTATATTACTACACGAGAATTTATGTACTTTGATATCATCAAATGTCACCTTTAATCGGGTGGACTATAAAGGTGATTATTGGGTTCATCATTAATCATGTGAGAAATATGAGTGATCTAGATGGAATTTAACCATCCTATATATTATGGGTGATATCCATAGGCCTCTTGATTGAGTAGGACTATGAAAAGCATGGCCATGCTCAAATAGTGATTTGTTTCATATAGTCTACTCATTGATCAAGAAAACTCAGATTAAATTATGAAGAGTATGACACATTCCATGACTCGAGTTTAATCTAGGATATTAAGGTTAAAAGGATTAAATTGCATTGAAACATTGGTCACAAAAGGTTGCATCGAATCATCGATCTTATTATTACTTGGGTAGCAGTGATGCATTACTAGATGCCGCTCACTGTTTATAATTTTATAATATGATTTTAAAATTATTGCCAACGTAATAATAACCTATAGGGTCACACACATAGAACGTTATTTAAAAGGGAATTAATTTAAATTTTAAGGATTTAAATATATTAATATGATTAATAGTATTTAAATCACGAATTTAAATTAAAAGGAGAATTTGTATATATGTATATTAATTAAGTAAGACTTAATTAAGATATATATATATATATATATATATATATATATATATATATATATATATTCGGATTTTATATAATTAGGTTTTGATTTTGATTAATTCCTTTTAACTACTATATATATGATATATAGCAGCTACTTAGGGTAAGAGATCAGAATTGAAAAACCCTAGCCGCTCTTAGAGAGAGACTAGAGAAAAAACAGTTTCAAAATCCATTCCTTTTGGTGGCTAGTACCGCAAGTCCTTCTTATTGCAGAATCGTTCGACGGTTCGTGCGGCGTTCGTGTGGATACCGTAGAGGCGCAATCGGTTTGTATTGCGTTGGAGATTCGAGGCGCAGTCGGTTTCAGATTCTCGTTTTTGTTTATATCTGGTATAATCTCTAAACCTCTGAATTAATTATTTTTCGCATGGATCCTGTTTTAGGGTTTCGGAAATTGCTTTAAAATTTTAATTTTCGCTGTGCGTTTCTGTGTCGAAGCCCTACAAAAATAACTCTTGTAAAACTGAAGGGAGAAATAACTTTTGGGAAACTGAAGGGACAAATAACTCTTGGAAAACTGAAGGGACAAGTTACTATTAAAACTTTAAATCAACGATCCATATTGATTTACTATTATAATTTCAACCAACGGTCTGAAAAATTAGCACATCTCCTTATGGAATAATATTGTACCCAAAAATAATTTGAACCGATAAGAAATATATTTTTCAGGTGAATAGTACCCCGTGAATAGTACTTCAGGAATAGTACTTCGAGAATAGTACCATGTGAATAGTACCCCGACACAAAAATACCCCAAATAGCCGAGGGAATAATATTCGGGTGAATAGTAATCCGTGAATAGTAACTCATTAATAGTATCTCGTAAATAGTACTCTGACACAAAAAGTGCCCCAAATCCTCGAGTGAACAATACTAGAGTGAATAGTAACCAGGTATTTTATGACAACTTGTCTACTTTGAAAATTTTTTAAATATCACCCTTAACTTTAAACTTTTATCAATTTAACTATTTACCAAAATAGAAAAATTGAATACTTTTATTTCATAAAATTCGGGGTCTCACAATCACCCCTCCTTATGAAATTTTGCCTTCAAAATTTACGTACGTACCTGATATTCGAAGAGATGAGAATACCTTTCTTTCTTTTCAGATTGTACCTTCCCGGTACTTTCCTCGCTACCATAATTTTCCCATTTCTCATCTCCTGTATTTCAAATATCATTCTAGAATATAGTTTCAAAACAAAGGTTAATCGACATATCATAATTTGTCAATTTATCAAGTAAACAATTTCAGCTTAGGTAAGTCACACACTAGCGAAGTATATAACTCGTGTCTCCCCTCCTAGTTCTAGACTCTTATCTCCGTCAGCGACCATATCCCTAAGCTCTAATACCAACTGTGACGCCCCCAAAATTAGGTATACATCACTCATTCTGAGTCGCCAGATACATGGTACAAAATTCAAATACAACTTCATTTATACAACTGTTGAGCTGTCGTATAGAATACGACCACAGTTAACTATGAGTTTTAATACAAATATATGTAACTCTCATGGTACCTCGACCACAACCTTACAATGATACTTTACATAAAAGTATAGTCAAAAATTGTTTTAGAAATTAAAATCTTTGGGAAGTACTCAAGGAAACCTTCGTACATGGGAGGCCATGCGTCTAGGTTATGATAGATATCATATGTCCACATAATTATCCTTGGTTGACCCAAAAGTCCCCAAAGAAAAATAAGAATATTACTATCATCTTCTTTCCAATGGTGAGTCTTCTCTTGACATATAAATATCTCCGTTATCTCCAAGTGAAAATTATATTTCACATAAACCCTAAGATCATATAGGTAGTGCTCGTAGATATATTCAGCAAGTGGATGTGCATAACCATTTCTTATGAGAGCACGAGATTGTATGTCATTAGACATCTTGTATGATAGTGGCAAAACACCCTTCTAAAGTTGGGTTCGCCTCACCCTATTTGATTCACCAAATATAACTACTAAATGATATATAGAATACAACACACCTTTCTATACTGTTTAGGGAGAACCTCCACAGCTAGAGACCACCGTTCTATTCCCTTGTTATCCCCGCTCGACCCAGCTACACTCGTATTACCTGAAAAGAATTGTGAAGCAAAAGGGTGAGCACAACTAGCCTAGTAAAGAATATCATGACTAAAGATAATTTAATTATCAATAGTTTTCGTCAATAATAAATCAGAGATTTAGAACATATGGTATATGATAAAGCTTTTCAACCATAGTTGCAGCGGAACGAGTAATCCATTAAAAGAGTCAAATAGACCATCAGGTCTATTATCTTCTCCATGCTAAAAGTCCACCAATAATGTTATATCCATGTAACATCAATTAACAATTCCTGTCCACAATCATATGAATAACTCAAAATCATAATTGTGATTCTGAATTCCTTTTTCGCACCCAGGATGAAGATGATTCTCATTACCTATCTTCACCTGAAATATCACAAATCATGGTTATACCAAATCACAATTCCTGCTCATAATCATACTACTAAATTCAGCTTCGCATTACAGGCCAAAGATATACAACTGTAAAACCAATAATGCTGAGACTCAGCTTGACAAATAATCCACATCATCGAATAACCCCTGCACTACGGCCAAGGATATTCGTTAATATCGCATCCATGCACTACGGCCAAGGATATTCATTATTATCACATCCATGAATTAATATTCCATTGCTGAGACTCAGCTCAATAATTAATCCACATCATCAAATCATCCCTGCACTATAGGCCAATGATATTCTTTAGTATCACGACCACAAATTATCCATGCACTGCGTGTCAAAGATAATCGTGTTTTCATCAACGGTCCTGATCATGCCATAAAACAATTCATCTTTGCACCCTTGGCCGAAGAGAATCCATAGCCATAATCATACCAAAAACTGTCCATCAATGAATTACGGGCCAATGAGGACTTTTTCATTAGTATCACAACCACAAATTATCCACGCTCTACGGGCCAAAGATAATCGTGTTTTTATCAACGGTCCTGATCATGCTATAAAACAATTCATCTTTGCAACCTTGGCTGAAGAGAATCCATAGCCATAATCATACCAAAAACTGTCCATCAATGCACTACGGGCCAATGAGAACTTTTACCACGTCATTTGTAACATTACGTTCATGATTATACCGAATAATCCCTGGTCATAATCATACCAAGTCCATCTATGCATTACAGGCCACATATGATTTTCAACAAAATATAAATATGAGGATGATGACAATGATATAAGAATTCAATAAAACAAGTTCAAGAATTAATTTAACCAAGAACTAATAACGTCTCATTTACTCGTAACTATATTATTTTCATAAAAAATATCAAATCAGTCCCAAAAATTATTCTTTCTGGGATTAAGAATAATATAGTCCCATATTGAACATATATTTTTCTCAGAATTTTTAAAATTCATTTATTATTTTTCAAAAATTAATTTTTAATTAATTCCTTAAGAAATTAACTACCTTAAGTTTAACTCCAGAAATTCCCAAATCTTAGCAGGGACATACACATGTTAACGTGAGCTTCAGTTTAAATTTCATGGTCATCGGAGTTGTAGAACTCCGATTATATCATTTTTCGTCGGAAAAACCTAAATATTGAAATGGTCATAACTTGCTCATTTTAAGTCGGAATGAGCTCATTTTTGGACAGGAGGTACTTTATACCATATACTTCCATGTCCCAAAAGATCAGAATTTTTCTCACAAATGAAGTGGCAGAAACAGCCATTTTAAAATCGTGGCAGTAGCCTTTCGATAATTTCCAACTTTTGACTCTTTTGCTAAAATTAGTCCACACGACAATCTACAACACCTTTTCTAGTGATTCCACTAGGAGATGCTACAAAACTCATAGATCTAACTCTAGAACCTGACCACACTCAAAAATTCAAAATATAATAGGAGATATGGTCAATTGAATTTCATGTTCCATTTTCACCAAAATCTAAGTTTTCAACCCTTTGTGATTTCTAAAAACTTTCATGTATTCACATAATAACCAACATAACTCATTATAACACTTACTAATACTACATATACCCATGATTTTCATCAGTCTAATGTTTTTATTATGACTCTCATCATAATCAACGTAACCAGATCATTTCCGCAATTTAATAAGGAATAAATACAAAAGATCATTTACCATGCATGTGATAATCCACATAGACAGGTTATTCCAACAGAATAATAAAGAATGGAATAATAGAAGAAATCACCATGCATGCGATAGAGACTGCACAGATAGGTTATTCCCAACAGAATAATAAATAATGGAACCAGGTCCGGCGTAAAACGCACTGACAGGATATTCCGATAGAATCGTAAATACAGAATAAAAAATGATGGAACCAGGTCCGGCGTAAATCGTACAAACATAATATTTTGACAGAATCGTAAATACGGAATAATAAATGATGGAACTAGGTCAGGCGTAATACGCACCGATAGGATATTCCAACAGAATCATAAAGAACGGAATAATAGAAGAATTTCACCATGTATGCGGTACTTCGCATAAACAGGTTATTCCAACATAATAATAAAGAATAGAATAACATAAGAATTTCACCAAGTATAGGATATTCCGCGTATACAGGTTATTCCAACAGAATAATAAAGAACGGAATAACAAAAGTTCTCTTCATGAATAAGAAAGAAAGAATACCCCTTATGATATCCCTTACCTTTAAAAGAAGATTACTCCGACTGGTAGGGCGAGGATATACTCGAAGAAAACTTGTACTACGCTCAAAGCTTTCTTAAACTGTAATGAAATACGCTCAAGATTATAGAAGAAGAATTCTCTCTATAGTTTCTCTCTCTAGAGTTTCAGTGAATTCGTAAGAAATAATGAAGGAATGAGCTTCTAATTATAGAAAAATGGAAAGTGGCTCTTGGTCTTAACGAAAGGTCAAAATGACTCTTGCTAATATTGAAGAGACAACTACTATTTACGAAGGGGCAATTAACTCTTGAAACACCGAAGGGGCAAATAACTCTTGGAAAATTGAAGGGACAAGTTACTATTAAAACTTTAAATCAACGATCCATATTGATTTACTATTATAATTTCAACCAACGGTCTGAAAAATTAGCACATCTCCCCATGGAATAATATTGTACCCAAAAATAATTTAGACCGATAAGAAATATATTTTTTGGGTGAATAGTACCCCGGGGATAGTACTTCGGGAATAGTACCCTGTGAATAGTACTCCAACACAAAAATACCCTAAATACCCGAGTGAATAATATTCGGGTGAATAGTAACCCATGAATAGTAACTCGTGAATAGTACTCTGACATAAAAAGTGCCCTAAATACTCGAGTGAACAATACTAGAGTGAATAGTAACCGGGTATTTTATGACAACTTGTCTACTTTGAAAATTTTTCACATATTACCCTTAACTTTAAACTTTTATCAATTTAACTATTTACCAAAATAGAAAATTTGAATACTTTTATTTCATAAAATTTGGGGTCTCACAATCACCCCTCCTTATGAAATTTTGCCTTCAAAATTTATATACGTACCTGATATTCGAAGAGATGAGAATACCTTGCTTTCTTTTCAGATTGTACCTTCCCGGTACTTTCCTCGCTATCATAATTTTTCCATTTCTTATCTCTTGTATTTCAAATATCATTCTAGAATATAGTTTCAAAACAAAGGTTAATCGACATATCATAATTTGTCAGTTTATCAAGTAAACAATTTCAGCTTAGGTAAGTCACACACTAGCGAAGTATATAACTCGTCTCAACCCTCCTAGTTCTAGACTCTTATCTCCGTCAGCGACCATATCCCTAAGCTCTGATACCAACTGTGACGCCCCCAAAATTAGGTATACATCACCCATTCTGAGTCGCCAGATACATGGTACAAAATTCAAATACAACTTCATTTATACAACTGTTGAGCTGTCGTATAGAATACGACCACAGTTAACTATGAGTTTTATTACAAATATATGTAACTTTCATGGTACCTCGACCACAACCTTACAATGATACTTTACATAAAAGTATAGTCAAAAATTGTTTTAGAAATTAAAATCTTTGGGAAGTACTTAAGGAAACCATCGCACATGGGAGGCCATGCGTCTAGGTTATGATAGATATCATATGTCCATAGAATTATCCTTGGTTGACCCAAAAGTCCCCAAAGAAAAACAAGAATATTACTATCATCTTCTTTCCAATGGTGAGTCTTCTCTTGACATATAAATATCTCCGTTATCTCCAAGTGAAAATTATATTTCACATAAACCCTAAGATCATATAGGTAGTGCTCGTAGATATATTCAGCAAGTGGATGTGCACAACTATGTTTTATGAGAGCACGAGATTGTATGTCATTAGACATCTTGTATGACAGTGGCAAAATACCCTTCCAAAGTTGGGTTCGTCTCACCCTATTTGATTCACCAAATATAACTATTAAATGATATATAGAATACAACACACTTTTCTATACTTTTTAGGGAGAACCTCTACAGCTAGAGACCACCATTCTATTCCCTTGTTATCCCCGCGCGACCCAGCTACACTCGTATTACCTGAAAGGAATTGTGAAGCAAAAGGGTGAGCACAACTAGCCTAGTAAAGAATATCATGACTAAAGATAATTTAATTATCAATAGCTTTCATCAATAATAAATCAAAATTTAGAATATATGGTATATGATAAAGCTTTTCAACCATAGTTGCAGCGGAACGAGCAATCCATTAAAAGAGTCAAATAGACCATCAGGTCTATTATCTTCTCTATGTTAAAAGTCCACCAATAATGTTTTATCCTTGTAACATCAATCAACAATTCCTGTCCATAATTATATGAATAACTCATAATCATAATTGTGATTCTGAATTCTCTTTTCGCACCCAGGACGAAGATGATTCTCATCACCTATCTTCACCTGAAATATCACAAATCATGGTTATACCAAATCACAATTCCTGTTCATAATCATACTAATAAATTCAGCTTTGCACTACAGGCCAAAGATATACAACTGTAAAACCAATAATGCTGAGACTCAGCTTGATAAATAATCCACATCATCGAATCACCCCTGCACTACGGCCAAGGATATTCGTTAATATCACATCCATGAATTATCCATGCACTACGGCCAAGGATATTCATTATTATCACATCCATGAACTAATATTTCATTGTTGAGACTCAGCTCAATAATTAATCCACATCATCAAATCATCTCTGCACTACAGGCCAATGATATTCTTTAGTATCACGACCATGAATTATCAATGCACTACGGGCCAAAGATAATCGTGTTTTCATCAACGGTCCTGATCATGCCATAAAATAATTCATCTTTGCACCCTTGGCCGAAGAGAATCCATAGCAAAAATTATACCTAAAACTGTCCATCAATGCATTACGGGCCAATGAGGACTTTTTCATTAATATCACAACCACAAATTATCCATGCTCTCTAGAGTTTTAGTGAATTCGTAAGAAATAATGAAGGAATGAGCTTCTATTTATAGAAAAATGGAAAGTGGCTCTTAATCTTAACGAAAGGTCAAAATGACTTTTGGTAATATTGAAGAGACAACAGTTATTTGCGAAGGGGCAATTAACTCTTGAAACACCGAAGGGGCAAATAACTCTTGAAACACCGAAGGGGCAAATAACTCTTGGAAAACTGAAGGGACAAATAACTTTTAGAAAACTGAAGGAAAAATAAGTCTTAGAAAACTAAATGGACAAGTTACTATTAAAACTTTAAATCAACGATCCATATTGATTTACTATTATAATTTCAACCAACTGTCTGAAAAATTAGCACATCTCCTTATGAAATAATAATGTACCCAAAAATAATTTGAACCGATAAGAAATATATTTTTCGGGTGAATAGTACCCCGTGAATAGTACTTCAGAAATAGTACTTCGGGAATAGTACCTTTTTCATAATCATATGATTCCTGTCCACAATCATTTGAATAACTCATAATCATAATTGTGATTCTGAATTCCCTTTTCGCACCCAGGACGAAGATGATTCTCATCACCTATCTTCACCTGAAATATCACAAATCTTGGTTATACATAATCACAATTCCTGCTCATAATCATACTAATAAATTAAGCTTTGCACTACAGGCCCAAGATATACAACTGTAAACCAATAATGCTGAGACTCAGCTTGACAAATAATCCACATCATCGAATCACCCCTGCACTATGACCAAGGATATTCATTATTATCACATCCATGAATTAATATTTCATTGCTGAGACTCAGCTCAATAATTAATCCACATCATCAAATCATCCCTGCACTACAGGCCAATGATATTCTTTAGTATCACGGCCACGAATTATCCATGCACTACAGGCCAAAGATAATCGTGTTTTTATCAACGGTCCTGATCATGCTATAAAACAATTCATATTTGCACCCTTGGCCGAAGAGAATCCATAGCCATATTCATACCAAAAACTGTCCATCAATGCACTATGGGCCAATGAGGACTTTTACCACGTCATTTGTAACATTACGGTCATGATTATACCGAATAATCCCTAGTCATAATAATACCAAGTCCATCTATGCATTACCGGACACATATGACTTTCAACAAAATATAAATATGAGGATGATGACAATGATATAAGAATTCAATAAAACAAGTTCAAGAATTAATTTAACCAAGAACTAATAACGTCTCATTTACTCGTAACTAGATTATTTTCATAAAAAATACAAAATCAGTCCCAAAAATTATTCTTTCTGGGATTAAGCATAATATAGTCCCATATTGAACATATATTTTTCTCGGAATTTTTAAAATTCATTTACTATTTTTTAAAAATCAATTTCTAATTAATTCCTTAAGAAATTAGCTACCTTAAGTTTAACTCCAGAAATTCCCAAATCTTTGCAGAAACTTACACATGTTAATGTGAGCTTCCAGTTTAAATTTCATGGTCATCGGAGTTATAGAACTCCGGTTATAGCATTTTTCGTCGGAAAAACCTAAATATTGAAATGGTCATAACTTGTTCATTTTAAGTCGGAATGAGCTCATTTTTGGACAGGAGGTACTTTATATCATATACTTCCATGTCCCAAAAGGCCAAAATTTTTCTCATAAATTAAGTGGCCGAAACAGCCCTTTTAAAATCGTGGCAGCAGCCTTTCGGTGATTTCTAGCTTTTGACTCTTTTTGCTAAAATCAGTCCACACGAAAATCTACAACACCTTTTCTAGTGATTCCACTTGGAGATGCTACAAAACTCATAGATCTAACTCTAGAACCTGACCACACTCAAAAATTTAAAATATAATTGGAGATGTGGTCAATTGAATTTCATGTTCTATTTTTATCAAAATCTGATTTTTCAACCCTTTGTGATTTCTAAAAAACTTTCATGTTTTCACATAATAACCAACATAACTCATTATAACACTTACTAATACTACATATACCCATGATTTTCATCAGTCCAATGATTTTATTACGACTCTCATCATAATCAACGTAACCAGATCATTTCCACAATTTAATAAGGAATGAATACAAATGATCATTCAACATGCATGTGATAATCCATATAGACAGGTTATTCCAACAGAATAATAAAGAATGGAATAACAGAAGAAATCACCATGCATGTAATAGAGACCGCACAGACAGGTTATTCCGAAGAGAATAATAAATAATGGAACCAGGTCCGGCGTAAAACGCACTGACAGGATATTCCGACAGAATCGTAAATACGAAATAATAAATGATGGAACCAAGTCCGGCATAAAATGCATAGAGAGGATATTCCGACAGAATCATAAATACGGAATAATAAATGATGGAACCAGGTCAGGCGTAATACGCACCGACAGGATATTCTAACAGAATTATAAAGAACAGAATAATAGAAGAATTTCACCATTTATGCGGTACTTCGCATAAACAGGTTATTCCAACATAATAATAAAGAATAGAATAACAGAAGAACTTCACCAAGTATAGGGTTTCCTGCGTATACAGGTTATTCCAACAGAATAATAAAGAATGAAATAACAGAAGTTCTCTTCATGAATAAGAAAGAAAGAATACCCCTTATGAGTACAACAAATAATATTTCCTACAAAATAATGATATCCCTTACCTTTGAAACAAAAGTACTCCAACCGGTAGGGTGAGGATATACTCGAAGAAAACCTGTACTACGCTCAAAGCTTTCTTAAACTCTAAAGAAATACGCTCAAGATTATAGAAGAAGAATTCTCTCTATAGTTTCTCTCTCTAGAGTTTCAGTGAATTCGTAAGAAATAATGAAGGAATGAACTTCTATTTATAGAAAAATAGAAAGTGGCTCTTGGTCTTAACGAAAGGTCAAAATGACTCTTGCTAATATTGAAGAGACAACTACTATTTACGAATGTGCAATTAACTCTTGAAACACCGAAGGGGCAAATAACTCTTGAAACACCGAAGGGGCAAATAACTCTTGGAAAACTGAAGGGACAAATAACTTTTGGAAAACTGAAGGGACAAATAACTCTTGGAAAACTGAAGGGACAAGTTACTATTAAAACTTTAAATCAACGATCCATATTGATTTACTATTATAATTTCAATCAACTGTCTGAAAAATTAGCACATCTCCTCATGGAATAATATTATACCCAAAAATAATTTGGACCGATAAGAAATATATTTTTCGGGTGAATAGTACCCCGTGAATAGTACTTTAGGAATAGTACCCTGTGAATAGTACCCCGACAAAAAATACCCCAAATACCCGAGTGAATAATATTCGGGTTAATAGTAACCCGTGAATAGTAACTCGTTAATAGTAACTCGTGAATAGTATTCTGACACAAAAAGTGTCCCAAATACTCGAGTGAATAATACTGGAGTGAATAGTAACCGGGTATTTTATGACAACTTGTCTACTTTGAAAAATTTTCACATATCACCCTTAACTTTAAACTTTTACCAATTTAACTATTTACCAAAATAGAAAAATTGAATACTTAGTAGTAATCTTACAGAGACCTGTCGACATGGGCAAATAACCAGTCTTTCTTTGGATCATTGATGCCTATTGCGAAAGCCTGATCAGATTCAGGGTGTATATCGGTGTATCTGTCCTGCAAGCCATATTGCCTGAACCTGAAAGTTTTTGTGAAAATGAACTAGAATAGCAGTTACATTCTTTATACTTAAGTGGAGTAGTTTATTGTATATATGGAAGAAGGCTTCTTTAAACAAGTTTATAGGGAGTCACTTACTTTTCAATGTTGTTTTGAAATAACTTGTTAACATACTTTGGATTCACATCAGGAACATAAAAACCCATAGTTGTTCTATCTGGGTGAAGTTTCCTGTTTTGGTGTCAAAGGAGATGTCTGTCCCAAGCGGTCAACCCAATGCTTATGTTGATCCCAGAATAGTCATGTAGGTATTGAAGTTCCAGCTGTTACATTCAAGTAAACATCAAATCATATAGCTCAAAGTTTGGAAGATTTTAGTGGCACCAATGCAATTATATAATCACAACTCTTCCGACTCCTGTTAATCCCCAACTCCCCAATAATAAACAAATATCTCATAGTAGAACAACGGGGATAATCAAACACTAATTTTTCACTTAAATTAGAGTGTCCTACCACAGAATCAAAATATCACTTCACTTACCTTGCCAGATCTCTGGTCAGGAACTTTGAAGCTAATGTGGTGGTGGCCACCACAGGTCCACCCCAACCAAAATTGAAACCTGGGAAAGCTAAGCAGACACTTGAAGCTAAGCAGATACATTTCAACACCTTACAGGTTGGAAATTAGATCAATTAACTCCAAATTGATTTCTCCTCATAGATTCACTGAAAACAAAAAAAAATAAACTAAGCTAAAAAGGGAATAATTAGATCCTTCAAACACTTGATTCCTCGACATCATCTGTGATTCCTTCACTTGTAATAGAATTGCTTCCTAATAATGGGTTATTTGAGTTAACCGCAAACTCTTCTTTGTACATTTCCTCAATCATTTGGTTTCCACAGCCGAACTCGAGCATTTATGAACCAATTTGAAACCTTGAAAAAACAATGAAAAAGCTCATAGAATGTAACATTAGAATTAGCTAAGGAAACAAATATGTAGAAATAAATTGTAACTTGGATGAAAGAGAAATTACTTGGTTCTTGGACAATCCTGTCTGTGATGCCAATACAAGTTTTTCGGAGTCATTTGGATAACTAAAATAAAACCCATCAATTTGTATTTATAATCTAACAAAGCATCAAATCAGCAGGATAACTGTCAACTACATACGGATGGAGAAAGTGTTCAAAATGCCAAGAGCGAAGGATTGTAATTGAACTCTCTGGCAATCCTCTGATAGGTCTCCTTGTTTGGCATGCGCTTTGGATCATTCCGAGCTGTTGAAGGGACACACGATTTTCTCGAACAATCAAGCTTAGTTGTGACAAACCAATGTTGATTCTTGGCTTATGGTTTCTTCTTGTCAGGCAAATTTGGTATATAATTGCATCTTTTAAGCTGCAAAAATGTCTGGACATGGCTTGAAGTGCAAGAGCAGTGTAAGACTTGCCTGCTCCTAGACCAGCTATCACTTCAAATGAAGAAACAAGGCAAATGCCATAAAAATTAATTTGAACAATTCTTCTGCTACAAATGAATCCACTATAAACATATAACTAAACAATGAAGATCAAGTTTTGTGAATGAGTTGTGCTAACCTGAGGAGAGAGTCTCCTAATTTGGTTTTTGGGGAGCTTCATGACATCATCAGCAATAGTTTGGACCCTTGAATCACAAAGAGGAGGAACCTTCACCTTCTGTTCTGAATATCCCCACAAAAACCAATAAATCAATTCATTAAAATGCCTATAACTGAACATAACTGCATCACTTTATGACATGTGAGCATTAAAATTAGCAGAAACTAAAATGAAAAGAATATGCACGAATTAGAGGAACTAAAATTAGTAGAAACTACTAGTGAAGGAGCAAAAATAAAATTAAGAAAATTGAGAGAAATCCAAAAAAAAATAAAGGAAGTAATTCTTGCCTGGTTGTCGTTTACAACATCTGCAATCCGTTTCTTCACATCTGACAAATTATTCGATAAATTTCAAAATTTATTGGAAAAAATGAAAAGCATATGCACGATTTAGAGGAAGAGGGAGGAATAAAAGTTACCAGATTGAGAGGTAAGATCAGAGAAGCGATTAAAAAGATGAAGTAATTGTTCCCTCGACAGCATCCTTGAACTCTGGTACTCCGATTGTGAGCTCGACATTTCTCTCAATATCAGATACTTCATCTTTCTCTTCCTCTTTTTCCCCTCAACAGCATTAGGACTTTGAACTTTGCCATTTCTGTCGGTGGCCATGTCGGATTCAAGGGTTTGAATCGAAACCAAGGGGCGATCAGAGGCGACGGCTGGTTGTGGAGGTAGGGAGTGAGAGAGAAGATAGGCTAGCTAGGGTTTTTTGGGTACAAGAGACTAATTCTATTCTCGTGTTAATAAGTGATAGACGCCTTTGTTTTGGCTCTGTGTTTTTTTACAAACATAACGTTTTTTTTAAAAACGTTATCTAATTAAAATCAAAAAATTACCCTTTTAAATAGATAACGTTTTTGCATATATATCTACAACGTTTTATTTAAAAACGTTGTGGAAAAAAATGCCACAACGTTTTTATAAAAAACGTTGTCTTTTAAGCGTTATCTATTTATTGTTTTGTAGTAGTGATTATTAATTCATAATTAATATAGGTCTCAATTTTCATATTTTTTTCATTTATGTTTTTATTGGAAAATGTTAAATAAGAGAGAAAATAGAGTAATTATTTTATAGGAATAAATTTTCTTAAAAAGAGGAGAGAAATTAGGGATATCATATGTATGTAGATAATTTTATATGGAGAAAATGACTATTAAATTGGAACAGAAAAAAAAGTCCTAAAATAACTAATACTAGTATATTGGAATGGATGGGGGTAATCCTTAAGCATTAAATATTAGAATTCACTTTCTTAATTAAAATTTTACATGGTTAAAAGTTTTTATAAACCAATTCATAAAATCTTCATTGGAAAATGATGCAGTAAAATTGATGAGTAGAAATCTTCGATATCATTACTTAAAAGTGGCTTATAAAGCTGCATGTACGAAGTGCAGATTTGCAGGCATGTATTTCATTTTCAACTGCTTGTCTTGAATATAATACTCCTATGCAACTTACCTAGGGATTGATAACTACTATAACTGCTTCAATAAAGTTAGAATATTCACAAAATATCAAAATGCAACCTTGAAAAATCTGAATGCAACTTTTTTTCTGTATTTTTACCATGAATGCAACTTTTTTTTACTGCTTCCTTATGTCAAATTTGGTCAATGGTGTGAAGTAGAATCCTGGAATATATATGTGAGTAACAAGATTTGGATGGAAAATAATTTTTTTTTAAGTGATAATAGTTTCAAATCACCCAAAAGGGTAGTGGCAGGTGCCTCGTAAAATTGTTTGTTTTTTTAAATGAAATGATTCTGTTTCCTCTTCGGCTCTTCCTATGTTTTTTAATATATTTTTTTGGTTTTATGTGAAACTTACTAATAAGAATAATTAAGGAACCGAATCCTTCTTATTACTTATCACTTTGTGTTGAACAGTAATTCTGTAAAAGTTTGTTAACAAGGAAAATCCCTATATATCATGCATCGCTAAAAAAATATTTCTGTACTAATATCTAGTTCATGCAGTGGTGGACCAGAACGTTTTTAAAAAAGAGTCAAAATATATCAGTAAAAAAATTTATTTATTGACGTTTGGAGTGTTTCTTTCGGTTGTACGACTGAGAAGATGTAATTGTATTCCACGACTCTGCATAGTTTAATTAAAAACGTCTCAAAATTTTGGTCAATATCATTTATGTATAAATATTTTTTTTATTTCATATAGAAATACGTGAGAGGAATTCATATAAAAATATTATTTTTTATATGAAAATATCAATTTTCTATATAGAACAAAAAAAATTAATCCAGAAAGAAATCAAGAACTCAAGAGTTCATGGTAGTAACTCAAGAACTCAAGAAAATAACATTATGTATGAAATTAGTGAACATCATTATGACTGGAAAATCTAAATTTTTGGTATAAAATCTATCTCTCTCAATCACACGCACACATGCTCACAGAAAACATAATAATTAATATACTCCAAATGTCCCTTAATATAGGAGTATTTTGTTTTAGAGTTATATACAAGAATTAAAAAAAATACTTCATCCGTTCTTAAAAGATTGTCGTTTTAGAAGAAAAAATTTGTTCCAAAAAGTTTATCGTTTACAACTTTTAAGGAGAATAAATTATTTACTTTCCTATATTACCCTTACCTTCTCTCATTGTCCCAAGAAATTCTCTCCCTTGTATTAATAGTTTTCAACTTCCCATAAAAGGGTAGTGATGGAATTTCAAACAAATTTTACTTGGTAAATGATACTTTCTTAATCAATGTGCCAAAACCTTAAACGACAATCTTTTAGGAACGAAGGTAGTAATTGCAAGTATTCTCTCGATTACATAATAACTGTCTTTTTAACTTCATGCACATCAATTAAGAAAGTTATTTAATACTACTTCATCGGTTCCATAATAACTATCTTTTTAGCTTTGTGCACGTGAATTAAGAAAATCATTTAATACTATCATTTAAGAATTAAAATTTGTATGAAATTTCATCACTACCCCTTTATGGAAAGTTGGAAACTATTAATGCAAGAGAGAAAATTTATTGAGAGAATGAGAGAAGTTATGGGTAATATAGGTAAATAAATAATTTATTCTCCTAAAAAGTTGTAAACGACAAATAAATTGGAACAAATTATTTCTTCTAAAAAGACGATTATTATGGAACCGAGGGAGTATCATTTAAGAATTAAAATTTGTATGAAATTTCATCACTACCCCTTTATGAAAAGTTGAAAACTATTAATCCAAGCGAGAAAATTTATTGGGATAATGAGAGAAGTTAAGGGTAATATAGGTAAATAAATAATTTATTCTCCAAGAAAGTTGTAAAGGACAAATAAATTGGAACAAATTTTTTCTTCTAAAAAGACGGTTATTATGGGAGTATTTAAGAATTAAAATTTGTATGAAATTCTATCACTATCCCTTTATTGAAAGTTGAAAACTATTAATCCAAGAGAGAAAAATTATTGGGAGAATGAGATAAGTTAGGGGTAATATAGGTAAATAAATAATTTATTCTCCTAGAAAGTTGTAAACAACAAATAAATTGGAACAAATTTCTTTATCTAAAAAGACAGTTATTATGGAACCGAGGGAGTATTAAATATAATATTATAATACCTTTAAATTCTCATAATTATCATACTTATCACATACTCTCTCATTTGTAACATTTTTTATGAGGAATAATTTTGGAAAGATTATAGTTAATTCTCCTAGATTATATAAAACAACAAATAATTAGAAAAAAATAAAATCATCTAAAACGACATATATTAAAGGACATCAGAGAGAGTACAAATATATAAACAAGAGATAGAGAGAGAGACAAAAATTTACATAATTTTAATTATATATACCATATTTAATAGTACATCAACAAAATTAAGCAAACATAGCATAGTTCTACCAAAAGGGTTACTTTTATAATTTCTTTCTTCTAGGGCATGCTAAAAATCTAGTTCAAGAGGCTAAGGGTAGTAGTTGTGATTTTTTGAGGGTTTGGAATGAGAGAGTGAACATACTTGCAATTAGGGCAAGAGGGGGATGATTTTGAGAGTATTACAAGGAGATGACAATTTAAACAAGCCAAAGCAAGCATGTTTGTGCTGCTGCCGCTGCCGCTGCCGCCTGATAATTGTTGTTTCTTGTATGATTCTTGAAGCTGCATTTCCGTCGACGAACCAGTCAATGAGATGTTGAGCTCAAGGTCTAGCTTTTGGTCTTTTGGCCAGTTCCAACTCTTTCTTGAGGTTTTTCTGTTGAGATAATACATTCTCCCCGACTGCAAGAGGAGCCAAAAGCCAAGTTAAGAGCATCCAAAATTAAGTGATCAAATTACTATTGATATATAGTCATTTTACACATAATTTTGGTAATAAAATTTGAAATATATATAGTTGATCAGCTTATATAAAGGAATCAATTTTCACATATATACATATTATCAATTCATTCAGTCTTGCAAATTGTGGTTGATAACAATTAGTGTTAGCTTCAAGTGTCACTCTAGAATAATTATAAAATGTTGCGAAATATATATATTTTGTTCTGACAATATTATATTTATTCTGGCAATATCAATTGCCCTTACAAATACTGTCACTGTTAGGTTTTATTCTTACAATAAATTAAAGTAAACTCGAAAATAACTTTGAAGGATTGTATGTTTTGTCTCCAAAGCAAGTGTACTTTGTTCCCAACACTATCATATATATATATATGTGGACAAAATATAATCATCCGTTAAATAAATAAATAAAAATGAAGCAAACATGCAATTATTTAGAACCATTTATGTATGTAATCAGTTTCAAAAAAAAAAAGTAAAATCAAATTGTCACAATTATTATAGGACAGAAGTAGTACAATATCATCACACAATAAAAGACTACATAAAAAACATCTAAAGTAAATATATATTTTTTCATTTGAGAGAAAGCTGAAAGAGAGAAATACTTCAAGATCAAGACATTGCTCCCAATCCAAAGGCAAGGGATCATTAAGCTGAAGATCAACACTTGTTTGATCAGTCTTGATAAAAAGATTATCTGAAAACAACTTCCTCTTCATAGGGAGACGATTGATTTGAGGTTGATCTTGAGATGAAGAATTACAACTCATCATGCTCTTAGAAGCCAAAGAAAGCTCAGGCAGACTATCAATATTTCCTTCTTGCATATACTTCTTCATCTCTTTCCCCTTTTATAATTAATTAAAAGGGGTAACTTATATATTTATATATTAACATATATAGTAAGATATATAGTAAGGGGTTGTTTGTTTATATCTGAATGAGTCTCAATATGACCGATTAAGTCATTCAGATGGTTTATTTTATAATTTTTTAATTTTGAATGTCTGAATGTGTCTGAACAATTCACCTAAAAAGTTGTGGTTGAATCAGTAAGAAGTATTTCTGAATGATAGTTTTAACTACCTATCATCATAGACAATTAAAAAGTACATTTAATATCCATCATTTTTTACTATTGTAAAAAAATTGTGTTTTTTACAAATTGTTTTTAATTTTTTTTTCTTTTACAAATTGGTCAATAATCAATTTATTGAATGTGGATGTAGTCTTTTGTTTTGATTTTATGGACTAATAGAATATTATTAAAAAAAATAGTGCTTATTTCATAAATAATATTATTAATAATATACTCCATCAAATATTGTTCACAAGTTTATATTTATTTTTTCTTAAATAACAATGTTTAATTGTTTATAATAACATAATAAATTTGTTCATAATAGTCCAGAAGGTTAAAATATAGAAATACATGTATTCAGATATTTTAGACAAACAATTATCAAACACATCATTTCATTGAATTTTTACTTCATTCAAATTCTCTTATACATTCAGAATTTTTCATTTAGCTTTATCAAACACTACATAAATAAATAAAAAGGAAATTGATGAGCGAGTGAAGTGACGAACAATTAATTATATAATGAATTTTCTTGAAAAAGATAGATAGATTGCAGAGAGTCATGCAAGAAGGTGTGTCTACTTGGACATGCAATGCAGGGAAACTTAAATTGGGTTTCATCAAACTCCATTAATGGTCGAGCAGGCAGGCCAAGCATTAAAGGTGGCAAGTAGAGATCAATTTAATGCATGCATGCCTCAAAATCCTACGTACTACTACTACCAATTAAAACCATCCTCCATCACATTAATTTTCAAACCTATATATGCATTTATGTTCTTAGTAACTAGGTTATCATAAGGTTTTAATTAAATACTTCCTTCTTTCTTCTTATTCTTCACTCAGCATCAATTATGTTTAATAGTCTTGTACTCCCTCATTTCCATTATACACAAGTCCTTTTTGTATAATTTTTTTTATATAATATTAAATATAAGATGTTTTACATATATTTATGAGAAAAAATTAATTATTTCCTATTTGTGTAACACCCCAGTCCCACATCGAAAGATAGGGGGAAAATCTGTCTGTATATGAGGAATTAAGTAACTACCAATAGTACCTTCAAGTCATGACCTTTTGGGAGCCTGTGGTGGGCTAGATGACCCAAGAAGATACTATTGGGCCAGTGGTTTGAGGCCTTATTTGGATGGATTTGATTCGATTCGGACTTGGGATTTGACCCATGATTTGTTCTGGACTCGGGATTTGACCCAGGTTGTTTCATATGGTATCAAAGTCGACTCTCGAACGCTCGGGTCGGGTCATACGATCGGGTTGCCGGAGGTGGGGACACGAAGGCTGGTGGTATTATCCCACAATGGAGAGATGTAGGTCCGGAGGTAGGGACACGAAGCCAGCCGGTATTATCCCACAATGGCTAGAGAGGCAAAGATCTTTGGGCCGTGTGTGTGATCGGATTCTGACGGGGACGTCAGAAATTTAAGTGGGGGAGATTGTAACACCCCAGTCCCACATCGAAAGATAGGGGGAAAATCTGTCTGTATATGAGGAATTAAGTAACTACCAATAGTACCTTCAAGTCATGACCTTTTGGGAGCCTGTGGTGGGCTAGATGACCCAAGAAGATACTATTGGGCCAGTGGTTTGAGGCCTTATTTGGATGGATTTGATTCGATTTGGACTTGGGATTTGGCCCAAGATTTGTTCCAGACTCGGGATTTGACCCGGGTTGTTTCATATATTGTAACACACCAGTCCCACATCGAAAGATAGGGGGAAAATCTGTCTGTATATGAGGAATTAAGTAACTACCAATAGTACCTTCAAGTCATGACCTTTTGGGAGCCTGTGGTGGGCTAGATGACCCAAGAAGATACTATTGGGCCAGTGGTTTGAGGCCTTATTTGGATGGATTTGATTCGATTTGGACTTGGGATTTGACCCAAGATTTGTTCCGGACTCGGGATTTGACCCGGGTTGTTTCATATGGTATCAGAGCCGACTCTCGAAAGCTCGGGTCGGGTCATCCGATCGGGTTGCCGGAGGTGGGGACACGAAGGCTGGTGGTATTATCCCACAATGGAGAGATGGAGGTCCGGAGGTGGGGACACGAAGCCAGCCGATATTATCCCACAATGGCTAGAGAGGCAAAGATCTTTGGGCCGTGTGTGTGATCGGATTCTGACGGGGACGTCAGAAATTTAAGTGGGGGAGTTTGTAACACCCCAGTCCCACATCGAAAGATAGGGGAAAAATTTGTCTGTATATGAGGAAATAAGTTACTACCAATAGTACCTTCAAGTCATGACCTTTTGGGAGCCTGTGGTGGGCTAGATGACCCAAGAAGATACTATTGGGCCAGTGGTTTGAGGCCTTATTTGGATGGATTTGATTCGATTCGGACTTGGGATTTGACCCAAGAATTGTTCCGGACTCGGGATTTGACCACCATAGTATCTTCTTGGGTCATCTAGCCCACCACAGGCTCCCAAAAGGTCATGACTTGAAGGTACTATTGGTAGTTACTTAATTCCTTATATGCAGACAAATTTTTTCCCCTATCTTTCGATGTGGGACTGGGGTGTTACAAACTCCCCCACTTAAATTTCTGACGTCCTCGTCAGAACCGATCACACACACGGCCCAAAGATCTTTGCCTCTCTAGCCATTGTGGGATAATACCGACTGGCTTCGTGTCCCCACCTCCGGACCTCCATCTCTCCATTGTGGGATAATACCACCAGCCTTCGTGTCCCCACCTCCGGCAACCAGATCGGATGACCCGATCCGAGCTTTCGAGAGTCGGCTCTGATACCATATGAAACAACCCGGGTCAAATCCCGAGTCCGGAACAAATCTTGGGTCAAATCCCAAGTCCGAATCGAATCAAATCCATCCAAATAAGACCTCAAACCACTGGCCCAATAGTATCTTCTTGGGTCATCTAGCCCACCACAGGCTCCCAAAAGGTCATGACTTGAAGGTACTATTGGTAGTAACTTATTTCCTCATATACAGACAAATTTTCCCCCTATCTTTCGATGTGGGACCCGGGTCAAATCCCGAGTCCTGAACAAATCTTGGGTCAAATTCCAAGTCCGAATCGAATCAAATCCATCCAAATAAGGCATCAAACCACTGGCCCAATAGTATCTTCTTGGGTCATCTAGCCCACCACAGGCTCCCAAAAGGTCATGACTTGAAGGTACTATTGGTAGTTACTTAATTCCTTATATGCAGACAAATTTTTTTCCCCTATCTTTCGATGTGGGACTGGGGTGTTACAATTTGTCCCTAAGAAAATAGAGCAATTGAGAAAGAAGAGGAAGAATAATTAATTAGTGTATATGTAGTAATAAAATTTCAAACCAACATTAATTACCTAACATTAAAATTAATGATATTTCTTCATATGTGTGATTATATCTTAGACAATTTATATAATGGAAAGAAGGAAGTATTATTTCTAGTCATTTAATGATGACATGCAATTGGAGATACTCTCTCCGATCCGTTCCTTTTTTAATTGATGTTTTAATTAAAGTTATGTACATACATTAAGAAATACAATTAATATTTTGTTTAATTTACTAAATTAAGTATAAATTTTAATATTAGTCATCTAAAATTTATTGAAAATATGAGAGAGAAACAAATTAGCCTTTAATCTGAAAGATAATATGGGAAATAATTAAGCTTTTAATGCTTTCATAAAATCTACAAATGATAAATAATAAGGAACAAAAATCTATCTAAAAAGACAAATAAAAATGGACAGAGGGAGTATCATTTTAGCTTTATGCGCATGAACTAAAAAAAAGTTATTAATTAATACTTTCTCTTAATAATTAAAATTTATGTAAAATCCATCACTTCTACTTGATGGGAACTTGAAAATTAATATTACAAGAGGGAAAAATTCTTGAAAAATTAAGAGAATTCAGAGACTAATATAGGAAAGTAAATAATTTATTTTTTTATAAAATTATAAAAGACAAATAAATTTGAATAAATTTTCTTTTCTAAAATGACTATTATTATGGAATAGAAGAAGAAGTAACAAATATTTTATGAATTATACACAATTTTAATAAATAAATAAATAATAATAATAATATTATTAAAAAAATCTTATAAGTTCATGCACAAGAGTACTCCCGTAATAACAAGACTCAAATGATCTTAATATGAAATAACAAAAATATTCAAATGATACTACCATAGATGACGAGAAATTATATTTTTACTTGTTACACTATATAATGTGACCACAATAATCCATATTAACATAGGGAGTATAATTTAAATATTCCTATTGAATTTTATAATTTTATATAATATATTAACACGATAACCTTTTACTCCTTCCGTCCCAAATTAATTGCTCAATTTTGACCTTTTTAAGTCAAATTGACTATTTTTAGAAATAATAATTAAGCATATATAAATATATTTCTAAAATTATAAAAATTAAGATTTGTAATAAATTGTATATACTTTCTTTTGATTATAATCTCTTCACCTATATTTTAGCAAAAATAGTAAAACGATTAGTTTTAAAAATAGTCAATTTGACTTTAAAAAGTCAAAACTGATCAATTAATTTAGGACGGAGGGAGTATAATTTATTTATTTATACCCATGGATCAATCCGTCACGGGTGATCCGGTGATGTCTCATCATGTGGCCATCACATAGAAAAGGTTTACGTGCATAAGAGCATATACAGACCAAAGAATAGGATCCATGCAAAGCTGATGTCATCATATCCAGTGCTTCCGTAATCATGCATGTCCTCTTCCAGGTACAAGTATTTAAGACCTTTCCTCTCAATCTTCATTTGCATTTAATGACACCAAAATAGCATAGGACTCTTAATTAGTCAAATCTAATTAACCCTAATTTTAACTGTTTTACTATAATTTATTGGATTAGAACTCCAACTTATTTATTTATTGATTTGTGATAATTTGACTTATTAAATCAATATTTTAAACCAGTTAAATTATGAATATCATTTGATTAAAATGTAAACATGAATCATGAATTTACCATGTATTAGTTCATAGTTCTAGTTTTAATTAAAATGTAATTATTTTAGAACCCGATTTGTTATTATTTCTCACATGATTAATTATTGCATGTGATTGATTATAAAAATAAGAGAATTAGAGAGAGAAAGTAAGAAATTAGATGTGAAAATTGATTATTTTTTTAGATAGAGTAATAAAGTTGATTAGTGACAAAGTTTTAAAAAATTAGTGAGAACATAAAAGGTTTTTTTAAGTCTTTCATAATTTAATATAATTGAATAAATAATAACATATATTTTATAAATTAATATAATTGTATAATTTTTTTAAAATGGATCGATTTGAATCATGATCTATATTGTTGAATTAATCAAGTGGATCATGGGGTAAATCAATGATTTATTATAGGATGAATAAGATCATTAATCCATATATAATCACATTTTGTTATTCATCATATTAGATCAGAGCATGATTTGTTTTAATCTGACTCATTGACAGACCTAAAATAGTACTACTAGTAACCATCTGTGTCTATTAATTGTTCTATATATATTAGGACTATTTATTTATTATTTTTGGCTTTATTTAATTTATTTTTATCCTAAATCCTCACTATCCTTCATTAATGGTCGTTAAGAGTTTATAAGTTGTTACATATTAAGGCTAAATATATACCAAGAAAATATATATGTATATATATAATGACTAGGGTTAACTCTTTTTATTGTCAGTTAATTAATTTTTAGTTATATATAAAGTTTGATATCTTTATATTATAGACTAGCAACTCGTGCCTCCAGCACTATGGATGGTAAGATTTATCCCAAATTTTGGACGGCCCAAATGATTTGTTAGGATGAGCGAAAAATTTAAAATTATTTGTATTTTATTATATAAATTTGAGCCCATTTTACAAGTCTAACATGGTATTAGAGCGAATTATCTTTGAGTTAACTAACACTGTTTTTGGCCTTCATTTTTACACACCCATTTGCAATCCATTTTTAAGAATCGTTACCCAATTATTAATTAACAGTTGTTTGTGATTTTTGATCTTATCTTGTGACTAATTTTTTTTAAATCGTGCGGGTCTCATATTCATCAGGTTCACGTACAAACCTTAATACGCAATGTTACTAGTGAGAAGAAGTGTTAGATTGTATGCTAGTATTTTAGATTTGGGCTCATATTATAAATCTAGAATCTCTTGTCATGGTTATATATACTTTCTTCATTTCGAAATACAAAATCAAATTTAACTTTTTAAAGTCAATAACAGTAATGGAATAGATAAGAGAATGGAATAGTGAGTGAAATGATTCATTCCATTCCAGACTAGAATATTAACACTCCCCCCAAAAAATAAAATTCACAAATTCGACCAAAATGAGAATGGTTGTGGAACATCCAAACACAATTTTTTTCATTTCATAGGAATAAGTAGTTACATTCCTGTCTTGATTTTTCGAATCCAAACATAGCATTAGATGAGAGTATATCCTCTGTCCCATTGTGTCCCTCCACTTAAATTTTGACACCTAGTCTCTTACTTAACACTAATTAATTCTAAAATTAAATAAAAGAACATGTGTCAAAATTTAAGTGGAAGAACACAAAAGAGACAGAGAATTTGAGGATAGAGAATCTGCTCTCAGCATTAGATGTTGTAAATGAGGGAGAGAATAGAGTAAATGGTAGAGTGTTGGCCTTACCAGTGCCAACAACTAACAATTAATAATAGTGAGTCTTGGTGGTGGTTATTGTTGGGGGGTATGAACCCCCTATTTAATGGGGAGTAGTAAATGTTTACTTGCTTCTGCTTCTGGTGCCGCTGAGCCTCTCTATATGGGCACCCCCAACTCCCCAATTTAAGCCATGCAAAAACAATATAGGATTATTTTATGGCTCCTCTTCTTCTTCTTCTTCTAATTCAATTCTGCCTGGTTTAATTTGAATTGAATTATCCCCCCATCCATCTAACATGCTGCATTTGTAAATACTCTAGTACATTTCTCACCTACCACTATGTGACCATGCCGTATTATTATATAGGGATTATATTAAAATGGGATAGAGCACTCGTTTTTCTTTAGACAAATGAACGTTGTTATTAAAATATTTAAGACAATTATAAATATAATAAACTATCTAAAAAAAAATTACTAGTCATCAAAACTTGAATAAATTATATCAATTTTAAATTTGTAAATATCTTAAATTAACTTGATCTTATAATTTAAAACAGAGAGTACTACATTATAATTAAGTACTATGTTTTAACTGATAGTAGAGATATATTTTAAACATACGTTTACCTAAAAATCATTATTTTTAAAATATATCAAACAATATATTAGTTTTTATCAATTTGATACCCTATATTATATTAATAATACTCCCTCCATTTCAAAATATATAATAAAATTTGACTTTCAAAAATCAATATAAAGCATTTGGGTGGGTGGGTGGGTGGGTGGGTGGGGGGGGGGGACAAACTAAAGCATTTTCAAATTCAAAACTGATGTTAATCATTTATCTTTTATATATATTAACTTCATAATTAGCAATATTTTTTAGATAGTTCAAAATTTATGAATATTATTTTTGAATTTACAAATATCTTAACCCAAATGCTCTCATTTTTCCAAGAAAATCTCTCTTGTATTACTAGTTCCCAACTCTCACATAAAGATGGTAATAAAATTTTACACAAATTAGTATAATAATCAAGTAATAGTATGACTTTTTAAATTCATGTACATAAAGTTAAACCATTATTATGAAATAGAGGGAGTGTATTTTGTAAGAAAGGGAGTATGTCTTGACCTTTTACTCTCACATCAAAGATGTTTCTCGTAACGATCAAAAAGATATTCACCAAAATATAGCAGCATTCAGAATGCAGAGGATGGTCAACATGAAGTACTCAACCAGAACTCCTCAGACGATCAAGAAGCTGTAGGCATAAGATTAATTAATAAAAATTCTTGGCCTGGAAATTGCGACACAGATTTCTCGAAACAACATTATTAGATAAGCAATTGCTCTAGCCACTATAGTGATATTTCCACATGCGTTTTTGATATTTTCTCATGGTTCTTTCTCACACGAAGGTGAGATCCACTATATGCTAATGTGAGAGATAACCGTGTAAAAGTATCAAAAATACATGTGGATATACAAAGTCCTTATCTCTTATTGTTGATTGGATTCAAGTGATCCTTTCTTCGTTAACGCGCCTTTTGTTGTGTCATGTGAGCTAGCATGAAAGCATCAGAATAGATAGAATAACATATTTGGGGGGTGGGGGGGGGTGGGGGGGGGTGGGGTGGGGGGGGTATAGAACGAATGGTTTTTGAATTTTAATAAGGATGCAAACTGACATAAATTTTCTCTACACTATTTTTTAGAATAATTGAATTTGGTATAAGGGGACATATTGAAATGCATTCCTTGAATGTATTCTTCCTTTTACATACTACATATATATTTACACAATTCATATCTATCAAAATGCATTCTGCACATCAGACAAAGGATTATTCATTCCTCTAGAAGATGGTATCTCGAGAACATTACTGCTAAAAGCCAAACTTACCTTCTTGCTGCAACATGTATCATATGTTAGATAATGACTTTGACATGCACTAGGTTTTGATTCCTGTAACATGAACCTCCCTGCTGGGACTGCCCTAATAATGAAGATTTCAAACTGTAGTATGATCCATACTGACTAAGCCCTATCAGTATATATATATATATATACATAGTGTGTCGATAATTACTTTGCACCATACCCTTACATTGCTATTATATCTTAATCCCACGGCTATTGCTGTAGACAGACTTGGTGATTACTTCATCATTCTGTCTGTTGTTCAGAAGGACAGTCTTGCCCGTTTTCTAAGTTATATTATCATAGATTCCTTAAGTTTTGGTTATTGAGTGTTTAGTAGCCAGCCCATTTTTCAACGAACGCGACTTTATAGAGAGAGAGAGAGTCTGAGAATGAATGTTACAAGACGGGTTGGCCATTTAACACTCATAGCCAACTTGGGCTATATCTTTGCAACCGTTATTAAAAGACTTTAAGTTCTAGAACACTCGGTAACCTTGCATAGTATTAGAGCTTTCACTTCAAAAAGATCAAATTCTCATGCTGCTTCATTTGGTCCCCTTAATACGTTGTTAGTGTAATTACAATGTGTTCAACTCTTTCAACATTATACATGAGGGGAGGAGAATGGAGAGTGATATAGCATAATGTAAATTGTTGTGTGCCCATTATTTGGAAACTTAAGCTCTTAAAACATTTGGGTCATGTTTGTTTGCAAATATAACACTTGGGAATAGACTATTAATTATAAATCCCTCGTCTGTTTTATAAATTAGACTTGAGACTATTAGTTCAGAGATAACAAATTGACTTGAAATAAGGGACTATTTAATACAAAATCCAACTAGGTATTATAATTCTTACCATTTGTGATTAAAAATTTGTAGACAAAATTAACATACTTTTTTTGTTAAAATGACTGATATATCATATTTTATACATCTATACTTACACTGAGAATACGATCTCTTTGTTATTATCGGTAAATGTATAATAGTCCAAATGATAAGTTTTTATCAAATCCTTTAAATAATTCTAAACAAAACAAATATAACATCGGATTATATTTAGTTATCCCATGAATAATCCAGTCTAAACAAACATGTAACTAGGACTATTTAAGCCTAGGATCAGTAGTCTTGGGATTATAACCCATGAGAATATAGTTCTGGAATTATAATTCTTGCAAACATGGCCTGGTACCTTAATAGGTGCGAGAAAAATAGAAGGGGAAAAGGAAGGTTGGGAGGGAGGGTTCTATCATTACCATTATATTTTCTCCTCTTCTACAAAAAAGCTCAATGGAGCATATCTTCTTAAAGAGAGGATGGAAAACAACAAAGTAAAATGCAACTTATTTTATGAGATGGCCACAAAATATGAATTATCTATCGGAATGACTTTTGAAATAAATGAAGGCTAACATAAGAGAGGGTTTATATAGCTGGAGGGAGCAGTGAGAAGATATATCTCAAGGAAAGCTAAAAAATAACTTACCATAACAGGATACTGTAGAATCCATCCAATAACTGGAATCTGATATAGAAACACCTTGACAGATGACCAAAAACCACTAAAAGCAACAAACACAAGAAATTTTAAAAGATAGAAGCACAGTTAATAAGCTCATCAAGTTGGAAGGCAGAGAAGAAACTAACCCGAATAACACAACACAGGCATAAATTTCAAAGATTATACCAACTATTGGCCACCGAACAAATATGAAGAAGAGTCCAAGAAGGAAACAGACAGAACCCTGCATTGAAAAGACAAAAAAAATTAAAAAAATTAAAAACAAAAAAAAAATTAAAAAAATTAAAAACTCAGATTACATCCGTCTACTTCTCGAGTATGAACTATCTTTGAAGAGTCACAAATAAACTAAGGTGTTTTATAAGAGAGGGATACAGTATTAGAACATATGTCTATTTAAGCAAGGGCACTAAGTAGCAAAGGAAAAGCAGGCACAATACAGAACTGGTATATTCCAGCCAGGAGTTCAGAAATATGGTTACAAGAAAAATTGATCAGTAATTTTGACCAGCCTTGAGAACAACTCAAGGTACACCGGAAAAATATTATCACAGTATAAAATTTTAGATCTACACCTTCAAATATACTAGCACTGTGAGAGAAATAAAAGAACCATATTGAGGAATCCATATAAGTTTTTCCATTACAATACCTTGTAGTTTGCTCTGTTCGTGAAGAGTTGCAGAGTAGAACGCCAACCCAGTAAAAGGGCTACACCCGCCAAGAAAAATATCTAATGAAGCAAAAACAAAAATATGGCAAGTTAAGACTTCCTAGAATAAGAATCTAATTCATATTACATAATTACTAACATTTTCTATGAAATTAAGTTTTATATTGTAAAGAATACTTACATTTCCGAGAGCTAGCAAACCCCTATCAAAGAAAAGAATAACACCAAGAAATAAGAAAAAGAATCCGAAGCCGATGAAACCTAATCCAATTTCTGCAAGTTTGAGCCAAAGTTTAGGAAATTAGCTTTTGTTATGCCTAATAAAGGTCCCGTACATATTCAAGTTTTAAAAAAATACTCATGGAACTTTTCATTGAAGTAATAACAGATGATCAATTTGTAATTTTCTATGGGCTTATCGATGACATAGGTCTAAATGAATAAAACATGATATATAAGAGAATGATCCTCATAGATTTAGTTTATAGTTTAATACTTGATCAAGGCATCAGCAAATAATACAGAAAAGTATTGTTAACAAAATCGATATACGAATGGTGTGCACTTGTGTGTGTGTGTGTCTGATGTGTGGAATAAAATCAGATTCTTACTTTTCTGCTCAGTTAGTTCATAAGCCATCTTGCCACCAGAATAGATTCCTTATCAATAGCAAAGTAAAAGACCTTTGGAGATCGGACAACCTACAAATTAAACAATGTTAGAGATTAATAAATATATCATCAGGGGGAAAGGGTGAGTGAGAGAGAGAGAGGTTCATAGGACATCTTTACGAGTTCCTAGTCAGTAATAATGTAGTAGACCTTGCTGGAGAAAAAGTGATATAAAGTCTTTTTTATGTTTCACTTATTTATTGTTGTGAAGTATGAAAGTTTCAACATAGTAAAACAAGAAGTGCCAAATCATTGATAAATTAAAACAAATATTAAGAATATGCAAGCAAACAACAGTAGCATCACATACATAGACACCCATGATCTTAGTGGACAACCACAATTTAAAATTTTCTGAACGCATCTGCTACTCTTTCTAGCATATGACATAGAAATACTCACTCGAACAAATGCATGAACAGATAAATAGTGAAAATGTGAAAAACGTTCCAAAAATAGTGAGAAATGGTGAAAAAAAATGTTTTGGAGTGTCAATACTGGACACTCATAAAAAGTGAGAAATAGTGGGGGGGGGAATTAAAACTAGGAGGGTTTAGTGTCGGGCACTTCTTGGGATCACGAGTCCATGTAACATAAATAAAGATGGCAACATTGATACATATCATAGTACCTTTTTTTGGGAGGATAAGTGATAGCTACATAAATATCACAATATTTAATTTATCGCTGTGTAGTTTTGATGATCGCAAATATATGTTGTATACGCATTTAAAATATAGGTCTCACTACAGTGACACTATCATGTATCTGGCAAAGAAGCTCCTTATTTGCAAAAACTTCAATTCATGGATGAAATATTGATCAATGGACCTATAGTTCAACACTTTGCTTAATGCCCAATTTGATACAACTTGTAAAATTGGGCTATTGTGCCTTAGAATTCATCAATATTTCCTTAAAGGGGAAGAGTATTGTTTAGTCTAAGTAAAAAGAGCCAAATAAATATTCATCGTCTGTAGCTCCAATAAAAATTATATCTCGCCAAAGAGGTATGTTTTACTAATAGTTCTCAAAGTAAATAAATCAATTTAAGATGAACAATAAAAGAAAATAAAAACCTTCCAAAGCAAAGTTCCACTGGCTCATTACGAGGGGATCCGTCCATCAGTACTACGGCCTTATTTAACTAATGTTTCAGGGAAGGCTAGGAAGCTAGAGTAACAATGTTCATTTTTTAGAAGCTATTTCAACTGGGAAACACCGTTAATTTAGAAAGAAGGTGGTTAAAGTAACTTTTATCAAGTCTATGTTATTGTGTTTTTAAACATTCTAAGCAAAACTTGAGCTACTATCATGCCAATTTGAACCTTATGAAGAATTCTTTGGTGATTGAGCATTTTAACCCTTGTTATGATATTCTTGGTTATTCCCCTAACTAGACGGAATCGAGTTCTTTTAAGCAGGAGGAGAATTGATGCAGGACGAGTCCGTGAGACTTGGTTGGATCAGTATAAAAGGCTTAGGAAGTCATGCCGAAGAACCTGAGAAGCAGGAGTCCAAGTCCAATCTATAGAAGATTATAGATTTGCACTTACTTTATTTTATTTGTAATTTTAGTAATTATCCAAATAAGGCTAGGTTATGTATGCTGGCCTTTAGCACAAATTGAATTATTATCAATTACTGAGTTTGTGTAAGAATTGCTATGTGTGTGATGTTCCCACCCAAAAAAACAAAGAAACTATATCCTCCAATAGTTTCAAGGAGTTTAACTCATTACAATGCACAAAAAGGGAGATACCTTGTGTGTATAACCATGGTAAGGCTTTCATTATTTCCTTAGGTTATTGATCGAAAAGGGCCAAAGCGGCAAAAAATCAAAGAAGGTGTGCAACAATTTAGTACAATGTGATGCTTGAGCATCGAGTACTAAGTTAAAATATTGATGCTTGTGCAATTAGAGCTAGAAAACAAAGAAATATTTGGGTCGTTAAGTGTACAGTTCCGAAACATAACAGTACTATGTTTGGAAATGAAAGTTTCAAAACGCATACCCAGCTCGTTCATTAGGTGTCTTTTTACTTTGATCTCATGTCTCAAGTTGCTAGTATCTCCTCATGCTTTCATTTTTCAAAGTTGTAACCAGTTTCTAGATTCTTTGTCACCAATTGTAGTCTCCCATCCCACAAAACTCTAGAACTTATTTTTACATAATATTATACAAGATGCATACATTAAACTTGGCAAACGAATGTATTTAATTGTTAAACCACCTACATTGATGAAAGCCAAGTCCACACCGGGGACACGAAACGGACTATTGAGAAAGCTCCAATCTTTCAACATTTACCCAAATCACCCATATGGAATAAACAATGAAATTTACATAACCTAACAATTTTTATGATTGACAAGTAATAGTTCTCACCAATTATTTCAATAAGAATACTGAAATTGAACTTTAAATTTCAAACATCTGAAAGAACAAATCAAGTATATCAATTAAATACAAACTCAAAGATTGCTCATAACTGAAATAAAGAGCCATAACCTTAATAATTATCAATATATATACATATATAGAGAGAGACAGAGCTTGCCTTTAGAAGTAGTTCCGACTGAAGTAGACCTGAGTGTAAAATATGTGAAGAGTTTTCAGTCCCAATAGGAATAAACCCCAAACTGTGATTGGAAGGATCCAAGCAAGGGCTGCCGGTAAAGCTCGGTTACGACATGTCTAAGAAAGATCACGGGTCGGGTCATTAAGTTGGATCGAGTAAATTAAAGGAAAAATAGGGTCCGTCTGTTCTATAATTGTCGCTAGACCTTGCAAACGGGCCCAAAGCCCGCGGGTCGGGCCGGCCCGTCTGCCAAAAAACGGGCTTTGGGCCGCACTTTTTTGGCCCACAAAAAATCGGGCCATTTTGGCTCAGCCCGTTCAAGGCCCGGCCCGCCCGCGGGCTTAGCGAGCTGAAAAAAATACAAAAAATAGGAATAAACCACCTTCGGCCCGCAGGCCGCCCCGGCTCGCCCGTGTGCCAGCGGGCTATGGGCTTATTTTTTTGGCCCGTGAAAATCTGGGCCTTTTTGGCCCCGCCCGTCCGCCCGTTTGCCACCTCTAATAGTCGCTATAAACATGAGGTAGCAACTTCGTAACACAATTGAAGTTACTAAAATTTGAGTTCTCAAAATATAAATTATTTACACTATTAAATAAATGATATTTTGATATTTCAAATTAAATTAAATTTTACATTATCTCATATAAAATCATTACATTCGTATGATTAAATTATTAAATGGACGATCAAATGATATTATATTAGAAGTGACCTAAAATAAAATAATTTAAGTCGACCGAAGATGTCTTTTACTCTAAAGTGTACACTTTTCATGTTATTTATAAAAAGAAAAAAGGAAGTATTTGTGACGCCCTCGAAATTAGGTATACATCACCCATCTTGGGTCGTCAGATACATGGTACATAATTCAAATACAACTTACTAATACAACTGTCGTGTACAATACGACAAAACATAACTGTGAGTTTGAATACAATTATTGTCTACTAGAGATTATACAAACTCAAAAAGAGTCCTCATTACAATTATTAATACACTATTTCACAGAATAGTGAGGACTACTAATTCTATCCTCTGGACCGTCACTCCATTCCCCGACTAGTCTCTGCTATGTTCTCATTTCCTAAAGAGAACAGTGAAAGAAAGGGTGAGCTCAACTAGCCCAGTAAGAAATATTATGACTAAGATAATGCAGAATAAATTATCGTTAGCCTTCAACAGTATTAAACTGATAAAATATAATAGACATCAAGTTTAACTGCAGCGGAACAAGCAATCCATTAAAAGAGTCAAGTAGAGAATTGAATCTACTATCTTTTATGATTTAAAAAGTTTTTCATCACTTTTATCGTTGAGACTCAGCTCAAAAAATAATCCACATCATTAAATCATCCCTGCACTACAGGCCAAGGATATTCTTTAGTATCACGACCACGAATTATCTATGCACTATGGGCCAAAGATAATCGTGTTTTCATCAACGGTCCTGATCATGCCATAAAACAATTCATCTTTGCTCCCTTGGCCGAAGAGAATCCATAGCCATAATCATACCAAAAACTGTCCATCAATGCACTATGGGCCAATGAGGACTTTTAATTTTCACATCATTTATAACATTACGGTCATGATTATACCGAATAATCTCTGGTCATAATCATACCAAGTCCATCTATGCATTACAGGCCACAGATGACTTTCAACATAATATAAACAAGAGGATGATGACAATGATATAAGAATTCAATAAAACAAGTTCAAGAATTAATTTGTTCAAGAACTACTAATGTCCAAATTGTCCACATGATACTGCTTTGTAGAGTAAAATTCAAGAATGATCAGAAGAATATTTCCATGAAAAGATACTGGATGAAGCGCAAATATAAAGGATATTCTACTAATTTCATGGAGTATAGAAGTCAAAACTTTAACCAACTTAGTATAATAAAGAATAGAATAACAACAGAAATCACCATGCATGCGGTACTCCGCATAGACAGGTTATTCTAACAGAATAATAATAACGGAACCAGGTCAGGCAAAATTTGCACCGACAGGATGTTCCAACAGAATAATAAAGACGGAACCAGGTCCGGTGTAAAACACACAGACAGGATGTTCCAACGGAATAATAATAAAGACGGAACCAGGTCCGGTGTAAAACACACAGACAGGATGTTCCAACGGAATAATAATAAAGACGGAACCAGGTCCGGTGTAAAACACACAGACAGGATGTTCCAACAGAATAATAGAAGAATATCACCAAGTATATGGTAGACCGCGTATACAGGTTATTCAAACAGAATAATAAGAAATGGAATAACAACAGTTCTCTTTATGAATAAGAAAGAATAACACCCCTTATCGTAACAGAAACTGGATATAGGAAAAGAAAATTTAAGTAGCAAAAAGCTTTTCTTCTATCTCTCTATAGTTTCTCTCTCTAGAGTTCAGTGAATTCGTAAGAAAATAATGAAGGAATGAGCTTCTATTTATAGGAAAATGGAATGCATAGTAACTAATCCATGAACGGTCCAGATTGATTTACTTTAATCTGACGGACCATATTTAAAGAAAAATCTTTTAAATAAAATATAATATATTCTATTTATATAAAAAGATTTATACTATACAAACATTATGCAACACTATGCAAAACACTATGCAACACTATGCATAATAAAATATAATATATTCTATTTATAGAATAACTTTAATAAAGTATTCTGTTTTATATAAAAAGATATTTCTGTTTTAATACGTTAATAATACGAATAAAACAAAACGTCACCATCGCTATAATAATTCATATTATTAATCGACAATAATTGAATCAAATTGAGCGACTTCTCACATAAATATCAATAATCAATAAAGTGTGCTACTATGCAACAACGCGTATTACTGTACTTTTACTACCCAGTAGTTCAACAGTATCAACGGTAAAACTTCTGCCATTATTTTCAATAAAACATTTTTGTCGTTTTCTCTATCCGACAATAATTCCGTTGTGGGGTCCACCAATAATTGTACCGTCGTACGAATATTTTCTGACACAAAGAATATTCTCTGACCAATCGAATATAATATAACATCTTGCATACTTTGCAAAATTTATAAATACTACCCACAACTATAATATTATCTCAAATTCACACCATAATATTAAAAAATTATTTCGAGAAAATTAATTCTTTATTCATAAAATCTGGGGTTTCACAATCTCCCCTCTTTATGGAATTTCGCTCTCGAAATTTACGTACGTACCTGGTATGCCGAACAGGTGAGGATACCTTGACTTCACTTCAAATTCTAACTCTTGAGATATAACCTTTGAGTGTTGAATACGATTCTTCTTATCCAAGATTGTAACACGTATCTCTTCAAACGTTAAATCATCCGCTATCTCGTCCGGTTCTAAATTAATAATGTGGTTCGGGTCGTCCACATATTTACGTAACATCGATACGAAAAAAAATGTTTTGAACACGCAATATGTTTGGCGGTAAAACGAGTCTATAAGCCACAGTTCCTACTCAATCGAGGATTTCAAATGGGCCAATTAAATCGAGGGTTGAGATTTCCTCTCTTCAGCAACTCTTGTAAGACCCCGAATTTTATGAAATAAAAGTATTCAATTTTTCTTATATTTACAATTCAGTAAATGGTTAAATTGATAAAAGGTTAAAGTTAAGGGTGATATATGAATTTTTTTCAAAAATAAGCAAGTGGTTATAAAATACTCATTGTTGTCGGGAAATATTCGTTTGGTCGTGGAATATTCTTTCTGTCGGGGAATATTCGTACGACGGCGCAGCCTTTTATGGGCCCCGTAACAAAATAACTGTCGGATGAAGAAAATGACAAATTAAAGTTTTTTAAAAATAACGGCGTAATCGTTACTGTTAACACTGTTGGAATACCCGGTGGGTAAAGTAAAGTAATACGCGTTGTTGCACAGTAGCACACGGTATTGCACCAATTATTGACTCTTACGTAAGAAGGCACTACTCAATAATGGTTACAGTAATTATTGTTCAGTATTTTATTTTATTGGTTCAATAATTGTTGCGTTGATATTTTATATTGCTTTTGTTTCAATAATTGTCATTACATAGTATTTTTCATTATCGAAGCAATAATTCATATTATCTGAATAATATTATTAGATAACATTATTGGCAATGTCTAGAAAGTTCTGTCTAAGGAGAGGTTTGGTCATCTAATTGCGCGCCAGTAAGGAGAAATTCTTATTGGAAAGCCCCCTCTTTCCTGGGAACTGCCTGGTTGTCAATATTGTGATTCTGTAATATTATTTGTGAATAATTAATTATTGATTTATATGATGAGGAAAATATTGATTTTATGTGAATATAGATGGAGAAAATTTTTAATGTGACAATTGTTGAAAATTAATATTTTATCTTTTTCTGATAAAATAATTCATTTAAATATATTATTTTAATAATATATTAACGGTGATATTTTTATAATGAATGTGGGATATATGAGTATATGAGGAGGAAGAGTATTTTTGTGGCATTAAATGTTTAACACATATTTTGTGTGTCGGTAGACCTATTTATTGACTGAAAATGTGATTATAGCCTGTAAAATCGCCCGTTTGTGGATTTCGGTCAATTTCTGTTTGGAATTTGGAAAAACTTTCTTCTGCAAAGTTGTAGAGAATTGAATTTCCTATAAAAACTCGCGAGATTTGAATTTTCTGGCAAAAAGGGCTATTTATTATGAATTATTGAAGTTCCGAAGCTTCGAAATAATTGATTTTTGGAAGTTTTAATTGTTTTTTATAACAAAAACGTTTTTTACATTTTTTTGGCACAATTTGCACATGTTATTGAGCTGAATCAGATCTGAAAAGTGGGCGTAAGAATTTTTAATATATATATTATTATTATATTAAATTTTCTGCTTTGGTGTTCTAAGCAATTTCCTATAAATAGGTGCTTAGGTTAGAATTGAAAATCACACCAGAAACTGAAGTTTTCTCTCTCTATATTATCGAACGTATTCTTGTGAGTATTTTGAGTATACTTTGAGTATTGTTATACGGTGCAAGTTCGTTCAGCATTATTCCAATCAGAGGTACTGCTCTTTTGAGGTAAGGGATAATAAGGAATTTTAAGGGTTATTATTTCAAAATTCTTCTGAACCTTCAAAAATTTTAAAAAAATTTAAAATGATATTTTGATGAGTTTTGTAGATTGTGTCCAAAAATGGTGATTTTTGGATATATAGATTAATAGTTATGGATTTTATGAGAAAAGACTATTTTAAAAGTAATCGCTTATAACTCCTTGTGGTTAACTCCAAAATTGATGAAATTTTTATTGGGAGTACATCTATATGATATCAGTATACCCTGTGAATTTCGGAATTTTTGGATAAAAGTACAATTTATGATAAATGTTTAAATATTCGGTGGTTTTGGCCATGTGAAAAATAGTAAATGACTTTTAAAAATTCTGAGAAAAATATATGATTAATATAGGACTATATTCTGCTAAATCCCAGAAAAGAAATATTTTTGGAACTGATTTACTATTTTTCATGAAAATATTCTAGTTATGAGTAAATGAATTAAATATGTTATGTGAAGTAAGAAAATTGGAAAATATAATTTTATGGCTTGAGAATCATATATGAGGTATATGCAGATTTTTGATGAGGGTTTTGATTATTGGTGATGAAATCTTATGAGTTTGGCATTTTAGAATGATTAAATGCATTATTTAGTAAAGTGTAAACAATTAAAATAAATTGTTTATAAGCTTAAATAAATATTATTCTTTCAATATCATTATACCGAAATATTGGTATGAATTTTATTGTGGGATTTCTATCTTTTTGAGTCGGGGTTACTATTCACGAGTTACTATTCATGAGTTACTATTCATGAGTTACTATTCACGAGTTACTATTCATGAGTACTATTCACGAAGTATGAAAATATTTTTTTGTGAAATTACTATCTTTTGGTGTCAGAGTTATTATTCACGTATACAGCACTATTCATCGAAAAATGAAAATTTTCCCTTTTCGTCTAAAATATCTATTGTGGATACTAGCTTTGATTGTATCCATGTTTTGATCATTCTTGAATTTTACACCACTATGATTATTTTTGAGGTATTTTTGGACATGGATAAAATAAAGTACGAATCCTTAATCCTTGTCATTTTGTTTCACTGGATTCATTTCTTTAAAAATATTTTTTCATCATCCACAGTCCTAAATGATGATATAATTGAATATCTTTGGCCTGTAGTGCAAAGATGAATGATTTCTGATGAATATCTTTGGCCCGTAATGCAAAGATGAACAGATGTTTAGATGAACATGACCAACTGATGAATATCTTTGGCCTGTAGTGCAAAGATGACTTGTTGATGAATATCTTTGGCCTGTAGTGCAAAGATGACTTGTTGATGAATATCTTTGGCCTGTAGTGCAAAGATGACTTATTGATGTATATCTTTGGCCGTAGTGCAAAGATGAATTTATTAGTAGGATTATGAACATGAACTGTGATTTAGTATAACCATGATCTTTGATGTTTCAGGTGATAAAAAAAATTATCTTTGTCCTGGATGAGAAAAGGAATTTAGAACAACAATTACGATTATGAGTTATACATGTGATTGTGGACAGGAATTGTTGATTGGTGTTATAGGGATAAAACATTGTTGATGGACTTTTAACATGGAGAAGATAATAGACTTTATAGTCTATTTGACTCTTCTAATGGATTGCTCGTTCCGCTGCAACTATGGTTGAAATTTTTTATCATATACCATATGTTCTAAATCTCTGATTTATTACTGTTGAAGGCTATTGATAATTTATTTATCTTTAGTTATGACATTCTTTACTGAGCTAGTTGTGCTCACCCTTTTGCTTCATAATTCCTTTCAGGTAATACGAGTGTAGTTGGGTCGAGCGGGGGATAACAGGGAAATAGAACGGTGGTCATCATTTAGTAGTTATATTTGGCGAATCAACTAGGGTGAAGCGAACCCAACGTTGGAAGGGTGTTTTGCCACTGTCATACAAGATGTCTAATGACATACTACCTCGTGTCATCATAAGACATGGATGTGCTCATCCACTTGCTGAGTATATCTACCAGCACTATCTATATGATCTTGGAGTCTATTTGAAATATAACTCTCAATTAGAGACAGTGAAGATAATGATATGTCAAGAGAAGACTTGCCATTGGGAAGAATATGATAGTAATCTTCTTTTTTTTCTTTGGGGTCTATTGGGTCAACGAAGGATAATTCTGTGGCCATATGATATCTATAATAACCTAGTCGCATGGCCTCCTATGTACGAAGGTTTCCTTGAGCACTTCCCAAAGATTCTAATTTCTAAAATAGTTTTCGACTATACCTTTATGTCAGGTGTCAGTATGAGGTGCTGTCCACGGTTGGGACATGAGTCACAGTTGATATATATTTGTATACAAACTCACAGCATATGTGTTGTTATATTTTGCACGACAATTGTTGTAATAAAGTTGTAGTTGTTTTCTGTACCATGTATTTGGCGACTCAGAATGGGTTGGATGGAATGGACCTATTTTGGGGACGTTACAACTCTTGCTTCTAAAATAACACCCTCTTGAACCTTCTTCTTCACATTCATCAGATTCGGGTATGTAGCTTGAGCGTCTTTAACTTTATCGATTAAAGTCAATTTTACTCGTATATTCGTTATCTTCACGTGGGTCCCTAGAGTCTTTAACTCTATCTTCATCATTTGCAAGTTATAGAAATGAGTCTTTGTGTTAACAACATCGCACTTGTAAACGCATACGATCTTCCACTCAACACGTCAACTACCATGTTCACTCTTCCACGATGATATTGAATAGTACGATCGTAATCTTCAACAGCTCGAGTCAACGTCTTTGGTGCATGTTACTTTCGTTTTAGTTGAAAAAAATTATTTTAAGGGTTTAAGAAATGGGTTTTGTACTTGTGTCAATACAAAATTCGATTTCACGCTCTGAGATAGGCTAAGAAGTCTTCAGGAATACGTCAAGAGATTTATTAATGATAAAAATATCATTCAAAACTGTTACTCACATCCAAGACTTGGATAGTACGTCACATTGATACCAACTGTGACTTCTATCCTTTAACCTAGATAACACCTCACAATGATACATATCAACTTGTTATCGTCATTCACGACGTCGCCTACAGAAAGTCTGGCTTCGGTGCATTCCACACAAGGAAGTCATCAACAAAAGGATCGATGCTCTTTACTTATGGCTTGATATGACAATGATTGAATTTAGTGGTTTGGTTGCTTGAATTCGCATAATAGGTTGGTTAGGAATATAAAAGCTAACAACCTTACGAAAACATGATGAGTAGTTAACCAATCGTTTCCTAAAATCGCATCAAAGACAAGTATTTTCAAAGAGACAAGATCAACACATAACGTGAAAGTGTCGATTTGAATCAAATAAGATCTATAAACAGTAGAGGTAAAGAAGGTTTCTCCCAATGGAGTTTCAATAGATAAATCAAAGTTTAACTTCTCCGGAGTTAAGTACAAACACTGAACACAACTAGGTGAAATAAAAGAGTGAGTAGAACCGGTATCTAAAACGGTATAGACTTCGGAAGAGCTTATGATTAACTTACCCGTGATAATTTTATTCAGGTTCCTTGTCACGAGAGAAAAAAAAAACGATCTCTCTTAAACTACCGGCTTTGGCTTGTCTGGGACATCCTTTGGCATCATTATCCCAGCTGGAATTGACTTCATCATATGACAAAATCGAGCTAGGTGTCCTTCTCTTTCGCAATTAAAACATGCTTTGGACTGCTGCGTACAGTTTGGACGGATGTGTCCCTCCTGTCCGCATTTGAAACATACGACCGGTGGTCGTTCTTCTTCCTTTAAAATGGGTGCTGGTACCGACGTCTTTACGTCATTGTTGAACCTTCTCTTCTTGAAATGTCCATTTCTATTATCTTGGCCATGATTACCACCGAAGTAGTTACCATTTCTGACATGTTGATTCCCTCCATGCTTATTATCACCGCTTTGATGACTGTTATCACCGGTATTATCATTTTTCCGGCTGCTCTCTTTTGTTTTGGTTGACTCGTTATCGCGCTCCACCAACTGAGCCCTATTTACAACATCTGAATACAAACACAGTTTATGAGAAATAAGATGTTGACGTATCTCCGGCTTCAAACCTCTTAAAAATAATCGCGCCATTCTCTCTTCATTATCCACCAAGTGGGACGCAAACCGGGATAACTCCGCAAATTTTGCCTCGTATTGCGACACGGTCATATTGTTTTGCTCCAATTTGATAAACTCCACCTCCTTAATGTGACGAATACTTTCGGGAAAGTATTTATCGTTGAACAGCTCTTGGAACTTCTCCCAAGACATCTTGAGTGCGTCAGTCTGGGTACGTTTTACAGATTCCCACCAATGATCTGCTTCTTCACGCAACATAAAGGTGGCAAAAGGAACCTTTTGCTCCTCGGAGCATCCCAAGACATCAAATATCTTGGTGATCTGCTTTAACCACGTCTCCGCCTTAAGTGGTTCTGGCTTTCCCAAAAACTTCGGTGGTCCTAGCTCCTTGAACTGCTTAGTGGTGACCAACCGTGGGTTGCCATTGTCTTTACCTGCATTATGAACAGGAGTCGCCTTCGCCTGATGTTGTATGAATTCTAAAAAGCTCCTAAACGTACCGTCGTTCGTCAATTGATTAGTGTTATTGTTTACAGGAGGATTATCGCCATCCTGTTGCACATTGTCCTGATTATTGATCTGTGGGGACTCAACGGTCTCCTGAGCTGCATTGATAATCTCAACATTCTCGGATGTCATTTTCAAACACTGCCACAAAACAAGGGTTAATTAACATATCACGTATTATCCCTATACTTTGACCAACCAATTAAATGCAAAATAAATTTAAGTAGGTCATATTAGCGAAGGAATTCTCCGTCTCTCCCCTCCTAGTTCTAGTCTCACAACTTAGCCAGTGATCATATCCCTAAGCTTTGATACCAACTGCGACGCCCCCAAAATTAGGTATACATCACCCATCTTGGGTCGTCAGATACATGTTACATAATTCAAATATAACTTACTAATACAACTGTCGTGTACAATGCGACAAAACATAACTGTGAGTTTGAATACAATTATTGCCTACTTGAGATTATACAAACTCAAAAAGAGTCCTCATTACAATTATTAATACACTATTTCACAGAATAGTGAGGACTACTAATGCTATCCTCTGGACCGTCACTCCATTCCCCGACTAGTCCTTGCTATGGTCTAATTTCCTGAAGAGAACAGTGAAAGAAAGGGTGAGCTCAACTAGCCCAGTAAGAAATATTATGACTAAGATAATGCAGAATAAATTATCGTTAGCCTTCAACAGTGTTAAACTGATAAAATATAATAGACATCAAGTTTAACTGCAGCGGAAAAAACAATCCATTAAAAGAGTCAAGTAGAGAATTGAATCTACTACCTTTTATGATTTAAAAAGTTTTTCATCACTTTTATCGTTATCAAAAAATAATCCGCATCATTAAATCATCCCTGCACAACAGGCCAAGGATATTCTTTAGTATCACGACCACGAATTATCCATGCACTACGGGCCAAAGATAATCGTGTTTTCATTAACGGTCCTGATCATGCCATAAAACAATTCATCTTTGCTCCATTGGCCGAAGAGAATCCATAGCCATAATCATACCAAAAACTGTCCATCAATGCACTACGGGCCAATGAGGACTTTTAATTTTCACATCATTTATAACATTACGGTCATGATTATACCGAATAATCTCTGGTCATAATCATACCAAGTCCATCTATGCATTACAGGCCACAGATGACTTTCAACATAATATAAACATGAGGATGATGACAATGATATAAGAATTCAATAAAACAAGTTCAAGAATTAATTTGTCCAAGAACTACTAATGTCCAAATTGTCCACATGATACTGCTTTGTAGAGTAAAATTTAAGAATGATCAGAAGAATATTTCCATGAAAAGATACTGGATGAAGCGCAAATATAAAGGATATTCTACTAATTTCATGGAGTATAGAAGTCAAAACTTTAACCAACTGAGTATAATAAAGAATAGAATAACAACAGAAATCACCATGCATGCGGTACTTCGCATAGACAGGTTATTCTAACAGAATAATAATAACAGAACCAGGTCAGGCAAAATTTGCACCGACAGGATGTTCCAACAGAATAATAAAGACGGAACCATGTCCGGTGTAAAACACACAGACAGGATGTTCCAACGGAATAATAATAAAGACAGAACCAGGTCCGGTGTAAAACACACAGACAGGATGTTCCAACAGAATAATAGAAGAATGTCACCAAGTATAGGGTAGACCGCGTATACAGGTTATTCAAACAGAATAATAAGAAATGGAATAACAACAGTTCTCTTCATGAATAAGAAAGAATAACACCCCTTACCGTAACAGAAACTGGATATAGGAAAAGAAAATTTAAGTAGCAAAAAGCTTTTCTTCTATCTCTCTATAGTTTCTCTTTCTAGAGTTCAGTGAATTCGTAAGAAAATAATGAAGGAATGAGCTTCTATTTATAGGAAAATGGAATGCATAGTAACTAATCCATGAACGGTCCAGATTGATTTACTTTAATCTGACGGTACATATTTAAAGAAAAATCTTTTAAATAAAATATAATATATTCTATTTATATAAAAAGATTTTTACTATACAAACACTATGTAACACTATGCAAAACACTATACAACACTATGCAAAATAAAATATAATATATTCTATTTATAGAATAACTTTAATAAAGTATTCTGTTTTATATAAAAAGATATTTCTGTTTTATTACGTTAATAATACGAATAAAACAAAACGTCATCATCGCTATAATAATTCATATTATTAATCGACAATAATTGAATCAAACTGAGCGACTTCTCACATAAATATCAATAATCAATACAGTGTGCTACTATGCAACAACGTGTATTACTGTACTTTTACTACCCAGTAGTTCAACAGTATCAACGGTAAAACTTCCGCCGTTATTTTCAATAAAACATTTTTGTCGTTTTCTCAATCCGACAATAATTCCGTTGTGGGGTCCACCAATAATTGTACCGTCGTACGAATATTTTCCGACACAAAGAATATTCCCTGACCAATCGAATATAATATAACAACTTGCATACTTTGCAAAATTTATAAATATTACCCACAACTATAATAATATCTCAAATTCACATCATAATATTAAAAAATTATTTCGAGAAAATTAATTCTTTATTCATAAAATCTGGGGTTTCACAGTATTAACGTCAAGATTTATTCACGCGCCTCAATCACCAAAAGCGCGTCTAATCCTATATAGAAACGGTAAGCACACCAAAAGTTTGACGGCTTGTACCGCCGAGAAATAGCTTCGGTGTGAAAATAAGTAACAGTTGAACAAAGTTTAACAATAAAGGTAAATAAACTCTAGCGCAGAATAATAATAATGAGTTGTGTGTACCTTAGATTTAGTATAAAGCCTTGTATTTATATTAATCTCACCACCTTCTAAGAGTCATTCCCCGTATTGGATTAGGGTTGTCATTAGGTATAATTCCTTAATGGAATTGTATAAGATCTCTTAAAAATAAGAAAGTTGATTTAAATCCCAATATCTCCTTCTGGATTTAGAAACCAAATATAAATAGGAATCTTTGATTCCCTAAAATACTCCAACTATCAAACAGAATCCAACATGGATTCAAACCCTATGTGGACTGTAACCCACCATGCAAATCGGACCCTATGTATCCACCATGAAAATCGGACTCGATGTATCGTTGCCTAGCATTGCCCCCAGTCTTTCATTCAAGTAAAATATTTAATGGAATAGCCCATTGACAAAGAACTAAGACAAGCCCAAGAACTTCTAAACAGTGGCGGAACCAGAAGATTTTCATAGGGGGGCAAAATACATCAGTAAAAAAATTTTATTTATTGACGCTTGAAGTGCTTTTTTCGGTTTTACGACTAAGAGGAGGTAACTGTATCATGCAAGTCTGTGTAGTTTAAAAACATCTCAAAATTTGCTCGTTTTCAATTGTTGGAAAAATATAATAATTTAATGTGTTTGTAAAAATTGTGGTAATATAGAAATGAGCATATTTGATTGAATCTCTTCACAAAGATTTCTTGATTACATATTAACTAAAGGTTAATTTGGAGTTTTTCCGGAGAAGAATGCATTTAAAAATTGAGATGCTTTTTAAATCACCCATTAATTAAATTAAAGGCTACTTTGGAGTTTCTAATGCATCAAATAAGAAATAAATTGTGTTTTCATGCAACTTTTAATAGATTTTGACTATTGAGAGCATGTGCCTCATAATTTTTAAAATTAAAAAAATTATATTAATTTAGAGTTTAAAAATATCTTAATTTGATTTTAAAAAGTTCATAATAATTTTATATTGAACAAAACAAAATAGCCTCTTTATGTTTTTTATTTGCAAACATTTTGTCATTATTTAGACAATTCAAATTTACATTTCTCACTCACATTGAGTTGCAGGACCTATAAAAAAAATACAGAAAAGATATAAAATATATGTAAATATCATTTTTTTTCTCTCCAAACCTTAACCTTAGTACCAACCTACCGGGGGCAGGTGCCCCCTGGCCCCCCCTTGGTTCCGCCAGTGCTTCTAAAGCCCACCACCGAAACTTCCTCCCAAAACCTAAAATCGACCGCAACAAAAATTAATTTCCAAAAAATGATATGTGAATACCCGAATGAGACAAAATTCACACATGTCAACACAACTTCTCGCATTGCTGCCACATACCTCCCCATCATCCGCCAACACTACCAAATCCCAGACACACATCAATTGGAAGCCCCCTCTGCCTCCACCTGAATGTACCTTTGTCCTAATGGCTGGACCGCCATGTGACGCCCCCAAAATAGGTATACAACACCCATTCTGAGTCGCCAAATACATGGTACAGAAAGTAAACTACAACTTCAATAATACAATTGTCGTGCAAAATACGACAACACATACTGTGAGTTAAAATACAATTATTGTCTTCTAGACAATCTCCACACTCAAATAAGTCTTCATTACAATTATTCAAACCCTATTTTACAAAAATAGTGAGGACTACTAAAACATCTTTCTAGAACCATCACTTCATACTCCGACTAGATCCTGCTATGTTCCCACCTCCTGAGAAGAAAAATGGAACAAAAAGGAAAAGGGTGAGCTCAACTAGCCCAGTAAAGAATATTATGACTAAGATAATATACAACAAATTATCATTAGTTTTTAAAAGGGAAAAATCTGATAAAATATAATAGACAACAAGTTTTAGATCAATAACTGCAGCGAAAACAACAATCTATTAGAAGAGTCAAGTAGAGAATGAGTTCTACTATCTTCTAAGATTTAAAAGTCCATCATCAATATTTTATCCCTGTAACAACAATCAATATACATCTTTAATCAATATTCATCTTTGCACTACAGGCCAAAGATATTCATTTGTATCACCAGTTGGTCATGTTCATCTCAACACCTGTTCATCTTTGCACTACGGGCCAAAGATATTCATCAGTTAATCGTTCATCTTTGCACTACAGGCCAAAGATATTCAGTAATATCATCATTTAGGACCGAGGATGATGAAAAATATTTTAAAGAAAACGAATCCAGTGAGACAAAAGGACAAATAGTAGGGATTCGTATAACAGTTTATCCAAGATCAATAATACTTCATAAATACCAATTTTGAAGCAGAATTCAAAAATAAAGATCAAAACATGGATACAATCAAAGATAGTAACCATAATTGACATCTTGGATAAAAAGAAGAAAATTTTATTTTTCGGTGAATAGTGCCGTATACGTAAATAGTAACCCTGACACAAAAAATTTCAAATTTGATAAAAACGTTCACCAATATTTCGGCATAATGATATTGAAGAAAATAATATCATTTAAGAAGAAAATAACATCTCTTACCTCAAAATAACGGTACTTTTGATCGGAATATCGGATAGAAAGCCGAAGAAAACTTGTACCAAACAACAACTCTCAAAATATATAAAATACTCACTAAAATACGCTCGAAAATATAGAGAGAAAGAAAACTTATTTCTTGTGTGATTTTCAATTCTAACATAAGCGCCTATTTTTAGGAAAATTCTAGAACGTCATAGGAGACTAAAATAATAAAATATATTATTTATTTTCTTTCTTTGCGTCTGCAGCCATCCTAGACTAGCCTCCACAATTGAAAAATCAATCCAGCATATGTATTCAACAAAGGACACTAGTGGGGCCCACCTATTTTAATAAAAATTATTTTATTTTCTGAAACTTCAGTAATTCATAGAAAATAGCTCGTTTATCAGAAAAATACGAATTTTATGTCCATTCTGCCTGAAATCGAATTCTCTACAACTTTGTAGCTTTGAGTTTTTCTAAATTCCAAACATAAAATATCCGAAATCCACAAACGGATGATTTTTAATATCCGAAATCAACAACTGCAGCGAAAACAACAATCCATTAGAAGAGTCAAGTAGAGAGAGAATTATACTATCTTTTAAGATTTAAAAGTCCATCATCAATATTTTATCCTGTAACATCAATCAATCCCTTAAACCTCAGATGTAATGGGATGGAGGGAGTATCGTTTAAGGTTAATGTACACAGATTAAGGAATATAAGTAATACCTAGCAAAAATACTATACTACCCTTATTAATTGTCTCAACCAATTATTCCCTTCCCAATGTTTCTTATTCAATTCAACCAATTACTACTTGGATTATATCATTGAATTGAATTAAAATCATTGGGAAGGGAAGAAAGCTTTAAATATGAGAAAACTTTAAATAAAGGTAAAGTAGGAAAATAATAGCTAATGTGTATTAATAAACTCAAAACGATAATGTATTTTGAAACAAAAATTACTTTCTAATTAAAACGACAATCTTTTAGTAACGGAAGGAGTACAATTTAGCTTTTCATTTATCTATGCAAGGGTGTTTTGGTAATACTCCCTCCGTCCCTTAATAAAATACGTTTTAGAGAAGTTTTTTTTATCCCTTAATTAATATATGACGTTTTAGAATTATAAGTAAGCGTTAATTGCTTAATTTTCAATATTACCTCAACTATTAAATGTAACTTTAGTTCTTTCACTATTTCTTATCCAATAAATAACAATTTTTTTTCAATACAAGGGTAATATAGACATTTGATATTATATTTAATACTCCACCCGTCCCTTAATATAAGATTTTTTAGAGTTGTGGACAAGTATTAAGGAAATGATTGTATATCATTAAATATAATATCAAATGTCTATAGTGCCCTTGTATTGGAAAAACGATTATTATTTATTGGACAAAAAATAGTGAGAAAACCAAAGTTATATTTAATACATGGGATAATATTGGAAACTAAGCAATTAATGCTTACTTAAAATTCTAAAATGTCATATATTAAGGGACAAGAAAATTTCTTTAAAACGTCTTATATTAAGAGATGGAGGGAATATTATACAATCATTTCTTTAATACTTGTGCACAACTCTAAAAAAATCTTATATTAAAGGACAGGGGGAGTACATAGTAATTTTAGTGGAGTTTTTATAGGAGTTTTAATTTCTTTAATAATTGTACAAAGTTCTAAAACGTTAAATAATTAAAAATGGAGGAAGTACTATTATACTCCCTCCGTTCCTAAAACATTGTCGTTTTAGGAGAAAAAATTTGTTCCAAAAAGTTTGTCGTTTACAACTTTCGAGGAGAATAAATTAATTACTTTCCTATATTACCCCTACCTTTTCTCATTATCCCAAGAAATTCTCTCCCCTGTATTAATAGTTTTTAGTTTCCCATAAGGTGTAGTGATGGAATTTTAAACAAATTTTACTTGGTAAATAACACTTCCTTAATTTATGTGCCATAACCTTAAACGATAATCTTTTATGAACGGTGGGGAGTAGTTAGCATCACAAAATATTAAATGTTGGGAGAATAAAATTCGCCGCAAATAAATATATGGTTGATTCCAAGGCTAAAAGTACTCCCTCCGTTTTTTAATATAAGTCGTTTTAGACATGTGCACAACAATTAAGAAAATGATTGAAAAACATTAACTATAATATCAATTGTCTATAATACCCTTCACCTCACTTATCTCATAAATATGGATCAAAAGATTAGGTGGAGTAATAAAGGGCAACTTGGGAAAAATAGTAATCAATTCTCCTAGATAACCACAAACGACAACTAATTAGGAATATAATAAAAAATCTAAAACGACCTACATGTAAGAATGGAGGGGAGTACTATTTGTATTGCTCAGATAAAAGTGTAATGTATGGATCCTTGTCCAACTTAATTGGTTCAACATTAATTTTGTCATTTCTTAAGAATTTAAGCGCTTAGTCCTTCACCTTCAATTTTTCATACTTTATACACACAATAGTAGAGGATAGCAATTAAACAAGATTTATGACTTTTCTTCCGAGTGATTCATGTACTTACGAAAATAATTTTTTTTAGATAAGTAGTACTCTTTCCGTCCCAGGATAAAAGTCTTTATTACTATTTTGGATAGTCCCATGTTAAATGTCCATTTTTCTTTAATAACCAAAATTTTACACATTTTTTCCTATTATGCCCGTAGCATTAAATATCTCATATTTTTCTTATTCTAATTCTCTCTCCATATTTAATGACATTATTATGGACAATTTTGTCATTTTATTTCTATTTTTAATATTCGTGAAAAGTCCACTAGGATTTTAATTCTGGAACGGAGAGAGTAATATTTCTTAGATAACATACTCCCTCCGTCCCAAATTAATTGCTTAGTTTTGACTTTTTAAAGTCAAATTGACCATTTTTAAATTTATTTATTTTACTATTTTTGCTAAAATATAGGTGAAGAGATTATAACCAAAAGAAAGTATGTACAATTTATTACTAACTCCAATTTTTATAATTTTAGAAATATATTTATATTTGCTTAATTATTAATTATAAAAATAGTCAATTTGACTTAAAAATGTCAAAATTGAACAATTAATTTGGGACGGAGGGAGTAATAATTATAATGATAACATCTGATACCGATATTCAGAAAGCTCCTTGTAAGTTGGAAACTGTGCCACGTACTTACATTTATTTAAAATATCAATTTAAGAGTATTCTTCTTGCTTAATGGATGAGATCATAGGTGAAATTGTCAACAATCAAATTATTGCGCCATTTTCAATTCAAAAACTCTATCCGAACATAAAAAATTAGAAATAAGTATATTTAAATTTTATTTATTTATATTTTGACTCATTTTTAAAAGTCAAAATACAAATAAATAAAATTTAAATACATTTATGTCCAATTTTTATATCCTCTAGAAGAGCTCTTTCCAATTCTACCAAGTATATACTCCCTCTGTACTTTTTTTAATTATGGTTTTAAAAAAGTATTTTTATCTCTTAATATTTATTATTTGAGAATTTTAATAGCCTAAATACATATTAATACCTTGAAATTTTAATATTTTTTCACTTTAGGGATTGTCTTCCCAATTTTTTTTAATTAGGGTTAGGGGATTAAACTCTTAATTAAGGAATTAAAATTTTTAATTACGTTTAATTGATAGTACCACATCAGAAATTAACAACAATTATTAATTGGGTTAAACCTTCCCTACAATAACCAGTTGTTAAGGAACCCATTCATGATTAAGGACCGTCTTCGTTCTGGTATCATCAAGAATGTAAGTGAGTTATATCAATGGATATTATTTTGGTAAAATTCAATGGGTAAAGTAGCAGGGTGTTGGGAGCCATTGATCCAATTTTTTGCTAGAATTGGATAAGGACCATAGTAATTTTACTTGATTTCTCTTTTTGTTAGGTGTGCTTTCATTTTCATGTGTTATCCAAGACGAGAAAAAGTAGAATATTTGATGGAAGAACGAGCGATCCTTTTGAACAACTTGTTATAATAGGAAAGTCTTATATCTTGAAATTAATTCATCAAGTTGATGATAAAATCTATGGACGATCCAAAGTAGAGAAAAATTAAAAGTTTAATCCCCGACAATCTGATCCCCAAAGTAGAAAAAATTTAAAAATTCAGGGTATTAATCTTTATTTAAGCCAATTTTAATTAATCATCAATTATGTTTAGGTAGTGTTTGATTGCATCTTAATACATTTTAACAGTCCACCTCTTAATGCATTTTAACAGCCACATATTTGTATTAAGAGGTACTCTGAATAGTTTAAACTCATATTTATATCTTAACTATTCAGAAGACCTCTTAATACAAATACGTGGGCTTCTTATATTATTTCAAATATTAAATATAATTTTGGTTCTCTAACTATTTTTCATAATAGGCAATAAGTACCACTTTCTTTTTTTCAATGCAAGGATAATATTTACACTTAAAAATATTTTTAGCTAAGAAACATAGTATTAATTGTTTCAGTAAGTCTACTATCACATAAAATCGCCCACATATCACTCACATACACTCACATGTATATTTTGATGGCTCGCGTGACGTGTTTGCAAGTTGCGTGAGCCATCAAATTATGCATGTGAACGGTATGTGAGCGGTTTTATGTGATAGTAGACTTGTTTTAATTATTTTTCTTAATATATGTGTTCATTTTTAAAAAGGCAAATTATAAGGGATGGAGGGAGAATTGAGTATTCAACAATTCAAAGTTCTATCAATTATTTTGATCTACTTATCAAACTATAAATAAAGAGGGCTTCATTTACAATTCCACATAATATCTCCTTATGATAAGAGATGATGAACAACTTGATTGCAGCCTCTTGTTTCATTCTTCTTGTGATAATACCCGTATGGGGAGTTTTGGACTGGATTTGGTTTAGACCGAAGAAGCTTGAGAAACTCCTAAACCAGCAGGGCCTCAAAGGCAACTCTTACAGGCTACTGGTAGGAGACCTGAAGGAAGGATCGACGCTTATCAAAGAAGCCCGTTCCAAGCCCATTAATCTGACGGATGATATTGTGCCTCGTGTCCTACCATTGGCCTACAACACCATCTCAAAATATGGTATGTACAAAAAATGAGTGATCATTCATCTTTTTCTTCTTGTTTCTTCTTTATTAAATTGACAAGGCTTAAATATAAATTACTACCCTAAATTATAGGTCATATTCCACTTTGGTGATTCATCAATTTTGTCAATTAGATGATTGAACTATTAACTTTTTCCACTTCCATTCAACTGGGTCTGCCACGTCAGAAATTGCTGACGTGACTTGCTGAGTAGACCATTAGTTAGCTGAGTTGTAATGAGAAAATAATATTTTATTTATTGATTAAACATTTTTGATATAACGGAGGGTAAAATGGTCACAACCCATACATTAATTAAAATTAAACAAATCAAAAGCTTCACAAACAATAACATCATTGATCAACAGTAAAGAAGGTCATAGAAAAAACAAGCCCCAACGTCAGATCGAAAAAATCCTAGCTCTAAGAATCACAAATTGATCAACGATTCCAGCGAACGTGGTCTGAGAAAAGCAAGATTTCAGTAATAGCACAAATGCTTTCAAACAAACAAAGATACTGAATCAAGCCAAAACCAAATCACAAGATTTCGCAAAACAAACAAACAGCAAAACCAAATCAATAACACAAGACCAAATCAATAACACAAGAAACAAAAATATCAGACAAATCAATCTACAGTTCTTTTTGGTAGGTGCAGGGGAAGCCTTCATATACACCGACCAGCTCGATTTTTTCATAGTTCGGTCCCCAAAAGGAATGAAAACAATGAACACCGGCCTCTATATACTGAATACCCATCTCCTCAGCCGCCGACGGCACAACAAAATCATTCCCAAAGCTCAAAGTCGCCGTCGCCGCCGCCGACAACCAAATCACACTCAAATCTCAAAGCCGTCATCGGAAAATTGATCTTCGCCACTAACTACATGAGCCTCATCCATGTATAACCCACCTCAGTTGTGGACACACCAGCCACCCTCTGGAACGCTAATTTCACACCCCAAAAACATCCGACTCCGAATTGTGCAAACTGCTGACCCGATCTGGGGAAATCGTCGTCGGCCCCCTGGGCGATTGAGGGGGAAACCTCGGAAAGGGATGGAGGGAGAGGCGGTTCTGATGATGAGAATCATTCCATGTTTAGCTAGGATTTTTTCGTTTGATTGGGGGCTTTTGTCTTGATCGATCAATTGTAATGGAAGAGAACTGATATATTTAGCGTAATGTTTGTTTTATTTTAATTTGAAATGTTAAATTTAGATTTTGACTATTTTGCCCTTTGTTTAAACAGAGTTGTTTATTTAATAATTTAAAAATAGTTTTTTTTTGCCAAATAAGCTTCTTAAGGTCCCACATAATAAGCCACGTTAGCAATTTCTGACGTGGCATGTTCAATTTGGTCTAATTGAAAAAAATTGATAGTTTAATCATCTAATTGACAAAATTGAAAGGTGGATCACCGAAGTGGAATATGATTTATAGTTTAGGGTACTAATTCATATTTAAACCAATTGATAATATATTGTTTAAACAAATTATATATTTATTTTTGAATAAAATTGTAAATGATAAATAAATTAAAATAATTTTTATTATAGAATGGAGAGAGTAATTTATAATGATAACATTTGATATCGATATTCAGTAAGCTCCTTGTAATCCTGTGTTTGAAATTGTGCCACGTACATACATCTATTTAAAATCCCACTAGTATATAATTGAAGAGTGATGATACAGACACAAATTATTTTACAAACTGCTAATGTGATATATTCCACCTCAGCATATTGATTAACAAATTGCTTCAATGTAGTCTTTGGTCCCACACAATATACTGAGGTAGAGTATGCCACATCAATTATTTATAAAATAGTTTGTGTCTCTAGTATTATTCATAATTGAATATTCAAAAGTTGTCTTCTTGCTTAATGGATAGGATCCTAGGTGAAATAGTCAACAAACAAATTATTGTGCCATTTCCAATCCCACTAGTATATAATTGAGTATTCAACAATCCAAAATTATATCCCATTATTTTGATCTACCTACCAAATTCTAAATAAGGAGGGCTTCACTTACATAATATCTCCTTATGATAAGAGATGATGAACAACTTGATTGCAGCCTCTTGTTTCATTCTTCTTGTGATAATCCACGCTTATCAAAGAAGCCCGTTCCAAGCCCATTAATCTGACGGATGATATTGTGCCTCGTGTCCTACCATTGGCCTACAACACCATCTCAAAATATGGTATGTACAAAAAATGAGTGATCATTCATCTTTTTCTTCTTGTTTCTTCTATAGTAAATTGATAATTTCATTACAAAAAATGATATTTTTATAGCAAAATCGTCGTTGTAGATCTTATAGCGACGGTTACCGTCTCTATACATCTATAGCGGATATATATATATATATATATATATATATATATATAAACAGAAATAGGAGCAAAAAGAGTATAAATCAGGGAGAGAGAAGTCAGAAGAGTATATGTAAACGTAAATACCAGAGAGGAAAATGGGGAAGAAAAAGTCATACTAAACACTCCTATTTGTGTTAGAGCATCTTAGGGGGTGTTTGTTTAGAGCATCTTAGGGGGTGTTTGTTTAGAGCTGAATGAAGCTGAATCTGAATAACTGAATCGGTCAATGCGTTTATTTTGGTCTGAATGGCTGAATCGGTAAGATAGATGAGCTGAATGGTTAAGTCAAATTTTTTGAGTTGAATGGCTGAATGAGCAGCTGAAAGAAGTAAAAAAAATAAAAAAAATATTAACTATTATATTAAGTAATATTAAATAAATTTACAATAATTTTAAATTTTTTTAGAGGGGTAAAATAATAAAATTTTGTCATTCAGATGTTTCAGACATGTCAATTATCAAACAGTTTTTTCATTCAGATTCAAATTCAACTCATTCAGATTCAGATTCAGCTCATTCAGATTCAGATTCAGATTTATTCAGTTTTTATCAAACACCCCCTTAGTTCGAGTATGAGTGGAAATTTTTCTAAAAGAGAGAAAATAGATTTTATATTGAATTTGAACTCTGACTTTACTTATTTTTAATATTTTGAATTGCAGGTAAAAATTCTTTTTCCTGGTTTGGACAGAACCAAGCGTATACATCACTGACCCTCAGCTGGCACATGAAGTTATGATCAAATTTGATAAGTTTCAAAAATATTTTAAAACAAATAATCCATTGATCAAGAGCATATCTGAAGGACTTCTAACCCTTGAGGGTGAGAAATGGAGCAAGCACAGAGGAATCTTGAACCTTGCTTTCCAGTTAGAGAAGCTCAAGGTTAGTCCACAATTTCGGATCCGGTGCTGCACAATGTGGCCAATTGGCAAATTTGGTTGATCAAAATATCGCTTGTCTATAGAGTAATATGCAAATGTGACCCTTGAATTTTAAATATTTTTGAGTATTGAGCTTCTTTATATTAGTTAAGCCCATTTCTATTTTAAAATTGGGTCCTTTATATAAGTATACAACAAATAAAAAGTAATTACAAGAAAAGTGCATCAACTAAATAATTACAAAAAAAGTATAATTAGGACCCATATTACAAAAATAGTACAATTCACATTAATAAAGAAACCTAAAATCAAGGACAACTGCCATAATTACTAATTCAAATTCAAATATTTGGATCTAACTACAAAAACAAATTCAAATTCAAAAAGTATTTAATTAACTGTCTACTATATTCAAAGTGACATAAGAAAAGACAGAGATCCAATGCTCAAATCCTTCATCCAATAACCGCCAACATATAACCAAAACAAAATTGGGAGTAAAAGGAACATAAGAAAATTTATAAAAAGTTGCTTACAGGCTTTTATCCCTTATGGACATTGCATATAATACTGTGAGTGCGCGTTATTCAAGACGTAGCAGCATGATACAACCATAACACAGGATCTCTCACCCGTCCAGTGTGCAAAATACACGCCTTCAGCACCCATTTGGACGAGAAATTATGATGATTGAGATAATTATGCTCTCTTAGAACTTAGTTATCAAATATAAGAAATCCTTGACATTTTTGTGCAAGGGAAAATATTTCCTGAATGTACTGAACTCTATATACAAATATTTTGAAGAAATCTTCTTAAATTCTCTCTAATAGTCTCTATTGCTATCATTGCATATATATTAATTTCACGTCATCTTCCTCCTCTCCTTCGCCGGTGAGACCCAATTTCAGGTCCAAAAGAAAATAATAACACTGCATAGAAAAGAGAGAGATGAGAGACTGATGTGTAATGTAATATTGATAACCAAACCTTCTTAAAAAGGTAACCAAACTTTTATACCAAGGTAACTAAATATTTATATCAAGGTAACCAATCTACTTACCTTGGTCTGAAAATTTGGCAACCAACTACATGAAGGTTTGGCTACCAACTGCATCTCATTCAAAATAAATTGGTAACTTAATAAAACTGAATTGGTGACCTAGGTATGAAGGTTTGGATACCCACTGCATGAAAGTTTGGCTACCAACTGCATCACGTTCAAAATAAATTGTTAACCTAATAATACTGAATTGGTTACCTTGATATGAATGTTTGGCTACCAACTGCACTATGAAAAAATTGCAGGTGTAAATGCCATGCTTATCAATTGCTAAAAAAAATACCTATAAACTTCAATCTACCATAAAAAAGAAAAACATGGAAGATGCTATTTTGCATTAGATGGTTTCATAGGAGATGGTGGAGAAATTATGAAGAATCATTAGGAACCAATCGTGATTGTTCCCCCTTTAATAATGCCCTGTATTTGATAAAAATGAAAAGAAGACCAAAATCATCTCTCCTCATCTTCTCCCCTTTCGATCACACTCTCCAATGTCCCCCCTCCATCTGGCATTTTAATCTTCTCCGGATGGATCCGAATCCTCCCACCTTCGCACCAAACTATCCAAACTCTCACTGTACATTCATTGAAACCACCCTCTTCTGCCATGATTTTCGGTGACAAAGAACTGCTATGGAGAATACTTAGTGGGGAGGCCTTTGTTTGTAAGAAAGCTTTGACGGTGTCCATGGCGCACAACCTTAACATAACTGCACTAGTGTTGTAGAGTTTGAATGTTTCAGTCTCTGAATTAAAGAAACAAAAACAAGAGGAGAGAGAAAGTAATTCAATACTAATCCCCTAAAATAAGGAATCCTAATTGCATACTAATTCCCTAAATTAAGGAATCCTAATTTCACTAATATTGTAAATAAATATGAAAAATGTATTACTTTTGTAAATATTTTATGAGTACACTATTGTTGTAATTATTTAAAAAAATGTAATAGAATATGTAATTGATCCTTTAAAATTTGGATATTGAACCCTTAATGCCACATGTGCGTTGACTTGCTTATACTCCAACTCAATTTTGGCCCAAAAGATGTTATTCCAAAGAATTGATCCCAACTTGAGGTGTTGGCCGTGAGACCACCCGCATCCATGACCTAGTTTGTTGGATTTTGGGTATCCAAATGAGGAGCCCCATGGAGGGTCCGACCCATTTGGTTTGTCAGTTGGTTTGGCCAATTGACCAAGTCATTGTGCCGTTTAATATTTGTCTGTTACGTGACTGGGAGGTTGAGGGATTACAGGGAAGTGTTTCAACCACTTCGTCCTTATATACTCACGTCTCCTCAGTTACAAGTGACGATAGCATTATTCCAAACCTAAAGACAGACATAGAATACAGACCAAACCCTAATTGTTAGGAATCGTGAAATTGGGCTATGTTCTCAAATCGTAGTTCGAAGACACTGATTGGGTTGTCAGATAATTTTGGGATCGTAGGAGGTTTTTCGCATCAGAGGCTTTCACGCTACAAGAGGTATGCTTTTGATTTTCCTGTAATGTATAAATATGAAATAACATGCGTATTAAATCCCTTCATAGTTGTTTAAAGTGCTCAATAAATAAATTATACATTAAATCAATTTATTTTCCCAACAAAATATTAAAATAAAAACACACCTTTCTCTTCATCATTACCTCCTCCATTAAAGACACCAAGACGTAAAACTCCAGGGAGAGATGTTCATAACAAATAATGACACTCAAAACAATTATTAACATATATAATAGTTCAAACTACATGTTCAATCATGTATATAGTGTGTATGAAGCACAAGAAACACTTGGTAATGATCTGCAATGAGTGAATTGAAGCGATTTGGGAAAAATATAGGCATGAGTCTTACCGAGATAGAGAAGGCTCAAGTTACCGGAGCTCCGACAGGTGAATTCGGTAGAAGTATTAACGGTAAAGCTAAGCCATTTGGGGTTTTTTTTGGACTTTGCCCAATGAGAGGATTGACATGTTGAATACCCTACTGTCCTAAACTACCTTGAGTACCCTCGTGGGATAACTATTTAAAAATGGATATTATTGCAAATTGCAAGTGTAACTTTTATGTTTCTTTGTTATGTAATTTTGGTCGAGAATTATAACTGAAAATAATTACCTTCTTTCTTCTTCTATATATTTTATTTAAATATTTAATTTATAAATTTTTCTTGATTGAGAAAGTGGTAATTAAGTAAGTATTAAAGTACAAATTACGTTAAAGAATTTATTTACGGAATTGATATTTTCACAAGTAAAATTATTAGTTCCACAAGTACTTTCTTACATGAGTCTACTACTTACTATTCATGCGAGGAGGAGCTTGTGGAACTATCAAGTTTACTTGTAAAAATATCAATTCCCTTTATTTATACCCTCTCGAATTACCTATTTTATCATTTCAAAATTACCTATCTTAATAATTTTCTCTTTAAAAACTAATAATTTCAATTCAGATTTCAAAAGTATTTAGAGATTTTAGATTCTAAGTTTGCCAAAATGGGAGACCTTTACCATAGGCATAAATGAAATAAGATGTAAAATTAAGTAAGTAAATGTAATAAATTAGTCCATAATATTAAGAGAAAGGTGTTTTATCTTTAATACTCTATTGGAGGAATCAATTTATTTAGTATATAATTTATTTGTTGGGTAATTTAAATATTTAGGATGTGGTGCTTGGGTGGTCTCATGACTAACATCTCAAATTTTAGATTTTGGAATCAATTCCGTGGAACAACTTTTTGGGCTAAAATTGAGGTGTCACGTAAGCAAGTCAACGCATATGTGTCACTTGAGGGTTCACTATCCAAATTTCAAAATACAAAGGGCTCAAGTCACGTTAATTAATAAAAATGAATTCGATACAAAAAAAATACTTAAAGTTTAGGGGTCACATTTGCATTTTACTCGTCTGTTATATAATCCAAATATGTGGATTGTACTATTAGCCGATTTGTACTAGTAACAATCTTGTTGTTGGGAATGTAATAGACTCATATATACTCATCGATAATCACATTTTAACTCCAAATGTTAACTTATTAGATCTACGTCAATTAGAGCATATATCACTATAAGAAAATTGCCTAATTCCGACAGAATATCCTGTCAGGAATTCCATCGAATTAAACCTCGCTCGTTAGAGATAAGTCGGTCGAGGAAGATTGGTTATGGTCGATGGATTAGTACAAACAGATTTAGTTTGTCGAGAATAAAAAGACACGTATAACATCTCTATCTGATCTAGTAAGGCCTAATTCCGACGGAATGCCCGTCAAGATTAAGGACCATTCCGTCGGAAATATAAAGCTTTTAAATAAATTGTGAACCTTTTTTCGACGGAATTTCCGTCGAGTTTACCTAATTCCGTCGAAAATATCTTTTTTTTAATAATTTTTTTTTTCATTTTTTCATTTTTCAGTTTTTAAACCCCATTTTTTTATCTGTAACCTACTTTATCCAAACAATACATACATAAATTAACCAATAACTTCATCCTATAACTTGAATCGTAATCAACATAACGTAACTATTTTGAAGAACAATATATATATATATATATATATATATATATATATATATGTATATATACCTAGAACATTGTAGAAGTAGATGAAGAGAAGGGAGAAATGAGTCTAAAGATTAGTCAGAGAGAACTCTGAGTCTTTCTAAGTTTGAATAACTAAATGAGTTCAAATTCCTTTTATAGAATAAGGAATGGACTATTACATATTACTATTACAAAAGTGAATGATTACAGACAACTTTAACTGTTGATGAATAGTAATGAACAGTGCTGACTTTTTACTATGCAACCAAACTTTCGGCAACTTTTGACAAAGTGGCCGAATCTTTTGACTATGGAGTTACTTTTTGATAGAAAAGTAACGGCACGTGACTGTGGCTACTTTCGGTGGGAAAATAGGAGTGAATGCTGACAACTGATGACTGATTTGTCAGGCAAATGGGTCCTTAGCATTTTGCAGGTTGATGGAGCCATATGGGTCTTCATCATCATCATTATTACTGGCAACTGATTTAAAAGAAGAATATTCTGAAGCTTCAATTTCTTCATGTAACTTGGCCACTCTCTCATGAATGGCGTGGGCTAAGAGTTTTAATTCTGAGCTCGAACAATTCTTGATATTAGAAATATCAATAGAATTTGTTGGACTGGATTTTGACTTTTTTGCCTTACTTGAAGATCCTTTAGAAGGAACATATTTAACTGGGACAATATGAAGAGGGGCAGAGGGAAATTCCTTCTGGACTTGACCAATTATCCTATTGATATCAAACTTATCCCACCATTTAATTAAAAAAATGCGAGAAACCATGGTGACTTGACTAATAGTGGTAGAAGTAGAATTTTGACCAGAGGAAGGAGACTGAAAAATTGACTATACAATTGGCGTTAGAAGGTTATATTGCCATTTGAGAATCCAAGGAATTTTTTATCTACTAACAAATTGCAGTAATATTGGGATACCTTTAAACTTTGAATTATATTGACTACGATTGCAGAAGTGACTGACTTGAGCTTTTAATGGCTTAGGAAAAAGGTCGAATGAATAACCAAATCTCGACCACCAAAGAAGAAACCAAAAGGGAATTTGACTTTTAAATTTATGGTCAAATTGGATGAACCATGAATGACTAAAAGACTGGTTCTGATAAAGAAGATCTTGTTCCAGGCTTCCATGTAATCAAATAACAAAATAAATTATTTTGATTGGAAAGTGGACGAAGATCAGAGGGATGATTTCCCCAGTTGGTTATCTGGATAATTTGTTTAATATACAAAGAGTGATAAATGACTTTGGATTCATCATCCCTAGCATAGATATGTTTGATGAGGACTGACTCGGTTTCTAAAAGAATATCCTTATAATACGCAAGGGATTTATAAGGAGCAAGGGGAAGAAAGTAGGTAGCCTCAGTCACGTGCCGTTGGTTTTCTATCAAAAAGCAACTCCATAGTCAAAAGATTCGGTCACTTTGTCGAAAGCTATCGAAAGTTTGGTTGCATAGTAAAAAGTCAGCACTGTTCATTACTATTCATCAATAATTAAAGTTGTCTGTAATCATTCACTTTTGTAATAGTAATCTGTAATAGTTCATTCTTTATTCTATAAAAGGAATTCGAATTCATTTAGTTATTCAGACTTAGAAACACTCAGAGTTCTCTCTGACTAATCTTTAGACTCATTTCGCCCTTCTCTTCATCTACTTCTACAATGTTCTAAGTAAATTGCAAGTCACTTTTATTTTCTGTTTTGTTTGTACTATAAAAATTAATGTAAAATAAAACAAAAAGTATCCCAGTTAAATATCTCAAATGAAGATACTTAACAACTATTAGAATTAATGATGATTGAGAACGACATCAGTAATGATGAATGTTCTGATATTCCTTATTCCTCTAATAGTACAAATAGTGAAAATGAAACAAATAGTGATAATGAAGAAGTTACTTTATGTGCATATAATTGCAATAAAAATTGTTGCAATAAAAGATTAAATGTAATTACCAAGAGTCCTACGCAGACAGCTTTATTGGACAGGAAAATGGGACATTTTCATTTTTTTAATTATTGTGACTCCCAAAATAGGGTTTACAGTCTGTATAACCCTGTTTTTGTATATGTATCCAAATTACACCAAAAACACTATATTCTGTAAAAATTTCTGTTGGAATAAATACTATACATTTTTTAGGAGTCACAATAAAAATCAAAATAAAATAAAAATGAAAATGTCCCATTTTCCTGTCCAGTTCACCGGTTTGCCCAGACTTATTCAATTACCAAAGAAGAAGAAGAAAGTTCTTTGTTAATTGATCTAATTAGTAAAATCGCAGAACCATAGTTAAAAGTCAAGTACACAAGACAATTAAAGGATTTGCTAACTAAAGATAATAATGCCAAAAACCAAATGATTAAAGCTAAAGATAAACCTATATTTAGCCTTAATAAAACTCTTGAGAGATTTAAAACACCCAGTAAAGTGGTTACCCTCCCTTAGTTAAATCAAGAAGTCAAAAAACTAAAAAGAGAAATATCTACCCTTAAAATTGATATTTCCAATTTAAGAAAAGAAATTGAATTTAAGAAACCAGATCTTCAAGTAAATGATTCTTCTAGTGATGACGAACCAGAGTCATCAAATACTAAAGAAGAGTCAGACCTTTTTATTCAAGGTCTTTCACTTAAAAGAATTAAGGATATCACCATTCAAAAATGGTATATTTCTATTATTCTTTCATACATATCCTCTTACCTTAAGTAGGCACATACCTATGTTCTCTCGTTATGACCCGACACTACTCGCACCTGAGACTTATAAGGGCTGAACTCGCATGAACAAGGTGGACTAAAGTAAGTTTAGGTGACTTCTAAATAATATAAAGAATATGCTTTGAACATAGATAAAGATGAATCGATTATTTAGATCTAACTCTTCATCTAGTCATCATGCAACTTTACCCTCTGTTCCAAACATAGTGAACAAGGAAGAACACAGTTATGAGAACATTAATCAAGTTTTGAATAATTGGAACATACCCAGTGTTCCCCTAAAGAAATTTATCAGTCAACCTTTATGGGTAATTTCAAAACTGATTATAATGTTAAAACTGTTGAAAAGGTTTATGCAATTAATAAGGAATATGAAAATTGTAGTCTTTTATCTTCCGATGTTATTAAAAAACACAAGAAAAAAGTTATAATTTCATTCATATTGGACTTATTCAAGTTGCAGTCAAACCATTAAACATTAAAAGAATTAATTCAAGTATCTACCTCTGTCTTAGAGATGCTAGATTTCTTAATTATTTCCCAAGTATCATTGGCATAATGGAATCAAGTCTGCATAATGGACCAATCCATTTCAATTGCTTTCCTGACTTCACATTAAGCCTAAGTGATCCTAATTTATTTAAAGCTTTAACCTTAAACATTAAAACTGCAGGAGAAATCACTCAAATGATAGAGGGTTATCAAGCTTTAGCTTTGATTTATACGATATATTATAAGACCGTGAAAACAAATTTAAATGTTCATTCTCTTAACAAAAGTTCCTAAAGATCAAACTGTTTTAATTCAAAGTTCAACCAGTGATGCTAATGTTCAGATTCCAAGGACCATCCTTTGGAAAGACATTACATTACCTAGTCAATGGACTTTGCCCAGTGAAATACCTCAGCAACCAGTTATTAACAATTTATTAAACGTAGAAAATATTAAGTAATTTTCTGACGCTACAATCAAAATAAGTTTTGAACGTACTCGAAGACCAGTTATTATAGAAGATTTTACTAGTTCTTCAGCACCTTCTCGAAGAGACAATGAAATATTAAGTAATACTTATATTCAAGATATTAAATTAAAAGGTATTATAAGTCATTGTCAAATTAGCCATCCATGTTATTCAACAAATGAACTTGTAGAAGAAGATTCTTCTCCTACACCTTCAGAATATCCTACTCAGTCAGATTTTAAAACTCCCATTAATAATCAATTGAGAGTTATTAAAAAAGAATTTAAATTAGATTGGGATAATCTTGTTAAAGAATTCAATTCCAAGGCTAATAAAGAAAAAAGACATGTATTCCGTTCTAATCACCTAACTAATAAAGAACTGAGATAACGTCATAAATCGATGGAAAAGATTTATTAAGAATGAATAGATAAACATTACTTTTTACAATTGGTATGAAAAATATCATGAAAATGTAATGTTATAACTAAATCACAGTGGACTAAAGAAGATAAGTCAAAAGTCTCTTCCAGTCATCCCCCTACTTGAAACTGTTCTTTTATCCATTAAAAACATATCTGTTGTTGCCAGTCCTTTTAAAATTTCAGATGGTAATAAGGATGAAAAGAAAATCATTGAGCAGAATAATTTTACAAACCAGTATCTAGCAACCATAGGTAAACAACTAGATAAAATTAAAGAAAAATTTGATGAAACTATTATTAAAAAACCAGATTCTAAATTAGAACAACCTCTGTTATGTCTTCCAGAAAACAAGGTTGGACTAGGTCTACCTAACTAGGATAGTGAACTTACCTAAGTTATTGATAAATTATTTAAAAAATTAAAAACTGAACTTGGAACTAGTGGTACTATTGTTGTCATTGATTAGGTTGAATCTGACAATGAAAGTATTAGTCAATTTGATCAGTCTGATTGTGGTCCTGATTTTAATGATCAGTTAAAAAAATTAACCTTTAATAACACTAGTATAACAAAAAATTGGTATTCTAGACCGCTTGGGTAACTGATGTTTTCATTGAGAAAACTGCATAAGGATGAGCTTGTCACACTGACCTTCTCTATGAAACTAGTATATTTTTGCTGTCGACTCAGGTATAAACCTCTAACATTTTTTTATTATAAATTTTGTGGATACTGATGTCCACTACGTTTATTTTTGTCTAGTCTTATATAAATTGTGTGGATATTGATGTCCACTGGGTTTATTTATTGCATTAACTGGTCTTTGATCAATTTTTATGAGATTTGCTATAACTACTCTATTTTACATACTACCTGCTTCTTTGATATTTTCTTTCAATGGTAGTTCTGTGTCTTCGGACATAATTAGGGTCCATCCCTCTCTGTGAATCAATACCTTGCCGTGTTATACCAAAAATGGTTTAAATGACAAATATTGCTATATTTTGTAATCATTTTTGAAGTTGACTGAAATTACTCATTCTCTATGTTCTCTATGTGACATGTGGCTATTTTATGTTACTGTTCTCTGTACCTTTTTAAATAAAACCTCTATCTAAACTAATGTTTTCCTTAAATGTGATCTGAAGACAACTACAGTTATTTGTGCGTCATATTTAATGATAAGTCTTAACTGAGTATAAGGGCTATATTACCTGCAGCATATCATTACTCTTTTCTTTATCTATATATATACACTTTCAAAAACATGGTGCATCCATCTTTTAAAATCTTACTTAACATCATTCTCTCCCCTGTCTTTCCTGCATCTCTACTAATAATGTCTAATATGTTTTCATCCAAAAGAAAAACTCTTCCTCTAAATTCTGAGTTACAATTCTCTAATGTTGTCCCTCACCTCACTACTGCCTTTGCACAATCAAGTATAGGACTATGAGACACAATATGTGTCCAGCAAATGTCATTACATTTCATAGCTTTCCAAACTTGTTTGAAAAATTTAAAAATGTTGGGTAGGAATGCTTAGTCACTTTCTATGATAAATCAATATATCCTAGTCTTGTAGCTGAGTTTTATGCTCATATAGAATTTTCTACTTATTCTTCTGGTTTATTAAAGAGCATCACTACCTGCATTCAAGGTCAAACCTACATAATTGCTGAACTATTTCTTGTCCATGCACTGCAATTACATCCCTCCACTTTAGAACTGCCTAGGGTCATATCTCTTTCCATCCGGTATCTCTGTAGAGGAATGTATGTTGTTTAAGCATAATCTGTCTGTTGTAACTGGTCAAATGGTGCCAGCTCTCTTGTTTGATTATCCCTGCAAAATTGGTTTAGAATTTCTCACTACTGAATGTCAGTTTCTTGGTAAAATTTTGCGAAACAATTTCATGCCAGTGAGAGATGATCGAAAACTACTGCCATTTGATTAGGAAATCATAAATAGTATTTTAAATGAGTGTATGCCCTACAATTTGGCCTACTTCTTGCTATCCTCCTTTGAATTCTGCTTTCATAATAATTGTCTTGGCTTTGGTTTACTGCTCACACATGTTTTCAATTATCTGAACATTCATGTGTCACACCATCAGTCCCAACTCGTTCCCATTAGCAACATTGTATCCCACTTATATCTGCCTCAGTCCCTTATTATTTTTAAATCCATTGATCATGAGATTCTTGAAACCAACATTAACATGGCCACAAAAATTGATTCACTTAACAGTATGAACCAACTTCTTATGCATAACCAAACTCTGATTTTAGAAAAGTTAGAAGATGTTCAATTATCTTTAATTACTGTTAAGTCTGTGGTATACTTTTTAATGGAGAACAATAAGCATGATGATGGGTCCCTATCCGTATGCTAATACCACTGCTGACTTCGCTGCTCCTGTTCCCCAACAAGAAGATCCTAATGGCAACATTCCTGACATTTCTCACTTTTCTCCTCTCAATCTGGAGGACATCTAACTATTCAATCAATTTGTCTAACTATTCGGATGACTATAAACTTAACTCCCCAAAACCCCTCTCTCATATAACTGATTAATTTGTATGAGAGAATTAAAGAAACAACTAAGTGAAAATTAAATAACATGCAGAATAATCAACTTAAAATAAAATTAATATATTTTTGACTAGTAGATTGTTGACTCAGCAACAGGCCAAAAGCCTTTGTGAGTAGGGTAACCACCATCTGGACCACCTCGTCGCGTATCGCGTCGAACTGCTCTGGAGTTATACTCATACTCTTAACGATGGCCTCTGATGCAATTTCATGCGCAAATTGGCGGAGGCGAGCACGGTTAGGCAGGTCCTGACGATAGAATATCGAAACTGTACCAAACGTTTCCGTCACCGCCACCCTCTAGAACATGGCGTCGTCCAAGCCAATGCCCATATGCAATGGTCCAACAAGTGCACTCGGACATTAGCGCTGGTTAGAGCTTGCGAAAATAAATATAACATTACTAATAATAATTTATATTATTTGATAATTATAATATAATGAGAAAAATAAAAAGTATTATTACCTCCAAGTAGTGTATAAATGGATATACTTGACATGCCTAACACTTGATATCTGCTGATACTACTACTAGGGGATCTTGAGATGCGACCCATAGTCTGAGTTCATCATCCAAAGATAATTCAATGTCGGGCAGAGGTATGGTTGAATCTAACAGCTTAGAATTCCCCTGACATACTTTAGGCTGCAACTCAGCTACACTCTAGTCCCGAAGCTTCTGAAAAATTGATCCTATAATTTATTTTGTATACATAAGTTAATTTTTATTAAACTTCTTCCATTCATCTCCATCTACAGGGTGAGACGCTGGTCAAGCACGACGTCCCTTTTTCTATGACAACATATATGCTCAGCAATGTGGGACGACATGGATAGATGTTAAATCCTCGACGCAAGAGGAAAGTACCGTAAGATCTTCTTGGGCACATGTTTCTCTTTCCCCCACGTTTTGTCACCTTGTACCGAGGGAAGTTGAATATATCACACAACACCTTATCTCTGTCCTCCCCATTGTATAACATGCAATCCCTGCTCACAAACAATGTCTTCTGATACCCCAGATTTAACCATTTTACCATCTTCTTCACTTGGTAATAACTTGCTAGCATATTATGATCCTTAGGTAAGAACTCGCTGATAATATCAAGCAAATCATTGAAACCTCTCTCACTACAATAATACTCATTCTTGAAGTGTAAGAGTTTGTCACTGCATATGGCCTGGAGTGCTTATCATTTCCAAGATACAATGGGACTCCCGATTCAGAAAATATCTTATAAAAGACAACAATTGTATCATTTGGTTCTTGTTGAGCACTACCTAACGAATGCTTGTTTTCTGTCCAATTTATATTGTTAGAGCTAGAAGCATCGACCAACATGTCCACGACATCATAGTTATCGGCTGTATGAATCCCGTGAACTGGTTGATCTACATTGTTGGTCAGTTCCCTCAACTCAGCTGATTCCCCGTGATGAATTCATACAGAATACTCATCCACAAAGCCACATGAAAATAAGTTGAATTTAATCTCGTTCAGCTTTCTTCCAGATCAAGTTTTTACAGTTGACACACAAACATCTCATCTTTCCATTCGGATCATTAGCATGTTCTATTGTTTTGTTCAAAAAATTGCACACCTCTTCACGGTAAACATCAACTAATCCCCTCCCATCAATCGGTATCCTACGGTACATCTAACTCTGGTCGACTGAACATCTTTAACTCAACAAAAGACACATTTAGAACATGGATATTCATATATGTGGTCCACACATGAATTATATTTTCCTACTATCTCCACTTTACAAGGGTTAGGCTTTTATCACGTTTATTAGATGTGTCTCCTCACTAGTGTCAACATGCTAAACACGTTTATTTTTTTTCAAGAAAATTTCGACAAGCACCTCCCCATAGTCTCCAAGTACACGAAATAGACTAAGATAACTTAATCTAAGTATTCACTTGAAGAACATGTAGAGATAACAACAAATAAATCCTCAAAACAAAAAAAAAGTACTAAACCTATTGATATCTGCCTAAGTGAGAGACATAACATCTAGTAACAGTCTCAAACTTGGGGACTATTTGACATTCACTCTTAATGAGTGAATGTCAAACATGCTTCTAAGCTCCAAATTAACTATACTACCTGCACAGGTATATATGCAGTTTATTTTATTTATGGCAAACTAAGCAAATACTACTTAGTTTATTTTACCGATGAGACTTAATAAATGGTACGTACTACCACATATGAGAAATATTATTTGAATATATTATAATATTTGGACTTTATTTTATGTAGTAGTAGAACTAAGTGAATGCTAACTTAATTTGTTTGACCAATGGAAAATTAAGTAAATATTACTTAGTTTATGAGAACTTTATATTATTTGAATATATTATAGCTATTTTTACTTTATTTTATTTAGCAGTAGAACTAAATAAAATTATTTTATTTTAGCAGTGGAAAATTAAGTAAATATTACTTAATTTTATTTATTTATTTATTTTATTTTATTTTATATTATAGTACATTTCATTATTTAATTTAATTTAATTTATATTATATTATTTTATTTAATTTACTAAAATTAAATTAAATTTATTTATTTATTTTGCATTATATAATATAATATTATTTAATTTACTTAAATTTATTTATTTTATTTTATTTTTATTTTATATTATGTAATTTTTTTAAATTTAAATTTATTTATTTTTATTTATGTAATCTTATTTTATTTTATTTTATATTACTTATCTTAATTGTGTTATTTGATTGGTGTTATTTTATATTATTTTAACCTATATTAAAATATTTATATTTAGTTTATGTCATTATAAATTTTATTTTATTTAATAGTATAAAACTAAGTAAATGTTACTTAATTTATTTTAATATCGGGAAATTAAGTAAAATACATAAATAAAATAAAGTAAGACCCACAAATATTGCAATTGAAGAATTATACTTCCTCCGTTCCTTAATATAGGTCGTTTTAGAGTTGTGCACAAGTATTAAGAAAATGATTGTAAAACATTAAATATACTATCAATTGTCTATATTGCCCTTGTAAAAGAGAATGTTATTTATTGGACAAAAAATAGTGAGAACCAAAGCTATATTTATTACTTGGGGTAATATTGGAAACTAAACAATTAATACTTACTTGAAATTCTCAAACGACTTATATTTAGGAACAAAAATATTTTTCTAAAACGACCTATATTAAGGAACGGAGTGAGTAATAGAAATTCCATTGGAAATTGTTATCACAAATTGAAGCAATTATATACAAAAAGAACACAAATTGAAGCAATTAGTTGCCTATCGATACACTGACAAAACCCTTCAATATCAAATTATGAACATGTACTGCAATTGCATAAATTAAATCTAAATTGAAGCAATTCCAATATTCATTCTTCAAATCAAACTAATAAAATAGCCAAATCAAACATAATAGCAAGAAAATCAAACTCAATGCACTGCATTAATACTACAAATGTTAACCCAAATTATGAACATCCACTGCAATACTACTTCAAATCAAACCCAAATTGATAAATTTATATGGAATGTTATAATAACAGTAGGGTTGTAATGGAGTATTTTGGTGAGTAACTCATGAACTAACCACATTGCACTGCCACTGTAGAAATCAGAAAAAATAGAGTACATACCTTCAATGGAGATAATAGAGAGTTGTTTATGGATTACTCGCCACCGACCTAAACTCGCCCACCGCTGGTGCTAGATACCGCCGCTGAGGTGGATGCAAATAGGAACCAATGGGAGAAATATGGAAATAGAGGGGGAAGGAGGTGGGGTCGGCAAAGGGGGTGGTAAAGCGATGGTGGGTGGTGGTGGTGGGTGGGTGGGGGGGGGGGGGTCGCGCGAAGGAAATGTTTAGGATAAAACATCTCTTACTTTGAAATGAATTTTGTCGAGATTACATCCGTCGACATTAACCTATTTTTGACGGACATTCCGTCGAATATAGTGCCTATTTCGTCCATCTTTTGTCCATGCCAGCGGGAACTATTCGAGCCAATGACTGCAGCTCTTTTCGACGGGAAGTCTGCCGACTTTAATATAATTCCGACCAAATTAAATCTTACGGAATATTCTATCTGAAATAAAGCAATTTCGACGTAATTTATTCTGTTGGAATTAAGCTCTTTTCTTGTAGTGTATGTTCTATACTTATTTGTATATATGGGACTAACAAAATCTTAAAGACCGTGTATGAAATACATGTATTTAATCTTATCGCATAAAAATTGCAACACATCATCCCATTTTAAGAAGGGTCTACAAAAATTGCAACACCACATCCCATTTGAAGGTCTACAAAAATTGAAACATTTTGTTATTTTTAAGGGATCATGATTCTTGAAAGGGATGGTCTATTTGAACAACATTCTTTAGAAACGATTTACATTGATATAGCAAGTAGTTGAATTTCAGATAGGAAATTGTTAAATCCACAATAGAAAATGTTATTTTCACAACAAAAGTGTCGCTATAGATCTTATGGCGACGGTTTTCACCGTCGTTATACATCTACAGCGACACTTTTGTTGTGGAAATAACAAAAAGTGTTGTGGATTTAACAATTCTCTTTCAGATAACCTTTGTTATACAAGTATATATTATTACAATTGTAACTCTCATATATACAATTGCAACTTGTTTATATTAGATTGTTCAAATGAACAGCCCAATGTCAAACCATTATCTGAATTCAAATTTCCGTACTTATTATGGATCATACCAAGTAATCTATCTATCTACACCTAGTCTCTTATTTAAAAGTTACTATTAATCTATTATTTGGGGTGCCAAATTTATTTTGTTTTGAAAAACTCTCTCTTTTTGTAATGTTGTAGCATATGCTACCAGCATTTCATACTAGTGCTAGTGACATGGTGAGCAAATGGGAGAAAATGGTGTCTATAGAGGGTTCAGGTGAGATAGATATTTGGCCTCATCTTCAAACCTTATCTGCTGATGCTATATCACGAACAGCATTTGGTCATAGCTACTTACAAGGAAGGAAGATATTCAACCTGCAAATGAGAACAAGCTAAGCTTTGTATGGAGGCTATGCGCTCTGTTTACATTCCAGGATCGAGGTAAGCTAAGCTAAGCTTTGACTTTCTAACTTAAATTCTACATCATTTTTTATGATAAATAAATATGAATTATCTAATCGCATTTCCTAATCATAATACAGGTACGAAATGAAAAATGTGTTAATATATGTTTAAGCATGTGACACACAATTTATTGGCCAATCAAACATATTAGATTGAATATATAATAGTAGCCAAAATAATTTGAATTGAATTATTAGAAATTATTGTAGTAATGTTTACAGAGTAACAAGAGAAAACAAAAATTTTAATTCATCTTTGAACTATAAAACAAAAGAGAATAGTTCAAGAGAATTGATATTTTTACAAGTAAATTTGATAGTTCCACAAGATCCCCTCTCACATGAGGTGGACCCCACTTATTATTCATGTAAAGAGAAGCTTGTGGAACTAACAAATTTACTTGTGAAAACATCAATTCTCTAATTCAAATAAAAAAGTGGAGATTTTTGTCCATGCTTGTGGAAAGTGGCAATAGGAGAAAAAAGACGACATTTTGTAGAAGAATATATGAAATTTTAAAAAGCGTTTGAAGGTTCATCAAGCGATATAGAATATGTTAATGTTAAACCACCTCTTCATTTAAAATGGTAGAAGACTTAAAAGTATTGTTTTTACCCTTTCTGATCGACATAAAAAAACAAGTGTTTAAAAAAGTGTCGTACATTATATACTTTCGTCTAACATATAGTCTCTAAGATACGTATCATATCATAACATAAATTCTTCTATCTTATGTCGTAAACTATCGGTCGTGTAGGTTCTTACCAACGAAGCGGAACACTCGAATGAAGCAAATTGAACGGGAAGTGCGAGATTTAATTATGCATATGATCAATGAAAGAATTAAGACAATGAATGGAAGAAACAATTCCAGATGATATGTTGAGTATATTATTGAAATCCAACTTGGAACAAGGAAACAACAGTGGGATGAGTATGCAAGATATTATTGCAGAGTGCAAGTTATTCTACTTTGTTGGACAAGAGACTTCTTCAACTCTACTCTTGTGGACTATGATTTTATTGTCTAAGCATCCTATTTGGCAAGCACAAGCTAGAGAAGAGGTGTTGAAAGTTTTTGGTAATGAAAAACCGAATTATGATGGAATTAGTCGTCTGACAGTTGTAAGTATTCTTTTATTCCATTTTCATATTACCTTTTTTAACTATATAATAAAACAAATCCTGGTTTCAAATTGTCCAAAATGTGTGGTCTATCAGAACAGTCTATAGAAAAATGAGTATCATTTGCATAATAAATAGTTACACTTTTTAGTGTTATTTGTTATACGTATAAGTATTATACAATTGTAATCCGTCTGTTATACAAATGTAATTCATTTCTACTGAACTGTCTGATTTGAACGGCTTTGAATCTTAAATTTGTTGGAAAAAGTACGTCTAAAAATAATTTCAATATATCTCAGGAATTACTTTTCTGTCTTTATGCAAATAATTATGAAATCAACAAAAACCAATTATAAGACCGAAACTAACAAATAATAATCCATAAGCAAGACACCAAATTTACGTTGAAAACCCCCTAAATCCAATAGGTAAAAACCACGGGTCAAACTTCGAATCTCCATTATATCACTAATCATGGGTTTATAATAATCCTCTCAAGTTTTATACCCTAAAACTTGAGGTTACACAATAAATTAAGAGAATACAAACTTACCTTTAATTAGGTTGAGAAACCTAATTAATTTAACCACCCAAAAAAATACCCCAAGCAATAAAGTCTTCAAACTTTAAATTGAACGGAGATGATGGCGAATACCTACAAACAACAAATTGTAATCCTCTCAATTTATTGTTTTGATACCTTCTGGCTAACAAGCTTCTTTCATGTATAAAATAAGACTCCATCATAGTCTTATTTATGAATTAGAAACAATTTATTCTCCTAATCAAATTAGGGATCACATCTCCTTGTCTTGGTCAACAATCAATCTAACATGTAAATCCTTTTTCAACTTGGATTCCAATAGCACTTTTACAAATTAGTAAGCTCCCCTTACTTTAATTCCAACTTGGATTTCTTTCATGGGTCCATACCCAATAATCTCCCTCTCCGAACCCATGAGAGGAGGGATCACCAACCATAACTTCTTACTTGAAGTTAATTTCAACGAAATCTTGGTTCAACTCAAACTTCTTGGAATTTTCAACTATCTTCATGTCCGGCGTTATCTCATTGGCATGATTCTTCTCAATGGGAGGATCTAACTCAAACTTGATAGATTTTTGCTTGCCAAATTCATTCACAACCGCTTTGTACCTTGGCTGCGAGCTATCACTTTTCCTTCTTCACTTTGGGTACCCATTTAAAGCGACGAGCTTTCTTCTCGTGGTTCTCTTGCAAGGCTTTTCTCCCATCTCGAACGGCTTTGTACCACACCTTTTTTCGCCTAACTCCCCCATCTTCAACGCCTCTCACATGCGCCCGCATCGTGTAAAGAGTGTCTACCTTTTTACCTCTAGTCACTACTAGAGACCTTTTGGTGAGTTTCCACTGACATTCACCAAAGTAACTTTTATAACCATTCTCATCAAGCTTACCAGCAGATATCAAATTAAGACGAATATCCGGAATATGTCCGCCTTCTCTCAGTATCAACCTGCAACCATTGTTAGTTTCCAAACAAATACCTACAATGCTTATAATCTTTGATACGCTTTCGTTTCCCATCCGTATAAAGCCAAAATCACCACTACTGTAGGATGTGAATATCTCACCACAGGAAGTAACATGAAATAAAGCACCCGAATCAATAATCCAATCATTAACATGGCACTTGGGATTATCATCACAAACAATAACTACATCAACATCAGATAGATACACAATCGAATCTTTATCGTCATCTTTTTCCTTAGACTTCTCCTTATTAAAAAATTTGCACTCTCGTCTTATGTGACCCGGCTTCTGGCAGTGAAACAAATTAATTCTTTTCTATCTCTTGACCTTATCCCTTGGATTTGTCATCTTCAGGAGAGCTTCTCCCTTTGTTTTTGCACCTACTTTGTGTGACAAAAACTTGTGACTCAACACTAATCACCATGGTATCTCTTCACCTCTGTTCCTCATTAAACAAACTATCATTAACTATATCCATAGTCAGCTTGCGATTAGGAGCGGAGTTACTCAGCGATACAACCAATGTCTCCCAACTATCAGGCAAAGAGCTCAACAACAACAAAGCCTGCATCTCATCGTCATTTACCATCTTCATCGTACTCAACTGATTTATCAAACTCTGAAAATCACTCAAGTGTTCTGCAACGGAGTTTCCATCAGCTTGAATTTAGAATTCATAAGCTTCCTAATAAAAAAAAGCTTTATTTTGCGCTGTCTTCCTTTCATACATGGACTCTAATTTTTTGCAGAGAGCATATGCTTTAATTTCTGTGGCAACATGATGAAACACACTTTAATCAATCCACGATCTGATCAGACCAATAATTTCCATGTTCATCTTGGTCCACTACGCTTCACTCTTGTTTGTGGGCTTAACTCCATCGTTTTCAAGTGACTCGTACAAATTCTTACAGTAAAGCAAATCCTCCATTATTGGCTTCCAAATTGCATAATTTGTAGCCTTGAGATTAATCATACAACCTGCTGTCCAATCCTTCCATTTAATTCGCACAAAAAAATCACAAAAATAACCAAGCTCTGATACCACTGTTGGGAAAAGTACGCCTAAAAATAATCTCAATCCCGCGCGGGAATTACTTTTCCATCTTTGTGAAATTAAATATGAAATCAACAAAGCCATTTATGAGAATGAAACTAACAAATAACCATTCACAAGCAAGACACCAAATTTACGTGAAAAACCTCCTAAATTCAAGAGGTAAAAATCACGGGTCAAACTCCAAATCTCCACTATATCACTAATAATGGGCTATAATCCTCTCAAGTTTTATGCCCTAAAACTTATGGTTACATAATAAATTAAGAGAATATAAATTTACCTTTAATTAGGTTGAGAAATCTAATTAACTTCACCACCCAAAAAAAACACCCCAAGCAATAAAGTCTTCAAGTTTTAAATTGAAGGGAGATAACGGTGGATACTTACGAACAACAAACTGTAATACTCTCAATTTATTCTTTTGACACCTTTTTGCTAATGTGGGCCCAAGTGCAAAATTAGAGTTCACGTGACCTAATTGAATTAAATGCACAATTAGGGTTCCACGATCTCATTAAATGTGCAAATTAGGGTTCGCATAACCTAATGGAATAAAGACGAAAAAGTCAGAAATAAATGTGTTAGACCCGGGAGAAGCCTCCACGCGTCCTGAGGCAGAAGACTCGTGGAGGCGACTCGTTTTGGGAATTGATTGAGGGATTGGATTGGTGGCTAGAAGGACAGGGCAATATGGGCATTATTCTAATGACTAAAGGGTATTTCTGGAATTTTCCTGAAAGCATGTGTCTTGGACATGACTACTTTCTAGAAAACCCTATAAATACCCATTCCATTCCATTGGGAAGGGGACCGCTCTAGAGACACAAGACTTGAACTCTTTTGGTGACTTAAGGCTTGGATATTCCACCTAAAAGCACTAAAAGGGTTTGTATACTCGCTCTCAACTCAAAGGACTCAACAAGAAGGCTCTTGGAATTCCAATAACCCTAACACGGTTTTCGGATTCTAGGGGTTCTGCCACGCGTCGTTGGAGTAATCGCCCTCCTGTCGTTATCCCATCTTCAATAAATCAATCAATTCCGTGCTCTTCGTGGATTTCTCTCCTCCTCGATCAGCCAACACGAAACCATAACTAGCAAGGCACGATTTCCTTGCCCACAGCTAACAAGCTTTTCTATTGTCTAAAATAAGATTCATCATAGCCTTATTTATAATACTATTCCTAATCCATTCCTATTATGGATTAGAAACAATTTACTCACCTAATCAAATTAGGGATCACTTCTCCTTGCTTTGATCATGGACCAATCTAACAAGTAAATTATTTTTCAACTTGGATTCCAATAGTATTTTTACAAATTAATAAGCTCTCCTTAATTTAATTCCAACTTAGATTCCTTTAAATCATAATAAAATCTCCAACAAAATCGTAATAAACAATTACGGGCTGGTTCTGCCCCAACTTGGGGTCTTTGGTTTTGGTGTTAAAATTCTCGTCTAATTAACATTAATTTACCCTTTTCAGGTAAATATGATCTTGAACGAGGTTCTGAGATTATATCCACCAGTAATTGAACTAACTCGGATTGTCAGAAAAGAAACCAAACTTGGGGAATTGACCATACCAGCTGGCGTGCAACTCATGATACTAACCATTTTAGTTCACCATGATCCCAAGATTTGGGGAGAAGATGCTAAAGAGTTCAAACCAGAAAGGTTTTCGGAAGGAGTATCTAAAGCAACAAAAAACCAATTCGCTTATTTTCCATTTGGTTGGGGTCCTCGAATTTGCATTGGACAAAACTTTGCATTGTTAGAGGTGAAAATGGCCTTGACAATGATTTTGCAACGCTTCTCGTTTGAGCTTTCACCCTCTTATGCTCATGCTCCGTATACTATAATAACTCTTCAACCCCAGTTTGGAGCACACTTGATTCTTCACAAACTACAAAGTTAGGTTTGTAGGTTGAGTATATGAATATGGATTGAAAAGTACTATAAATAATGGTTATTATTTGTATGTGAGTTATAGAACTTCGTGTGTTCGGATGGAACATTATCAAAAAATAATTACCTAGTATTTGTATATATTGTGTTGGTTCACACTTTTAAAAGAAGTGAAAGCCTATTCCAAAAATGAATCTTCTATATATATAAAAATAGTCATGTAATTATTAATCTCAGTTCTCTCTCTCTCTCTCTCTCTATATATATATATATATATATATATATGTTTTCTCATATTTAATTTAATTAATTCATGTGATCAGCACATGACTTGAAATTGAAAAGAATCGATTCAGAAAACGATTTAAGCATTAGTGTTAACTATGAGGACGAAAGTGTACATTTTATCAATTGAGGGACTGTTTTAGAATTAATTGACAATTTGGAAGGACATATATGTAAAAAAAAAGTATGCACTAGAACACACTAACTGGTGGTTAGTTGAAACCCCGACCTTAAATAATTAGAAAGAAGAAAGTTCCACAACATCGCAGAAGCAAGATATATCACATATAATGATGAATATACTATAGATAATAACATGTTTTGGACCGAGATATTAAACAACACAGAGTGGATGTTAGTAAACTCATTAGCTTTAATTGTTAAAACTTAAAATAAACATATTGGACTGATCATGAAGTCACCTCCCAATCATATATACCAAATTTGATAAAACCCACCTAATTGTATTATTTTTTGTTGCTCTGACTAATTTAATTTGTGTGATAAATCTAAAAATTAAGTATTATTAATTACAAGATTTATTATGTCATTGCAGTTGTTAATGAATATATTGTCAGGATGGGGATGTTATGGTTCGAGTATGATCATTCGTAGCAATGTTACTTGACAAATGACCTAATTGAGGGGTTCGAACATGCATGGGTACAATCTGTCGAAGGCCATAAGGTCACCCAAAACATTTAACCATGTTCTTAACTTTGTATTCCACACCAGGCAAGAGGCAGAACCAAGGCGCCAATCTTAAGATAAATGACACGTTTAGAGCCAATTAATATAATAACATTGTGTGTCTTGCACATCTTATACTTTGTATTTATAGAGTTTTTACATCGTATTAGGAGAGGGTGATACTTAGTTGAGTCAACTAAGGAATTATCCTTTGTTGAGTCCCCGTAGGGAAGGAGATTATGGAATCTTTTATAAAAATTATTAGCTGATACTTGGATGACAAATAATGTCAAAGCCGTATAAAAATATCTTTGGCTTGCCCAAGTTCAAGGAAACCAGCATGTATTTAGCCGGGCTCACGGGTCAAGTCCAATTAGTTGCCGGCGAAATATGGTTTTAACATTGCACCACACTCCACATTTTATTCGTAAGACTAAGAAGTAAGAACATTAAAGTTCAAAATTATTAGTCAAAGTTCTTTGGGCTTCTCGCCCAAACAAGATAGAGTATTAAACTCCGGACGTTAGGTATGACCAACTAGATAACGACATTGTTTTTAAATAAATCCGTTCGCAATATTAAACAGCAGATGTCAAATTCAATTTTTTTTAACTTTTTAGGTATCAAAATATTAAAATACAAGTGTCAAATAATAAAGATGCGTTTCCTGTAACTGAACGTGCAACTTTGTACGAAGTTTTTGTTACCCAGTCGAAGAAATTGAAGAAAAAATACAATATAGTTGATGAACATGCAACTTTGTATATATGAAGTTACAGAAACATGGGTGGAAACTAAGGGTCGTGAATTTATTGGTTTGTGATCTTATGAAATTTATGATTATCGGATTCTACTTTTATAAGGATATCAGTAATCTCTTTAATCTTCAGGTGGGACCAAACCTAACTTATTTGATCACTGCTCTCTTTGGTGTTTTGAGAGCCAAGGACTAGATAAATTTAGCCAGCCGTTATGAAAGATCTAAAATGATGGTACTTTTCTCCACCATAAAGTTGCCGGAAAAATCATAAAAACTTCATGACATCTAAATTTAATTAGAATGCCAAAAAGAGGAGATGGGGATGTTAAAGGAAACCCATATCTATTATTTGACAGTAATTTAATAATGCGGAACCTACAAAACTAGAAAAAAATTAATTTGACATTCGCAATTTAATACTGTGGACAAACTTACTTAAAAACGACGTCGTTTTCCAATTGGTCATACCTAGCGTCAGTTTAATACTGCGGATGAGAAACTTTTATAAAGAGTGATATTTTGGACATCTGTCTCATTCGCAATATTAAACTGCGGATGGGGGTTTTATTAACCGTTCGATCTACAGATAGACGGTCACGACCTAACATATTAATACTCACCTGCCGCTATAGTCTGTGGCTGCAACCCATATGGCTATGGTTCATTTAATGTAAAGATGAGTTTATTTTTATGTATACATAATGTAAAAATAAAAAATAATATAAAGATACATAATATAAAAATAAAAGATAATGATAAGTCTGAATAAAAGATAAATTTATTTTTATAAATACATAATGTAAAAATAAGATAAGTTTGAATAAAAAATAAATATAATAAGACCAAATTTTTTTAAACCTACCCAAATTCAAGAAAAGCTAGCATGTATTTAGTTGGGTTCATTGGGTCAAGCCTAATTAGGAGTTGGCAAAATAAAACCTTAATACTTATAAATGAAAAAAAAACATTTAATAGCTTATATTCGCTATTCAACAAAATAATTTTTCAAAATATTATTATTTATAAAATATTTATAATAATAATTTATGTATGTAGTCAAAATAAATTAGTGGAGATTAGTTGGTACCTCTTGAGCTGTTGAAGTGGCACCTTATAATAAAGATAGTAACGGCCACAAGTAGTTCTACGGCGACAGGATTTGAGTGACCGGTCTAGCGACCGGCCGAATTTTATTTTATTTTATTTATTTTTTTTTAAAATGTCTCCCAAATAATTTATAAGATTTATTGGAACTGGAATTTTTACAGAAAAAAGTGTTTTGGATATCATTTGGATACACGTAAAAAATATGTCTGTACAGTCTGTACAGACATATTTTTTACGTGTATCCAAATGATATCCAAAACACTTTTTTCTGTAAAAATTCCAGTTCCAATAAATCTTATAAATTATTTGGAAAAATTCGGCCGGTCGCTAGACCGGTCACTCAAATCCTGTCGCCCAAGACTTGTTGTTTATGTTTAGTGAGAGCTTTAGTACAAAATTATAATACATATAATAAATAATATTAAAAGTTAATATAAATATAACATAATACATTGATAATTATATACATATAAATTGTATGTCAAACACAGTAATATAAAATTACGAAAATATTATAAATCATTATATAAAGTGGACAAATTCTTCTTCATATGAGTAAAAACTAATGGACTTTAGAAAATATATAAATCTAGCAGAGAGCTAAATGTAAATAAACCAAAAATTTTAAAAATCAAAGAAAATAATATAAGCGATGGCCCCACTTTACCCCTCCATCTATTAATAACTAAATATTGTAGGGATGATATATGACAAGGAGTCTAGATTCAACAATTTTATACTCAAGTGGAAACAAAGAATATTTTGAACATTTTGACAAGCAACCAAGCCAGGTCAGTAGATCCTTCGTTGGAATGTAATTTTCGTTTACACATGCCCGATACCCGTTACAATAATTTGTACCCTCTCCCTTCTTGTTGACAAAAAAAAACAGTCACACTATAAGAAAATGACTTATTTTCGACGGAATATTTTGTCGAAATTAAGAATATTCCGTCGAGGATATCTTAATCCCGACAGAATATTCAGTCGGAGATTCTGTCGGATTTAAGCACGTCGAAATTAAGTACGTCAATATTTCAGTTGAGGATTACTAATTTTGACAGACATATGGTCGACCAAATATTCCGTCGATGTTAGTCTATCCTCGACTGAATAACATCCGTCGAGAGTATTCAGTTGGTATTTAGGCCACCACCTGCCAACATACTGTTGGTTGAAAATTCCGTCGATTTTAGACTATTCTCGACCGAATATCTTCCGTCGATCTTATTCGGTCAGTAGTAAGCTGCCACGTGGTACATCCTGTAAAATGTAAAAGGGATTATCTCCGACAGAATTTCGCCGAGTTTACCTCCTTCCGTCGAGGATAAGGAGTTTTTTTAAATATCTGCTCTATTTTGGCAACATCCAGGGTTTTAACCCACATTTTTATACCTATAAACCTGTTTATATTTCTAACAGTACAATCAACGTAATAATAACATTCCAATCACATGCATACAAGTCCAACATATATAACTTCTTGTTCACATGCATACAAATCCAACAAAAACATTTTCATACTCTATATTAACTAAAATATTTCTTTTTCTCCATAAGATATACAAAAATACTCTTGAATTACGTACAATACTCCATAATATATACAAAAATGAATTATATACAAGGTTTAAACTACAAAAATGTCAAATATCAACTAACACTACAAGAAAAAGCATTATTTCCGACGGAACTAAGATCGACTGAACAACTTTCGAGGACGCGTTTGGGCCGATGTTGAGTCAGCCCTCGACTGCTCAGGTATACTATTCATTTTAAATTCAAATATATATTCTGTATGTAATTTAATTTTCATTTAGTTATCTTTAACTGAATCATATATATGGACTAATGAGTTGCATTATATTATATCAACAGGGTGACGAGCGGGATGACAATGGTGGCGATTTTCATACTCCAGAGCAGCATCGACGCCCGCCCGATGATCCTCCTCATACCGAGGGCTCTACTAGCTAGTTTTACTTAGTTTATATTCATTTAATTTGTAGTTTACATTATTTTTGATGTATTAATGTAGTTTAAACTTTGGCATTTAGTTTAATTTAGCTTAATTAGATGTTTGATATACATTAGTTTAGATTAATTATAATTCGTCTTTTGGTTATATCATTAGCTTGTGTATGTGTATGTGCTGTTGGAGGTTATATTGTTAGCTTATGTATGGGTATGTGCTGTTGGAGTACAGGTACAAGATGTGGGTTAAATCCCTGGATATTGCAAAAACAAATTAAATATTAAAAAAATAGTCATTATTCTCGAAGGAATATTACTATTCTCGACGGAATTCTGTCGAAAATAAGAACTTCCAAAATTTGGCATTCTGACACGTGTCATGCTTATCACCGACCGAATACTATTGACCGAACATTTTCAGTCGGACATATAGTACCCTCGACCGAATATTCGGTCGATGATAAGTCCGTCGAGGTGAAGTATCCCCGACTGAAAGATCGATGGACTTAATTTCGACCTGCTTATATACGACCGAATTTTCGACCGAACATTCCGTCGGAAATAATATAACCTCGACGGAATTAACCCTTTTTGTTGTAGTGTAAACTAAGTCAAGCTAGTAGTACTACCGTCGGTGTGAGGAGGATCATCGGGCGGACGTCGACGCTGCTGCTCTGGCGTATGAAAATAGTCATCGACGTCGTCCCTCCGCTCGTGATCAGAATGAGAATCCAGTTGATACAATTAAAAATATAACTTATTAGTCCATATATATAATACAATTAAAGATGCAAATAAATGAAAATTAAATAACATGCAGAATACGGAAATTTAAAATGAATAATATACCTGAGTAGTCGAGGGCTGACTTAACAGCGGCCCAAAAGCGTCCAAGAGTAAGGTAACCACCATTCGGACCACCTCTTCGCGTATTGCAACGAACTGCTCTGGAGGGATACCCGTACTCTCGGCGGTGGCACCAGCTGCGATGTCCTAAGCTAGCTGATGGAGACGAGCACGACTGAGGAGGTCCTGATGACGGAATAAAGGATCTGTACCATACCGCCCTGACACCGTCGCTATAACCCACTAGAACATAGCGTCGTCTAAGCCAACGCCCGTATGTGATGGTCCCACGGAGGCTCTCAGACGCAGATGCTGGCTAGTGCCTACAAAAATAAATATAATATTAATAATAATCAAAATCCGTAAAAATTCATGAATGAGAAATCTATACTAAAATATTATACCTCCAGGTAGTGTATAGGCTGGTATCCTCGGCAACCCCATCACTCAATACCAACCGGTAGTGCCACTAGGAGGATCCTAAGACGCTACCCAAAGAGCCATCTCCTCATCATGAAATAAACTAATCTCATGTGGAGGGATAGTAGAATCTAACGTTTCGGGATCGCCCCTAGCTGCTTGCAATTCAGCTACACGCGTGGCCCAGAGCTTCTCAAATCGGTCCTGTAATTTAATATATGTACGTGTGAGTTAACTCGATATCATCATATTAATTACGTAATATGATCCTAAATTATAATCATTGTAATAAATGTAGTACCCGTATAGCTAATGATTCGGGAGACATCGTCGACCCCGAAGTCGAATCCTTCGGCGTATAGACACTATCCCAAAACTCCATCATAGTAGGAGGTCGGCCCAAGCTGTTTCGCATGGCCTAAATCATACATTAATTAATATCACATTACTTTACTATAAATGCAGTTTAATATTAAACTAAACTAAATATAAATACATCCTAAGCTACTTCGCATGGCCTAAATCATTGGTTTGCTCAAATTACTACTGCTGCTCAAATTGATCATGATTGAAACTTGAACTTTGGACCTTGATTGATTTGCAGAAAGTTAGAAATGTAGATTTGCGGTCATGACTCATGAATTGTTTCTATTTAAAGTTATTGCCTTGATGTAATGATGTTACTAGAAATTGTATCATAGTATAATTAATATTAAAAATTTATCTTTGTAATTTTTGTAATACATGTATTTGTATATATAAATGAAAATGAAGTTTTTTTTAATTTTTTGTCTCATTTTGGTGTGATCCATCTCAGGCTCGAGCTCGAATAAAAAGGCTCGCGAATTACTCGTTGTGAAAACAGGTCGAGTAACTTCGAGCCGAGTAGTATCGAGTAATTAATCGAGTCGAACTTGAGTATACTTGAAAATTATCAGTTTGAATTCGAGTCGAATCTGAATACAATTTTTTTAATCCAAGTCGAGCTTGAGCATTAGGGTGTTCGAATCGACTCGGGATCATTTTCACCCCTAAGTGTTGACACGCACACAGAGAGATCACCTCCCGACCTACATATCAATATTATATTGATTAATTAATCAAAATTAATTTTATATTAACCACTCGACTCATCAGTCTTCTAAACGGTGTGCGCCCTGTTTTTATACTCCATCAGTCCCATAGTTATAGGCTGATTTTTCATTTTGAGATGTCCCAATATATAGACTACTTACTATTTATAAAATTTAGTTGGTTCATTTTTACTTTTATGCCCTTATAATAAATATTCAACCATTACCCTTTTTTGAAGAAACAACATTCAATACCATTATTTTTATCACCACATTTAATGTTGTTGTATTCTCTTTGGTTAAAGTTTATGGATTTTAATGGTCAGTACACGTCAATCAATAAAGTTGAGAGTTCTAGTGTGATAAGTAAGGAGTAATTAACTTATTCATTAATTTTATATTAAGGGGTATATATGGAAAATTTATGTTAAAAATTGTCACTTAACTATTTTCTTAAATTATATGTTAAAAGAAATCAGCCTATAACTATGAGACGGAAAGAGTAGATCATTTATAATATTGCTTACAATGTTGTGGTTTTTTATACCCTGCCTTCACAATGTTGTTATGACATTTATTTAGCATGGTATGAAATAATATACTACACATATTTAAGAAAATTGTGTTATTTTATATTGTTAGATAGTAATAAAAAAAAGTCTTTTTTATCGTGAAAGAAGACTCATTAAATCCATTAAAAAAACTCTTTGAAAATTATGTATCATTTTATATTGTTAACCATGTATACTCAACATGTAACCATTTATTATTTAATCAATTTTTATTTCATCAATGTATGCATTTTTTTTATTTTGATAGGCATATACCTAACAGTAACCACACTCATGTAATAATTTTTGGCAAAAAATAATTATTGCCTATTCTTATATCTAATCTTTTGTTACCAAAATGTTATTACAAATTTTGAGTTCAAATTAAATCAAATCAAATTCATTAAATCAAAACTTAATTCACTATCCAATAACATCCATTTTGACCCAATTAGAGATATATTTTGACCTCTTTTGAGTCAATTCGTGAAATTTCAAGATTCAAAATTAATATGAAGTTATTTAGTTTTAATACAAATAAATATAACAATTGTAAAATAACTATAAAGTACTATTAATTATCATCTTGTTGTTTTTAAAATTTTAACAAAATTATATTAATTTGGATTTTAGGATTTCGAGATATGATTTTAAAAAGTCAAAATTTATATCTAATTTTGGAACGAAGACAGTGCTTTTTTTTTTGAAAAAAAAATACAAATTGGACTCTTTTTAAGAGTACAAGGTAGAATACAACTATATAAATGCTTATATATAATATTTGGTAATTAAAGAAACAAAAAAAGAAAAGAAAATGTTATTTTGGGATAAAGAGACTTTTTAAAATAAATATGTTTTCTAAGCATGTTTGGCACATATGTTAAAACTGGTGTTAGGCCCACTTATTCTCTTCTGCACTAATCAAGTGTTATGTATTTTTCTTCTAATTAACTTTGATGAATTTCTGAATTTAGATTAATTAAGATTTATATATAATTAATTCCAAGTTGTTATATATTTATAGAGGAGTAGTTGATCGTAGTGGTTACCGTCTTCACAGCATGCGCGAATAATTATGAAAACGTTATTGTCCAATGGTAAGTTTAAATTTTGAAATATGACCGTTAATCTATATTTGACTCATAACTATATGATTACAGTTTATATAATTTATATTAAAAACAGATAATATAATTTTAATTATTAAATATAATTATAACAAAATTTTATAAATCAAAATTAATTCATAATCATATTTTATCATACCTAATTTTGACTTATTTATTGTTTCAGGACAACAGATCATTATCTTTGTTGGTTTGATTATAGTTGGACAAAGAAATTATTGCACTAAGACAATCATGTAGACATAATTTTTTTCCAAGCTAGACAGCTATAGCCTATAGGAAAGAACAAAAGTTAATTTGGCGGAGTTGGTTTAAATTATTCTATAAAATTTGTGGTTGCATCACTCCAGGGCAATGTACCATGTGATATATATATATATATATATATATATATATATATATATATATATATATATAGAGTCCGGATCAGGTCCTGGACTCCCGGATTTTGTTAAAATCCGGACTTTTTTTTTTTTTTTTTGCTTTTTTTTTTGAAACAACTAAAAAAAAAAAAATTTATGGAATTGGAATTTTTACATTATACAGTGTTTTGGGCGTGATTTGGATGCCTATAACAAAACATGTCTGTACAGTCTGGGCAGACTGTACATACATTGGTTGGTGTAGGTATTAAAAACACACCCAAAACACTGTATTATGGAAAAATTTCAGTTCCATAATTTTTTTTTTTTTTAGTTGTTTCAAAAAAAAAAGAAAAAAAAATTTGGTCCGCATTTTGATCCAGTCCGGACTCCCGGACTGGATCCGTTGTCTATATATATATATATATATATATATATAAATCCATATCCGGACCCCCTTTTTTTTGCTTTTTTTTTAAAAAAAAAACTAAAAAAAAGTTTAATATTTTATGCAACTGAAATGAACGATTTAAAAATGAACCAACTATATAATTAGTGACTGTTTTTTCTGTCGCTATAGCCGGTTCGTTTTTAATTTGCTCCATCCAGTTCGCTGGAGAAGCGGACTATATATATATATATATATATATATATATATATATATATATATATATATATATATATATATATATATATATATATACATGGAGATCACTATCTTTACATATATTTTTAATATTTCTACATGTTTTTTTTATATGAAGGTGGGATATATTGTATGCTCATGTGAAAGAAGATTATGTGAAAATATCAAAAATATAGTTAAAATATTAGTTCCTTTTATATATATATACTAGCTGGGTCCCGTGACTCCGGCACTGTATGGGCAGTGAAATTTATCTCAAACTTAGAATGGTCCAGATGATTTATTAAGTGAGCGGGAAATTCAAAATCATTATTAGATAGATAGATGTATTTTATTAGATAGATGTATGGACGGTGAGATTTATCTCAAACTTTGGACGGCCCAGATGATTTATTGAGTGAGCGGAAAATTCAAAATCATTTATATTTTATTAGATAGATATATATAGATATATAGAGGAAGAGACAGAGATAGAGAGAGAGAGATTGAAGAAGACGAAGAAAACACTCTTTCGTGAAGAAGGATGCCAAAAATAATAGAAAAAGAGTTGGAGAAAAACGAGAATTATGTCTCTTATTATAAAATGGAGCAATATTACCCTAAAATTGCACAAGTAGGATATTTAAAATAGACAAATTTAATACATTATCCTTATTATGCTATACCTAATTTGAACATACAAAAGGGAAACTAATGTTCAAATTTTAGTTTGAGCTGACTTTAGTATGGTTTCTATATTTGTGACAATATATATTTTTATTTTATTAGTTTAAATAATTAGACTGGATTAAGTCCAACTGGATTAGCATACACCAACCACAACTAACACTTTTCTAAATTTTGATTTAGTTTTCTTGTAGTTTTATGTACACGAAACAAAAACGTCACTTGGTTCATTCATACACCAACCACTACAGACTTCATCCACATGAAGTCTATATATAAATACAAAATTGAAAAGGGAAAATAATTTATATATCAATTAATTTTATGCTTAAGTTAAAATAGTACGAAAATATTCACACCCAAATTAAGTTTTCAATAAAAATATTGTCACACTATTTTATAACTTGATGAAGATAACCACCAACTTAAAACATCACTCCATATCCATGTTTTCCCTGTTAGCCTCAGCTACACTAGTATTTTCCGAAAATAAATGTGAATCAAAATGGTGAACACAAATAGCCAATAAAGAATATTATTACTAAGATAAATAATTTATCAATAACATTCAACAATAATAAATAAGATATTTAGAACATATGGTAGATAATATACGTTTTCAACAATTAACTACAGTAGAATGAACAATCCAGTAAAAGAGTCAAACTGTGACGCCCCCAAAATAAGTATACATCATTCATCTTGAGTCGCTAAATACATGGTATAAAATTCAAATATAATTTAATTATACAACAGTCGTGTAAAATACGACAAAACATAATCTAAGAGTTTTAATAAGAATATTGTCATCTAGACAATATTCACACTCAATGGAGTTCTCATTACATTTATTGTCACACTATTTATAGAATAGTGAGAGGACTACTAAAATAACCATCTGGACCGTCAATCCGTTCCCCGACTCGTCCCAGCTATATTCTCATTTCCTGAAGAGAACAGTGAAAGAAAGGGTGAGCTCAACTAGCACAGTAAGAAATATTATGACTAAGATAATGCAGAATAATTTATCGTTAGCCTTCAACAGTGTTAAACTGATAAAATATAACAAACATCAAGTTTAACTGCAGCGGAACAAGTAATCCATTAGAAGAGTCAAGTAGAGAATAAAATCTACTATCTTTTATGATTTAAAAGGGTTTTCATCACTTTTATTATAAGACCCAAACTTTTATGAATAAAGAATAATTTTCTCAAAATATATTTTTAAAAATTATGGTATGGATTTGATATAATGTTATAGTTGTTGGTAATATTTATAAATTTTATAAAGTAAGCAAGTGATTATATAATATTCGATTGGTCGGGAATATTCGTTTTAACAAGAAATATTCGTTTTAACATTATATCAAATCCACACCATAATATTCAAAAATATATTTCGAGAAAATTATTCTTTATTCATAAAAGTATTATCTTTTTATAAAAATAATGGCGAAAGTGTTACCGTTAAAACTGTTGAATTACCCGGTAGTAAAAGTACAGTAATACGCATGGTTGCATAGTAGCACACAGTATTGATTATTGATACTTACGTGAGAAGTCACTCAGTTATACTCAATTATTGCTACAGTAATTGCTGCATCATATCTCTCATATTAATGATTCAATTATTGTCATAGTATCATCTGTATTATTTTTATTTTTATTAAATCAATAATTGAGACGACAAATTTATTCATATTATTATTTGTAATATTGACAATGTCTAGAAGTTCTGTCAAGGAGAGGTTTGGTAACCTAATTGCGCGCCAATAAGGAGAAATCCTTATTGGAAAACCCCCTCTTTCCTAGGAACGACCTGGTTGTTAAATATTGTGAGTTATAATATTAATGATGAATAAGTTGTGTTGATTAAAGATGAATTTGATAGTTCCATTGTGTTGGGATTATTTGTGTTAATGGAAATTGACATCTATTCCGATGATAATTGATGTCTGGAGGTTATATTGATAAATCGGGTAATTTATCGGATAAATGAGCAATTAATTGCTACTAATTCACATGCTTATATAACTATTTGTTTACATGTGTGTACTATTGAATCACATTCTTGTACTATTAGGGGAGTTGGCGCAAGATTGATAATACTTGTATGACTAAGTTAAAAATTGAGGTATAATTGAAAGTACTATACTGTAATTAGTTTTTTTACATGATTATACTATTAAGTCACATGAATGAACTATTAATTCACATTATTTACTATTAGGGGAAGTGGTGCAAGTTTGTTAATACTTGCAGGACTAAATTAAAAATAAAAAAGAGGAAGGTATTATACTATAATATTTCGAGCCCTAAAACGTGCAATTATCGAAACTATATTTTCATATAAATAGAAGCTATAAGACCCCAACTTATTATTAATGAAATTAAATTTCCCCTATTTATTATTTTTAAATAGTAAATAATGTCCAAACTGTCAACATGTAACTTCTTTGTAGAGTAAAATTCAAGAATGCTCAGAAAAATATTTTCTTGAAAAGATACTGGATGAAGCGCAAATATCAAGGATATTTCACTAATTTCATGGAGTATAAAAGTAAAAACTTAAACCAGCTGAGTATTGTAAGACCCCAACTTATTATAAATAAAATCGAATTTCCTCTAATTATATTTGTGAATATTAAGGTATTAATTTGATATAATTCTCTGGTTATGGGTGAAATGTGCAAATTTTGCAAAATATGCAAGTGGTTATAAAATAATCATTGTTGTCGGGGAATATTCGTTTGGTCATATAATATTCTTATTGTCGGAGAATATTCGTACGACAACGCAGTCATTTGTGGGCCCCATAACAGAATAACTGTCGGATGAAGTAAAACGACAAGTTTGAATTTTTATAAATAATGACATAGTTTTTACCGTTAACACTGTTGAAATACCCAGTGATTAAAATACAGTAATACGCGTGGATGCACAGTATTGATAAATTATTGATCCTTACGTAAGAAGGCACTACTCAATAATTGTTACAGTAGTTACTGTTCAATATTTTATTTTATTGATTCAATAATTGTTGCGTTGATATTTTATATTATTATTTTTTCAATAATTGTCACTACACAGTATTTCCCATTATCAGATCAATAATTCATATTATTTGAATAATATTATTAGATAGCATTATTGGAAATGTCTAGAAAGTTCTGTCAAGGAGAGGTTTGGTCACCTAATTGCGCGCCAATAAGGAAAAATTCTTATTGGAAAGCCCCCTTTTTCCTGGGAACGGTCTGGTTGTCATAAATATGATTCTGTAATATTATTTGTGAATAATTAATTATTAATTCATATGATAAGGAAATATTTATTTTATGTGGATATAAATGTTGGATATATTTATTGTGGTTAAAAATGAAGGAGTTAATGTTGAGGTGTTTTATTAGTATTTTTGTCGGAATGAATGTATTAAAAATTAAACCAGTGTTTTTGAGATATATTGTGTGAGTTATAATTTTTAATCCGACCGTTGAATTATTGTAATTTTTGGATATGTTATACATATATAAGTTGAGTATATGTTCACAAATTTTGAACCGTTAAAAATGAACGTATGATTTGTTATGAATTTTAAGAGGTAACTGATTCAGAAATTAGGTTTATAAATGATTTTGGTGGAAAATTCTAGAATTGAGTGGGCCCCACTTGTAGTTGGTGAAGAAATGTACTGAATTTATTTCAAATGTGGTGAGTGGGAATAGTAGCAGGTAAAGTCATCTGGTTGCAGGTCAAGTCTGCTAACATTTTCCTATAAATAGAGGGCTAAGTTAGAATTGAAAATCACACCAGAAACAAGTTTTCTCTCTTTCTCTCTCTCTAGATTATTGAGTGTATTTTGTGAGTATTTAGATACATTATGAGTTTCTATTCATCAGTGCAAGTTTCCTTCAGCCTTATACCGATATTCCGATCAGAAGTACTGATATTTTGAGGTAAGGGATATTATTTTCTTCATATATAATATTATTTCTTCAATATCATTATACCGAAGTATTGATATGAATTTTTATCAAATTTGGAACTTTTTGTGTCGGAGTTACTATTCACATATACGGCACTATTCACGAATACGACACTATTCACCGAAAAATGAAATTTTCTTCTTTTTGTCCAAGATGTCTATTATGGTTACTATCTTTGATTGTATCCATGTTTTGATCTTTATTTTTGAATTCTGCTTCAAAATTGGTATTTATGAAGTATTATTGATCTTGGATAAACTTTTATACGAATCCCTACTATTTGTCCTTCCGTTTCACTGGATTCATTTTCTTTAAAATATTTTTCATCATCCTCAGTCCTAAATGATGATATTACTAAATATCTTCGGCCTGTAGTGCAAAGATAAATGATTAACTGATGAATATCTTTGGCCCGTAGTGCAAAGATGAACAGGTGTTGAGATGAACATGACCAACTGGTGATACAAATGAATATCATTGGCCTGTAGTGAAAAAGATGAATATTTGATTAAAGATGTATATTGATTGTTGTTACAGGGATAAAATATTGATGATAGACTTTTAAATCTTAGAAGATAGTAGAACTCATTCTCTACTTGACTCTCCTAATGGATTGTTATTTCCGCTGCAGTTGTTGATCTAAAACTTGTTGGCTATTATATTTTATCAGATTTTTCCCTGTTGAAGACTAACGATAATTTGTTGTATATTATCTTAGTCATAATATTCTTTACTGGGCTAGTTGACCTCACCCTTTTCCTTTTTGTTCCATTTTTCTCAAGAGGTGAGAACATAGCAGGAACTAGTCGGGGTACGGAGTGATGGTTCTAGAAAGATATTTTAGCAGTCCTCACTATTTATGTAAAATAGTGTTTGAATAATTGTAATGAGGACTTATTTGAGTGTGGATATTGTCTAGAAGACAATATTTGTATTTAAACTCACAGTATGTATTGTCGTATTTTGTACGACAATTGTATTATTGAAGTTGTAGTTTTCTTTCTATACTATGTATTTGGCGACTCAGAATGGGTGTTGTATACCTATTTTGGGGTCATCACAGTTGGTATCAAAGCTTAGGGATATGGTTTCTGGCGAATATCGGGGAATAGAACTAGGAGGGGAGAGATGAGTAAATCCTTCGTTAGTGTGTCTTATCTAAGCTTATTTGTTGGTCAGTTATAATATAGGGATATTATGTGATATGTTAATTTGTTTAATTAACCCTTGTTTTATGGCAGTATTTAAGAATGGCCGCTGAGAACATTAACAATGGAGTGTATGAGACTGTGGAACAACCTTTAGTTACAAACCAGGAGAACGTGCAACAGGAATGCAATATTCCTCCTATAAACAACACTACCGAGCAAACGATGAATGATGGAATTTTTAGGAGCTTTTTTCAGTTCATGCAAAACCAGACGAGGGAGACTAGTGTACAAAATACGGGTGTAAATGATAGCAATGCGCGACTTGTCACAGCGAAGCAATTCAAGGAGTTGGGACCACCATAATTTAAGGGAAAGTCGGATCCGATCATGGCGGAAACGTGGGTCAAGCAAATTACCAAGATATTTGATGTCTTGGGATGCACGGAGGAACAGAAGATTCCATTCGCTATCTTTATGTTCCGCGGTGAGACAGACTACTGGTGGGAGTCTGTGAAGCGTACCCAGCTAGCTGCACTCAGCATGTCTTGGGAAACATTTCAAAAACTATTCAATGACAAGTACTTTCCTGAAAGTATTCGTCATATGAAGGAGGTGGAGTTTATCAGACTGGAACAAAACAACATGACGGTGTCCCAGTACGAGGCGAAGTTTGCAGAGTTATCCAGGTTTGCACCTCATTTGGTCGAAAATGAGGAACGAATGACGAGGATGTTTCTGAGAGGTCTAAATCCCGAGATTCGACAATATCTTATATCTCATAAATATTTTTTATATTCAGATGTTGTAAACAAGGCTCAATTATTAGAGCGAGATAATGAGTATGTTCAACTGAGGGACCACAAACAGGGTCATACCGGTGACAACAGTCATTAGAGCGATGATAACCAACGAGGAGGGAAAAATACGAACAAAGGCGGTAACCACTCGGGTGGTCATCGTGGCCATGATAATAAGAGAGGTGAGTCAAGTGGAAATTTCAGAAAGAGGAGATTCAACAATGACGGGAAGACATCAACAGCAGCACCAGCACCAACAACAAATTCTAGGGGAGGAGAACGACCGCCAGTTAGATGTTATAAATGCGGGAAAGAGTGACATATCAGCCCAAACTGTCCACAACAATCCAAGGTATGTTAAAACTGTGGAAAGGAAGGCCACATAGCTCGGGATTGTTCTGTAGGAAAACCAAGTTCAACGGTGATGGTGACTCCAAGGGCTGTCCCGAATAAGTCGAAATCAACGGTTCCTAGGAAGAGCGTTTGTCGTGACTGGCCAAAACGCGAGAAACACGAACGAGGTGATTACGGGTAAGCTAATCTTGAACTCTTTCGAAGTTTATACCTTACTAGATACCAGTTCTACCCATTCTTTTATCTCTCTTACTTGTGCTCAATGTTTAAACTTGACTCCGGTGAAATTGGACTTTGACTTATCTGTTGAAACTCCGTTGGGTGAAACCTTCGTTACATCTACAGTTTATAAATCTTGCATGATCCAAGTTGGCACTATCACATTACCTGTTGATCTTATATCTTTAAAGATACTTGCTTTTGATGTGATTTTAGTAATTGATTGGTTAACCACTCATCATGCCAAAATTGATTATTTTCGTAAGGTTGTTAGTTTTCATATTCCTAACTAACCTGTCATACGAATTCAAACAACTAAACCACTAAAATCAGTCACTATCATATCAAGCCATAAAGCTATTCGTTTATTGAAAAACGGATGTCAAGCTTTCTTAGCCCATGTTATGGATTTGATCAAAGACAAGTCAGATTTGAATAATATTTCTGTTGTTAGAGAATTTTCTGATGTATTTCCTGAAGAACTTTCCGGTCTACCCCTAGAACGTTATGTTGAATTCTTTATTGACCTTGAGCCGGGTACAAAACCCATTTCTAAAACCTCATATCGAATGGCTCCTATTAAACTTCAGGAGTTAAAATTCCAACTACAGGAATTGTTAGACATAGGTTTCATTCGTCCTAGTACATCTCCTTGGGGTGCTCCTGTTTTATTCGTAAAGAAGAAAGACGGGAGTATGCGACTTTGTATTGACTACCGAGAATTAAACCATGTCACCATCAAGAATAAGTATCCGTTACCTCACATTGATGACCTGTTCGACCAATTGCAAGGAGCATAATTCTTTTCAAAGATCAATCTTCATTCTGGATATCATCAGCTGAAGATTAAAACTGAGGATATTCCAAAGACTGCCTTCAGAACTTGGTACGGGCATTATGAATTCTTAGTCATGTGTATTCAAGGAATATTTGGATTAGTTTGTTATTGTCTTTATTGATGACATCCTCATCTATTCCAAAAGTCGTGAAGATCATGAGCACCATTTGAAGCTGATACTTGAAAGGCTTCGTGAAAACAAACTTTATACCAAGCTGAAGAAACGCGAGTTCTGGCTTGAGGAAGTAGCATTCCTTGGGCACGTGGTGTCAAAACATGGAGTATCTGTCGACCCAGCGAAGATTGAAGCAACACAAAGTTGGGAGCAACCAAAGTCGGTGACCGAAGTGCGTAGCTTTCTGGGCCTAGCTGGTTATTATCGGAGATTCGTGGAAGGATTTTCTCGAATTGCTACTCCGTTAACTCAGTTGACTCGGAAAGATACAAAATTTTTATAAAGCGAGGAATGCGAAAAGAGTTTCCAAGAGCTCAAGAGGAGACTCATTTCGGCACCTGTTCTGGCAATACCATCTGGTACGGATGGATTTGTTATATACAGCGATGCTTCAAACAAAGGGTTAGGATGCGTTCTCATGCAACATGGGAAAGTCATAGCCTATGCCTCACAACAACTCAAAAAATATGAGAGGAATTATCCTACTCATGATCTAGAGTTGGAAGCAGTCATATTCGCGTTGAAAATTTGGAGATACTACTTGTATGGGGAGAAAGTGGAGATTTATACGGACCATAAAATCCTCAAATATTTCTTCACCCAAAAAGAACTCAACATGCGGCAACGACGTTGGCTTGAACTATTGAAAGATTACGATCACACTATTCAATATCATCCTAGAAAAGCGAACGTAGTAGCTGACACATTGAGTAGAAGATCATATGCGAGTAAGAGTGCAATATTGTTAATGCAAAGGCCCATTCTGTATGACTTGCAAAGGATGGAGGTAGAATTAAAGATTCCAGGGACCCACATGATGATGGCGAATATACAAGTAGAACCGACTTTAATCGATAAAGTTAAAGCTGCTCAAGCTACGGACCTGGAGCTGATACGTATGAAGAAGAAAGTGCAAGAAGGAGCTATTCCAGAAGCGAGAATCGATGAAGAAGGAATACTTAGATTCAACTCCAGACTTTGTGTTCCTAACGATTCTGACTTGAAGCATAGAATCATGATGGAGGCACACAACACCCCGTTTGCAATCCATCCTGGGAGTACCAAAATGTATCATGATATTCGACATACATTTAGGTGGAACAATATGAAGAGAGAGATCGCAGAGTTTTATCTCGAGGTGTTTAACTTGTCAATGTGTAAAAGCGGATCATCAAGTGCTAAAGGGTCCATTACAATCACTTGAGATTCCGAAATAGAAGTGGGAACACATTACTATGGATTTCGTTATAAGTCTTCTCAAAGTTTCTCAAGGCATAGATGCGATTTGGGTTATTGTTGATAGATTAACCAAGTCTGCCCATTTCTTACCGATACGTGAGACTTATTCCCTAGAACGTCTTGCTCGCATATACGTGAATGAGATTGTGAGATTGCATGGCATGCCAGTATCCATAGTTTCGAATCATGACCCAAGATTCACTTCACAATTTTGGGTTAGCTTGCAGAAATCTATGGGCATGGATTTACGATTTTGTTCGGCATACCATCCTCAAACGGACGGATAATCAGAGAGGACTATTCAAATCCTTGAAGATCTATTAAGACTTTGTGTCCTAGATTTTAAAGGAAATTGGAATAAGTACTTGCCACTGGTGGAATTCTCCTACAACAACAGTTATCAAGCAAGTATAGGCATGGCTCCCTTTGAGGCGTTGTATGGACGAAAGTGTCTTTTTCCAGTATGCTGGGACGAGGTGGGAGAAGCAACATTGTTGGGACCAGATTTAGTATGCATGACTACAGAAAAGATTCAAATGATTCGACAACGTATACAAACGGCACAAGATTGACAAAAGAGTTATGCGGATCTTCATCGAAAAGACGTGAAATTTAATAGTGGGGATCATGTATTGTTACGTGTTACACCATGGAAGGGAGTTACAAGATTTGGGAAGAGAGGAAAGCTCAATCCACGATTTGTTGGTCCATTTGAAATTCTTGACCAAATAGGAAATGTGGCCTATAGACTCGCATTACCTCCAAGTATAATCTCGTGTTCATAATGTTTTTCACATATCCATGCTTCGTAAATATATGAAAGACCCGAACCATATTATTGAGTTAGAACCGGATGAGATAGTCGAAGACTTAACGTATGAAGAGGTACCTGTCAAGATCTTGGATAGGAAAGAGCATGTCCTACGCACCAAAGTTATACCACAAGTTAAGATTTTATGGAAAAACCATGCTATTGAAGAAATGACCTGGGAGTTGGAATCAGAAATGAAAGCGAGGTATCCTCACCTTTTCGAAACACCAGGTACGTATGTCAATTTCGAGAACGAAATTTCATAAGGAGGGGAGGTTGTAAGACCCCAACTTATTATAAATAAAATTGAATTTCCTCTAATTATATTTGTGAATAATAAGGTATTAATTTGATATAATTCTCTGGTTATGGGTGAAATGTGCAAATTTTGCAAAATATGCAAGTGGTTATAAAATAATCATTGTTGTCGGGGAACATTCGTTTGGTCGTGGAATATTCTTGTTGTCGGGGAATATTCGTACGACGGCGTAGTCATTTGTGGGCTCCATAACAGAATAACTGTCGAATGAAAAAAACGACAATTTTGAATTTTTATAAATAACGGCGTAGTTGTTACCGTTAACACTGTTGAAATACTCGGTGGTTAAAATATAGTAATACGCGTGGATGCACAGTATTGATGAATTATTGATTCTTACGTAAGAAGGAACTACTCAATAATTGTTACAGTAGTTACTGTTCAATATTTTATTTTATTGATTCAATAATTGCTGCGTTGATATTTTATATTATTATTGTTTCAATAATTGTCACTGCACAGTATTTCCCATTATCAGATCAATAATTCATATTATTTGAATAATATTATTAGATAGCATTATTGGCAATGTCTAGAAAGTTCTGTCACGGAGAGGTTTGGTCACCTAATTGCGCGCCAATAAGGAGAAATTCTTATTGGAAAGCCCTCTCTTTCCTGGGAAGGGCATGGTTGTCATAAATGTGAATTTATAATATTATTTGTGAATAATTAATTATTGATTCATATGATAAGGAAATATTTATTTATGTGGATATAAATGTTGGATATATTTATTGTGGTTAAAAATGAAGGAGTTAATGTTGAGGTGTTTTATCAGTATTTTTGTCGGAATGAAGGTATTAAAAATTAAACCAGTATTTTTGAGATATATTGTGTGAGTTATAATTTTTAATCCAACCGTTAGATCGTTGTAATTTTTGGATATGTTATACATATATAAGTTGAGTATATGTCCACAAATTTTGAACCGTTAAAAATGAACGTATGATTTGTTATGAATTTTAAGAGGTGACTGATTCAGAAATTAGGTTTATAAATGATTTTGGTGAAAAATTATAGAATTGAGTGGGCCCCACTTGTGGTTGGTGAAAAAATGTGCTGAATTTATTTCAAATATGGTGGGTGGGAATAGTAGCAGGTAAAGCCATCAGGTTACAGGTCAAGTCTGCTAACATTTTCCTATAAATAGAAGGCTAAGTTAGAATTGAAAATCACACCAGAAACAAGTTTTCTCTCTCTAAATTATTGAGTGTATTTTGTGAGTATTTAGATACTTTATGAGTTTCTATTCATCAGTGCAAGTTTCCTTCTGCCTTATACCGATATTCCGATCAGAAGTACTGATATTTTGAGGTAAGGGGTGTTATTTTCTTCACATATGATATTATTTCTTCAATATCATTATGCTGAAGTATTGATCTGAATTTTTATCAAATTTATAACTTTTTGTGTCGGGATTACTATTCACGTATACGGCACTATTCACCGAAAAATGAAAATTTCTTCTTTTTGTCCAAGATGTCTATTATAGTTACTATCTTTGATTCTATCCATGTTTTGATCTTTATTTTTGAATTCTGCTTCAAAATTGGTATTTATGAAGTATTATTGATCTTGGATAAACTGTTATACGAATCTCTACTATTTGTCCTTCCGTTTCACTGGATTCATTTTCTTTAAAATATTTTTCATTATCCTCAGTCCTAAATGCTGATATTACTAAATATCTTCGGCCCGTAGTGCAAAGATGAACAGGTGTTGAGATGAACATGACCAACTGGTGATACAAATGAATATCTTTGGCCTGTAGTGCAAAGATGAATATTTGATTAAAGATGTATATTGATTGTTGTTACAGGGATAAAATATTGATGATGGACTTTTAAATCTTAGAAGATAGTAGAACTCATTCTCTACTTGACTCTTCTAATTGATTGTTGTTTCCGCTGCAGTTGTTGATCTAAAACTTGTTGGCTATTATATTTTATCTGATTTTTCCCTGTTGAAGACTAACGATAATTTGTTGTATATTATCTTAGTCATAATATTCTTTACTGGGCTAGTTGAGTTCACTCTTTTTCTTTTTGTTCCATTTTTCTCAGGAGGTGAGAACATAGAAGGAACTAGTCGGGGTACGGAGTGATGGTTCTAGAAAGATGTTTTAGTAGTCCTCACTATTTCTTTAAAAATAGTGTTTGAATAATTGTAACGAGGATTTATTTAAGTGTGGATATTGTCTAAAAGATAATATTTGTATTTAAACACACAGTATGTGTTGTCGTATTTTGCACGATAATTGTATTATTGAAGTTGTAATTTGCTTTCTGTACCATGTATTTGGCGACTCAGAATGGGTATTGCATACCTATTTTGGGGGCGTCACAAGTATAATAAAGAATGGAATAACAAAAAAAAAATCACCATGCATGCGGTACTTCGAATAGACAGGTTATTCCAACAGAATAATAAATAACGAAATCAGGTCAGGCAAAATTCGCACTGACAGGATGTTCCAACAGAATATTAAAGACAAAGTCGTAAAACGCACAGACAGATTCGCCACCTGTCGACGTCAGGATTTTTGGATGTCCCTTTCCATTACTTGTTCTTTGGTGTTCTCATTTTAGGTGAGATTTATTTGAAAAAACAAGTGAAAAAGGTCCGACATGTATACTGTCGACGATGGAACTGTTAAGTGTCGCCAGTTGGTTTTTTAAATGGTTGTACCAACACAACCGAGAAAAGGTTTGCACATTGAGCCAGTAATGTGACATTGATATATGGGTCGGCGAAATCGAGATTCATTTTGGGTCCGGGGACTTGGTTATGCGGGGGGGGGGGGGGGAGGTGTTTGGCACCCCCCGACATCCGTGTTACCACGGTGACTGCCTCTTTTCAAGAAACTATTATCTGAGTGAGTGTGTGTGTGTGTGTGTGGGTCAATGTGCTGTTATATGAAAGTTGTGTGAGGCCTCTTTCGAACCTATATACACAAGATTTGAATTTATGTAAAAATTCAGTTTTTAGCAAGATATGGCAATGATGTTTTATAAAAGAGGTTTTTCAAACCCTGCTGCTCAATAGGAATTAAGACCTTTTATACTCCCATTTTTATTTAGTGAGCGGCTTGATTGATTTTATTTGATGAATGCGAAGCATCTGTACGAAAATAATGTATATAAAAAAATAATGTCGACTTCCTCGTGGGTATGGAAATCCATCTGAGGAAATACAGACATCGTAGAATAATTTACAAGCTGCTTACAGCTGAAAATGTCCATCACGGGAACCTAATCTAGATCTAATGAGATGAATCTGTGATCACATAATTCTTAGGCGCACAGAATATTGCAATTTGTATAAAAGCAATAAGCAGGTTTATATATAAAAGTGGTAAATATATATATATACAGACAGGATCACCAACCACGAAGCACCTCCATGGGGGATCAGAAATATAAATAAAGCTGTAGATACGGTCAACCGCCACGAAGGAAACTCCAGGCGGATCTACACTTGTTGTTCGAATTCAAGCAACTAAACCTCAATCACTATTATATCAAGTCATAAAGCCATTCGTTTATTAAAAAATGGATGTCAAGCTTTCTTATCCCATGTTATGGATTTGAATAAAGACACGTCAGATTTGAATAATATTCCTGTTGTAAGTAACTTTCTTGACGTATTTCCTAAAGAACTTCCCGGTCTACCCCTGGAACGTGAAGTTGAATTCTTTATTGATCTTGAACCTGGTACAAAGCCCATTTCTAAAACCCTATATCAAATGGCTCCTATTGAACTTCAGGATTTAAAGGTCCAACTACAGGAGTTGTTGGACATCGGTTTCATTCATCCTAGTATATCTCCTTGGGGTGCTCCTGTTTTATTTGTAAAGAAGAAAGATGGGAGTATGCTACTTTGTATTGACTATCGAGAATTGAACCATATCACCATCAAGAATAGGTATCCGCTACCTCGTATTGATGACCTATTTGACCAGTTGCAAGGAGCACAATTCTTCTAAAAGATCGATCTTCGTTCTAGATATCATCAGCTAAAGATTCGAACTGAGGATATTCCAAAGACCGCCTTCAGAACTCGGTACGGGCATTATGAATTCTTAGTTATATCTTTTGGATTGACTAATTCTCCTGCGACTTTCATGGATATGATGAACCGAGTATTCAAGGAATATTTGGATCAGTTCGTTGTTGTCTTTATTGATGACATCCTAATATATTCCAAAAGTCATGAAGATTATGAGCACCATTTGAAGCTGGTACTCCAAAGGCTTCATGAAAACAAGTTATATGCCAAGTTTAAGAAATGTGAGTTCTGGCTTGAGGAAGTAGCATTCCTTGGGCACGTGGATTCAAAACATGGAGTATCTATTGACCCGACAAAGATTGAAACAATATAAAGTTGGGACCAACCGAAGACGGTGACCGAAGTACGTAGCTTTCTGCGCTTAGCTGGTTATTATCGGAGATTCGTGGAAGGATTTTCTCGAATAGCTACCCCGTTAACTCAGTTGACTCGGAAGGATACAAAATTCGTATGGAGTGAAGAATGCGAGAAAAGTTTCCAAAAGCTTAAGAGGAGACTCATTTTGGTACCTGTTTTGACAATACCATCTGGTTCAGATGAATTTTTTATCTACAGCGATACTTCAGGCAAAGGGCTGGATGTGTTCTCATGAAACATGTGAAAGTTATAGCCTATGCCTCACGACAACTTAAAAAATATGAGAGGAATTATCCTACTCATGATCTAGAGTTGGCAGCAGTCGTTTTTGCGCTAAAGATCTGGAGGCACAATCTATATGGGGAGAAAGTGGAGATATATTCAGACCATAGAAGCCTCAAATATTTCTTCACCAAAAAAGAACTCAACATGCGTCAACGACGTTGGCTCGAGCTGTTGAAAGACTACGACCATACCATTCAATACCATCCTGGAAAAGCGAACGTGGTAGCCGACGCATTAAGTAGAAGATCATACGCGGGAACGAGTGCGATGTTGTCAACACAAAGGCCCATTTTATGTGATTTACAAAAGATGAAGATAGAGTTCAAGACTCCGGGGACCTATGCAATGATGTCAAGTATACGTATAGAACCAACTTTAATCGAAAAAGTTAAAGTTGCTCAAGTCACAGACCCGGAGCTGATGCGTATGAAGAAGAAAGTACAAGAAGGTGTTATTCTACAGGCAAGAATCGATGAAGAAGGAATACTTCGAGTCCACTCCAGACTTTGTGTTCCTAACGATTCTGATTTGAAGTACAAGATCATGATGGAGGCACACAATAAACTATTTGCAATCCATCCTGGAAGTACCAAAATGTATCGTGATCTTCGACATACATTTTTGTGGAATAATATGAAGAGAGAGATTGCAAAGTTTATATCGATGTGATTAACTTGTCAACGTGTAAAGGCAGAACATCAAGTGCCTAAGGGTCCATTGCAACCACTTGAGATTCTGAAATGGAAGTGGGAACATATTACCATGGATTTCGTTACGGGTCTTCCCACGGTTTCTCAAGGCATAAATGTTATTTGGGTTATTGTTGATAGATTAACCAAGTCTGCTCATTTCTTGCCGATACGGGAGACTTATTCCCTTGAACGTCTTGTTCATATGTATGTAAATGAGATTGTGAGATTTTATGGCATGCCAGTATCCATAGTTTCAGATTGTGACCCAAGATTCACTTCAAGATTTTGGGTTAGCTTGCAAAAAGCTATGTGCATGGATTTACGATTTAGTTCGACATACCATCCTCAAACGGACGGATAATCGGAGAGGACTATTCAAACTCTTGAAGATCTATTAAGACTCTGTGTCCTAGACTTCAAAGGGAGTTGGGATAAGTATTTACCATTGGTGGAATTCTCCTACAACAACAGTTATCGGGCAAGTATAGGTGTGGCTCCATTCGAAGCATTGTATGGACGAAAGTGTCGCTCTCCAATATGTTGGGATGAGGTGGGTGAAGCAACATTGTTGGGACCCGAGTTGGTACGTATGACTACGAAAAAGATCCAAATGATTCGACAACTGATACAAACGACACAGAATCGACAAAAGAGTTATGCGGATCTTCATCGAAAAAACGTAGAATTTAGTATTGGGGATCATGTATTATTGCGAGTTGCTCCATGGAAGGGAGTTACAAGATTTGGGAAAAGAGGAAAGCTCAATCCACGATTTATTGGTCCATTTCAGATTCTTGACCGAGTAGGAAATGTAGCCTATAGACTCGCGTTGCCTCCAAGTTTGTCTTGTGTTCATAATGTTTTTCATATATCCGTGCTTCGTAAATATGTGAAAGACCCGAACCACGTCATTGAGTTAGAACCGGACGAGATAGCCGAAGACTTAACGTACGAGGAGGTACCTGTCAAGATCTTGGATAAGAAAAAGCATATCTTACGCACAAAGGTCATACCACAAGTTAATGTTTTGTGGCGGAACCATGCTATTGAGGAAATGACCTGTGAGTTGGAAACGGAAATGAAAGCAAGGTATCCTCACCTTTTCGAAACACCAGGTACGTACGCCAATTTAGAGGATTAAATTTCATAAGGAGGGGAGGTTGTAAGACCCTAACTTATTATTAATGAAATTAAATTTCCTCTATTTATTATTTTTAAATAGTAAGGGTTGATTTGATTAATATGGTTTGTTATGGGTAAAATGCGCAAATATTTCAAATAAGCAAGTGGTTATAAAATATTAATTTTTATCGGAGAATATTCGTTTGGTCGTGGAATATTCTTACTGTCGGGGAATATTCGTACGACGGCGCAACCTTGTGTGGGCCCCATAACGGAAAGCGATTGAATGAAGAAAACGACAAATATAAGTTGTTTATAAATAACGACGTAGTTGTTACCGTTAATACTGTTGAAATACTTGGTGGTTAAAACACAGTAGCACACGGTATTGCACCAATTATTGATTCTTACGTAATAAGGCACTACTCAATAATTGTTATAGTAATTACTGTTCAATATTTTATTTTATTGATTTAATAATTGCTACATTGATATTTTATATTACTGTTGTTTCAATAATTGTCACTATACGGTATTTTTCATTATCGGAACAATAATTCATATTATCTTAATAATATTATTAGATAACATTATTGGTAATATCTAGAAAGTTATGTCTAAGGAGATGTTTGGTCACCTAATTGCGCACTAGTAAGGAGAAATCCTTATTAAAAAGCCCCCTCTTTCCTAGGAACGGCCTAGTTGTCAGTATTATGATTCTGTAATATTATTTGTGAATAATTAATTATTGATTTATATGATGAGGAAAATATTGATTTTATGTGGATATAGATGGAGAGAATTTTTAATGTGACAATTGTTAAAAATTAATATTTTATCTTTTTCTGATAAAATAATTCATTTAAATATATTATTATATTTTAATAATATAATAATGGTGATATTTTTACAAAGAATGTAGGATATATGTGTATATGAGGAGGAATAGTATTTTTGTTGCATTAAATGATTAAAACATGTTTTGTGTGTCGGTGGACCCTATTTCTTGACTGAATTTTGATTATAGCCTGTAAAATAGTCCGTTTGTGGATTTCGGTTAATTTTTGTTTGGAATTTGGAAAAACTTTCTTATGTAAAGTTGTAGATAATGAAATTTCCTATGAAAAGGACATGAGGTTCGAATTTTTTTGATAAAAGGGCTATTTATTATGAATTATTGAAGATCTGAAGTTTCGAAATAATTGATTTTTGGAAGTTTTAATTATTTTTAATATGAAAAGAGTTTTTGGTGATTATTGTGGGTCTTGCATGTGATGTAAATGGCTGAATTCAGATCTAAAAAAGTGGGCGTAAGAAATTTGATTATATATATTAATATTATATTAAATTTTCTGCTTTGGTGTTCTAAGCATTTTCCTATAAATAGGGTGCTTATGTTAGAATTGAAAATACACCAGAAACTAAAATCTTCTCTCTCTTTCTCTCTCGATATATTGAGCATATTCTTGTGAGTATTTTGATACTTTGAGTGTTGTTATACGGTGTAAGTTCTCTTCACCACTATATTCAGTATTCCAGCCAGAAGTATTATTCTTTCGAGGTAAGGGATGTTATTTTCTTCTTAAATAATATTATTTTCTTCAATATCATTATGCCAAAATATTGGTTTTACCTTTTTATCAAATTTGGAACTTTTTATATCGGGGTTACTTTTCACGTATACGGCACTATTCACGAATACGACACTATTCACAAAAAAAATAAATTTTTCGTTTTTCGTCCAAAATATCTATTATGGATACAAGCTTTGATTGTATCCATATTTTGATCATTCTTGAATTTTACTCCACTATGACTATTTATGAGGTATTTTTGGACATGGAATAGCTGAAAAACGAATCCTTAATATTTATTCTTTTGTTTCACTGGATTCATTTTTTTAAAATATTTTTCATCATCCTTAGTCCTAAATGATGATATTACTGAATATCTTTGGCATTTAGTGCAAAGATGAATGATTTTCTGATAAATATATTTGGCCCGTAGTGCAAAGATGAACAGGTGTTTAGATGAACATGACCAACTGATGAATATCTTTGGCCTATAGTGCAAAGATGAATATTTAATTCCAGATATATATTGATTGATGTTACAGGGATAAAATATCGATGATGAACTTTTAAAATCATATATAGAAGATAGTAGATTGTATTCTCTACTTAACTCTTCTAATGAATTATTATTTCCGCTGCGAATATTGATTTAAAACTGGTTGTCTATTGTATTCTATTAGATTTTTCCCTGTTGAAGACTAACGATAATTTGTTCTATGTTATCTTAGTAATAATATTCTTTACTGGGCTAGTTGAGCTCACCCTTTTTCTTTTTGTTCTATTTTTCTTCTCAGGAGGCGAGAATGTAGCGAGTACTAGTCGGGATATGGAATGAAGGTTCTAGGAAGTTATTTTAGTAGTCCTCACCATTTTTGTAAAATATTCTAACAATAATTGTAATGAGGACTTATTTGGGTATGAATATTGTGACGCCCCCAAAATAGGTTTACAACACCCATTCTGAGTCGCCAAATACATGGTACAGAAAGCAAACTACAACTTCAATAATACAATTATCGTGCAAAATACGACAACACATACTGTGAGTTTAAATACAAATATTGTCTTCTAGACAATATCCACACTCAAATAATTCCTCGTTACAATTATTCAAACATTATTTTACAGAAATAGTGAGGACTGCTAAAACATCTTTCTAGAATCATCACTCCGTACCCCGACTAGTTCCTGCTATGTTCTCACCTCCTGAGAAAAATGAAACAAAAAGGAAAAGGGTGAGCTCAACTAGCTCAGTAAAGAATATTATGACTAAGATAATATACAACAAATTATCGTTAGTCTTCAACAAGGAAAAATCTTATAAAATATAATAGCCAACAAGTTTTAGAACAACAACTGCTGCGGAAAACACTCAATAATCTAGAGAGAAAAAGAGAGAAAACTTGTTTTTGGTGTGATTTTCAATTCTAACTTAGCCCTCTGTTTATAGGAAAATGTTAGCAGACTTGAACTGCAACCAGATGGCTTTACCTACTACTATTCTCACCCACCATATTTGAAATAAATTCAGCATATTTCTTCACCAACCACAAGTGGGGCCCACTTAATTCTAGAATTTTCCACTAAAATCATTTATAAACCTAATTTCTGAATCAATCACCGCTTAAAATTCATAACAAATCATACGTTCATTTTTAACGGTTCAAAATTTGTGGACATATACTCAACTTATATATGTATAACATATCAAAAAATTACAACGATCCAACGGTCGGATTAAAAATTATAACTCACACAATATATCTCAAAAATACTGGTTTAATTTTTAATACCTTCATTCCGACAAAAATACTGATAAAACACCTCAACATTAACTCCTTCATTTTTAACCACAATAAATATATCCAACATTTATATCCACATAAAATAAATATTTCCTTATCATATGAATCAATAATTAATTATTCACAAATAATATTACAGAATCACATTTATTACAACCAGGCCGTTCCCAAGAAAGAGGGGGCTTTCCAATAAGAATTTCTCCTTATTGGCGCGCAATTAGGTGACCAAACCTCTCCTTGACAGAACTTTCTAGATATTGCCAATAATCCTATCTAATAATATTATTCAAATAATATAAATTATTGATCTGATAATGAAAAATACTGTGCAGTGACAATTATTGAAACAATAATAATATAAAATATCAACGCATCAATTATTGAATCAATAAAATTAAACATTGAAGAGTAACTACTGTAACAATTATTGAGTAGTGCCTTCTTATGTAAGGATCAATAATTCATCAATATTGTGCATTCACGCGTATTACTGTATTTTAACCACATGGTATTTCAACAATATTAACGGTAACAACTACGCCGTTATTTATAAAAACTCAAACTTGTCATTTTCTTTATCAGACAGTTATTCTGATATGGGGCCCATAAATGACTGCGCCGTCGTATGAATATTCCCCGACAACAAGAATATTCCACGACCAAACGAATATTCCCCGACAACAATGATTATTTTATAACCACTTGCATATTTTGAAAAATTTGCACATTTCACCCATAACCAGATAATTATATCAAATTAATACCTTATTATTCACAAATATAATTAGAGGAAATTCGATTTTATTTATAATAAGTTGGGATCTTACAAATATTGTCTAGATTACAATATTTGTATTTAAACTCGCAGTTTTTATGTTGTATTAATAAAGTTGTAGCTATTTCTGTACCATGTTATTGACGACTCAAAATGGGTGTTGTATACCTATTTTTGGGGCGTCACAGAAGCTCATTCTTCCTTCATTTCTCATCAATTCACAAAAATTTTAGAGCAATTATTATAGAGAGAAAGAAGAAGAGAAGTCTGCTACCTCACTATTCCAGTATCCAGTTTTTCTAAGGTAAGGGGTATTATTCTTTTGTATTCATGAGGAGAACTTCTGTTATTCCATTCTTTATTATTTTGTTAGAATAACTTGTATACGCAGACTACCTTATACTTGGTGAAATTCTTCTATTATTCCATTATTTATTATTCTGTTGGAACATTCTGTCTGTGCTTTATGCATGACTTGGTTCCATTATTTATCATTCTGTTGGAACATCCTGTCTGTGCTTTATGCATGACCTGGTTCCATTATTTATCATTCTGTTGGAACATCCTGTCAGTGCTTTACGCATGATCTGGTTTCATTATTTATTATTTTATTGGAATATCCTATCTGTGCGTTTACGCATGACCTGGTTCCATTATTTATTATTCTGTTGGAACAACCGGTCTGTGTGGTCTATCGCATGCCTGGTGAATTCTTTTTTTATTTCATTCTTTATTATACTCAGTTGATTAAAGTTTTGGCTTTTATACTCCATAAAATTAGTGGAATATCCTTGATATTTACGCTTCATCCAGTATCTTTTCATGGAAATATTCTTCTAAGCATTCTTGAATTTTACTCCACAAAGCAGTATCATGTTGACAATTTGGACGTTATCGGTTCCTGGATAAATTATTTCTTGAACTTGTTTTATTGAATTATTATATCATTGTCATCATCCTCATGTTTATATTATGTTAAAAGTCATCTGTGGCCTATAGTGCATAGACAGACTTGGTATGATTATGACTAGGGATTATTCGGTATAATCATGACCGTAATGTTTCAAATGATGTGGTAAAAGTCCTCATTGACCGTAGTGCATTGATGGACAGTTGTTGACATGATCATGACCATTGATGAATACACGAATATCCTTGGCCCGTAGTGCATGGATACTTTGTGGTCGTGATACTAATGAATATCCTTGGCCGTAGTGCAGGGATGATATGGTTTAATTATTAAGCTGAGTTTCAGCGATAAAAGTGATGAAAAACCTTTTAAATTATAGAAGATAGTAGATTTTATTCTTTACTTGACTCTTCTATTGGATTGCTTGTTCCGCTGCAGTTAAACTTGATGTTTGTTATATTTTATCAGTTTAACACTGTTGAAGGCTAACGATAAATTATTCTGCATTATCTTAGTCATAATATTTCTTACTGGGCTAGTTGAGCTTACCCTTTCTTTCACTGTTCTCTTCAGGAAAAGGGAACGTAGCCGATACTAGTCGGGGAACGGAGTGACGGTCCAGATGATAGCATTAGTAGTCCACACTATTCTGTTAATTAGTGTGACAATAAATATAATGAGGACTCCATTGAGTGTGGATATTGTCTAGATGACAATATTCTTATTAAAACTCTTAGATTAAGTTTTGTCGTATTTTACACGACTGTTGTATAATAAAGTTGTATTTGATTTTTGTACCATGTATTTGGCGACTCAAGATGGGTGATGTATACCTATTTTGGGGGCATCCCAGTTGGTATCAAAGCTTAGGGATATGATCCCTGGCTGAGATGTGAGACAAGAACTAGGAGGGGAGAGACGGGAAATTCCTTCGCTAGTATGACCTACTTAAGTTTATTTGGTATTTATTTAGTCGGTCAGAGTATAGGGATAATATTTGACATGTTAATTAAGCATTATTTTGTGGCAGTATTTGAAAATGACATCCGAGAATGTTGAGAATAGCAATGGAGCACAGGAAACCGTTGAGTCTCCATAGATCAGTAATCAGGATAATTTGCATCAGGAAGGATATAATCCTCATGCAAACAAGAACACTGACCAAATGATGAACGATGGAATGTTCAGAGGCTTTATGTAATTCATGCAAAATCAGGCGAGAGCGGCTCCTGTCCAAAATATAGGTGGAAACCCTAGAAACTCTCGGACGATCACCGCTAAATAATTCAAGGAGCTGGGACCATCGGAGTTTATTGGAGAGCCAAATCCACTTAAGGCGGATGCGTGGATAAAGCAGATCACCAAGATATTTGATATTTTGGGATGCTCCGAGGAGCAAAAGGTTCCATTTGCCACCTTTATGTTGCGAGGAGAGGCAAATTACTGGTGAGAATCGGTAAAGCGTACTCAATCTGCCGCACTGAAGATGTCTTGGGAGAAGTTCCAAGAACTATTCAACGACAAGTACTTTCCCGAAAGTATTCGTCACATGAAAGAGGTAGAGTTCATCAAGTTGGAGTAGAACAATATGACCGTGTCGCAGGACGAAGCTAAGTTTGTCGAGTTGTCCCGGTTTGCATCACACTTGGTTGACAATGAGGAGAGAATGACGCAGATGTTTCTAAGAGGTATGAAACCCGAGATACGTCAATATCTAATTTCTCATAAATTGTGTTTGTATTCAGATGTTGTTAATAGGGCTCAGTTATTGGAGCGCGATAATGAGTCAACTCAACCAAGAGAAAGTAGCCGAAAAAATGATAATACCAGTGGTAGCAGTCATCGAAGCGGTGACAACAAACGTGGATGGAATCAACATGCCAGAAATGGTAACCACTTCGTTGGTAATCATGGCCAAGACAGTAAAAATGGACATTTCAAGAAAAGGAGATTCAACAATGACGGAAAGACGTCAGCACCAGCACCCGTTGTTAAGGAAGGAGAACGACCACCTATCATATGCTTCAAATGCGGAGGGGAGGGACATATCAGTCCAAACTACGCGATGCAGTCCAAAGCGTGTTATAATTGTGGAAGAGAAGGTCACCTAGCCCAATTTTGTCGTACACCAAAGACAAGTCCAGCTGAGATGGAGGCACCAAAGGCCGTCCCAGAAAAGTCAAAGCCGGTAGTTCAAGGGAGAGCGTTTGTCGTAACCTCCCAGAAAGCATGGAACCCGAACGAGGTCATCACGGGTAAGATTATCACAAACTCTAGCGAAGTCTATACCTTATTTGATACCAGTTGTATCCATTCTTTTATTTCTCCTACTTGCGCTCAACGTTTAAATTTGACTCCGGAGAAATTAGACTTTGACTTATCGGTTCAAACTCCATTGGGAGAAACCTTCATTACATCCACTGTTTATAAGTCTTGTTTGATTCAAATCGGTAACTGCACGTTACCTTGTTGATCTTATTTCTTTAAAAATACTTGCATTTAACGTGATTCTAGGGATTGATTGGATAACTACTCATCGTGCTAAAATTGATTATTTTCATAAGGTTGTTAGCTTTCATATTCCTAATCAACCTATTATGCGAATTCAAGCGACCAAACCATTAAAATCAATAACGGTCATCTCAAGCCATAAAGCTATTCGTTTATTGAAAAATGGATGTCAAGCTTTATTAGCTCATGTCACATATTTAAATAAAAATACGTCAGATTTGAAAGATATTTCTATTGTTAATAAATTTCCTGACGTATTACCTGAAGAACTTCCTGGCCTACCCCCAGAGCGTGAAATTGAATTTTTTTATCGACCTTGAACCTGGTACAAAACCTATTTCTAAAGCCCCATAACAAATGGCTCCTATTGAACTTCAGGAGTTAAAGACCCAATTGCAGGAATTGTTAGACATCGATTTCATTCGTTTTAGTACGTCTCCTTGGGGTGCTCGTGTTCTATTCGTAAAGAAGAAAGATGGAAGTATGCGACTTTGTATTTATTATCGGGAGTTGAATCATGTCACCATCAAAAATAGGTACCCATTGTCTCGCATTGATGACCTGTTTGACCAGTTGCAAGGCGCCAAGTTCTTTTAAAAAATTGATCTTTGTTCCGGATATCATCAGTTGAATATTAAAACTAATGACATTCCAAAGACTACTTTCAGAACTCTGTACAGGCATTATGAATTCTTAGTTATGTCTTTTGGATTGACTAATTCTCCTGCTGCCTTCATGGATATGATGAACCGAGTATTCAAGGAATATTTGGATCACTTTGTGGTCGTCTTTATTGAAATACTTCCTCATATACTCCAAAACCCGTGAAGACCATGAGCAACACTTGAGGCTGATACTCTAAAAGCTTCATAAAAACAAGCTATATGCCAAGTTGAAGAAATGCGAGTTTTGGCTTGAGGAAGTTGCATTCCTTGGGCACGTGATATCAAATCATGGGATATCTGTTGACCCAACAAAGATTGAAGCAATTCAAAGCTGGGAGCAACCTAAATCAGTGACCGAAGTACGTAGCTTTCTCGACTTAGCTAGTTATTATCGGAGATTTGTAGAAGTGTTTTCTCGAATCGCTACTCCATTAACTCAGCTGACTCGAAAAGATACAAAATTCGGTTTGAGCGAGGAATGTGAGAAGAGTTTTCAAGAACTTAAGAGTAGACTCATTTCAGCACCTGTTCTGATAATACCATCTGGCTTGGAGGGATTTGTCATCTACAGTGATGCTTCAGGCAAAGGGTTAGGATGTGTTCTCATGCAACATGGGAAAGTCATAGCCTATGCCTCACGACAACTCAAAGAATATGAGAGGAATTATCCTACCCATGATCTAGAGTTGGCAGCAGTCGTTTTTACGCTTAAGATTTGGAAGCATTACCTGTATGGAGAGAAGGTGGAGATCTATACGGATCATAAAAGCCTCAAATATTTCTTCACTCAAAAGGAACTCAACATGCGGTAACGACGATGGCTTGAGTTATTGAAAGATTACAATCATACCATTCAATACCATATTAGAAAAGTGAACGTAGTAACTGATGCGTTGAGTAGAAGATCATATGTGACACCCCCAAATTAGGTATACATCACCCATCTTGGGTCATCAGATACATGATACAAAATACAAATAAAACTTACTAATACAACTGTCGTGTACAATACGACAAAACATAACTATGAGTTTGAATACAATTATTGTCTACTAGAGATTATACAAACTTAAAAGGAGTCCTCATTACAATTATTAACACTACTATTTCACAGAATAGTGAGGACTACTAATGCTATCCTCTGGACCGTCACTCCGTTCCCCGACTAGTCCCTGCTATGTTCTCATTTCCTGAAGAGAATAGTGAAAGAAAGGGTGAGCTCAACTAGCCCAGTAAGAAATATTATGACTAGGATAATGCAGAATAAATTATCGTTAGCCTTCAACAGTGTTAAACTGATAAAATATAACAACATCCAGTTTAACTGCAGCGGAACAAGCAATCCATTAAAAGAGTCAAGTAGAGAATAAAATCTACTATCTTTTATGATTTAAAAGGTTTTTCATGACTTTTATCGCTGGGACTCAGCTTAATAAATAATTCACATCATCGAATCACCCATGCACTACGGCCAATGATATTCTTTAGTATCACGACCACAAATTATCCATGCACTATAGCCAAGGACATTCATGTATTCATTAATGGTCATGATGATACCAACAACTGTCCATCAATGCACTACGGGCCAATGATAACTTTTACTACATCATTTGTAACATTACGGTCATGATTACACCGAATAATCCCTGGTCATAATCATACCAAGTTCATCTATGTACTACAGGCCATATATGACTTTCAACATAATATAAACATGAGGATGATGACAATGATATAAGAATTCAATAAAACAAGTTCAAGAATTAATTTATCCTGGAACTAATAATGTCCAAATTGTCAACATGATACTGCTTTGTAGAGTAAAATTCAAGAATGATAAGAAAAATAATTCCATGAAAAGATACTGGATGAAGCGCAAATATCAAGGATATTCTACTAATTTCATGGATTATAGAAGTCAAAACTTTAACCAACTGAGTATAATAAAGAATGGAATAACAAAAAAAATCACCATGCATGCAGTACTTCGCATAGACAGGTTATTCCAACAGAATAATAATAACGGAACCAGGTCAGGCAAAATTTGCATCGACAGGATGTTCCAACAGAATAATAAAGACGGAACCAGGTCCGGTGTAAAACACATAGACAGGATGTTCCAACAGAATAATAATAAAGACGGAACCAGGTCCGGTGTAAAATACACAGACAGGATGTTCCAACAGAACAATAATAAAGACGGAACCAGGTCTGGTGTAAAATACACAGACAGAATGTTCCAACAGAATAATAAAAGAATGTCACCAAGTATAGGGTAAACCGCGTATACAGGTTATTCCAACAGAATAATAAGCAATGGAATAACAACAGTTCTCTTCATGAATAAGAAAGAATAACACCCCTTACATTAGTAGTAGATTGAATACTGTAGTAGTGTAGTAACAAAATACTCTTCTTCTTTCTCTCTTATTCTCTCTATACTTTCTCTCTCTATAGCTTGAATGAATTCGTGAAAAATAATGAAGCACTAGGCCTCTATTTATAGAAGATTTCTAGCTTAGCACTTGAAATGTGAAAAGGCAAGTGGCTTGACGATTGGTGATGTAAAAAGAAAAGTGGTTTGACGCCTGTAATGTGAAACACCAAGTGGTTCGACGCCTGTAATATGAAACAGCAAGTGGTTTAATGTTTGGTAAAGGTAGTTACTATTGACAAATGTAATTACTATTGATGAAGGTAATTACTATTGACGAATGTAATTACTATTGACGAAGAGACTCTTAGATGATGACATATGGGCCCCCCATAAAATAACCAAACTTAACACAAACGTCTCATAATAGACTCTTTATATACATCAAGGATTGAATAAATATTACCACAAATCATTTTATTTTTAATCAACACATATTTAATCTTTCAACAATTATTAATCATTTATAACTTGTCGTCTCAATTATTGTTTAAATAATATAACATATTATACAGATGATACTGTGACAATAATTGAATCAATAATATAAGAGATATGATGCAGCAATTACTGTAGCAATAATTGAATATAACTGAGTGACTTCTCACGTAAGCATCAATTAATAATCAATACCGTGTGCTACTATGCAACCACTCATATTACTGTACTTTTACTACCAGGTAGTTCAACAGATTTAATGGTAACACCTCCTCCGTTATTTTCATAAAGTATTTTTGTCGTTTTCTCAATCCGACAATAATTCTATTGTGGGGTCCACCAATGATTGTGCTGTAGTACGAATATTCCCCGACAAAAAGAATATTTCCCGACCAAACGAATATTTTATAACAACTTGCTTACTTTGTAAAATTTATAAATATTATCCACAACTATAACATTATATCAAATTTACTCCATAATATTCAAAAATAATATTTATAGAAAATTCATCTTTATTTATAAAAGTTGGGGTCTTACAACCTCCCCTTATGAAATTTTGCCCTAGAAATTATGGTACGTACCTGGTATGTCGAAGAGGTAAAAATACCTTGATTTCATTTCAGATTCTAACTCCCAAGTCATTTCCTCAACATCGTGTTTTCTCCACAAAACTTTGACTTGAGGTATAACCTTGGAGTGTAGAATATGTTCCTTCTTATCCAAGATTTGAACAGGAACCTCTTAAGACGTCAAATCATCCGCTATTTCGTCCGGTTCTAACTCAATAATGTGGTTCGGGTCTTTCACATATTTACGTAATATGGATATGTAAAAAATGTTATGAACACGAGACATACTTGGCGGTAAAGCGAGTCTTTAGGCCACAGTTCCTACTCGATCGAGGATTAAAAATGGGCCGATGAATCGAGGATTGAGTTTTCCTCTCTTTCCAAATCTAGTAATTCCTTTACATGGAGCAACACGCAACAACACATGATCTCCTATATCGAATTCCACGTCCTTTTGCTGAAGATCAGCATAACTCTTTTGTCGATCTTGTGAGGTTTTTATACGTTGTCGGATCGTTTGAATCATTTCCGTAGTTATACGTACCAACTTCGGTCCCAACAAAGTTGCTTCACCTACCTCATCCCAACATACTGGAGAACGACACTTTCTTCTATACAACGCTTCGAATGGAGCCATGCCAATACTTGCTTGATAACTGTTGTTGTAGGAAAACTCCACCAATTGTAAGAACTTATCCCAACTTCCCTTGTAATCAAGGACACAGAGTCTTAATAGATCTTCAAGAGTTTAAATAGTCCTCATCGACTGTCCATCCGTCTGTGATATGCCGAGCTAAATCGTAAGTCTGTGCCCATAGCTTTTTTGCAAACTAACCCAAAATCGTGAAGTGAATATTGGGTCTCGATCAAAAACTATGGATACCGGTATACCATGCAGTCTTACAATCTCTTTTATGTACATACGAGCAAGACATTAAAGTGTATAAGTTTCTCGTATCGATAAGAAATGAGCAGACTTGGTCAATCTATCAACAATGACCCAAATTGCATCTATGCCTTGAGAAACTTTAGGAAGACAGGTAACGAAATCCATGGTAATGTGCTCCCACTTCCATTCTAGAATTTCAAGTGGTTGCAATGGAACTTTTGGTACTTGATGCTCCGCTTTAACTCGTTGACAAGTTAGACACCTTGAGATAAACAACGCTATCTCTCTCTTCATATTGCTCCACCAAAATGTATGACGAATATCATGATACATTTTGGTACTCCCAGGATGAATTGTAAATGGTGTGTTGTGCGCCTCCATCATGATTTTATACTTTAAATCAAGGTCGTTAGGAACACAAAGTCTGGAGTTGACTCGAAGTATTCCTTCTTCGTCGATTCTTGCTTCAGACATAACACCTTCTTGCACTTTCTTCCTTATACGCATCAGCTCCAGGTCTGTAACTTGAGCAGCTTTAACTTTATCAATTAAAGTCGGTTCTACTCGTATATTCGCCATCATCACATGGGTCCCTTGAGTCTTTAACTCTATCTCCATCCTTTGCAAGTCATACAAAATGGGCTTTTGCGTTGACAATATCGCACTCGTATTTGTATGTGATCTTCTACTAAATGCGTCAGCTACCATGTTCGCTTTTCCAGGATGGTATTGGATGGTATGATCATAATCTTTCAATAGTTCAAGCTAACGTCATTGTCGCATTTTGAGTTCCTTTTGAGTAACAAAATATTTGAGGCTTTTATGATCCGTAAAGATCTCCACCTTCTCCCCATACAAGTAATGCCTCCAAATCTTTAGTGTGAAAACAACAACTGCCAACTCTAGATCATGAGTAGGATAATTCCTCTCATATTCTTTGAGTAGAACCGACTTTAATCGATAAAGTTAAAGTAGCTCAAGCTACAGATCTAGAGCTGATGCGTATGAGGAAGAAAGTGCGAGAAGGTGCTATGCCAGAAGCAAGAATCGATGAAGAAGGAACACACCGTTTGCAATCCATATTGGGAGTACTAAACAACACACCGTTTGCAATCCATCTTGGGATTACCAAAATGTATCATGATCTTCAACATACATTTTAGTGGAGCAATATGAAGAGAGAGATAGCGGAGTTTATCTCAAGGTGTTTAACTATTCAACGAGTCAAGGCGGAGCATCAAGTACCAAAAGGTCCATTACAACCACTTGAAATTCCAGAATGGAAGTGGGAGCACATTACTATGAATTTTGTTACTGGTCTTCCCAAGGTTTCTCAAGGGATAGATGCAATTTGAGTCATTGTTGATAGATTGACCAAGTCTGCTCATTTCCTAATTATACGAGAAACTTATACACTTGAACGTCTTGCTCGTATGTATATAAACGAGAGTGTAAGACAGCATAGTATGCCGGGATCTATAGTTTCTGATTGAGACCCAAGATTTACTTCAAGATTTTGGGTTAGTTTGCAAAAAGCTATGGGCACGGATTTATGATTTAGCTCGACATATCATCCTCAGACAGTCGGACAGTCGGAGAGGACTATTCAAACTCTTGAAGATCTATTAAGACTCTGTTTCTTTGACTTCAAAGGAAGTTGGGACAAGTTCTTACCATTGGTGGAGTTTTCCTATAATAACAGTTATCAAGCAAGTATTGGCATGGCTCCATTTGAGGCGTTGTATGGAAGAAAGTGTCGTTCTCCAGTATGCTGGGATGAGGTGGGTGAAGCAACGTTGTTGGGACTGGAGTTGGTACATATGACTACGAAAAAGATTCTAACGATCCGATAACGTATAAAAACCTCACAAGATCGATAAAAGAGTTATGTTGATCTTCATCGAAAGGACGTGGAATTCGATATTGGAGATCATGTGTTGTTACGTGTTGCTCCATGGAAGGGAGTTTCGAGATTTGGAAAGAGAGTTAAGCTCAACCCTCGATTCATTGGCCCATTTTTAATCCTTGATCGAGTAGGAACTGTGGCCTATAGACTCGTCTTACCGCCAAGTATGTCTCGTGTTCATAATATTTTTCACATATCTATGTTACGTAAATATGTGAAAGACCCGAACCATATTATTGAATTAGAACCAGACGAGATAGAGGAAGATTTAACGTATGAAGAGTTACCTGTTAAAATCTTGGATAAGAAGGATCATATTCTACGCTCTAAAGTTATACCTCAAGTCAAAGTTTTGTGGAGAAACCACGATGTTGAGGAAATGACCTAGGAGTTAGAATCTGAAATGAAATCAAAGTATCCTCACCTCTTCGATATACCAGGTACGTACCCTAATTTTGAGGATGAAATCTCATAAGAATGGGAGGTTGTAAGACCCCAACTTTTATGAATAAAGAATAATTTTCTCGAAATATATTTTTGAAAATTATGGTGTGAATTTGATATAATGTTATAGTTGTGGGTAATATTTTCAAATTTTGCAAAGTAAACAAGTGGTTATATAATATTCGATTGGTCGGGGAATATTCGTTTTAACAGGGAATATTCGTACGACGACACAATCATTGGTGGACCCCACAACAGAAGTATTGTCGTAGTTAGAAAACGATAGAATTATCTTTTTATAAAAATAACGGCGAAAGTATTACCGTTAAAACTGTTGAACTACCCGGTAGTAAAAGTACAGTAATACGCGTGATTGCATAGTAGCACACAGTATTGATTATTGATGCTTACGTGAGAAGTCACTCAGTTATACTCAATTATTTCTACAGTAATTGTTGCATCATATCTCTCATATTATTGATTCAATTATTGTCACAGTATCATCTGCATTATTTTTATTTTTATTAAATCAATAATTAAGACGACAAAGTTATTTATATTATTATTTACAATATTGACAATGTCTAGAAGTTCTGTCAAGGAGAGGTTTGGTCACCTAATTGCGCGCCAATAAGGACAAATCCTTATCGGAAAGCCCCCTCTTTCCTGAGAACGACCTGGTTGTTAAATATTGTGAGTTATAATATTAATTATGAATAAATTGTGTTGATTAAAGATGAATTTGATTGTTCCATTGTGTTGGGATTATTAGTGTTAGTGAAAATCGACATCTATTCCGATGATAATTGATGTATGGGGGTTATATTGATAAATCAGGTAATTTATCGGATAAATGAGCAATTAATTGCTACTAATTCACATGCTTATATAACTATTTGTTCACATGTGTGTACTATTGAATTACATTCTTGTACTATTAGGGGAGTTGATGCAAGATTGATAATACTTGCATGACTAAGTTAAAAATGGAGGTATAATTGAAGGTATTATACTGTAATTAATATTTTCACATGATTAGACTATTGAGTCACATGAATGAACTATTAATTCACATTATTTACTATTAGGGGAGGTGTTACAAGTTTGTTAATACTTGCAGGGCTAAATTAAAAATAAAGAAAAAGAAGAATGTATTATACTATAATATTTCGAGCCCTAAAACGTGCAATTATCGAAACTATATTTTCCTATAAATAGAAGCTCATTCTTCCTTCATTTCTCACCAATTCACAAAAGCTTTAGAGCAATTATTATAGAGAGAAATTATAGAGAGAAAGAAGAAGAGAAGTCTGCTACCTCACTATTCCAGTATCCAGTTTTTCTAAGGTAAGGGGTATTATTTCTTTTGTATTCATGAGGAGAACTTCTGTTATTCCATTCTTTATTATTCTGTTGGAATAACCTGTATACACGAACTACCCTATACTTGGTGAAATTCTTCTATTATTTCATTCTTTATCATTCTGTTGGAACATCCTGTCTGTGTTTTATGCATGACCTGGTTACATTATTTATTATTCTGTTGGAACATCCTGTCTGTGCTTTATGCATGACCTGGTTCCATTATTTATCATTCTGTTGGAACATCCTATCTGTGCTTTACGCATGACCTGGTTCCATTATTTATTATTCTGTTGGAATATCCTGTCTGTGCGTTTACGCATGACCTGGTTCCATTATTTATTATTCTATTGGAATAACCGGTCTGTGTGGTCTATCGCATGCCTGGTGAATTCTTTTGTTATTTCATTCTTTATTATATTCAGTTGGTTAAAATTTTGGCTTTTATACTCCATGAAATTAGTGGAATATCATTGATATTTGTGTTTCATCTAGTATCTTTTCATGAAAATATTCTTCTGAGAATTCTTGAATTTTACTCCATAAAGCAGTATCATGTTGACAATTTGGACGTTATCGGTTCCTGGATAAATTATTTCTTGAACTTGTTTTATTGAATTCTTATATCATTATCAGCATCCTCATGTTTATATTATGTTGAAAGTCATCTGTGGCCTGTAGTGCATAGATAGACTTGGTATGATTATGACCAGGGATTATTTGGTATAATCATGACTGTAATAGTTTCAAATGATGTGGTAAAAGTCATCATTGGCCGTAGTGCATTGATGGACAGTTGTTGGCATGATCATGACCATTGATGAATACACGAATATCCTTGGCCCGTAGTGCATAGATAATTTGTGATCGTGATACTAATGAATATCATTGGCCGTAGTGCAGGGATGATGTGGTTTAATTATTAAGCTAAGTCTCAGCGATAAAAGTGATGAAAAATCTTTTAAATCATAGAAGATAGTAGATTTTATTCTCTACTTGACTCTTCTATTGGATTGCTTGTTCCGCTGCAGTTAAACTTGATGTTTGTTATATTTTATCAGTTTAACACTGTTGAAGGCTAACGATAAATTATTCTGCATTATCTTAGTCATAATATTTCTTACTGGGCTAGTTGAGCTCACCCTTTCTTTTCACTGTTCCCTTCAGAAAATGAGAATGTAGCCGGGACTAGTCAAAAAACAGAGTGACGGTCCAGATAATAGCATTAATAGTCCTCATTATTCTGTTAATTAGTGTGACAATAAATATAATAAGGACTTCATTGAGTGTGGATATTGTCTAGATGACAATATTCTTATTAAAATTCTTAGATTATGTTTTGTTATATTTTACACGACTGTTGTATAATTAACTTGTATTTGAATTTTATACCATGTATTTGGCGACTCAAGATGGGTGATGTATACCTATTTTGGGGGCATCACATTATTCATATTATAAATATTTAGGTAAAGAAAAAGAAAGAAAATAAAACATAAAAATATTTTTAAAACCACAGTGGGCCAATTGCATTTTTTTTAAAGTGCAGTGGCTCAATAGTATTAAGAATTTGGCTGACTGACTTGTCACGTAGGAAATAACTTGTTTTATTTATTTTTTTTAAAAGTCACGTAGAAAAATCAGCCCAATTTTTTAACGTCCGTCTACAAAATTGGACGGAATGACTTGATTGAACATTTTTAAAAAGTATAGTGGGCTAATTGAATATTTTAAAAGTACAGTGGCTAATTGCTTGAAACACTACAACTACAGTGGTAAAAAAGTGCTTTTTGCCGTTAATTTATAATTGTTATATTTGTTTTTATTAAAATTAAATAATTTTACAATAATTTTGAATTTTAAAATTTTATAAATTAACTCTAAAAAATTAAAATATATCTCCTTTTAGAACAGAATCAAAAAGGAAAAACAAAAGTTTTCACTTTAAGTTCTAGCTTGTGTTTCAAAGTTTTTAATGTTAAATTCTTGTGAATCTTTTCTATTTTCTATCTTTATGAGTACGTAGACAGTACTGTGATGCCATCCCATCCTCAACTTGGTTGGAGTAAAAATAAATAAATTAAACAGTTAGCTCCACATAAACCGATTTTTCTACAGTAATTGATTGGTGTGTATAAAACCGAGAGAGAGAGATCTTTGTACGTGTTTTGTTTCATTCTCTCTCCAAATCATCTATCTATACAAAATAAAATTGATTTTGAAAAAATTAAATTTCTCGTTCAAGCTATTAAAAGATCGGGACCGTTAAAAACTTGGGATAAATCTAACCGTTCAATACTAATCTATCTAATAAAATACAAATGATTTAGAATTTTTCGCTCATTCAATAAATCATCTGGGCCGTTCAAAATTTGATATAAATTCCACAGTTCATACAGTGCTGGAGGCACGGGACCCAGCTAGTTGATTTATATTAAAGAAAATCAAATGGCTTTTCAAAAACTTAATTCTCAGGCAGTGTGAAGCTAGGAAGTGACCCTAGTTTTTCTCATTAATTAGTTCGCATTTTTCTGATATTTAGTAAAAAAAAATAGTCAACAGAAACTGTTTTACAGATCAATATTTGCTGTACCTAGACTTTTAAATTCTACAAGTCACCTCTGTAAAACACGCATCAAATAGTCAATTTTCTTAAATTTTGAATGAAATGGACACTAAATATCATATATTCCATCTCTCCTAAAATTAGAATTAAAATTTTAAAGCGACCAACTTTTAATGATCTTAATATTAAGTATTAACTAAGAATTTAATTGTAATTGTGATCCAATAAATGATAGTAAAAAAATACAGATAAATTAAGAATATCATTCCAGAATTTTACAGTTTTAAAATATAAATGCATCCCTTTTTTTGAAATAGACTAAAAAATATCTCTAATTTTTTAAAAAAAAAATTAATATCACTCTTAGTAGCTAGTTTAGTCAAAATTTTATTCTTCTACTTTTAGTTTTAATTACGGACGTAGTATATTAATAGCCACTAGCCAGTACCCTAAGGATATGCACTGCACTAGGTAATCTTCAAGGTCTATAATAAATATTACAATGGAATCAACAATGCAGACAAATTTTTGTCATTTTACAAGATTAAATCAAGGTTTAGGTATAATTTTTTTTTCTTAAACAGAATGCCATTTTGACCTAATGAACTCAAAAAATGGTGCATGTGGAAGTTTGCAATTAATGAGCAAGAAATATATATATATATATATATATATATATATATATATATATATATATATATATATATATATATATATATATATGTATGTGTGTGTGTGTGACGTCCCCAAAATTAGGTATACATCACCCATTCTGAGTCGCCAGATACATTGTACAAAATTCAAATACAACTTCATTTATACAACTGTTGAGCTGTCGTATAGAATACGACCACAGTTAACTATGAGTTTTAATACAAATGAATGTAACTCTCATGGTACCTCGACTACAACCTTACATGATACTTTACATAAAAGTATAGTCAAAAACTGTTTTAGAAAGTAAAATCTTTGGGAAATGCTCAAGGAAACCTTCGTACATGGGAGGCCATGCGTCTAGGTTATGATAAATATCATATGTCCACAGAACTATCATTGGTTGACCCAAAAGTCTCCAAAAAAACAAGAAGATTACTATCATCTTATTTCCAATGGTGAGTCTTCTCTTGACATATAAATATCTCTGTTGTCTCCAAGTGAAAGTTATATTTCACATAAACCCCAAGATCATATTGGTAGTGCTCGTAGATATATTCAGCAAATGGATGTGCACAACCATGTCTTATGAGAACACGAGGTTGTATGTCATTAGACATCTTGTATGATAGTGGCAAAACACCCTTCCAAATTTGGGTTCGCCTCACCCTATTTGATTCACTAAATATAACTACTAAATGATGTATAGAATACAACACACTTTTTTATACTGTTTAGGGATAACCTCCACAGCTAGAGACCACCGTTCTATTTTCATGTTATTCCCACTCGATCCGACAACACTCTTATTACCTGAAAGGAATTGAGAAGCAGAAAGGGTGAGCACAACTAGCCCAGTAAAGAATATCATGACTAAAGCTAATTTACACTATCAATAGCCTTCATCATCAATAAATCAGAGATTTAGAACATATGGTAGATGATAAAATTTTCAACCATATTTGCAGCGGAACGAGCAATCCATTAGAAGAGTCAAATAGATCATCAGGTCTATTATCTTCTCCATGTTAAAAGTCCACCAATAATATTTTATCCCTATAACATCAATCAACAATTCATGTCCACAATCATATGAATAATTCATAATCATAATTGTGATTCTAAATTCCTCTTCGCACCCAGGACGAAGATAATTTTCATCACCTTTCTTCACCTGAAACATCAAAATTCATGGTTATACCAAATCACAATTCTTGTTCATAATCATACTAATAAATTCATCTTTGCACTACGGCCAAAGATATTCATTAACAATTTATCCTTGCACTACAAGCCAAAGACATACAACTGTATTTTAGAAAAGTCAAGTAGAGCATGATATCTACTATCTTCTACAAATTAAAAGTGTATAACCAATATTTTATCGCTGACACTCATCTTAATAAATAATCCACATCATCGAATTATCCATGCACTACGGCCAAGGATATTTGTTAGTATCACATCCATGAATTATCTATGCAATACAGCCAAAGATATTCATTATTATCACATCTATGAATTAATATTTCATCGCTGAGACTCAGCTCAATAATTAATCCACATCATCGAATCATCCCTGCACTACAGGCCAAGGATATTCATTAGTATCACGACCACGAATTATCCATGCACTACGGGCCTAAAGATAATCGTGTTTTCATCAACTGTCCTGATCATGCCATAAAATAATTCATCTTTGCACCCTTGGCCGAAGAGAATTCATAGCCATAATCATACCAATAACTGTCCATCAATGCACTACGGGCCAATGAAAATTTTTTTTCCACATCATTTGTAACATTACGATCATGATTATACCGAATAATCCCAGGTCATAATCATACTAAGTCCATCTATGCACTACAGGCCACATATGACTTTTTCTACATCATTTATAACATTACGGACATGATTATACCGAATAATCCCTAGTCATAATCATACCAAGTCCATCTATGGACTACAGGCCACATATGACTTTCAATATAATATAAACATGAGGATGATGATAATGATATAAGAATTCAATAAAACAAGTTCAAGAATAAATTTATCCAGGAACTAATAACGTCCAAATTGTCAACATGATACTTCTTTATGGAGTAAAATTCAAGAATTCTCAGAAGAATATTTTCATAAAAAGATACTGGATGAAGCGCAAATATCAAGGATATTCCACTAATTTCATGGAGTATAGAAGTCAAAAATTTAACCAACTGAGTATAATAAAGAATGGAATAACAAAAGAAATCACCATGCATGCGGTACTTCGCATAGACAGGTTATTCCAACAGAATAATAAATAACGGAACCAGGTCAGGCAAAATTCGCACCGACAGGATGTTCCAACAGAATAATAAAGAATGGAATAACAACAAAAATCACCATGCATGCGGTACTTCGTATAGACAGGTTATTCCAACAAAATACTAAATAACGGAACCAGGTCAGGCGTAATACGCACTGACAGAATATTCCAACAGAATAATAAATAACGTAACCAGGTCCGGCGTAAAACGCACAGACAGGATATTCCAACAGAATAATAAAAAATGGAATAACAGAAGAATTTCACCAAGTATATGGTAGCCCGCATATACAGGTTATTCCAACAGAATAATAAATAACGGAACCAGGTCAGGCGTGATACGCACCGACAGGATATTCTAACAGAATAATAAATAATAGAACCAGGTCCGACGTAAAATGCACAGACAGGATATTCCAACAGAATAATAGAGAATGGAATAATAGAAGAATTTCACCATGTATGCAGTACTTCGCATAAACAGGTTATTTCAACATAATAATAAAAAATGGTAAAAGAATTTCACCATGTATGTAGTACTTCGCATAGACAGGTTATTCCAACATAATAATAAAGAATGAAATAGTAGAAGAATTTCACCATGTATACGGTAGTCTGCGTATACAGGTTATTCCAATAGAATAATGAAGAATGGAATAACAGAAGTTCTCTTCATGAATATGAACGAAATAATACCCCTTATTATTATTATAATAATAATAATAATAATAATAATATCCTTTAAGAGTACGACAATTATATCCCCTACCTTAAGAAGAAGAGTACTGGATATATGAGTAGTGAAGTAGCAGAATACTTTTCTTCTTTCTCTCTATAGTTTATCTCTCTAGAGTTTCAGTGAATTCGTAAGAAATAATGAAGGAATGAGCTTCTATTTATAGAAAAATGGACTGCATAGTAACTAACTCATGAACGGTCCAGATTGATTTACTTTAATCTGACGGTCTATATTTAAAGCAAAATCTTTTAAATAAAATATAATATATTCTATTTATAATCTAATAAAACGAATAACTTTATAAAAGATTTTACTATACAAACACTATGCAGGCATTATGCAAACACTATGCATAATAAAATATAATATATTCTAATTATTGTCCAATAAAACAGATAACTTTATAAAAGTATTTTGTTTTGTATAAAAAGATTTTACTATTAGCCTAATAAAAACGAATAACTTTATAAAAGTATTCTGTTTTATATAAAAATCTTTTCTGTTTTATTACATTAATAATACCAATAAAACAAAACTGAGAGACTTATCACATAAGCATCAATAATCAATATCGTGTGCTACTATGCAACCACGCCTATTACTGTACTTTTAACACCGGGTATTTCAACAGTTAACGATAAAACTTTCGCCGTTATTTTCATAAAAATATTTTTGTTGTTTTCTCAATCCGACAATAATTCCGTTGTGGGGTCCACCAATGATTGTACCATTGTACGGATATTCTCCGACTAATCAAATATTCTCTTACACAACGAATATTTTATATCAACTTGCTTACTTTGCAAAAAAAAAAACATATTCACATATTACCCTTAACTTTAAACTTTTATCAATTTAACTATTTACCAAAATAGAAAAAATGAATATTTTTATTTCATAAAATTTGGGGTCTCACAATCACTCCTCCTTATGAAATTTCACCCTCGAAATTTACGTACGTACCTGATATTCAAAGAGATAAGAATATCTTGCTTTCTTTTCAAATTGTACCTTCCTGGTAATTTCATCGCTATCATGATTTTCCCATTTCTCAACTCTTGTATTTCAGATATCATTCTAGAATATAACTTTAAAACAAAGGTTAATTGACATATCATAATTTTTCAACTTATCCAGTAAACAATTTCAGCTTAGGTAAGTCACACACTAGCGAAGTATATAACTCGTCTCTCCCCTCCTAGTTCTAGACTCTTATCTCAGCCAGCGACCATATCCCTAAGCTCTTATACCAACTGTGATGCCCCCAAAATTAGGTATACATCATCCATTCTGAGTCGCCAGATACAAGGTACAAAATTCAAATACAACTTCATTTATACAACTGTTGAGCTGTCGTATAGAATACGACCACAGTTAACTATGAGTTTTAATACAAATGTATGTAACTCTCATGGTACCTCAACCACAACCTTACAATGATACTTTACATAAAAGAATAGTCAAAAACTGTTTTAGAAATTAAAATCTTTGGGAAGTGCTCAAGGAAACCTTCGTACATGGGAGGCCATGCGTCTAGGTTATGATAGATATCATATGTCCACAGAATTATCCTTGGTTGACCCAAAAGTCCCCAAAGAAAAATAAGAAGATTATTATCATCTTCTTTCCAATGATGAGTCTTCTCTTTACATATAAATATATCCGTTGTCTCCAAGTGAAAATTATATTTCACATAAACCCCAAGATCATATAGGTTGGGCTCGTAGATATATTCAGCAAGTGGATGTGCACAATCATGTCTTATGAGAACACGAGGTTGTATGTCATTAGACATCTTGTATGATAGTGGCAAAATACCCTTCCAAAGTTGGGTTCGCCTCACCCTATTTGATTCACCAAATATAACTAAATGATTTATAGAATACAACAAACTTTTCTATACTGTTTAGGGAGAACCTCCACAGCTAGAGACCACCATTCTATTCCCTTGTTATCCCCACTCGACCCGTCAACACTCTTATTACCTGAAAGGAATTATGAAGCAGAAAGGGTGAGCACAACTAGTCCAGTAAAGAATATCATGACAAAAGCTAATTTACACTATCAATAGTCTTCATCATCAATAAATCAGAGATTTAGAACATATGGTAGATGATAAAAGTTTTCAACCATAGTTGCAGCGGAACGAGCAATCCATTAGAAGAGTCAAATAGATCATCAGGTGTATTATCTTCTCTATGTTAAAAGTCCACCAATAATGTTTTATACCTGTAACATCAATCAACAATTCATGTCCACAATCATATGAATAACTCATAATCATAATTGTGATTCTAAATTCCTCTTCTCAACCTGGACGAAGATAATTTTCATCACCTATCTTCACCTGAAACATCAAAACTCATGGTTATACCAATTCATAATTCTTGTTCATAATCATACTAATAAATTCATCTTTGCACTACGGCCAAAGATATTCATTAACAATTTATCTTTGCACTACAAGCCAAAGACATAAAACTGTATTTTAGAAAAGTCAAGTAGAGCATGATATCTACTATCTTCTACAAATTAAAAGTGTATAACCAATATTTTATTGCTGAGACTCAGCTTAATAAATAATTCACATCATCGAATTATCCATAGACTACGACCAAGGATATTCGTTAGTATAAATCCATGAATTATCCATGCACTACGGCCAAAGATATTTATTATTATCACATCCATGAATTAATATTCCATCGCTGAGACTCAACTCAATAATTAATCCACATCATCGAATCATCCCTGCACTACAGGCCAAGGATATTCATTAGTATCACGACCACAAATTATCCATGCACTACGGGCCAAAGATAATTGTGTTTTCATCAACAGTCCTGATCATGCCATAAAACAATTCATCTTTACACCCTTAGCCGAAGAGAATCCATAGCTATAATCATACCAAAAACTGCCCATCAATGCACTACGGGACAATGAAGAATTTTTTTCCACATCATTTGTAACATTACGGTCATATTTATACCGAATAATTCCTGGTCATAATCATACCAAGTCCATCTATGCACTACATGTAAGACCCCAACTTATTATAAATAAAATCAAATTTCCTCTAATTATATTTGTGAATAATAAGGTATTAATTTGATATAATTCTCTGGTTATGGGAGAAATGTGCAAATTTTGAAAAATATGCAAGTGGTTATAAAATAATCATTGTTGTCGGGGAATATTCGTTTGGTCGTGGAATATTCTTGTTGTCGGGGAATATTCGTACGACGGCGCAGTCATTTGTGGGCCCCATAACAGAATAACTGTCGGATAAAGAAAATAACAAGTTCGAGTTTTTATAAATAACGGCGTAGTTGTTACTGTTAACATTGTTGGAATACCCGGTGGTTAAAAAATAGTAATACGCGTGGATGCACAGTATTGATGATTTATTGATCCTTACGTAAGAAGGCACTACTCAATAATTGTTACAGTAGTTACTGTTCAATATTTTATTTTATTGATTCAATAATTGCTGCGCTGATATTTTATATTATTGTTGTTTCAATAATTGTCACTGCACAGTATTTCCCATTATCAGATCAATAATTCATATTATTTGAATAATATTATTAGATAGCATTATTGGCAATGTCTAGAAAGTTCTATCAAGGAGAGGTTTGGTCACCTAATTGCGCGCCAATAAGGATAAATTCTTATTGGAAAGCCCCCTCTTTCCTAGGAACGGCCTGTTTGTCATAAATGTGATTCTGTAATATTATTTGTGAATAATTAATTATTGATTCATATGATAGAGAAATATTTATTTTACGTGGATATAAATGTTGGATATATTTATTGTGGTTAAAAATGAAGGAGTTAATGTTGAGGTATTTTATCAGTATTTTTGTCAGAATGAAGGTATTAAAAATTAAACCAGTGTTTTTGAGATATATTGTGTGAGTTATAATTTTTAATCCGACCGTTGGATCGTTGTAATTTTTGGATATGTTATACATATATAAGTTGAGTATATGTCCACAAATTTTGAACCGTTAAAAATGAACGTATGATTTGTTATGAATTTTAAGAGGTGACTAATTCAGAAATTAGGTTTATAAATGATTTTGGTGAAAAATTCTAGAATTGAGTGGGCCCCACTTGTGGTTGGTGAAGAAATGTGCTAAATTTATTTCAAATGTAGTGGGTAGGAATAGTAGCCGATAAGGCCATCAGGTTGCAGGTCAAGTCTGCTAATATTTTCCTATAAATAGAGGGCTAAGTTAGAATTGAAAATCACACCAGAAACAAGTTTTTTCTTTTTCTCTCTATAGATTATTGAGTGTATTTTGTGAGTATTTAGATACTTTGTGAGTTTCTATTCATCAGTGCAAGTTTCCTTCAGTCTTATACCGATATTCCGATCAGAAGAACTGATATTTTGAGGTAAAGGATGTTATTTTCTTCATATATGATATTATTTCTTCAATATCATTATGCCGAAGTATTGATCTGAATTTTTATCAAATTTAGAACTTTTTGTGTCGGGGTTACTATTCACGTATACGGCACTATTTACTGAAAAATGAAATTTTCTTCTTTTTGTCCAAGATGTCTATTATGGTTACTATCTTTGATTATATCTTTAAAGATACTTGATTTTGATATGATTTTAGGAATTGATTGGTTAACCACTCATCATGCCAAAATTGATTGTTTTCGTAAGGTTGTTAGTTTTCATATTCCTAACCAACTTGTCATACTAATTCAAACAACTAAACCACTAAAATCAGTCACTATCATATCAAGCCATAAAGCTAGCCGTTTATTGAAAAACGGATGTCAAGCTTCTTAGCCCATGTTATGGATTTAACAAAGACATGTCAAATTTGAATAATATTTCTATTTTTAGAGAATTTTCTGATGTATTTCTTGAAGAACTTCTCGGTCTATCCCCAGAACGTGATGTTGAATTCTTTATTGACCTTGAACCAGGTACAAAACCCATTTCTAAAACCCCATATCGAATGGCTCCTATTGAACTTCAGGAGTTAAAAGTCCAACTACAGGAATTGTTAGACATAAGTTTCATTCGTCCTAGTACATCTCCTTGGGGTGCTCCTGTTTTATTCGTAAAGAATAAAGACGGGAGTATGAGACTTTGTATTGACTGCCGAGAATTAAACCATGTCACCATCAAGAATAGGTATCCGCTACCTCGCATTGATGACATGTTCGACCAGTTGCAAGGAGCACAATTCTTTTCAAAGATCGATCTTCGTTCTGGATATCATCAGCTGAAGATTAAAACTGAGGATATTCCAAAGACTGCCTTCAGAACTCGGTATGGGCATTATGAATTCTTAGTCATGTCTTTTGGATTGACTAATGCTCCTGCTGCTTTCATGGATATGATGAAACGTGTATTAAAGGAATATTTGGATCAGTTTGTTGTTGTCTTTATTGATGACATTCTCATCTATTCCAAAAGCCGTGAAGATCATGAGCACCATTTGAAGCTGATACTTGAAAGGCTTCGTGAAAATAAACTTTATGCCAAGCTGAAGAAATGCGAGTTCTGGCTTGAGGAAGTAGCATTCCTTGGGCATGTGGTGTCAAAACATGGAGTATCTGTTGACCCGGTGAAGATTGAAGCAGTAAAAAGTTGGGAGCAACCAAAGTCAGTGACCGAAGTACGTAGCTTTCTGGGCTTAGCTGGTTATTATCGGAGATTCGTGGAAGGATTTTCTCGAATCGCTACTCCGTTAACTCAGTTGACTCGTAAAGATAAAAAATTTGTATGGAGCGAGGAATGCGAGAAGAGTTTCCAAGAGCTCAAGAGGATACTCATTTCGGCACCTGTTCTGGCAATACCATCTGGTATGGATGGATTTGTTATATACAGCGATGCTTCAGGCTAGGATACGTTCTCATGCAACATGGGAAAGTCATAGTCTATGCCTCACGACAACTCAAAGAATATGAGAGGAATTATCCTGCTCATAATCTAGAGTTGGCAGCAAACGTATTCGCGTTGAAAATTTGGAGACACTACTTGTATGGGGAGAAAGTGGAGATTTATACGAACCATAAAAGCCTCAAATATTTCTTCACCCAAAAAGAACTCAACATGCGGCAACGACATTGGCTTGAACTATTGAAAGATTACGATCACACTATTCAATATCATTTTGGAAAAGCAAACGTAGTAGCTGACGCATTGAGTAGAAGATCATATGCGAGTACTAGTGCGATATTGTTAATGCAAAGGCCCATTCTATATGACTTGCAAAGGATGGAGGTAGAATTAAAGACTCTAGGGACCCACATGATGATGGCGAATATACGAGTAGAACCGACTTTAATCGATAAAGTTAAAGCTGCTCAAGCTACGGACTTGGAGCTGATACGTTTGAAGAAGAAAGTGCAAGAATGAGCTATTCCAGAAGCGAGAATCGATGAAGAAGGAATACTTAGATTCAACTCCAGACTTTGTGTTCCTAACGATTCTGACTTGAAGCATAGAATCATGATGGAGGCACACAACACCCCGTTTGCAATCCATCCTGGGAGTACCAAAATGTATCATGATATTCGACATACATTTTGGTGGAATAATATGAAGAGAGAGATCGCGGAGTTTATCTGGAGATGTTTAACTTGTTAACGTGTAAAGGCGGAGCATCAAGTGTCAAAGGGTCCATTACAACCACTTGAGATTCCAAAATGGAAGTGGGAACACATTAGTATGGATTTCGTTACAGGTCTTCCCAAAGTTTCTCAAGGCATAGATGCGATTTGGGTTATTGTTGATAGATTAGCAAAGTCAGCCTATTTCTTACCGATACGTGAGACTTATTCCCTTGAACGTCTTGCTCGCATGTACGTGAATGAGATTGTGAGATTGCATGGCATGCCAGTATCCATAGTTTTGGATTGTGACCCAAGATTCACTTCACAATTTTGGGTTAGCTTACAGAAAGCTATGGGCACGGATTTACGATTCAGTTCGGCATACCATCCTCAAACGGACGGACAATCAGAGAGGACTATTCAAACCCTTGAAGATCTATTAAGACTTTGTATCATAGATTTTAAAGAAAGTTGGGATAAGTACTTGCCACTGGTGGAATTCTCCTACAACAACAGTTATCAAGCAAGTATAGGCATGGCTCCATTTGAGGCGTTGTATGGACGAAAGTGTCATTCTCCAGTATGCTGGGACGAGGTAGGAGAAGCAACGTTGTTGGGACCAGAATTAGTACGCATGACTACAGAAAAGATCCAAATGATTCGACAACGTATACAAACGGCACAAGATCGACAAAAGAGTTATGCGGATCTTCATCGAAAAGACGTGGAATTTAATATTGAGGATCATGTATTGTTACGTGTTGCACTGTGGAAGGGAGTTACAAGATTTGGGAAGAGAGGAAAGCTCAATCCACGATTTGTTGGTCTATTTGAGATTCTTGACCGAATAGAAAATGTGGCCTATAGACTCGCATTACCTCTAAGTATGTCTCGTGTTCATAATGTTTTTCACATATACATGCTTCGTAAATATGTGAAAGACCCGAACCATATTATTGCATTAAAACCAGACGAGATAGCTAAAGATTTAACGTACGAAGAAGTACCTGTTAAGATCTTGGATAGGAAAGAGCATGTCCTACGCACCAAGGTTATACCACAAGTTAAGGTTTTGTGGAGTAACCATGCTATTGAAGAAATGACCTAGGAGTTGGAATCAGAAATGAAAGCGAGGTATCCTCACCTTTTTGAAACACCAGGTACGTAAGTCAATTTCGAGGACGAAATTTCATAAGGAGTGGAGGTTGTAAGACCCCAACTTATTATAAATAAAATCAAATTTCCTCTAATTATATTTGTGAATAATAAGGTATTAATTTGATATAATTTTCTGGTTATGGGTGAAATATGCAAATTTTGAAAATATGCAAGTGGTTATAAAATAATCATTGTTGTCGGGGAATATTCGTTTGGTCGTGGAATATTCTTGTTGTCGGGGAATATTCGTACGACGACGCAGTCATTTGTGGGCCCTATAACAGAATAACTGTCGGATGAAGAAAACGACAAGTTTGAGTTTTTATAAATAACAACGTAGTTGTTACTGTTAACACTGTTGGAATACCCTGTGGTTAAAATACAGTAAAACGCGTGGATGCACAGTATTGATGAATTATTGATCCTTACGTAAGAATGCACTACTCAATAATTGTTACAGTAGTTACTGCTCAATATTTTATTTTATTGATTCAATAATTGTTGCGTTGATATTTTATATTATTGTTCTTTCAATAATTATCACTGCACAGTATTTCTCATTATCAGATCAATAATTCATATTATTTGAATAATATTATTAGATATCATTATTGGCAATGTCTAGAAAGTTCTGTCAAGGAGAGATTTGGTCACCTAATTGCGCGCCAATAAGGAAAATTTTTTATTGGAAAGCCCCCTCTTTCCTGGGAACGGCCTGATTGTCATAAATGTGATTCTGTAATATTATTTGTGAATAATTAATTATTGATTCATATGATAAGGAAATATTTATTTTATGTGGATATAAATGTTGGATATATTTATTGTGGTTAAAAATGAATGAGTTAATGTTGAGGTGTTTTATCAATATTTTTGTCAGAATGAAGGTATTAAAAATTAAACCAGTGTTTTTGAGATATATTATGTGAGTTATAATTTTTAATCCGACCGTTGGATCGTTGTAATTTTTGGATATGTTATACATATATAAGTTGAGTATATGTCCACAAATATTGAACCGTTAAAAATGAATAAATGATTAGTTATAAATTTTAAGAGGTGACTGATTCAGAAATTAGGTTTATAAATGATTTTGGTGGAAAATTCTAAAATTGAGTGGGCCCCACTTGTGGTTGGTGAAGAAATATGCTTAATTTATTTCAAATGTGGTGGGTGAGAATAGTAGCAGGTAAAGCCATCAGGTTGCAGGTCAAGTCTGCTAACATATTCCTATAAATAGAGGGCTAAGTTAGAATTGAAAATTACACTAGAAATAAGTTTTCTCTCTTTTTCTCTCTAGATTATTGAGTGTATTTTGTGAGTATTTAGATACTTTGTGAGTTTCTATTCATCAGTGCAAGTTTTCTTCAGCCTTGTACCGATATTCCGATCAGAAGTACTGATATTTTGAGGTAAGGGATGTTATTTTCTTCATATATGATATTATTTCTTCAATATCATTATGCCGAAGTATTGTTCTGAATTTTTATCAAATTTAGAACTTTTTGTGTCGGGGTTACTATTCACGTATACGACACTATTCATGAGTACGACACTATTCACCGAAAAATAAAATTTTCTTTTTTTGTCCAAGATGTCTATTATGGTTACTATATTTGATTGTATCCATGTTTTGATCTTTATTTTTGAATTCTGCTTCAAAATTGGTATTTATGAAGTATTATTGATCTTGGATAAACTGTTATACGAATCCCTACTATTTGTCCTTCCGTTTCACTGGATTCGTTTTCTTTAAAATATTTTTCATCATCCTCAGTCCTAAATGATGATATTACTAAATATCTTCGGCCTGTAGTGCAAAGATAAATGATTAACTGATAAATATCTTTGGCCCGTAGTGCAAAGATGAACAGGTGTTGAGATGAACATGACCAACTAGTGATACAAATGAATATCTTTGGCCTGTAGTGCAAAGATGAATATTTTATTAAAGATGTATATTGATTGTTGTTACAGGGATAAAATATTGATGATGGAATTTTAAATCTTAGAAGATAGTAGAACTCATTTTCTACTTGACTCTTCTAATGGATTGTTGTTTTCGCTGTAGTTGTTGATCTAAAACTTGTTGGCTATTATATTATATCAGATTTTTCCCTGTTGAAGACTAACGATAATTTGTTGTATATTATCTTAATCATGATATTCTTTATTGGGCTAGTTGAGCTCACCCTTTTACTTTTTGTTCTATTTTTCTCAGAAGGTGAGAACATAGCAGGAACTAGTCGGGGTACGAAGTGATGGTTCTAGAAAGATGTTTTAGTAGTCCTTACTATTTCTGTAAAATACTATTTGAATAATTCTAACGAGGACTTATTTGAGCGTGGATATTGTCTAGAAGATAATATTTGTATTTAAACTCACAGTATGTGTTGTCGTATTTTGTACGATAATTATATTATTGAAGTTGTAGTTTGCTTTCTGTACCATGTATTTGTCGACTCGAAATGGGTGTTGTATACCTATTTTGGGGGCGTCACATTTTTGGTTTAACATTCCAAGATATTCTTATTTTTTTGGTTTTTGATTTTTTTTTTGGGTTGGGTGGGGTGGGGTGGGGTGGGGTGGGGTGGGGGGGGATAACGTCTTAATCGTAAAATATACTCCCTCCTTCTCTTTTTAACTGTTTTTTAGAGAAGTATTTTTGTCTCTTAAATTAAGCATTAATTGTTTATTTTTTAATATTATTCTAAGTATTAAATATATAATTTTGGTTCTCTAACTATTTTTTATCTAATAAATAATACCCTTTTTTTTAATATAAGAATAATATAAATAATTAATGTTATATTTAATGTTATACAATTAATTTTTTACACTTATGTATAATTTTAAAACGACATATATTAAATGATAAGGTGGGGTTTGGTTCATGGAATAACATTTTATCAGTAAAATATATTCTCTCGGTTCCATAATAATTGTCTTTTTAACTTTCATGCACATGAATTAAGAAAGTTATTTAATATTATTTTTTAAAAATTAAAATTTGTATGAAATTTCATCACTACCCCTTTATGAAAAGTTGAAAACTATTAATGCAAGAAAAAAAATTTATTGAGAGAATGAGAGAAGTTACGAATATTATTGAAAAATAAATAATTTATTATCTTAAAAAGTTATAAATGACAAATAAATTAAAATAATTTTTTTTTAATAAGACAATTATTATAGAATCTAGACAGTACTGACGGTAAAAAATATGGCACATATATAGCCGCCGTCCCCCTACCCTATTCTCTTCTTTATTTTTCTTTTTTTTTCCCTCTAAATTCTTATTTATTTTTCTCTCTCTCTCCTCCAATTTGAAAAAGTGGCTGCAGAGGTCCGGTCTGATGGCTTTCGCATAAATCAACTACGGAGTACTAAATTTGGCACATCTTTGTTACTCCTCAATTTAGTATTTCTGATAAAAATTTTTTTTTTTTACATTTACTCCTCTTTTATGTTTCAATAAAAACATTCCCTCCGATTTACGGAACCACAGGGGCGACTCCCGCCCTACTAACAACGACAAAAGCTTATTTTTAAATTATAAATTAATATTATTTTTTTAAAATTAATTTGAAATATTTATAAATTTAAAATAAGCATGAATTCATCATAATTATCAGTTTATATTTAGGTAATTTATTATATTTATAATTATATTGGCATAAACTACATGAATTCATCATGCAATTTTATTGAAAATAGATATTTCTATAATATTTTTTGATATTTCTACGTGAAAAGTATCGTTATAGATGTATAACGACGGTTTTTATTTGAAAATATCATTTTCTGTTATAAATTTATCAATTTTTTTAATTTTTTTATTAGACGGGGGATTGGGTGCGACAAATAAACAAAATACACTACTTGGGGCATGCGAATTGATTGGCTCTTATTTTTGGTTTAACATTACAAGATAGTACCTTCTTTTTTTCTTTTTCTTTTTCTTTTTCTTTTTGGTGGGGGTGGGGGTGGGGGTGGGGTGGGGGTGGGGGATAACATCTTAACGGTAAAATATACTCCCTCTGTCCCGTTTTTTAATATCGTTTTAGAGAATGTATTTTTGTTTTTTAATATTTGTTATTTGAAAATTTTAATTAAATATTGATTTTTGAATTTTTAATATTATTTAAGTATTAAATATAATTTTGATTTTCTCACAATTTTCTGTCCAATAAATAATATCTTTTTTTCAAATATAAGCAATTGATATTATATTTAATATTGTTAATCATTTTTTTAATACTTGTATACAACTTTAAAACGACACATTAAAGTACGGAGGAAGTACTAAGGTGATGTTTGTTTGTGTCTGAATGCCTCTTAATTCACATGTCTTTGATTCGGTCAAAGACAAATCTTATATGGTAATATTTTTTTGTCTCTTAATACTTCTTAATAGTTTATTTAAAATTTATGGACAAGCCTCAATAAATATTGTACTCTTTCAATTTCAAATTTTAATATCAATATTCAAATAAAACTTTTAAATAAATCAGAGGGTTAAAATGGTAAAATAGTATCATTCAAATATTTATATTTTTTAATTATCAAATAATTTTTTAAATTCAAATATTATTTTATTAAAATATTCTAATTTATTAAAATATATTAATTACTCAATTTTATCAAACACTAGTTAAAGCGGGGGTTTGGTTCATAGAATAACGTCTTAACGGTAATATATAATAACGGTAAAATAAATGTTAGGTGAAGGAAGTTGCCTTTCTCTCCCCTCCCATTTGGTCCAGTCTGATGGCTTTCGCATAAATTAACTATTCCCTCACGGATTCGTAGGGGCGCCTCGGATCCCTACTAAGTACTAACAATGGCAAAAGCTTATTTCAAATTATAAAATTAATTTGAAATATTTATAAATTAAAAATAAACATAATTAATTTAAATTTTGAAAATAATAACTCTTATAATTAGTAGTATATTTTTAGACAATTTATGATATTTATAATTATATTGACATAAATTGCATGAATTCATTATGCCGCTTAAAAATATCTGAAATTGACTTTTAAAAAGTCTATTAATCTTATAATTCTCGGAATTATGCCACTTAAAAATTACTCGATGAAAATTATTTTACGCATCAATGCAAATTAATTTAAAATATTTATTTAATCGCCTTAAAAATTATCGTTATATAAATATATCTCTAATTTTGAAACAGATAGAGTAGTATTTTATTTCTATAATGTAATTGTCAATATACAGCTAATGCACATTAAAATTTGGAAGCCATCATATGCAACGAATTAGTAATTTGTGACTTGGTGTTATGTTTTTGTTAAGCGGTGCTTATCATTAGAATTGACTTCTGATTAATATAACAATTAAGGGAAAAGAAACCTTTGTACATCTCCGAGTTACCACCGTCTTAATTAAGTGTATTAATCAATTCTTTTGTCAATTTCTTCAATAATTAGTTTTTAGTTTTCTCTCGTTTTATTTATTTATTTATTTTTGAGTGAATTGCTTGACGGTTAATGGAGGGTACGGTGGTATAAATTATTGTCTTGTTGATGAATTTCTTTAAATTGGTATTATAAGACTTGTTTTTAACTGAATTATGTTGAAAAATTAAACCAATTTGATTGAGCCCATCCACATGCACTTTGAGAAAGAAATTGATATTTCACAACAGAAAATATATTTTTTCTTAATATAGGTCGTTTTAGGGTTGTGTACAAGTATTAAGGTAATAATTGTATAGCATTAACTATAATATCAATTGTCTATATTGTCCTTGTGTTGGAAGAAGAGATTGTTATTTATTGGACAAAAAATAGTGAGAGAATCAAAGTTACATTTAATACTTGGGGTAATATTGGAAAGTAAGCAATTAATGCTTACTTGAAATTCTCAAACGACTTATATTAAGGAACAAAAATATTTCTCTAAAACAACTTATATTAAGGAACGGAAAGAGTATTATTTATCTTTAATAAGTAGTCTACAAACAACTTATTTTAAATGTATTTTATTTAACTTGAATGCAAGATTTTGAGCTCAAACTCAACGCACTGTTTTTAGTGAAGTGATCAAACGTCTAAAACGGTACTACTGCAAATGCTATATTAACGTTGGTAACCGAACATACCATAGAACATACCATAAAAAGGGAAAAGATCGATAATTCATGTACTACAAAATTACGAAATATCCAGAAATTAGAAGGAAAACAGAAACAAAAGGGAAATAAAAATGAAAATGGTCCGAATTTCCGCATGTAGCAACTGTTCATGGATCATGATAAGGCACAACATAAAACAAATTGAAAACTGCAACGAGATTGGAAGTAGTATATATATATAATTGCATATACCATGCGCCTAGCATCAAATGCCATAGAATATGCATGTGTAGCAGGTGACTTGCCAGCAGAAGAAAACTGTTAAATAAATATGAAGTGATCCAAACAAGGTCATATAATAATCAGAATTTCCAGCATTATTCGATAATAAAAATTGAATTGGTCACTAAATGACAGCTTTGTTCTAACGACTATTCCTTACTGCATTTTAGTATAAAAACTTTGAACATGAGCCATTTTAAAACATCACCTTTCTAACTAAACCTCTAAGAGGTTTCCTAAACTACTCTCTCTCTCTCTCTCTTTTTCTCAATTCTCATTCTAAAGCAAGGGAAATATTAAGGCCTGATCCAGTAGCCGGGATTGGGGAATTTTCAGTCGAGCAATGAGAGGTCACGGCGGTGGCCGCCCCTCTAGGGGTGGTCTTTTGCCACAAATGTTGGTGGCATTGTCCATTTTGGTTGTTTCAAGCAACATGGGAGTCTCGGCTGATCCTTACATATATTCTTCACCACCACTACCTTATGAATACAAATCACCACCACCGCCTTCGCCATCACCTCCACCACCTTATGAGTACAAGTCTCCACCTCCTCCTTCCCCGTCTCCACCACCACCATATGTTTATAAGTCACCTCCACCTCCATCACCGTCTCCACCACCTCCATATGTTTACAAGTCTCCACCACCACCATCACCGTCTCCGCCGCCTCCATATGTGTACAAATCTCCACCACCACCCTCTCCATCACCACCACCATCACCGTCTCCACCACCACCATATGAGTACAAATCTCCACCACCACCCTCTCCATCTCCACCACCACCTTATGTCTACAAATCTCCCCCACCACCCTCTCCTTCCCCACCACCACCATACTATTACAAATCTCCTCCACCACCTTCACCATCTCCTCCTTCTTACTACTACAAATCTCCACCACCACCAGTAAAGTCCCCACCACCACCTTACTACTATAAGTCCCCTCCACCACCTACACATTCTCCTCCACCACCCTACTACTACAAATCTCCACCACCACCAGTAAAGTCCCCACCCCCACCACCTTACTACTACAAATCTCCACCACCTCCGGTTAAATCCCCACCACCACCTTACTACTACAAGTCCCCTCCACCACCTACACATTCTCCTCCACCACCCTACTACTACACATCTCCACCGCCTCCAGTGAAGTCCCCTCCTGCTCCCTATTACTACACATCTCCACCACCACCTGTCCCCTATGCTCCCGCTCATCATCACCATCCATTTATAGTCAAGGTTGTTGGAAAGGTTTACTGTTACCGATGCTATGACTGGACACATCCAATCAAGTCCCATGCAAAGAAACACCTCAAAGGTATATTCGATCTCATTCTTAATTTTGTTCATTCCTATTGTTCACTTTAGTATATATGGTTTCTATACTTAATTTGATACCACTTTCTTTGAGCCACTATATATGAAAACTATTTAATAATATTCCTCCATATATTGCACAATAATCAGTACATACACATTTGGTTTTTTTCCATATATTCATCAAATTATGTGAACACCTTTTTAAAGTAAAGGAAGGCAAATCATTGTTACAAGTATTCTCGAGTGAGATCTATGTTCTCTTGGCTTCATAATTATCTTTATCTATTCTAGTTAAATTAAGCATTTAATCACTTGTACTCAACAATTACTGCATAGATAGTGTTTGTTTAAAAATGGGTTGGGAGACCATCAATTTAAATATTGGTTACTTGTCTTACAAAGCGTCAATATTGATCTGTCTAGGACCAAAGGCAATAGTACCCAGATAAAGTCTTTACTTAATTGAAAATATATTTAATCGTACTTGTTTAGGTAAGTAGTTTAATAGTAATAAAAAGAATAATACTTCATGTGTTTGAATAGATCATAAGACAAAGACAAAGAAACAGACAAAATTATATAATTATTGTAGCAGGTAAGTAAGAGCCACAATGCCACATAAATATGATTAATTAATTAGTCAAACAATAAGTTGAAGATTTGGTGCTAATAATTTAGCATGTGGAAACAGGTGCTGTTGTGATGGTGACATGCAAGGCAGGTGACAAAAGTGTAGTTGCATATGGTACAACCAAGATCAATGGTAAATACAGCATCACAGTTGAAGGATTTGAGTATGGAAAGTACGGAGCAATGGCATGCAAATCTGCGCTCTACAAGGCACCTAAAGGTTCAAAATGCAACATCCCAACAAACCTTCATTGGGGTATCAAGGGTGCTAAACTCGAAGTCAAGTCTAAGAATAAATATGAAGTTGTGTTATCTGCCAAGCCATTTGCTTATGCTCCCAAGACTCCTTACGAGCAGTGTGAGAAGCCCAAGCCAACCCCATCTCCTTATTACTACACTTCCCCTCCCCCACCAACTTATGTATACAAGTCACCGCCACCACCGACTTATGTGTACAAGTCTCCACCACCACCAGTGAAGTATCCACCACCAACTTATTACTACAAGTCTCCACCACCACCTCCCAAGTCTCCGGCCCCAACTCCTTACAACTACAAGTCTCCACCACCACCTTCGTCATCCCCTCCACCTCATTACTACTACAAGTCTCCCCCACCACCATCTCTATCTCCTCCCCCACCGTACTACTATTCATCACCTCCCCCACCCGCAAAATCACCTCCTCCCCCATACTACTATTCATCACCCCCACCACCGGTAAAATCACCTCCTCCCCCATATCACTACTCATCACCTCCACCACCGGTGAAATCCCCTCCTCCTCCATACTATTACACATCACCTCCACCACCAGTAAAATCCCCTCCTTACCACTACATATCACCTCCCCCACCTGTAAAATCCCCTCCACCACCATATCACTATTCTTCACCTCCTCCACCAGTGAAATCTCCTCCTCCCCCATATTATTATTCATCACCTCCACCACCAGTGAAATCCCCTCCTCCCCCGTACCACTACTCATCACCTCCACCACCCGTAAAATCTCCTCCGCCGCCATATCATTATTCTTCACCTCCTCCACCTGTCAAATCACCACCTCCCCCATACCACTACTCATCACCTCCACCACCAGAGAAATCCCCTCCTCCCCCATACTACTACTCATCACCTCCACCACCAGTGAAATCTCCACCACCTCCATACCATTACTCATCACCTCCCCCGCCAATAAAATCCCCTCCACCACCATACCATTATTCTTCACCACCTCCACCTATAAAATCACCACCTCCCCCATACCATTACTCTTCGCCTCCTCCACCTGAGAAATCACCACCTCCCCCATACCACTACTCATCACCTCCACCACCTGTGAAATCTCCTCCTCCACCATACCACTACTCATCACCTCCACCACCAGTGAAATCTCCTCCTCCCCCATACCATTACTCTTCACCACCACCACCAGTAAAATCCCCTCCACCCCCATACCATTACTCCTCACCTCCACCACCTGTGAAATCGCCTCCTCCCCCATACCACTACTCCTCACCTCCACCACCTGTGAAATCTCCTCCTCCGCCTTATCACTACTCATCACCTCCACCACCAGCGAAATCACCACCTCCCCCATACTACTACTCGTCACCACCACCGCCATACCACTACTCGTCACCACCTCCCCCATATCACTACTCCTCACCTCCACCACCCGTGAAGTCTCCACCTCTCCCATACCACTACTCCTCACCTCCACCACCAGTGAAATCACCACCTCCCCCATACCATTACTCCTCACCACCACCACCAGCGAAATCCCCACCTCCCCCATACCACTACTCCTCACCTCCACCGCCAGTGAAATCACCACCTCCTCCATACCATTACTCCTCACCACCACCACCGGTGAAATCCCCACCTCCCCCATACCACTACTCATCTCCTCCACCACCATACCACTATTCCTCACCTCCACCACCAGTGAAATCCCCACCTCCCCCGTACCACTACTCATCACCACCACCACCCGTAAAATCACCTCCTCCCCCATACCACTACTCCTCACCTCCCCCACCAGTAAAATCCCCTCCTCCCCCATACCACTACTCCTCACCTCCCCCACCGGTGAAATCCCCCCCTCCCCCATACTACTATTCATCACCTCCCCCACCAGTGAAATCACCTCCACCTCCGGTTTACATCTATGCTTCTCCACCACCACCAACTCACTACTAAGGTCTCATTGCTTAGTAACTTGCCAGCAGCAATCATGTAAGTATTTTGTTCATTACACATTGTAACTAGCTTAGCAATATTTTATTCCATATTTACTTATGAACAAAAAGATTCAAATAAAATGTACATCTATGATCTAACTATTAATTTTTTCTTATGTTTACTTGCAGCTGTTAGTTTAAAAATAAATGAAGGCTCCATAGAGAGAAGATTCAGAAATAAATCATCCAAACCAGATTATCATTTTAATAAGGTCCCCGGCAGTGCATTTCAAAGCTTCAACCTTTTTGATTCGGACCAGTTTGCTTTTACTTGGCTGGTGGCCCTCTTACATATTAGGATTATACTATCTTCAAACAAATTTGGGTTCAAAAGTTTATTTATTTGGTCATGGTTGTGATAGCAGGAGTTTGTATGGTTTGGAAGTAGGTGTTACAATCTGATTCTTGTTTTCCCAAAGGAGTTGTTTCGTGTAATTTATTTACTTTACTGTATAGAATTTGAGAGATCTTCGATTATTTTATTCTAGTCACAACTCACATGTATCTTCTGAGCTTCTTTTACTTTGTGCTCCAAACATTGTTGCTAATTAATAAAGAACTGTTAATTTCAAATTTTCTGGTGCTTAGCTACACTGCAGTTGATCCATCTCATTGATCTCCAAGCCCAAGACTCTTATTTGGAAGTATAACTTATATGCAGTATTATATCTAAATTGAGTAAGGCTAGGGACATAAACTATACTTTGCACAAACAATATAAAAAATGAGAGAAAATAGGAAGGGAGGCCTTCGATTAGATGTTTTATATATTTTCATTGGTAAGCAATATTTGGTCATATTTTTTGTGCACAACTTTTTATGTACAGTTTGTGCTCATAGTATTATTAATCTAAATTCTCATGGTTGCACTAAAATTATTCATGGAGTTTGGTCCCCTTTATCTATGTTCAGCTTTGTCTGTGTACATTATACTATATTTAATTAAAAATATTGATCAATTAATGATCTTTTTTGTAAATGATAATAGACGATAGAAGAAATCAGAAATGAAAAATGTAGAAGACACCTACAAGCTAGTTTCGATAATCTGCCACGATTTAAACTTATTCATTTTTTATTATAGAAAAAGGAATCTTTTTGTACTATATACTATATAAGTTAATCCCTCCATCTTATAACAGTGAGAATCATGTTTAATATTAAAAGGTTTGTATTAATTTAATTGAATGACTGAAATGCAAAATTCTTCTTTTAAATTTCTATGTTTTTATTTATGAACATAGATTACTAATTTACGTAAATAGTTGCGATGGATCTTTTCCAGGAGCTCAAAACCCATTAGCATCAGTAATAATTGGTATGAAGATCCTTGGGTATCATCAATTGTAGAATTTTAATTTTGTGGATTTTCGATTGTGTTTCTTAACTTGTGTTATTGTTTTTGGTGAGTTTTGTTGTGTGAGATCTTTTGAAAGGTTTGTTGTAAAAGGGAAGTTTGTGATGGCTTTATTCATGCCTTTTAATATACTATGGATTTATTTTATAGGTGATAATAAAGTAATTGTTTGTTGATCAAAAAAATAAATAAATTTCCTATGCTTTTAACCAACCGTTCTTTAAAATAATAGAATAATTAGCACTAGAATAATTTTTTCAATATTAATATGGTTAATGACTAATAATACTATATATCATTGGTGATAGACTTAATTGTAAATTAAAAAAAAATAGAAACGACGAAAAAAAAAATCATTGGCGACGAAAAACAATGGGGTAGGGTCATAACCGACGAACAAGGTCATTACGACATATTGTCTATTGCCTATTAACAACTTTTAATTTAATAATTTGTTACCCATTGGCGACAGAATGTCCATCGCTTATAGTCTGTCCCTTATGATTCCATCGTTTACTTTAGTTTTTTCGACAGCGAGTGGAACAGCCCCAAATCTAAGCACCTTTAAATTCCGGATATGGTGCTTCACTGTACTAAATATTTACATCATTACATACATATTACCATGTTACTATGAAAGTAATTACTAGCTATTACTGACATATTATTACATACCCAAGTTCTACGACCTTTAAATCTTTAATTCATGATAATTAGCATATTATATTATTACTGATTAATAATAGTCATTCTCGACAGAATATATTTCATTGGCGACAGACTTAATTGTAAATAATGGAGTGGGGGCGGCGAAAGAGTGTCTCCTATATATAACCTCATTATCAACGACAAAAAGTCATAGACGACGGACTTTGCCATCGGCTATGAGCCTTTTTTTCTCCCTGTAAAAAAAAATTAATTTACCATAAAAAGTTTCGTAAGATTGGTCTGCAAGTCCCTTTTTTAGTACATACTTGTAAGTTTGAAAATATATTTTGTTATAAAAATATTTTTAAGATACAAGTTCATAAAACACTTGCAAATTGACGGGTAAATTTTGCATTTCAGTCACATTGAATTAGACATAAACTTTTAATACTAAACTTTAAACAGTATATACTTGTTATACTTGAAATATCAGTATCTAAAAAATCTTCCACTTGTTTTTTGATTCTTAACAATAATTTTAGGAAATTATTAAACTCACAACAAAAAATATTATTTTCATAATAAAAGTGTCGTTATACATTTATAATATTATTTTTATTGTGAAAATAACAAAAAATATTGTGAATTTAACAATTCCATAATTGTATATCATTCATGTGACGCCAACAAAATTAGGTATACATCACCCATCTTGGGTCGCCAGATACATGGTACAGAATTCAAATACAACTTACTAATACAATTGTCGTGTACAATACGACAAAACATAAACTGTGAGTTTGAATACAAATATTATCTACTAGAGATTATACAAACTCAAAAGGAGTCCTCATTACAATTATTATCACACTATTTCACAGAATAGTGAGGACTAATAATGCTATCCTCTGGACCATCACTCCGTTCCCCGACTCGTCCCAGCTATATTTTCATTTCCTAAAGAGAACATTGAAAGAAAAGGTGAGCTCAACAAACCCAGTAAGAAATATTATGACTAAGATAATGTAGAATAAATTATCATTAGTCTCCAACAATGTTAAACTGATAAAATATAATAGACATCAAGTTTAACTGCAGCGGAACAAGCAATCCATTAAAAGAGTCAAGTAGAAAATAAAATCTACTATCTTTTATGATTAAAAAGGTTCTTATCACTGTTATCGCTGAGACTCAGCTTAATAAATATTCCACATCATCGAATCACCCATGCACTACGGCCAAGGATATTCTTTAGTATCACGATCACAATTATCCATGCACTACGGGTCAAGAGTATTTGTGTATTCATTAATGGTCATGATCATGCTAACAACTGTCCATCAATGCACTACGGGCCAATGAGGACTTTTACCACATCATTTGTAACATTACGGTCATGATTACACCGAATAATCCCTGGTTATAATCATACCAAGTCCATCTATGCACTACAGGCCACATATGACTTTCAACATAATATAAACATGAGGATGATGACAATGATATAAGAATTCAATAAAATAAGTTCAAGAATTAATTTGTCCAAGAACTACTAATGTCCAAATTATCAACATGATACTGCTTTGTAGAGTAAAATTCAAGAATGATCAGAAGAATATTTTCATGAAAAGATATTGGATGAAGCGCAAATATCAAGGATATTCTACTAATTTCATGGAGTATAGAAGTCAAAACTTTAACCAACTGAGTATAATAAAGAATGGAATAACAAAAGAAATCACCATGCATGAGGTACTTCGCATAGACATGTTATTCCAACAGAATACTAAATAACGGAACCAGGTCAGGCGAAATTCGCACCGACAGGATGTTCCAACAGAATAATAAAGAATTGAATAACAACAGAAATCACCATGCATGTGGTACTTCGCATAGACAGGTTATTCCAATAGAATACTAATAAGGACGGAATCAGGTCCGGCATAAAAAGCACAGACAGAATATTCCAACAGAATAATAATAAAGACGGAATCAGGTCCGGTGTAAAACGCACAGACAGGATATTCCAACAGAATAGTAAAGACGGAATCAGGTCCGGCGTAAAACGCAAAGACAGGATATTCCAACAGAATAGTAAAGACGAAATAATTGAAGAATGTCACCAAGTATAGGGTAGACCGCGTATACAGATTATTCCAATAGAATAATAAGCAATGGAATAACAACAGTTCTCTTCATGAATAAGAAAGAATAACACCCCTTACCGTAAAAGAAACTGGATATAGTAAAAGAAAGGTAGCAGACTTCTCTTTTTCTTTCTCTCTAAAATTTTCTCTCTCTAAAGTTCAGTGAATTCGTAAGAAAATAATGAATGAATGAGCTTCTATTTATAGAAAAATGGAATGCATAGTAACTAACTCATGAACGGTCCAGATTAATTTATTTTAATCTGTCGGTCCATATTTAAAGCAAAATCTGTTAAATAAAATATAATATATATATATATATATATATTATATATATATATTCAATATATATAACATGCCAAAAAAAAACCACAAAACACGCTTCCTTGATCAATTATTTTCCTTCTTTCACCAAATTGTCAACAAGGCTATGCATCATATATATAATAATAATAATTGAACTCTTCCCCACGTGAATAACAACTTTTCTCCCCCACCCACTTGACCACATGACAACTACATATATATATATATATATATATATATATATATATATATATATATATATATATATATATATAACTCTATTATATATATATAAGTAATAAAATAAAACTGTGATGACTTCTCACGTAAGCATTAATAATTAATACCGCGTGCTACTATACAACCACACGTATTACTGTACTTTTACTACTGAGTAGTTCAACAGTATCAACAGTAAAACTTCTGCCGTTATTTCAATAAAATATTTTTGTCGTTTTCTTAATCAGACAATAATTCCGTTGTGGGGTCCACCATTGATTGTGCCGTTGTATTAATATTACCTGTTAAAACGAATATTCCCCGACCAATCGAATATTATATAACAACTTGCGTACTTTGCAAAATTTATAAATATTACCCACAACTATTATATCAATTTCACTCCATAATATTCAAAAATAATATTTATAGAAAATTCATCTTTATTCAAAAAGTTGGGATTTTACAATCTCCCCTTCTTATGAAATTTTGCCCTCGAAATTAGGGTACGTACCTGGTATGTCGAAGAGGTAAGGATACCTTGATTTCATTTCAGATTCTAACTCCCAAGTCATTTCCTCAACATCGTGGTTTCTCCACAAAACTTTGACTTGAGGTATAACCTTGGTGCGTAGAATATGTTCCTTCTTATCCAAGATTTGAACAGGAACCTCTTCATACGTCAAATCTTCCGCTATTTCGTCCGGTTCCAACTCAATAATGTGGTTCGGGTCTTCCATATATTTACGTAACATGGATATGTGAAAAACGTTATGAACAAGAGACATACTTGACGGTAAAGCGAGTCTATAGGCCACAGTTCCTACTCGATCAAGGATTAAAAATGGGCCGATGAATAGAGGATTGAGCTTTCCTCTCTTTCCAAATCTCGTAACTCCTTTCCATAGAGCAACACGTAATAACACATGATCTCCTATATCGAATTCCACGTCTTTTCGATGAAGATCAGCATAACTCTTTTGTCGATCTTGTTAGGTTTTTATACATTGCCGGATCGTTTGAATCTTTTTCATAGTCATACGTACCAACTATGGTCCCAACAACGTTGCTTCACCCACCTCATCCCAGCATACTAGAGAACGACACTTTCTTCTATACAACGCTTCGAATGGAGCCATGCCAATACTTGCTTGATAACTGTTGTCGTAGGAAAACTCCACCAATGGTAAGAACTTGTCCCAACTTCCCTTGAAATCAAGGACACAGAGTCTTAATATATCTTCAAGAGTTTGAATAGTCCTCTCCGACTGTCCGTCCGTCTGAGGATGATATGCCGAGCTAAATTATAAATCTGTGCCCATAGCTTTTTGCAAACTAACCCAAAATCGCGAAGTGAATCTTGGGTCTCGATCAGAAACTATGGATACTGGCATACCATGCAATCTTACAACCTCGTTTATGTACATACGATCAAGACGTTCAAGTGTATAAGTTTCTCGTATCGGTAAGAAATGAGCAGACTTGGTCAATCTATCAACAATGACCCAAATCGCATCTATGCCTTGAGAAACTTTGGGAAGACCAGTAACAAAATTCATGGTAATGTGTTCCCACTTCCATTCTGGAATTTTAAGTGGTTGCAATGGACCTTTTGGTACTTGATGCTCCGCCTTGACTCCTTGACACGTTAGACATTTTGAGATAAACAGCGCTATCTCTCTCTCTTCATATTGCCCCACCAAAATGTATGTCGAAGATCATGATACATTTTGTTACTCCCAAGATGGATTACAAACGGTGTGTTGTACGCCTCCATCATGATTTTATACTTTAAATCAGGGTCGTTAGGAACACAAAGTCTGGAGTTGACTCGAAGTATTCCTTCTTCATCGATTCTTGCTTCCGGCATCGCACCTTCTTGCACTTTCTTCCTCATACGCATCAGCTCCGGATCTGTAAATTGAGCAGCTTTAATTTTATCAATTAAAGTCGGTTCTACTCGTATATTTGCCATCATCACATTGGTCCCTGGAGTCTTTATCTCTATCTCCATCCTTTGCAAGTCATACAAAATGGGCCTTTGCGTTGACAATATTGCACTCGTACCCGCATATGATCTTCTACTCAATGCGTCAGCTACCACGTTCGCTTTTCCAGGATGGTATTGGATAGTATGATCATAATCTTTCAACAGTTCAAGCCAACGTCGTTGTCGCATGTTGAGTTCCTTTTGAGTGAAGAAATATTTGAGACTTTTATGATCCGTAAAGATCTCCACTTTCTCCCCATATAAGTAATGCCTCCAAATCTTTAGTGCGAAGACAACAACTGCCAACTCTAGATCATGAGTAGGATAATTCCTCTCATATTTTTTGAGTTGTCGTGAGGCATAGGCTATGACTTTCCCATGTTGCATGAGAACACATCCTAACCCTTTGCCCGAAGCATCACTGTAGATGACAAATCCCTCCGAACCAGATGGTATTGTTAGAACAGGTGCTGAAATGAGTCTCATCTTGAGTTCTTGAAAACTCTTCTCACATTCCTCGCACCAACCGAACTTTGTATCTTTTCGAGTCAGCTGAGTTAGTGGAGTAGCGATTCGAGAAAACCCTTCTACGAATCTCCGATAATAACCAGCTAAGTCGAGAAAGCTACGTACTTCGGTCACTGATTTAGGTTGATCCCAGCTTTGAATAGCTTTAATCTTTGCTAGGTCAATAGATATTCCATGACTTGATACCACGTGCCCAAGGAATGCTACTTCTTCAAGCCAGAATTCACATTTCTTCAACTTGGAATAAAGTTTATATTCTCGAAGCTTTCGGAGTATCAGCCTCAAGTGTTGCTCATGATCTTCACGGGTTTTGGAATATATGAGGATGTCATCAATAAAGACGACCACAAAGTGATCCAAATATTCATTGAATACTCGGTTCATCATATCCATGAAGGCAACAGGAGCATTAGTCAATCCAAAGGACATGACTAGAAATTCATAATGCATGTACCGAGTTCTGAAAGCCGTCTTTGGAATGTCATCGGTTCTAATCTTTAATTGGTGATATCCAGAACGAAGATCAATCTTTGAAAAGAATTTGACTCCCTGCAACTGGTCAAACAGGTCATCAATACGTGGCAATGGGTACCTATTTTTGATGGTGACATGATTCAACTCCCGATAATCAATACAAAGTCGCATACTCCCATCTTTCTTCTTCACGAATAAAACAAGAGCACCCCAAGGAGAAGTACTAGGACGAATAAAGCCAATGTCTAAAAATTCCTGCAGTTGAGTTTTTAACTCCTGAAGTTCAATAGGAGCCATTCGATATGGGGATTTAGAAATGGGTTTTGTACCGGATTCAAGGTCGATACAAAATTCAATTTCACGCTCTGGGGGTAGGCCAGGAAGTTCTTCAGGGAATACGTCAGGAAATTCATTAACAATAGAAATATTATTCAAAACTGACGTATTTTTGTTTAGATCTGTGATATGAGCTAAAAAAGCTTGACATCCGTTTTTCAATAAACGAATAGCTTTATTGCTTGAGATGACAGTGATTGATTTTAATGGTTTGGTTGCTTGAATTCATATAATAGGTCGATTAGGAATATGAAAGCTAACAACCTTACGAAAATAATCAATTTTTGCATGATGAGTAGTTAACCAATCAATCCCTAGAATTACATCAAATGCAAGTATTTTTAATGCAATAAGATCGACAGGTAATGTGTGGGTACCAACTTGAACCAAACAAGACTTATAAACCGTGGATGTAATGAAGGTTTCTCCCAACGGAGTTTCCACAGATAAGTCAAAGTCTAATTTCTCTGGAGTCAAATTTAATTGTTGAGCGCAAGTAGGAGAAATAAAAGAATGGATAGAACCGGTATCAAATAAAGTGTAGACTTCGCTAGAGTTTATGATAAGCTTACCCGTGATGACCTCATTCGGGTTCCTTGCTTTCTGGGAGGTCACAACAAACGCTCTCCCTTGCACTACCGGCTTTGACTTTTCTGGGACAGCCCTTGGTGCCTCCATCCTAGCTGAATTTGTCTTCGGTGAATGACAAAATAGGGCTAAGTGACCTTCTCTTCCATAATTATAACATGCTTTGGACGGCATCGGGCAATTTGGACTGATGTGTCCCTCCCCTCCGCATTTGAAGCATATGATAGGTGATCTTTCTCCTTCCTTAACAACGGGTGCTGGTGCTGACGTCTTTCCATCATTGTTGAATCTCTTCTTCTTGAAATGTCCATTCTTATTATTTTGGCCCTGATTACCACCGAAGTGGTTACCATTTTTGGCCTGTTGATTCCCTCCACGCTTGTTGTCACCGCTTCGATGACTGCTCTCACTGGTTTTATCATTTTGCCGGCTGTTCTCTTTTGGTTGCGTTGACTCGTTATCGCGCTCCACCAACTGAGCCCTATTTACAACATCTGAAAACAAACACAGTTTATGAGAAATAAGATATTGACATATCTCCAGCTTCAAACCTCTTAAAAACATTCGCGTCATTCTCTCTTCATTATCCACCAAGTGGGACGCAAATCGGGATAACTTCGTAAATTTTGCCTCGTATTACGACACGATCATATTGTTTTGCTTCAATTTGATAAACTCCACCTCCTTCATGTGACGAATACTTTCGGGAAAGTATTTGTCGTTGAACAGCTCTTGGAACTTCTCCCAAGACATCTTTAGTACGGTAGGTTGAGTATGTTTTACCGATTTCCACCAGTAATCTACCTCTCCGCACAACATAAAGGCGGCAAAGGGAACCTTTTGCTCTTCGGAGCATCCCAAGACATCAAATATCTTGGGGATCTACTTTATCCATGCTTCCGCCATAAGTGGTTTTGGTTATCCCTTAAATTTCGGTGGTCCCAGCTCCTTGAACTGTTTAGCGGTGACCGCCTGAGAGCTTCCAGTGTTTCCACCTACATTTTGAACAGGAGCCGCTCTCGCCTGCTGTTGCATGAATTGCATAAAGCCTCTGAACAATCCATCATTCATCATTTGGTCAGTGTTGTTGTTTGCATGCGGATTGTCGCCTTCCTGATGCACATTCTCCTGATTATTGATATGTGGAGACTCAACGGTCTGTTGTGCTCCATTGTTATTCTCAACATTTTTGGATGTCATTTTCAGATACTGCCACAAAACAAAGGTTAATTGACATGTAACATAATATCTCTAAACTCTGACCAACCAATTTAAATACAAAATAAATTTAAGTAGGTCCTACTAGCGAAGGAATTCCCCGTCTCTCCCCTCCTAGTTCTAGTCTCACATCTTAGCCAGGGATCATATCCCTAAGCTTTGATACCAACTGTGACGCCCACAAAATTAGGTATACATCACCCATCTTGGGTCTCCAGATATATGGTACAGAATTCAAATACAACTTACTAATACAATTGTCGTGTACAATACGACAAAACATAAACTGTGAGTTTGAATACAAATATTATCTACTAGAGATTATACAAACTCAAAAGGAGTCCTCATTACAATTATTATCACACTATTTCACAGAATAGTGAGGACTACTAATGCTATCCTCTGGACCATCACTCCATTCCCCGACTCGTCCCAACTATATTTTCATTTCCTGAAGAGAACAGTGAAAGAAAGGGTGAGCTCAACTAGCCTAGTAAGAAATATTATGACTAAGATAATGTAGAATAAATTATCATTAGTCTCCAACAATGTTAAACTGATAAAATATAATAGACATCAAGTTTAACTGCAGCGGAACAAACAATCCATTAAAAGAGTCAAGTAGAAAATAAAATCTACTATCTTTTATGATTAAAAAGGTTTTTCATCACTGTTATCGCTGAGACTCAGCTTAATAAATATTCCACATCATTGAATCACCCCTGCACTACGGCCAAGGATATTTTTTAGTATCACGACCACAATTATCCATGCACTACGGGCCAAGAATATTTGTGTATTCATTAATGGTCATGATCATGCCAACAACTGTCCATCAATGCACTACGGGCCAATGAGGACTTTTACCACATCATTTGTAACATTACGGTCATGATTACACATAATAATCCCTAGTTATAATCATACCAAGTCCATCTATGCACTACAGACCATAGATGACTTTCAATATAATATAAACATCAGGATGATGACAATGATATAAGAATTCAATAAAACAAGTTCAAGAATTAATTTGTCCAAGAATTACTAATGTCCAAATTGTCAACATGATACTGCTTTGTAGAGTAAAATTCAAGAATGATCAGAAGAATATTTTCATGAAAAGATACTGGATGAAGCGCAAATATCAAGGATATTCTACTAATTTCATGGAGTATAGAAGTCAAAACTTTAACCAACTGAGTATAATAAAGAATGGAATAACAAAAAAATCACCATACATGCGGTACTTCGCATAGACAGGTTATTCCAACAGAATACTAAATAACGGAACCAGGTCAGGCGAAATTCGCACCGACATGATGTTCCAACAGAATAATAAAGAATGGAATAACAACAGAAATCACCATGCATTCGGTACTTCGCATAGACAGGTTATTCCAACAGAATACTAAAAAGGACGGAATCAGGTCCGGCGTAAAACGTACAGACAGGATATTCTAACAGAATAATAATAAAGACGGAACCAGGTCCGGCGTAAAATACACAGACAGGAGATTCCAACAAAATAGTAAAGACGGAATAATAGAATAATGTCACCAAATATAGGGTAGACCGCGTATACAAGTTATTCTAACAGAATAATAAGCAATGGAATAACAACAGTTCTCTTCATGAATAAGAAAGAATAACACCCCTTACCGTAAAAGAAACTGGATATAGTAAAAGAAATGTAGCAGACTTCTCTTTTTCTTTCTCTCTAAAATTTTCTCTCTCTAGAGTTCAGTGAATTCGTAAGAAAATAATGAAGGAATGAACTTCTATTTATAGAAAAATAGAATGCATAGTAACTAACTCATGAACGGTCCAGATTAATTTATTTTAATCTGTCGTTCCATATTTAAAGCAAAATCTTTTGAATAAAATATAATATATATATATATATATATATTCAATATATATAACATGCCAAAAAAAACCACAGAACACGCTTCCTTGATCAACTATTTTTCTTCTTTCACCAAATTGTCAACAAGGCTATACATCTATATATATATAATAATAATAATTGAACTCTTCCCCACGTGATTAACAACTTTTCTCCCCCACCCACTTGACCACATGACAACTATATATATATATATATATATATATATATATATATATATATATATATATATATAACTCTATTATATATATATAAGTAATAAAATAAAATTGTGATGACTTCTCACGTAAGCATTAATAATTAATACCGTGTGTTACTATGCAACCACGCGTATTACTTTACTTTTACTATCGAGTAGTTCAACAATATAAACGGTAAAACTTCCGCCGTTGTTTCAATAAAATATTTTTGTCGTTTTCTCAATCCGACAATAATTCCGTTGTGGGGTCCACCAATGATTGTGCCGTTGTACTAATATTCCCTGTTAAAACGAATATTCCCCGACCAATCGAATATTATATAACAACTTGCGTACTTTGCAAAATTTATAAATATTACCCACAACTATTATATCAATTTTACTCCATAATATTCAAAAATAATATTTATAGAAAATTCATATTTATTCAAAAAGTTGGGGTTTTACAATTCATCAAGTCATTCATATTAAATTAAATGCTTCCAAATTCATGTTCGGTAATGTAGGTTGCAACTACTCCTGAAGTGTTTATATTAATATTTTAATTTGACTGATTAAGTCCTAATGTATATACTACTCCCTCCGTCCTAAATTAATTGCTCATGTTTGACTTTTTTAAGTCAAAATGACTATTTTTGGAATTAATAATTAAGCATATATAAATATATTTCTAAAATTATAAAAATTAGGATTAGTAATAAATTGTATATACTTTCTTTTGGTTATAATCTCTTCACCTATATTTTAGCAAAAATAATAAAAAGTTTAGTTTTAAAATAGTCAATTTGACTTTAAAAAGTCAAAACTGAACAATTAATTTGGAACAGAGAGAGTACTATTTAATCATTTCCTCCATGTGAGACTAATATTGTTTTTTGCAAATCAATGTAAAAACAACTAAGTTTGGATTGTATTGTTGAGAGAAAGAGACCTTTGCCCCTTTGTCCTCGTCGGCTCATCTACCCAGTTTATGATGGCTTTTATCCTAATGACATTGACCCACAGGTCATCCCGTTTACGAGTCCTCACTTGCAAGTAGGGTTTTTAATGATACAAACCTTAGCTCTTTTAACTAATATTGAAAAACTAGCTACAGTAAAACCCCTATTTAAGAATACTCTATATAAGAATAACCTCTAAAATATTATAAAAAAAATTTGATCCCAATTCGGGCCAGTTATAAATAGGAATAATCTCTAAATTGTAATATGTTATATATTTTTTAAGTCCCGTATTAAGAAACTATACCTCTATACAGTAATAATTTCATATATATATATATATATATATATATATATATACACTACTAAAAAATGGTCATTTATGATGGCCTAAATCCATCACAAAAAGTAGGAAAAATATCACGAAAGGTTTACGTGATGGCTTTAACAATCACAATGGTCGTCTTGTATACGCCCATCATGAAAAATTTTACGTGATGGTTTTGGCAATTACGTAAACGCTTATTGCTTTTGTGATGATTAATACAATCACATTAACATATAATCTATTGTGATTGTCAAAGTCATCACACAAAAAAAATAAGACTTTAGGGATAAAATGTAAGAACGTGAATCTCTATATTAATTTATTTCACTATATTAATTATATCTATATTAATTGTATCAAATGATACTTGTAGGATTCGAACCCTCTCCCATTTGCAAACTAAATAACGAGTATTACCACTACACCAAAGTCCAGATCATGGTTATAATTTTAAAACAAAATATAAAAGGAAACATATTTGAGTTAACTTACTAAATAAAATTACTTTTAAATAAGATTTGGTGATTGCAATGGCAGTCACAAAATACTCTATAATGATGGTAAAATTAGTCATCACTAAGAGCCATCATATATTGTATTGTTTTGTGACGGCTTGAAAATTCCATCACAAAATACATTCTTTTTGTAATTGCAAATAAAAGTCGTCACAAAAATCTAACTTTTTAATGATTATCGGAACCGTCATAAAATATTGTTTTGATTATTTCTTATATTAAAATATTAGTGATAGCTTAAATGCAATCACGAAAAGGGTATATCTATAAGTTATGACTTAGTGCGTCACAAAAACAAAATTTATTTTACGTGAAAAAATTGGTGTGATTGACATGGCCATCACAATTATAATACATTGATGGCAAAATTAGTCATCACTAAGAGCCATCATATATACTATTATTTTGTGATTGCTTAAAAAGTCCATCACAAATTACTATCTTTTGTGATTGTTTTTAAAAACTGTCACAAAATTCCGTCACGTATTCTTGTTTTTCTAGTAGTGATATGAGAGAGACAGAGAGATCATATTAATTTTAAAAGACTACATTTTCTATAAAAGACTACTTTTTCTATAAAAGACTACATTTCTTATAAAGGACTACATTTTCTATAAAATACCACATTTTCCTATAAAAGACTACTTTGCATAAATATTTTTTGAATAATAATTATTTGGGAATTCTTATTGATATTTTTGTTAAAGTGAATATTTTTGGGTGTTCGGAAAATATTTTGTACCAATACCTCTATTTAGTAATAATCTCTCAATTAGAATACAAATAGTTTGGTCCCAAATCTATTCTTAAATAGAGGTTTTACTGTACTTAAAGGGGAGAGGCTACGGTCTATATCAACCTAATCAAATTACATTTATAACCGATGTGAAACTATTTCTTATGATCTAGTATAGAGTTCGCATTACAATTATTTGGATCACGAATAATTAAGTCATTGACTATATCTTATGATCTAGTATAGAGTTCGCATTACAATTATTTGGATCACGAATAATATTTTTTTTTAAATATTATTTGTTGGGATTTTGCATATATGTAGACGATTTCTTACAATTATCATATATCAAGTTTTCCATCCAAGTTCTGTAGCGATTGTAAATTTTGTAAATATTTATCGAATAAAATAAATATTTTAATAAAAATTATTTTTGAAATAATTTGCTTAGTGTATTTATGATATTTAAAATTTATGTGGGTTATTGATATAATTTAGTGCGTAATTTTAGTACGCTAATGAATTAGGGATATAATTAATCCAACTAAAATAGTTAAATTTAATTTAGTTGGTAAATGATTAAACCGAAAATCTAATTAAAATGATAATGTCCAAGTGAAAATAATAAAATATTTCCAATATTGGGGAATTGAATATTCAATTTTTTTTTAATAATAAACCTAATATAAATCCAATTTGTAATATAAAAATTGGTTAAGTGGCTAGATAATGGGAGGTAGTAAAATGGGTGTCAAAATTGGCGTGCAGGCAAACAAGCCTTTGTGCAATCAGAATTTTCCACTCCCAATAACGTACAATAAACTGATCAGTCCCTATATTCTCCCTGTAACGTTTCTTCAGTTTATTTGCTTTCAACTCATGCTTCAGTTTATTTGTAATAACCCAGATTTTTTTTAATAATTAAATATTAATTGATTTTATTTATACAATTGTATTTAAATTAGAAAAGGTAAGTGATTTTTTTGCTTTTCTTCCTTGTTTTGTTTGGCAAATTCAATTCTGTTAGTAGATATTAAATAACTAATTAAATTAAAATTGAGGAAGAAATTTTTTTTGTTCGGAGCGGGAGGCTACATGGGAGATGTATGAGTCTATTCAAGCGGAGTATCCACATCTTTCTGAAAATTAGGTGCGTTCTATTCTTTTGATTTCGAGGACGGAATTCTTTTTAAGGGGTAGGTGATGTAATACCCGGAAAAAATAATATTAAATAATAAAAATTATTATGTTTTTAAAACGTATTAATTGGACCTTGTCATTTAATTGGGTCAAATTGTATTTAATTATTGTGGACCCTAATAAGGGTTCTTTACATAAGTATACAACAAATATAAAGTAATTACAAAAAAAGTGCATCAACTAAATAATTACAAAAAGATTATACATATTACAAAAATAGTACAATTCACATTAATAAGAAAACCTAAAATCAAGGATAAATAACTGCCATAATTAATAATTCAAATTCAAATATTTGGATCTAACAACAAAAACAAATTCAAATTCAAATTTAAATATTCAAATTCAAATCTTCATCTCCCTCACATACACTTTGAAATAATAGTCCGCCGCTACACCTCACATACTCCACCGTTACACCGCCGCGAATCTCCGTTGTCTAAAACATCAATGAGAATAAAAAGAAGATTCGCCCTACAAAAAGTTTAAAAATAAATAAATGAAACTATTAATGTTCTAAAAAAAAATTATAACTATTTTGTTACTCATAAATAATAAAATAGTTATCTTTGTATGAATGGTTGGCTACCAACTCCATCACATTCAAACGAAATTGATACTTAATAAAACTGAATTGGTAACCAAACTTTTATACCAAGGTAACCAAACTTTTATACCAAGATAACCAATCTATTTTCACATCTGCAGTATGCATTAGTTACCTTGGTCTGAAAGTTTGGCAACCAACTGCCTGAAAGTTTGGCTACCAACTGTATTACATGCAAAATAAATTGGAAACTTAATAAAACAGAATTGGTAACCTTGGTATGAATGTTTGGCTACCAACTGCATTATGAAAAAACGTTGAATGAAGAAGAAGGGTAATTACATACCTTGATATGAAGGTTTTGTTACCTTCAGATCAAGGTTTGCTTACCTTGATCTAAAGGTTTGGTAACCAACTGTACTAAGAAAAAAATTAAAGTGTGGGAAAAAAATCCAGATCAAATATTCATCCTTTTTTTTCAACTGAATTGGGGAGAAATAAATCCATAGATAAGCTTTATGGCAGAGAGTTCTTACAAGCAAAGTCCTTTGAATGATTTTGGCCCTTTTCTTAGTCCTCTGAGGAAGCTTACACCCTTTTATAGCCATAAAGTCTTCTTCTTTCTCTTTACTTGACAAACTTATATACAATTTTGGCCAAACAACCCCTCTATTTTCCTCCCCTCCTAATTTTCCATTCCCACAATTCTCTTCCAATCCCACCACTGAACCTCTCGTCGGATAATACTTATCCTCCTCCTCCTCCGATCGGAGTGTGGTAGCCTCGAAATTCCTGTTTCCAAACATACCCACGTCAAGATTTTCTTGTAAAATTGAAAAAGATGGAAGAATCTTTTTGGAGGGATTTTGTTATTATGGTTACCTGGTGAGACGAATAGATGGATGAAGATAGGAGGTTTCTTTATCGGAAAAATCGATGAACGGGTAAGAGATTTTTCGGCGAATATATATAAATATATATATATATATATATATATATATATATATATATATATATATATATATATATATATAATACGTTGAATGAAGAAGATGGGTGATGACTAACGGCAGTTGTTATAGATGAAGAGAGAGAATAAGTCATGGGTATAACTAATCCATAAATAAAGAAATCCTAATTGAACACTAATTACCTAAATTAAGGAATTTTAATTGCACTAAGATTGTAAATAAATATGGACGTGTATTAGTTGTGTAAAAGTTTTATGAGAGCACTTTTGTTGTATTTATTTTTAAAAATGTAATAGAATATGTAAATCACCCTAATAAATAAGTGATAACATTAATTTGGGCCTTTATTTTAATTGGGTTAATTTATATTTGTGGGTAATAATAAATCCTATTTAAATTAGGAGAGTTAATATTTAAATAAATTAATAACTAAACCTAATCTTCCTCACATATATTTTGTTACGAATTGGTGGAGAGAAAAGAAGAAAGAAGGCGGCTGAAGCCTAAAGGAACCGGAAGAATTGTTAATCAGGTTGTGAACAACGTTTCGTATTTGATATCGTTGACATTTGAAGGTAAGAATTTGTGGAGTGTGCTATAAATTGTTTTGAAGTATCAGGTACGGATTCCGTACTCCACTCCTTTGAATATTGTTGTATTCTTTATATCTCGTGATATCTTGTCTTTCGTTTCATTTTTTATAATTCTATTGACATTCTTAAATAGAAATTTGATCTTTGATACTTTGACTTTATTCAGTAATTTGAATTCCTTTCTTTCTATTACAATTTGTACATATTCTATAATTTTTCAGCGTTACTCTTGTTAAATTTGATTTGTTCATTTTGTTCTTGTTTCAAATTTCGTTATTATTTCACATAATTGTTTCTTGTGAAATTCATATAATAGTTTTATTTTGGAGTTGATATATATGACTCGATTTTGTACTCTTTGAATTAGGTTATCATGTCTAATTAGTATTTATTTTTTATTATTGTAGAGCGGTACATGTTGTTACCTTCTTTTGAGATATTGTGATTATAATTTGAATTTGTTCAACATGTACATATAGAACCCTTTTGTTGGTATTATGTCGCATGTGTTGTGACATGGTATTTTTGTTAGAATATACCGTAGGGTATACCTGAGCTATAACCACATGTGGGGGTACCACATGCATGTCGTCTTGGCACGAGAGGCATAACACTTTCCGTGGCGGTGCGATTAGTCCACGGCGTCTCCGTTTGGGCTCCGGAAGAAGTGGGCGATTTGGTGTTTTGTTGTGGGAGGCGTATGGGTTAACCCTAGTTTTCTGTTTTGCGGATTTGTGATGTTGTGCCAAACACACCTATCCGATTTACATACATTTGGATTCGCGGTCCAATGTGTGAGTGCCTGTGTGACATTATTTTGATCATCTGTGTAGCATCATTTGATTTGCATGTGTGGCATTAGTTTGACTTGTCTGTGTGGAAAGATATATTTTTGAGCTCAATCGGTATGAAATAAACCAGTCATTTGTTTCAGCCTATTATTTTATTGTATTAGTTTTGTTGACTTCTGTTCAGTTCAATTCATTGGGTTAATTATTTCAGTTCATTATTTTCTTTACTCTTCTGTTAGTTTCGTTAATTCTGTTGGTTCAGATATATTCTATTCAAATCTTTAGAGATCTTTTTTGTCAGAGTCAATATTTTGTCTCTATTGATTTCGTATTTCAATTGTATATCTTTTGTATCTTTATATCCGTACTGGGCATTTGGCTCATGCTGTGTTTTTCTTCCGGCAGGTTTGCAGGGGTGATTCATGGCTAGTGTGATGAGAGTGTTACCTTTGACCATCTAGGTTGATTCGATTTTTGGTTTTGATTATTTTGACTCTAGTTGGAAAATTGTATTTAGTACTTTATTAATAGATCATCACTATTAATATGTTGAAGTTATTAGTGTTCTGCTTACTTATTTTGAGGTTTATTGTGCTTTGCACGTGACCTCCCTTTCCTTTTCGGGAAGGGGGTGTTACATTATTTGTTAAGGCAATATACGTATAGAGAGACTAGAGAGGAACTGAGAGTATACAGTAAAAATTGGAAGAAGACTTTAGAGAATCAAGGAAGAGGAAGGGATGGCTTAATCAAGTGCTAGATTATCTAAGTAAAGAAGAGGTAAAAGAAGCAATTCAAACTCTTTTCATCTTAGTTCAAGTTTTTTTTTCTGGTTTTGCTTTATTTGTGGAATTATTGTTGTTGGTTATAATCGAATAATATCGTTATTGGTACCTTAAAATATCTGATAATGGTATGACGATGGATTTAGAGCAAACAAATTTGAATTTGTGTAAAGGGGAAAAAATATACTTTTGGGTCTGTTTTAGAGGTTAAATTGGTTATGATTTTATGTTTAAAGTCTTGAATTGATGGTTGTATGTTATACTCCTCTGAAATACAAAAACAATCCAGTTTGAATGAATCAAAACAGACTTAAAACAAATTTATGGTGAAAGAATTCGTAAAATATGTTATAATAAAAAAATCTAGCATGAACATTGAAATGGAACCCTTAGAATGGTTTGTTAGGGTTTCTGAGATGTTAAAATCATTCTGTAGATGTCTAGTTCTGAGTTTAACAAGTTTATATAATAAAAAATTAACTAATTTGGACTTTAAATGAAGAGGATATGGAGTTTAAATGAAAACAGAGTCTGAATTCGCGAAGCTAGAAAACTAATTCTGCAATCGGGCGCCGCCGCGCTGGTGTCAAGTGTAAATGGGACTCGGCTGCGTCGGTAGCCGTTCAAACCCAGAAGGACAGTGCTACTGCGCTGGAAACAAGAGTAAAAGCAGCGCCGCCGCACTGCTACCTGTCTAAACCCAGAGATGGTGTTTCTAATGTATAGTCCAGGGGATGTTTACCTAATTTATTTTAATGAGCATTATAACATAAAACTAAGGTGTTATATCACCAAAGCATGTGTTAAATCAAACACAAAGATAACACCACAGGTTATGAACTAGGAATTAATGATAATTTTTAAGGCGATGTTCAATAGAATGGAGATAATATTCAAACACCATAACTTGTATTGTAATCCTAATATGGAGTTCAGATTCCTGGTATATAAGTAATAAAGATATTCAGAACTTGAATGAAGGTTATAAATTTAATTAAAATAGGAATTAAACTAATAAAGTTAGTTTTAATGTGACTAATTGGTACAATTGTCTTAATAACCTATGTAGGATATTTGAAGGACGTGTATCATAATTTTGTAGCGAACGTGCAAGACAAGTTTCCTAACTTTTGCTTACACTTTTATATTAAGCAAAGTTTCTTAACTTGTACCATTCCTTTTTACTTGTACGAATCTTCTATGTACGCAAGTTTAATGAGGAAGATGATTCCGTTATTTCCCCTATTAATATTTTTGAAATCCAGAATAATTTTTAGGAGATGCAAAATATTAATAAAACTACTTATAGTCGAAAGCCTATCAATAGAATGGCTTTATCTGGACCCAGTAGGTACTATTACCCCAGACCTACTCCTCAGGATATTCTGTATGAAGAAGACTTTCTTCATTCCCAGAAGTCTTACCATGGTAAGACCATCTATGAATGAAATATCGATGGTAAAACAAAATATCAGATTTTTGAAACCATCCATCATATCTTGATGTATGCAACTGTCTGCAAACAGAATGATAACACAGACCATCAGATCTGTCGTTTCTTAGTCAATGGATTTACTGGCATTCTTAAAGGATGGTGGGATAATGTACTCTCTGATAACCAGAGGACTGTGATCCTTCAATCCTATAAGACTGAAATTGACTCCATTACTCAACTTGATACCAGAAGAGAAGATGCTTGTTACACCTTAGTTCAAGCCATCGTTCATCCATTTTGTAGGACCAGGACAGATCAATACTGATAGAAGTAGAGAACTCTTACAGAACCTTCGTTGTCCATCCTTAACCCATTTTAGATGGTACAAAGATGTTTTCTTAATGAAAGTCATGCAAAGAGCAGACGCCAACAGTGAACACTGGAAGGCCAAATTTGTAGATGGACTTCCTACTTTCTTTGCAGAAAAAGTTAGGAAAAAACTGAGAGATAAACATGACCGTATGAGTATACCTTACGACCAGTATTCTTATGGCCATCTTATTTCAGTAATTATAGAAGAAGGATTATCTTTTTGTAATGATATGAAACTTCAACAATTAATGAAAAAAATAGAATCTTACTAAAAGACATGAAATAGGAGAATTTTGTGATCAATTCTCTTATGATACAAAATTACAGTGTCCTCACAAAACTAAAAAATAGCAAAGTTCTAGACCCTCTAAATCTTACCGAAAGCGTTCTTCTAAGAAATCTTCGAAAATAAGAACCCCTAAAAAATCTTCCAGGAGAAGAAAAAGTAGCAAAAAGAAAGATAAATCTAAAATCCAATGCTAAAAATGTGGAAAAACTAGGACCCTTTGCTAATAAATGCAATTCAAAATTAAAACAAAAACTTAATGAATTATCCCTTGATGAGGAAATCCAACATCAAATTCTTAATTGTTTATCTAATAATGATTCTGAGTCTAGCACAAATAATGACTTAGCAGAAGTCTATTCAGAATCTAATAATAATTCTGACACCGAACAATGTTAGACATGTACTATTAATAACTGTAATACAGCTACTGAAGCTAATTACTGGAAAGCTATTGTCGAAATGAATGGTTTAGATATTGGAGGTCCTAGTATTAATGTTCTAACTGACAACCAAAAATCTTTTCTCGACCTAGCTGATCAAATTAATGATCCAGAAATTAAATTAAAATTCTTAGAAATCTGTTATACAAAACAAAAGGTTGAAGACACACTTCCCCTTAATCAGTACAGTATGAAAGAAGTTATGAAACGAATTCAAGGCGTTTCTACATTTGAAAAGCCTACTAATATTCAGGATTTAAAAATTGAAATAAACATTTTAAAATCTTAAATAAAATAATTACAGAATAATAATATTATTATCTTTCAAGATTTACTAATATTAAAAACAAGTTAAAACAAGATAACATACAGCCTGAATCTTCTGATAAACCAGAATCTTCTGAACAATATTTGATGCTTATGAATCAAGTAGTGTTCCAGAAATGGTATATTAGAATTACTTTTATTATCAAACCAGACTTTATCATAAAAGACGCCATTGCTCTTGTGGACAGTGGTGCTGACATGAACTGCATTCAAGAAGGATTAATTCCTACCAAGTACTTCCAGAAAACTACTCAATCCCTAACTAGTGCAAGCGGTAACACTATGAATATTAAGTATAAAATTCTTGAAGCCTTAATCTGTAATCAAGGTCTTTGTCTGCCTACTTTTTTTGTTTTTATCCATAACATGAATCAAAGTATCATTTTAGGCACTCCCTTTTTATGCCTCTTAATGCCTATTACAAAATTTATACTTTAGGAATTCATACAACTCTGAATAACAGACATATTGTTTTTGAATTTATTACAGAACCTTATACTAAAGAATTAAATCAAGTCAAAAACATGATTTATTCTAAAGAACAACAAATCAATTTTATTCAGAAAGAAATAAAATTTCTTACTACAGAACAGAGAATTTTACAACCTTCTTTACAGGGAAAAATAAAGTTAATCCATAAAACTCTTCAAACAGAAATCTGTAGCAATGTCCCGAATGCCTTCTGGAACAGGAAGAAACATATTATTTCTCTTCCTTATATCCCTAATTTTAATGAGAAAAATATTCCTACTAAATCTCGACCCAGTCAGATGAAAAAAGAATATTTACTCCTCTGCAAAACTGAAATTGAATCCCTTCAACAGAAAAAGCTAATAAAACCTAGTACTTCTCCTTGGAGTTGTACATCTTTTTATGTTAATAAAAATTCAGAAATTGAAATAGGAACTCCTCGTCTCGTTATCAATTATAAACCACTGAACGAAGCTCTTCAATGGATTAGATATCCTATTCCGAATAAGAAGGATCTTCTTGACCGTCTTCATGATGCCACTATTTTCTCTAAATTTGATATGAAATCAGGATTTTGACAAATACAAATTAGAGAACAGGATACTTATAAAACTGCTTTTATAGTACCTTTTGGTCACTATGAATGGAATGTTCTTCCATTTGGAGTTAAGAATGGACCTTCAGAATTCCAGCATATCATGAATGATATTTTTAATCCCTTTACAGAATTTATTATCTGTTATATTGATGATGTCTTAATTTTCTCCTCTTCTATTGAACAACACATTAAACATTTAAACATTTTCAAAAATGTTATCATAAAAAATGGTTTGGTAGTTTCTGCTCCTAAAATGAAACTTTTCCAAACAAAAATCAGATTTCTCGGACATAATATTTCCAATGGAACTATTATTCCTATTGATAGATGTATTGAATTTGCATCTAAATTTCCGGATGAAATCAAAGATATTAATCAAATGCAAAGGGTTTTGGGAAGCTTAAATTATATACGTGATTACTATCCGAATCTTTCCCAAGATGCTTTTATTCTGTATACTCGCCTTCGAAAAAATCCTTTACCTTGGACCGGAGAATATACTGATGCAGTAAGAAAAATTAAATCTAGAGTTAAACAGTTACCTTGTTTATCTTTACCTAATCCCGAATGGAAAAAGATTGTTTAGACTGATGCTTCCAATATAGGATATGGTGGTATTGTAAAACAATTTAATCCTAATAGTAATAAAAAGGATCTTATTCGCTTTACTTCAGGGTCATGGAAAGGACCTTCTTTAAATTATCCTACTATTAAAAAAGAATGCATTTCAATTGTCAAATGTGTTTTAAAATTTTAAGATGATCTTTTAAATCAGCACTTTTTAATTAGAGTTGACTGTTCAGCTACAAAACAAATTTTTATAAAGGATGTTCAAAATCTGGCATCCAAACAGATATTTGCTACTTGGCAAAGTATTTTATCAGTATTTGACTTTGATATTGAGTATATCAAAGGAAAACAGAATTCTTTACCGGATTTTCTAATTAGAGAATATTTGCAGGAATGACCAGTAGAGGTCGTGGCCGCGGTCAATGAGGCCGAGGCAAGGCTAATCTATTTTACACATAATTTCCTAGCCTAAACCCTCAATCCAGTAATTCTTCGGCTTCCTCTAGCCAACCTCAGTAAAAGATATTCTTCTTTTACCCGAATAGTATATTCCAAATACTTATGTGGAAGAAACAGTATTGTTTATTGAACAGAATGATGAGAAATGGATGAAAGATCCATGGGAGATCAAACGCCGTTATTTAACGACTCAACAGTCTCCTCCTCGTTTTAACCAGTATCGTTATGTATATGAACAATTCATTCTAGAAATAGTATCTATGGATATAAAGCATACGCTTCATGATCCATCTAAAATAGCAAGTCCAATACAATACAGTAAAACCACTATCAAGAGCATTATGCCTCTTGCTAATTGGGGTATTAATCCCCATACTACCCGTACCATTGACTCCAGTCATTTAACAGAAACCAGGTACATCTATTGGGATTATATTGATTCCTTTACGCAAGTATTTTACTACCAGAATCCTATTCACAACCATTCTTGGTTTATCCGAATCTGTCCAGAAGTTTTAAGAAACGAAATTCCCAACTGGTTTTTCGTTTGGTGGGATAAAATAGGTATCACTATTGACACCCTACCAGAAACAGTTCAAACAACATTCAGGGAATGGCAAGTTGCCTATGCCCATATACCAGTTAATAAAGAGTTATCCATGTAGAAGTTGTTTACCCATTTCATAATTCGTTTTGGAATTCCTTGGATTTGGAAGTGGGATTTTCAGTGTGATTACCAGAACAAAATCCCTCACCTAAAAAGGGTATTTTTTACCAAATGGTGGGATAAAGGGATTAACACTAATTTACCAAAACTCCTCAAGACCATAAAAGGTCATACACAGGCCTGTTTAGATGTTATACCACAGAGCCTTCCAGCATCAACACCAGTAAACCCTTTTGTTAAGATCCAAACAGATTTAAAACAAAAGTTTCCAAACTTAACTGAAACAGAACTCTTAGTAAAAACTATGGATTATATGAAAACCCAATTCTTACAATCCTTAGACCCAGATGACGCCTCCATGAGGACTGTTAACAGTGATGAAGACTCTGAACAGGATGAAAATCAATTCAATGTATTAGCAGGAGAAAGTCAAGAACCAGAACCCACCATGGGAGACTTTTGGGATTCTCTAACATCGATGATTTCTGAAAAGATGGCACAGGACAAAAAAGGCAAAGGAAAATTGTAAAGACATTCCACTACAGCATCAATTATCAGAAGATGACAGCCACCTGTCCACTACAGTATTCCCAATTATCAGAAGAAAACAAGCACAGTAGCTCCACTATCAAAAAGTAGCAGCCAGTTGTCCCTTATCATCAGAAGAAGCTAACTAGCTATAATTCACTCAACCTACAGCTTGTCTCATGCCTTCCACTTCCCACGGCTGAGAGTTAAAGAAGAAAAGATAAGGACTGCCAACCGACTCCATTATCTAGGACACGCCAGATCCTTTCTTATCTTTTCAGTTGTATAAATTGGGAGACCTCACCCATTGTTGAGGCAAAACTTTCTTTAGTTTTTCATTGGTACTCTCTCTGTATCTCCCCCTCTGTAAAATATTTGATAAATAAATAAATTTGAAGTTTGAAGACATTCGAGATTCTCCTGTAAGTTTTAAATTATTGCTTCTGTGAATTATTATGTTTCTTTGCTTAAACTTTTAAATTATCATAAACAATAATCATTATCTAACATCATATCAATCTGCAACAGATAATTATAACCGTTCTTATTTTTAGAACAGTTTTATATATCAGAACATTATATTGTTTTAATATCTACCCGAATTTAAGTGTTGCCCTAACTGATAATAATCTGTCTAAAGTTTTAGAAATGAGAATTATATCTCATGGTTATGAATATTTACCCGGATCTCCTCCTTTTGCCATATTATTCCGTATACACCTTAAAGTTCTAACAACTTTAAATCCTTATATCAGAAAGCAAAGCCAACAAGGACATACTGTCCTTATAGACACTAATCTTTTTAGTAGTCAGGTGGCTATTCCCAGAATGATCCATTGGGAAGAAATCACTATTCCTAGAATGATCCATTGGGAAGAAATCACTTTCCCAAAACAATGATTGTCTAGATGATTATGGAAGAAATCACTTTCACAACCATGAGGTATAGCCACCTGACTACTAAAGAGATTAGTGTCTATAAGGACAGTATGTCCTTGTTGGCTTTGTTTTCTGATATAAGGATTTAAAGTTGTTAGAACTTTAAGGTGTATACGGAATAATATGGCAAAAGGAGGAGATCCGAGTAAATATTCATAACCATGAGATATAATTCTCATTTCTAAAACTTTAGACAGATTATTATCAGTTAGGGCAACACTTAAATTCGGGTAGATATTAAAATATACTGGTCCATGGGCAAGGCTAGTTTCAATAGCTCCCATGAGAGAGGCTTTCCAGTTAGGGCACCTACCATCTCTAAGTGTGCACTGAATACTGGTATTTTGGCCAAGTAAAGTCAAAGGTTTGAAAGCAACTTGGACAAGTCCTATGTGAACATATTTATATTTTTGCAAAAAAGGGTATAAGTCTTCAACATGCAATAAATATAAAATATCATCATTATTCTGTAAAGGAACAGCATGTTCAAAGGTTTTAATTATCCTTTTACTGGTAAAATCAAAGGTTCCAATTTTATAAATTGTTTCTGGTTTGATTTTAGGAATAGTCCATTTATCCAGGGCTTCCTTTATATCCTGATAAGCTATAAGTTCGGTTGCTTCCATAGTAGAAGCTGAAGCATTAGCTACGGTAGAAAGAGAGGTTGAAAAATCAGTCATTTTTTAAGGTGATCATATATGCGTAATTTATAAGCAATATATTCATTAATATGTTAATAATCTAACATGGATCTGATACCAATTAAGGGGAGGATCGGAGATAAGGGTTGATTAAGCACGTCTGTCAACGATGTACAAGAAATAGCCACACTCCATAACACGGATAAAGGCCGGGAATCAAAATGCGACTTTGGTGACGTCCCACTTAATCAAGAATTAACCCTGATCTTTCTTAATTAATACATGTCTTGAAATTTTAAAAACATATTAATTATATATTAACAGATAAATTATCACATATATGATCTCATGAAACTACTGTTGATTAGGGGTAGGGGTTCTACCCAAAACTATGAGCCGACAGGTTTCTTTCCGTATGACAGTTTTTGTTAAAACAATATAATGTTCTGATATATAAAACTGTTCTAAGAAATAAGAACGGTTATAATTATCTGTTGCAGATTGATATGCTGTTAGATAATGATTACTGTTTATGATAATCTAAAAGCTCAAGCAAAGAAACATAATAATTCACAGAAGAAATAATTTAAAACTTACAGGAGAATCTCGAATGTCTTCAAACTTCAAATTTATTTATTTATCAAATATTTTACAGAGGGGGATATACAGAGAGAGTACCAATGAAAAACTAAAGAAAGTTCTGCCTCAACAATGGGTGAGGTCTCCCAATTTATACAAGTGAGAAGATAAAAAAGGATCTGGCGTGTCCTAGATAATGGAGTCAGTTGGCAGTCCTTATCTTTTCTTCTTTAACTCTCAGCCGTGGGAAGTGGAAGGCATGAGACAAGCTGTAGGTTGAGTGAATTATAGCTGATTAGCTTCTTCTGATGATAGGGGACAACTGGCTGCTACTTTTTGATAGTGGAGCTACTGTGCTTGTTTTCTTCTGATAATTGGGAATACTGTAGTGGACAGGTGGCTGTCATCTTCTGATAATTGATGCTGTAGTGGAATGTCTTTACAATTTTCCTTTGCCTTTTTTATCCTGTGCCATCTTTTCAGAAATCATCGATGTTAGAGAATCCCAAAAGTCTCCCATGGTGAGCTCTGGTTCTTGACTTTCTCCTGCTAATACATTGAATTGATTTTCATCTTGTTCAGAGTCTTCATCACTGTTAACAGTCCTCATGGAGGCGTCATCTGGGACTAAGGTTTGTAAGAATTGGGTTTTCATATAATCCATAGTGTTTACTAAGAGTTCTATTTCAGTTAAGTATGGAAACTTTTGTTTTAAATCTGTTTGGATCTTAACAAAAGGGTTTATTGGTGTTGATGCTGGAAGGCTCTGTGGTATAACATCTAAACTGGCCTGGGTATGACCTTTTATGGTCTTGAGGAGTTCTGGTAAATTAGGGTTAAGCCCTTTATCCCACCATTTGGTAAAAAATACCCTTTTTAGGCGAGGGATTTTGTTCTGGTAATCACACTGAAAATCCCACTTCCAAATCCAAGGAATTCCAAAACGAATTATGAAATGGGCAAACAACTTCTGCATGGATAATTCTTTATTAACTGGTATATGGGCATAGGCAACTTGCCATTCCCTGAATGTTGTTTGAACTGTTTCTGGTAGGGTGTCAATAGTGATACCTATTTTATCCCACCAAACAAAAAACCAGTTGGGAATTTCATTTCTTAAAACTTCTGGACAGATTCGGATAAACCAAGAATGGTTGTGAATAGGATTCTGGTAGTAAAATACTTGCGTAAAGGAATCAATATAATCCCAATAGTGGTACCTGGTTTCTGTTAAATGACTGGAGTCAATGGTACGGGTAGTATGGGGATTAATACCCCAATTAGCAAGAGGCATAATGCTCCTGATAGTGGTTTTACTGTATTGTATTGGACTTGCTGTTTTAGATGGATCATGAAGCGTATGCTTTATATCCATAGATGCTGTTTCTAGAATGATATGTTCATATACATAACGATACTGGTTAAAACGAGGAGGAGACTGTTGAGTCGTTAAATAACGGCGTTTGATCTCCCATGGATCTTTCATCCATTTCTTATCATTCTGTTCAATAAACAATACTGTTTCTTCCACATAAGTATTTGGAATATACTGTTCGGGTAAAAGAAGAATATCTTTTACTGTAGGTTGGCTAGAGGAAGCCGAAGAATTACTGGATTGAGGGTTTAGGCTAGGAAATTCTGTGTAATATAGATTAGCCCTGCCTCGGCCTCGTTGACCGCGGCCACGACCTCTACTGGTCATTCCTGTAAATATTCTCTTGTTAGAAAATCCGATAAAGAATTATGTTTTCCTTTGATATACTCAATATCAAAGTCAAATACTGATAAAATACTTTGCCAAGTAGCAAATATCTGTTTGGATGCCAGATTTTGAACATCTTTTTTAAAAATTTGTTTTGCAGCTGAACAATCAACTCTAATTAAAAAGTGCTGATTTAAAAGATCATCTTGAAATTTTAAAACACATTTGACAATTGAAAGGCATTCTTTTTTAATAGTAGGATAATTTAAAGAAGGTCCTTTCCATGATCCTAAAGTAAAGCGAATCCGGGCCCCAAATCACCTCGGATCCGGTATACTATTTCTATTACTATTTACGGAAGATATAAACATAAATTGTTTATACATTACATTACATACTATTCCCCAAGGTCGAGTAACCTTCACTTAATACAATTCATCAATTATCTATTACACAACAATATTTATCACAATATGCTAATACAACTAGCCGCACTTTATATCCCAAGCTGAACTTGGCATTATCGTTCCTATCGATAATTCATTTGTTTAAGAATCATATCTATTCTCATTTCAAAATAAACCTTCTTTATCTATACAATATTTCAAACTGTACATAGCTGCCAATTACATTTGATAAAACTATCAATCATAGATTTATACCATTTCTAATTCAAGAAAATGTATTCATTTTTGCGCATCGTTCAATCTTCATCATCCGTATAGCAAATAATATTGTATAACATCTTTAACCTGCAAAAAGTTTGTGTTTGCAAGATTGAGCTCGACAGCCCAGCAAATTTAACAGTCTATCATGTTTCACATAGCACACAATTCCATATGCACTACCTTTTTTTAATATGCATATCTGCATGCATCATATATTCTTTACTATGCATATCCTACATGCATCAATAATTACTTACAAAACATACATTCAGGCATTATACATTTCTAATTTATCGAATTGCATCATACAACATGTAATCACATATAGATTGAGTTCCATATCTCAATTAACTTAGTCATATTTTGACTTTTAACAATTCATAGAGCATGATATGTAATTAAACACATAACCACATTCCATCCACAAACATAACAGAACTGAAAAACTTGCCTGAACCGTTGATTACCGCAACGCTTTTTATAACGCTTTACCCGAAGACCTAATATTAGCAATATAGATCTCTAACATTAGAATAATATCATCACAGTATAATACTGTTATATTTATATTCACAAAATAACCCTATCAGTCTATACCACATAAGACTTAGTATCAGGTCAAACTATTTCAGTCTGACTTGATATCGACGCAATTCTAACATCCCAACAGTCTAGTCGGTCAATACTCGAGTTTAAGTTCAATTAAACTCTGCCTAAGCACTTATCATTTATCACAGATAATTTTCTTATCAGACAAAACATTTTTCCTAAGCTCGTAATAATTTTCAGATAATTATTACCATTTAACAATATTTTTCAATCCTTAAAACCGTATTTAAATGAATTAAATACCACATAATTCCTTAATCATTAATATTCATTTAATATAAAATATTAATGAGAATCATTACATAATATTATAATATAATTATAATATCACAAAGTATTTTTAATACCTTAAAATCATTTTTAAAAGATTTTTAAACACTTAATTCCATTATCCGATCATTGATATTAATATTAAAATATTAATATTTTCATGCCAAAATATCAAAAGTTATATTTTATAACTTAAAATATTTTTATAACACTTAAATCATTTTTAAATGATTTTTAAATCATTTATTCTATTTTTCCATAATTTATTTAATATATTTATTAAATAAACTAATTACCATTAATAATAATTATTAATGTAATTTATCACAAAATATCAAAAGTCATCATAAATAACTTAAAATATTTTCTTATACCATAATATATTTTTTCATGATTTTTCATGAATTAAAACCATTTTTAAATCATTTATTTAATATTATAATTAAATAAATAAATACCATTTATATTCCAAAAATATTAAATATTTTCGAAATATACACAAAATAGTTAAAAACTATTTTTCATAATTTAAAATAATTTTTCATAATTTATTATGTATTTTTAATAATTAAAAACTAATTTTTTTCTAATTTTTAATCATTTTCAGGAAAATAATAATAAAACTGTCGCTAAAGGCCTATAGCGACACTTTCTGTCGCTATAGGTGTTCTTGAAGATTTTTAAACACTTAATTCCATTATCCGATCATTGATATTAATATTAAAATATTAATATTTTCATGCCAAAATATCAAAAGTTATATTTTATAACTTAAAATATTTTTATAACACTTAAATCATTTTTAAATGATTTTTAAATCATTTATTCTATTTTCCATAATTTATTTAATATATTTATTAAATAAACTAATTACCATTAATAATAATTATTAATGTAATTTATCACAAAATATCAAAAGTCATCATAAATAACTTAAAATATTTTCTTATACCATAATATATTTTTTCATGATTTTTCATGAATTAAAACCATTTTTAAATCATTTATTTAATATTATAATTAAATAAATAAATACCATTTATATTCCAAAAATATTAAATATTTTCGAAATATACACAAAATAGTTAAAAACTATTTTTCATAATTTAAAATAATTTTTCATAATTTATTATGTATTTTTAATAATTAAAAACTAATTTTTTCTAATTTTTAATCATTTTCCAGAAAATAATAATAAAACTGTCGCTAAAGGCCTATAGCGACACTTTCTGTCGCTATAGGTGTTCTTGAGGATTTTCAGATTTTTTCGGCACTGAGCGAGGGACATGGTTTGACCGGATTTAACTCCTTGATTATTGCGTTTCTGGTCTTGTAAAACTTTGATGTTGTAGTACTAATGTAGTACTATAATTATATACCAATTCTATAACCAAACAACAACATAACAGCGAGTTCTAAGCTTCCAAACATTCTCACAAACATGTTCTTCATTTTTCTGGGTTTACCAGAATCGAAGGTACCCACTTTGGGTCCTTATAACTTTCATTCTATGTTCGATTTATGTGATCTATCAACTCCAGTTTGTATACAACATGTAGTACTACAACTATCAATCATAATAACACAAAAACATCACAGAATGAACAAGATATGTCCGGTCAAAGTAGGACACGGACACTGTTCTTTACGAGTTCTGGGTTCGCGATTTAGGCAATTCGGTTAACGGGTTTTGACCGTTTATATCTTGTGATCTGTAATAGATATGAGTCTGATTCTTTTTGCACCTTAAATAACACATAGTAAGCTACATGTTACAAATTTTAAACATTAAAAACACATAACACACACGAATATATGGTGTCTGACATTTGGCTGAAAATGAAAAATTTCCAGATTTCCAGATTTTGAAAAACTTTAAATTCGTGCACTTTGATGTTATGGGTTCATGATTTATCAACCCAGAACATCAATTGACACCTTAATACACATCTTTGAACAATCAATTGCAACATTTAACAAAGAATCGAAGGATTTCTAGATTTTGAGATTTTATACCTTTTATGCTTAATTTTTGATTCTTGATCCTTGATGTTGTTCTGATACACGTGGGGTTGGATTTTGGGACTGATCTAGTAATACATTTCGAAGTTTGGTGAGAGAGATAGTTGGTGAGAGCAAGAAATGAATGTGGCTATATTTTTGTGCATTTTCTCTCTCCAAAACCATTATATAATTCTTGATTCAATGCACTAGCTTGCTTGGCTGCTAACATAGGCTGATTGCTGGATTTTTAGGTTGCACAAAGTCAATTGAGTTGGCCACCAACTCTTGGTTTGGCAAGATTTTCAAGCTACAATATAAATAATGCACAAAGGGCATTTTTGTCATTTTCTTAAATTTCTAGATTTTCTCATTTGATGAAACCCTTAGGGTTTTAGGGTTTGAGCATACTAAGATTTAAGGTTTGGACAAATTTAGGGTTTAGATTTTTAATCCTCAAATATTTAGCAACTTGGATTAAAAAAAATTTCTAATTAAATTTTAAAATAGAAAACTTTGGTTTCTAAATTATAATTAGGGCTTCCTAATTATATCATAATTTCCTAGTTATAAATCTGCTTTTGCTAATTAGGATCAATTTATCCTAATTAAAATTGCTAATTAAGCACTTAGGGTCACAATTGTACATTATAATTTATATCCCATAATTTAGGGTTTTGAATAGAAAATAATCTTTCAATTTTAGAAATTAGATTTCCTAAATAGATTAGGGTTTCTAATAACTTGACAATTAGAATTTATATTTCCTAATTAACATTGCTAATTTAGCAATTAAATCCACCACTGAACAATTAGGGTTCAAAAATAGTCATTAGGGTTTTCAATCCCACAAATTAGGGTTTCTAATAGAAAATTAATTTTCTAAAATAGAAATTAACTCTCGTAATTAGATTAGGGTTTTCTAATTACTAAATCTTAAAAATTAGAATTAATATATTCTAATTAACATAAAAGTATTAAATTAACACTTTCGTTTTCCCTAATTATAAAAATTAGGGTTTTAAATCCCGATATTAGGGTTTTCTAAATTTAAATTTAGGGTTTGCTAATAATTAAGCCTTTCGCTAATTTAGTATTATAATAATACCACATAAGCATTATAATTATCCTTTATATTCCCGGATTAGGGCTTCAAATTACCAAAATCTGAAATTAGGGTTTTCAGATCTGGTATTAGAGTTTTCTAATAATCAATTAGAATTTCCAGTAATTAATTAGGGTTTTTCCTAATTAATGACGTTTAACCTTGTACACACATTGCATTCCCAATCTAGGGTTTTTAATATCCGAATTAGGATTTCGAACTCCCGGAACATAAACTAGGGTTTCCAGAACCGATTTTTAGGGTTTCTTATCAGACGTTAGGGTTTTCTAACTGAACGTTAAAGTTCTTAAAATATACTTAGAGTTTGTCACAGATATAATTTATCTGGTCAACCCATGACCCTTAACCACATTCTGAACACAGAACATAACCATATTCACAGAACTTAATCACATACACACTTAATCCTGAATAATTCACCTATATCCTTCACCGAATTTTGAAATCCTCAAAATTCAATCCCAATATCATCAAGCGCATACACTTATTTTCTGTCTAGGTCCTAATATTGAACCTTAAATCAATCAATTATGATTTTCATAAATTGTCTAAATTCTCGGGTTGTCACAAGTTGAGTAATGGAGTCAATTTCAGTCTTATAGGATTGAAGGATCTCAGTCCTCTGGTTATCAGAGAGTATATTATCCCACCATCCTTTAAGAATGCCAGTAAATCCATAGACTAAGAAACGACAGATCTGATGGTCTGTGTTATCATTCTGTTTGCAGACAGTTGCATACATCAAGATATGATGGATGGTTTCAAAAATCTGATATTCTATTTTACCATCGATATTCCATTCATAGATGGTCTTACCGTGGTCAGACTTCTGGGAATGAAGATAGTCTTCTTCATACAGAATATCCTGAGGAGTAGGTCTGGGGTAATAGTACCTACTGGGTTCAGATAAAGCCATTCTATTAATAGGCTTTCGACTATAAGTAGTTTTATTAATATTTTGCATCTCTTGAAAATTATTCTGGATTTCAAAAATATTAATAGGGGAAATATCGGAATCATCTTCCTCATTATCAGTATTACTATTACTAGTATGAGAGGAAGGCTGTCCAGACATCATATTAAGCTGGGACGAGGATGCGGGTGTGAGTTTTAAATCTTTCATTTTATTTAAAAGATTATCAATAAAACTATCACTGGTTTTAGAAGATTTCATTTTAAAATTACTAACTTCTAAAGGTGGTTTTATAGTTGCTGGTTGAAAGCCAATTTTTTGAGGGACAATTTGAAAATTATCATTAATATGATTTATTTGTTCTTCAATTCTGGTTAACTGTTTTCCTACAGTTTGAAGGAATAGATTAGTATAATTATTCTGTTTTGACAAAGGCAAAATGTCTTTTATTTTAACTTCTTGTTGTTGATGAGAGACTTCAGAAATATCAACATACGGGTTAATAACTAAAGGCCTCAAATTTTATTTCCCGAACTAAGTTCAAGAGACTTAGGAGGAGGATGAATTGGCAGAAGTTGTTTGCCCATTTCATAATTCGTTTTGGAATTCCTTGGATTTGGAAGTGGGATTTTCAGTGTGATTACCAGAACAAAATCCCTCTCCTAAAAAGGGTATGCTTTATATCCATAGATGCTGTTTCTAGAATGATCTGTTAATATATAATTAATATGTTTTTAAAATTTCAAGACATGTATTAATTAAGAAAGATCAGGGTTAATTCTTGATTAAGTGGGACGTCACCAAAGTCGCGTTTTGATTCCCGACCTTTTTCCGTGTTATGGAGTGTGGCTATTTCTTGTAAATCGTTGACAGACTTGCTTAATCAACCCTTATCTCCGATCCTCCCCTTAATTGGTATCAAAGCCATGTTAAATTATTAACATATTAATGAATATATTGCTTATAAATTACGCATATATGATCACCTTGAAAAATGACTAATTTTTCAACCTCTCTTTCTACCGTAGCTAATGCTTCAGCTTCTACTATGGAAGCAACCGAACTTATAGCTTATCAAGATGTAAAGGAAGCCCTGGATAAATGGACTATTCCTAAAATCAAACCAGAAACAATTTATAAAATTGGAACCTTTAATTTTACCAGTAAAAGGATAATTACAACCTTTGAACATGTTGTTCCTTTACAGAATAATGATGAAATTTTATATTTATTGCATGTTGAAGACTTATACCCTTTTTTGCAAAAATATAAATATGTTCACATAGGACTTGTCCAAGTTGCTTTCAAACCTTTGACTTTACTTGGCCAAAATACCAGTATTCAGTGCACACTTATAGATGGTAGGTGCCCTAACTGGAAAGCCTCTCTCATGGGAGCTATTGAAACTAGCCTTGCCCATGGACCAGTATATTTTAATATCTACCCGAATTTAAGTGTTGCCCTAACTGATAATAATCTGTCTAAAGTTTTAGAAATGAGAATTATATCTCATGGTTATGAATATTTACTCGGATCTCCTCCTTTTGCCATATTATTCCGTATACACCTTAAAGTTCTAACAACTTTAAATCCTTATATCAGAAAGCAAAGCCAACAAGGACATACTGTCCTTATAGACACTAATCTCTTTAGTAGTCAGGTGGCTATTCCCAGAATGATCCATTGGGAAGAAATCACTTTCCCAAAACAATGGCAAATTACTAATGCCGTTCCTACCAGACCAATAATTAGACAGAACCTCGAAGATGTTATTCAAACCAGTAATGGAAATGTTTATCTGAAATTTCAAAGACCTTTTACCCGAAGTCGGTCTATTAACAATATTTCTTACAATATTGATTTTCCAGAATCATCTAGAAAATCTGTGTTTGACCCTTTATAATCTGTTTATCAAGAATCTAAAAATCCCAGCAATGAGTCTGTTAAAAATGAAGACATTGTTAGAGGAATTTATATTTCTGAAAATCAAATACCTCATGGTATTTATGAGGCTACTCCTCAGAACAGAAGACCTTACAGTCCAACTGCTAGTGATATGAATTTTGAGTGTTAAATGGATTTTTCTCCAAATAGCAAAATTCGCCAATGTTTAAATTAGGAGTTCATGCAGGATAAATACCAGAATTTTAGAAATTGGTATTTTAAAAATCATGATAATAATAAGTTAGCAGAAATTAAAACTAATTATTATGCTTATTTGAATAGTAACCAGTGTATTTTATCATTTGTTAAATAGTATTATGATTTTGTCTTAAAGTCAGACTTTTACACTGAAACCCAACTGAATGTTTTAACTGGAATTCAAAAAGATTGGATTACAACTACTGGCAATATTATTCATCCTCCTCCTAAGTCTTTTGAACTTAGTCCTGGAAATGAAAATTTGAAGCCTTTAGTTATTAACCCGTATGTTGATATTTCTGAAGTCTCTCATCAACAACAAGAAGTTAAAATAAAAGACATTTTGCCTTTGTCAAAACAGAATAATTATACTAATCTATTCCTTCAAACTGTAAGAAAACAGTTAACCAGAATTGAAGAACAAATAAATCATATTAATGATAATTTTCAAATTGTCCCTCAAAAAATTGACTTTCAACCAGCAACTATAAAACCACCTTTAGAAGTTAGTAATTTTAAAATGAAATCTTCTAAAACCAGTGATAGTTTTATTGATAATCTTTTAAATAAAATGAAAGATTTAAAACTCATACCCGCATCCTCGTCCCAGCTTAATATGATGTCTGGACAGCCTTCCTCTCATACTAGTAATAGTAATACTGATAATGAGGAAGATGATTCCGATATTTCCTCTATTAATATTTTTGAAATCCTGAATAATTTTCAGGAGATGCAAAATATTAATAAAACTACTTATAGTCGAAAGCCTATCAATAGAATGGCTTTATCTGGACCCAGTAGGTACTATTACCCCAGACCTACTCCTCAGGATATTATGTATGAAGAAGACTTTCTTCATTCCCAGAAGTCTTACCACGGTAAGACCATCTATGAATGGAATATCGATGGTAAAACAGAATTTCAGATTTTTGAAACCATCCATCATATCTTGATGTATGCAACTGTCTGCAAACAGAATGACAACACAGAGCATCAGATCTGTCGTTTCTTAGTCAATGGATTTACTGGCATTCTTAAAGGATGGTGGGATAATGTACTCTCTGATAACCAGAGGACTGAGATCCTTCAATCCTATAAGATTGAAATTGACTCCATTACTCAACTTGATACCAGAAGAGAAGATGCTTGTTACACCTTAGTTCAAGCCATCGTTCATCATTTTGTAGGACCAGGACAGATCAATACTGATAGAAGTAGAGAACTCTTACAGAACCTTCGTTGTCCATCCTTAACCCATTTTAGATGGTATAAAGATGTTTTCTTAATGAAAGTCATGCAAAGAGCAGACGCCAACAGTGAACATTGGAAGGCCAAATTTGTAGAAGGACTTCCTACTTTCTTTGAAGAAAAAGTTAGGAAAAAACTGAGAGATAAATATGACCGTATGAGTATACCTTACTACCAGTATTCTTATGGCCATCTTATTTCAGTAATTATAGAAGAAGGATTATCTTTTTGTAATGATATGAAACTTCAACAATTAATGAAAAAACAAAATCTTACTAAAAGACATGAAATAAGAGAATTTTGTGATCAATTCTCTTATGATACAAAATTACAGTATCCTCACAAAACTAAAAAACAGCAAAGTTCTAGACCCTCTAAATCTTACCGAAAGCGTTCTTCTAAGAAATCTTCGAAAACAAAAACCCCTGAAAAATCTTCAAGGAGAAGAAAAAGTAGCAAAAAGAAAGATAAATCTAAAATCCAATGCTATAAATGTGGAAAAACAGGACACTTTGCTAATAAATGCAATTCAAAATTAAAACAAAAGCTTAATGAATTATCCCTTGATGAGGAAATCCAACAGCAAATTCTTAATTGTTTATCTAATAATGATTCTGAGTCTAGCTAAAATAATGACTTAGCAGAAGTCTATTCAGAATCTGACAATAATTCTGACACCGAACAAAGTCAGACATATACTATTAATAACTGTAATACAGCTACTGAAGCTAATTACTGGAAAGCTATTGTCGAAATGAATGGTTTAGATATTGGAGGTCCTAGTATTAATGTTCTAACTGACCACCAAAAATCTCTTCTCGACCTAGCTGATCAAATTAAAGATCCAGAAATCAAATTAAAATTCTTAGAAATCTGTTATACAAAACAAAAGGTTGAAGATACACTTCCCCTTAATCAGTACAGTATAAAAGAAGTTATGAAACGAATTCAAGGCGTTTCTACCTTTGAAAAGCCTACTACTATTCAAGATTTAAAAATTGAAATAAACATTTTAAAATCTGAAATAAAACTAATTGCAGAATAATAATAATATTATCTTTCAAGATTTAACCAATATTAAAAATAAGTTAAAACAGGATAACATACAGCCTGAATCTTCTGATAAACCAGAATCTTCTGAACAATATTTGATGCTTATGAATCAAGTAGTCTTCCAGAAATGGTATATTAGAATTACTTTTATTATCAAACCAGACTTTATCATAAAAGATGTCATTGCTCTTGTGGACAGTGGTGCTGACATGAACTGCATTCAAGAAGGATTAATTCCTACCAAGTACTTCCAGAAAACTACTCGATCCCTAACTAGTGCAAGCGGTAACACTATGAATATTAAGTATAAAATTCATGAAGCCTTAATCTGTAATCAAGCTCTTTGTCTGCCTACTTCATTTGTTCTTATCCGTAACATGAATCAAAGTATCATTTTAGGCACTCCCTTTTTATGCCTCTTAATGCCTATTACAAAAATTGATACTTTAGGAATTCATACAACTCTTAATAACAGACATATTATTTTTGATTTTATTACAGAACCTTATACTAAAGAATTAAATTAAGTCAAAAACATGATTTATTCTAAAGAACAACAAATCAATTTTATTCAGAAAGAAATAAAATTTCTTACTACAGAACAGAGAATTTTACAACCTTCTTTACAGGAAAAAATAAAGTTAATCCATAAAACTCTTCAAACAGAAATCTGTAGCAATGTCCCGAATGCCTTCTGGAACAGGAAGAAACATATTATTTCTCTTCCTTATATCCCTAATTTTAATGAGAAAAATATTCCTACTAAATCTCGACCCAGTCAGATGAAAAAAGAATATTTACTCCTCTGCAAAACTGAAATTGAATCCCTTCAACAGAAAAAGCTAATAAAACCTAGTACTTCTCCCTGGAGTTGTACAGCTTTTTATGTTAATAAAAATTCAGAAATTGAAAGAGGAACTCCTCGTCTCGTTATCAATTATAAACCACTGAACGAAGCTCTTCAATGGATTAGATATCCTATTCCGAATAAGAAGGATCTTCTTGACCGTCTTCATGATGCCACTATTTTCTCTAAATTTGATATGAAATCAGGATTTTGGCAAATACAAATTAGAGAACGGGATACTTATAAAACTGCTTTTATAGTACCTTTTGGTCACTATTAATGGAATGTTCTTCCATTTGGAGTTAAGAATGGACCTTCAGAATTCCAGCATATCATGAATGATATTTTTAATCCCTTTACAGAATTTATTATCTGTTATATTGATGATGTCTTAATTTTCTCCTCTTCTATTGAACAGCACATTAAACATTTAAACATTTTCAAAAATGTTATCATAAAAAATGGTTTGATAGTTTTTGCTCCTAAAATGAAACTTTTCCAAACAAAAATCAGATTTCTCGGACATAATATTTCCAATGGAACTATTATTCCTATTGATAGATGTATTGAATTTGCATCTAAATTTTCGGATGAAATCAAAGATATTAATCAAATGCAAAGGGTTTTGGGAAGCTTAAATTATATACGTGATTACTATCCGAATCTTTCCCAAGATGCTTTTATTCTGTATACTCGCCTTCGAAAAAATCCTTTACCTTGGACCGGAGAACATACTGATGCAGTAAGAAAAATTAAACCTAGAGTTAAACAGTTACCTTGTTTATCTTTACCTAATCCCGAATGGAAAAAGATTGTTTAGACTGATGCTTCCAATACAGGATATGGTGGTATTTTAAAACAATTTAATCCTAATAGTAATAAAAAGGATCTTATTCGCTTTACTTCAGGGTCATGGAAAGGACCTTCTTTAAATTATCCTACTATTAAAAAAGAATGCCTTTCAATTGTCAAATGTGTTTTAAAATTTTAAGATGATCTTTTAAATCAGCACTTTTTAATTAGAGTTGACTGTTCAGCTACAAAACAAATTTTTATAAAGGATGTTCAAAATCTGGCATCCAAACAGATATTTGCTACTTGGCAAAGTATTTTATCAGTATTTGACTTTGATATTGAGTATATCAAAGGAAAACAGAATTCTTTACCGGATTTTCTAATTAGAGAATATTTGCAGGAATGACCAGTAGAGGTCGTGGCCGCGGTCAACGAGGCCGAGGCAAGGCTAATCTATTTTACACAGAATTTCCTAGCCTAAACCCTCAATCCAGTAATTCTTCGGCTTCCTCTAGCCAACCTACAGTAAAAGATATTCTTCTTTTACCCGAATAGTATATTCCAAATACTTATGTGGAAGAAACAGTATTGTTTATTGAACAGAATGATGAGAAATGGATGAAAGATCCATAGGAGAACAAACACCGTTATTTAACGACTCAACAGTCTCCTCCTCGTTTTAACCAGTATCGTTATGTATATGAACAATTCATTCTAGAAACAGAATCTATGGATATAAAGCATACGCTTCATGATCCATCTAAAATAGCAAGTCCAATACAATACAGTAAAACCACTATCAAGAGCATTATGCCTCTTGCTAATTGGGGTATTAATCCCCATACTACCCGTACCATTGACTCCAGTCATTTAACAGAAACCAGGTACATCTATTGGGATTATTTTGATTCCTTTACGCAAGTATTTTACTACCAGAATCCTATTCACAACCATTCTTGGTTTATCCGAATCTGTCCAGCAGTTTTAAGAAACGAAATTCCCAACTGGTTTTTCGTTTGGTGGGATAAAATAGGTATCACTATTGACACCCTACCTGAAACAGTTCAAACAACATTCAGGGAATGGCAAGTTGCCTATGCCCATATACCAGTTAATAAAGAGTTATCCATGCAGAAGTTGTTTACCCATTTCATAATTCGTTTTGGAATTCCTTGGATTTGGAAGTGGGATTTTCAGTGTGATTACCAGAACAAAATCCCTCGCCTAAAAAGGGTATTTTTTTTACCAAATGGTGGGATAAAGGGCTTAACCCTAATTTACCAGAACTCCTCAAGAACATAAAAGGTCATACCCAGGCCTGTTTAGATGTTATACCACAGAGCCTTCCAGCATCAACACCAGTAGACCCTTTTGTTAAGATCCAAACAGATTTAAAATAAAAGTTTCCAAACTTAACTGAAACATAACTCTTAGTAAAAACTATGGATTATATGAAAACCCAATTCTTACAATCCTTAGTCCCAGATGACGCCTCCATGAGGACTGTTAACAGTGATGAAAACTCTGAACAGGATGAAAATCAATTCAATGCATTAGCAGGAGAAAGTCAAGAACCAGAACCCACCATGTGAGACTTTTGGGATTCTCTTAACATCGATGATTTCTGAAAAGATGGCACATGATATAAAAGGCAAAGGAAACTCGTAAAGACATTCCACTACAGCATCAATTATCAGAAGATGACAACCACCTGTCGACTACAGTATTCCCAATTATCAGAAGAAAACAAGCATAGTAGCTCCACTATCAAAAAGTAACAGCCAGTTGTCCCCTATCATCAGAAGACACTAACCAGCTGTAATTCACTCAACCGACAGCTTGTCTCATGCCTTCCACTTCCCACGGCTGAGAGTTATAGAAGAAAAGATAAGGACTGCCAACCGACTCCATTATCTAGGACACGCCAGATCCTTTCTTATCTTCTCACTTGTATAAATTGGGAGACCTCACCCATTGTTGAGGCAGAACTTTCTTTAGTTTTTCATTGGTACTCTCTCTGTATCTCCCCCTCTGTAAAATATTTGATAAATAAATAAATTTGAAGTTTGAAGACATTCGAGATTCTCCTGTAACTTTTAAATTATTGCTTCTGTGAATTATTATGTTTCTTTACTTGAGCTTTTAGATTATCATAAACAGTAATCGTTATCTAACAGCATATCAATCTGCAACAGATTATTATAACCATTCTTATTTCTTAGAACAGTTTTATATATCAGAACATTATATTGTTTTAACAAAAACCGCCATATAGGAAGAAACATGTCGGCTCATAGTTTTGGGTAGAACCCCTACCCCTAATCAACAGTAGTTTCATGAGATCATATATGTGATAATTTATCATGTTAATATATAATTAATATGTTTTTAAAATTTCAAGACATGTATTAATTAAGAAAGGTTAGGGTTAATTCTTGATTAAGTGGGACGTCACCAAAGTCGCGTTTTGATTCCCGGCCTTTATCCGTGTTATGGAGTGTGGCTATTTCTTTTAAATCATTGACAGACGTGCTGAGATAAGGGTTAATTAAGCACGTCTGTCAACGATTTATAAGAAATAGCCACACTCCATAACACGGATAAAGGTCGGGAATCAAAACGCGACTTTGGTGACGTCCCACTTAATCAAGAATTAACCCTGATCTTTCTTAATTAATACATGTCTTGAAATTTTAAAAACATATTAATTATATATTAATAGATAAATTATCACATATATGATCTCGTGAAACTACTGTTGATTAGGGGTAGGGGTTCTACCCAAAACTATGAGCCGACATGTTTCTTCCTGTATGGCGGTTTTTATTAAAACAATATAATGTTCTGATATATAAAACTGTTCTAAGAAATAAGAACGGTTATAATTATCTATTGCAGATTGATATGTTGTTAGATAACGATTACTGTTTATGATAATCTAAAAGCTCAAGTAAAGAAACATAATAATTCACAGAAGCAATAATTTAAAACTTACAGGAGAATCTCGAATGTCTACAAACTTTAAATTTATTTATTTATCAAATATTTTACAGAGGGGGAGATACAGAGAGAGTACCAATGAAAAACTAAAGAAAGTTTTGCCTCAACAATGGGTGAGGTCTCCCAATTTATACAAGTGAGAAGATAAGAAAGAATCTGGCATGTCCTAGATAATGGAGTCGGTTGGCAGCCCTTATCTTTTCTTCTTTAACTCTCAGTCGTGGGAAGTGGAAGGCATGAAACAAGCTGTCGGTTGAGTGAATTACAGCTGGTTAGCGTCTTCTGATGATAGGGGACAACTGGCTGTTACTTTTTGATAGTGGAGCTACTATGCTTATTTTCTTCTGATAATTGGGAATACTGTAGTGGACAGGTGGCTATCATCTCCTGATAATTGATGTTGTAGTGGAATGTCTTTATGACTTTTCTTTGCCTTTTTTGTCATGTGCCATCTTTTCAGAAATCATCGATGTTAGAGAATCCCAAAAGTCTCACATGGTGGGTTCTGGTTCTTGACTTTCTCCTGCTAATACATTGAATTGATTTTCATCCTGTTCAGAGTCTTCATCACTGTTAACAGTCCTCATGGAGGCGTCATCTGGGACTAAGGATTGTAAGAATTGGGTTTTCATATAATCCATAGTTTTTACTAAGAGTTCTGTTTCAGTTAAGTTTGGAAACTTTTGTTTTAAATCTGTTTGGATCTTAACAAAAGGGTTTACTGGTGTTGATGCTGGAAGGCTCTGTGGTGTAACATCTAAACAGGCCTGGGTATGACCTTTTATGGTCTTGAGGAGTTCTGGTAAATTAGGGTTAAGCCCTTTATCCCACCATTTGGTAAAAAATACCCTTTTTAGGCTAGGAATTTTATTATGGTAATCACACTGAAAATCCCACTTCCAAATCCAAGGAATTCCGAAACGAATTATGAAATGGGCAAACAACTTCTGCATGGATAACTCTTTATTAACTGGTATATGGGCATAGGCAACTTGTCATTCCCTGAATGTTGTCTGAACTGTTTCTGGTAGGGTGTCAATAGTGATACCTATTTTATCCCACCAAACGAAAAACCAGTTGGGAATTTCGTTTCTTAAAACTTCTGGACAGATTCGGATAAACCAAGAATGGTTGTGAATAGGATTCTGGTAGTAAAATACTCGCGTAAAGGAATCAATAAAATCCCAATAGCTGTACCTGGTTTCTGTTAAATGACTGGAGTCAATGGTACGGGTAGTATGGGGATTAATACCCCAATTAGCAAGAGGCATAATGCTCTTGATAGTGGTTTTATTGTATTGTATTGGACTTGCTGTTTTAGATGGATCATGAAGCGTATGCTTTATATCCATGGATACTGTTTCTAGAATGATATGTTCATATACATAACGATACTGGTTAAAACGAGGAGGAGACTGTTGAGTCGTTAAATAACGGAGTTTGATCTCACATGGATCTTTCATCCATTTCTCATAATTCTGTTCAATAAACAATATTGTTTCTTCCACATAAGTATTTTAGAATATACTGTTCGGGTAAAAGAAGAATATCTTTTACTGTAGGTTGGCTAGAGGAAGCCGAAGAATTACTGGATTGAGGGTTTAGGCTAGGAAATTCTGTGTAATATAGATTAGCCCTGCCTCGGCCTCGTTGACCGCGGCCACGACCTCTGCTGGTCATTCCTGCAAATATTCTCTGATTAGAAAATCTGGTAAAGAATTCTGTTTTCCTTTGATATACTCAATATCAAAGTCAAATACTGATAAAATACTTTTCCAAGTAGCAAATATCTGTTTGGATGCCAGATTTTGAACATCTTTTTTAAAAATTTGTTTTGCAGCTGAACAGTCAACTCTAATTAAAAAGTGCTGATTTAAAAGATCATCCTGAAATTTTAAAACACATTTGACAATTGAAAGGCATTCTTTTTTAATAGTAGGATAATTTAAAGAAGGTCCTTTCCATGATCCTGAAGTAAAGCGAATAAGATCCTCTTTATTACTAATAGGATTAAATTATTTTAAAATACCACCATATCCTGTATTGGAAGCATCAGTCTGAACAATCTTTTTCCATTCGGGATTAGGTAAAGATAAACAAGGTAACTGTTTAACTCTAGATTTAATTTTTCTTACTGCCTCAGTATGTTCTCCGGTCCAAGGTAAATGATTTTTCCGAAGGCGAGTATACAGAATAGAAGCATCTTGGGAAAGATTCGGATAGTAATCACGTATATAATTTAAGCTTCCCAAAAACCTTTGCAGTTGATTAATATCTTTGATTTCATCCGAAAATTTAGATGCAAATTCAATACATCTATCAATAGGAATAATAGTTCCATTGGAAATATTATGTCCGAGAAATCTTATTTTTGTTTGGAAAAGTTTCATTTTAGGAGCAGAAACTACCAAACCATTTTTTATGATAACATTTTTGAAAATGTTTAAATGTTTAATGTGTTGTTCAATAGAAGAGGAGAAAATTAAGACATCATCAATATAACAGATAATAAATTCAGTAAAGGGATTAAAAATATCATTCATGATATGCTGGAATTCTGAAGGTCCATTCTTAACTCCAAATGGAAGAACATTCCATTTATAGTGACCAAAAGGTACTATAAAAGCAGTTTTATAAGTATCTTGTTCTCTAATTTGTATTTGTCAAAATCCTGATTTCATATCAAATTTAGAGAAAATAGTGGCATCATGAAGACGGTCAAGAAGATCCTTCTTATTCGGAATAGGATATCTAATCCATTGAAGAGCTTCATTCAGTGGTTTATAATTGATAACGAGACGAGGAGTTCCTCTTTCAATTTCTGAATTTTTATTGACATAAAAAGTTGTACAACTCCAGGGAGAAGTACTAGGTTTTATTAGCTTTTTCTGTTAAAGGGATTCAATTTCAGTTTTGCAGATGAGTAAATATTCTTTTTTCATCTGACTGGGTCGAGATTTAGTAGGAATATTTTTCTCATTAAAATTAGGGATATAAGGAAGAGAAATAATATGTTTCTTCCTGTTCCAGAAGGCATTCGGGACATCGCTACAGATTTCTGTTTGAAGAGTTTTATGGATTAACTTTATTTTTTCCTGTAAAGAAGGTTGTAAAATTCTCTGTTCTGTAGTAAGAAATTTTATTTCTTTCTGAATAAAATTGATTTGTTGTTCTTTAGAATAAATCATGTTTTTGACTTGATTTAATTCTTTAGTATAAAGTTCTGTAATAAATTCAAAAACAATATGTCTGTTATTCAGAGTTGTATGAATTCCTAAAGTATCAATTTTGTAATAGGCATTAAGAGGCATAAAAAGGGAGTGCCTAAAATGATACTTTGATTCATGTTACGGAGAAGAACAAAAGAAGTAGGCAGACAAAGACCTTGATTACAGATTAAGGCTTCAGGAATTTTATACTTAATATTCATAGTGTTACTGCTTGCACTAGTTAGGGATTGAGTAGTTTTCTGGAAGTACTTGGTAGGAATTAATTCTTCTTGAATGCAGTTCATGTCAGCACCACTGTCCACAAGAGCAATGGCGTCTTTTATGATAAAGTCTGGTTTGATAATAAAAGTAATTCTAATATACCATTTCTGGAAGACTACTTGATTCATAAGCATCAAATATTGTTCAGAAGATTCTGGTTTATTAGAAGATTCAGGCTGTATGTTATCCTGTTTTAACTTGTTTTTAATATTAGTTAAATCATGAAAGATAATAATATTATTATTCTGTAATTGTTTTATTTCAGATTTTAAAATGTTTATTTCAATTTTTAAATCCTGAATAGTAGTAGGCTTTTCAAAGGTAGAAACGCCTTGAATTCGTTTCATAACTTCTTTCATACTGTACTGATTAAGGGGAAGTGTGTCTTCAACCTTTTGTTTTGTATAACAGATTTCTAAGAATTTTAATTTGATTTCTGGATCTTTAATTTGATCAGCTAGGTCGAGAAGAGATTTTTGGTGGTCAGTTAGAACATTAATACTGTGACCTCCAATATATAAACCATTCATTTCGACAATAGCTTTCCAGTAATTAGCTTCAGTAGCTGTATTACAATTATTAATAGTACAGGTCTGACATTGTTCGGTGTTAGAATTATTGTCAGATTCTGAATAGACTTCTGCTAAGTCATTATTTGAGCTAGACTCAGAATCATTATTAGATAAACAATTAAGAATTTGTTGTTGGATTTCCTCATCAAGGGATAATTCATTAAGCTTTTGTTTTAATTTTGAATTGCTTTTATTAGCAAAGTGTCTTGTTTTTCCACATTTATAGCATTGGATTTTAGATTTATCTTTCTTTTTGCTACTTTTTCTTCTCCTGGAAGATTTTTCAGGGGTTTTTGTTTTCGAAGATTTCTTAGAAGAACACTTTCGGTAAGATTTAGAGGGTCTAGAACTTTGCTGTTTTTTAGTTTTGTGAGGATACTGTAATTTTGTATCATAAGAGAATTGATCACAAAATTCTCCTATTTCATGTCTTTTAGTAAGATTCTGTTTTTTCATTAATTGTTGAAGTTTCATATCATTACATAAAGATAATCCTTCTTCTATAATTATTGAAATAAGATGGCCATAAGAATACTGGTCGTAAGGTATACTCATACGGTCATATTTATCTCTCAGTTTTTTCCTAACTTTTTCTTCAAAGAAAGTAGGAAGTCCATCTACAAATTTGGCCTTCCAATGTTCACTGTTGGCGTCTGCTCTTTGCATGACTTTCATTAAGAAAACATCTTTATACCATCTAAAATGGGTTAAGGATGGACAACGAAGGTTCTGTAAGAGTTCTCTACTTCTATCAGTATTGATCTGTCCTGGTCCTACAAAATGATGAACGATAGCTTGAACTATGGTGTAACAAGCATCTTCTCTTCTGGTATCAAGTTGAGTAATGGAGTCAATTTCAGTCTTATAGGATTGAAGGATCTCAGTCCTCTGGTTATCAGAGAGTACATTATCCCACCATTCTTTAAGAATGTCAGTAAATCCATTGACTAAGAAACGACAGATCTGATGGTCTGTGTTGTCATTTTGTTTGCAGACAGTTGCATACATTAAGATATGATAGATGGTTTCAAAAATCTGATATTCTGTTTTACCATCGATATTCCATTCATAGATGGTCTTATCGTGGTAAGAATTCTGGGAATGAAGAAAGTCTTCTTCATACAGAATATCCTGAGGAGTAAGTCTGGGGTAATAGTACCTACTGGGTCCAGATAAAGCCATTCTATTGATAGGCTTTCGACTATAAGTAGTTTTATTAATATTTTGCATCTCCTGAAAATTATTCTGGATTTCAAAAATATTAATAGGGGAAATATCGAAATCATCTTCCTCATTATCAGTATTACTATTACTAGTATGAGAGAAAGGCTGTCCATACATCATATTAAGTTGGGACGAGGATGCGGGTGTGAGTTTTAAATCTTTCATTTTATTTAAAAGATTATCAATAAAACTATCACTGGTTTTAGAAGATTTCATTTTAAAATTACTAACTTCTAAAGGTGGTTTTATAGTTGCTGGTTGAAAGTCAATTTTTTGCAGGACAATTTGAAAATTATCATTAATATGATTATTTGTTCTTCAATTCTGGTTAACTGTTTTTCTACAGTTTGAAGGAATAGATTAGTATAATTATTCTGTTTTGACAAAGGCAAAATGTCTTTTATTTTAACTTCTTGTTGTTGATGAGAGACTTCAGAAATATCAACATACGGGTTAATAACTAAAGGCTTCAAATTTTCATTTCCAGGACTAAGTTCAAGAGACTTAGGAGGAGGATGAATAATATTGCCAGTAGTGGTAATCCAATCTTTTTGAATTCCAGTTAAAACATTCAGTTGGGTTTCAGTGTAAAAGTCTGACTTTAAGACAAAATCATAATACCATTTAACAAATGATAAAATACACTGGTTACTATTCAGATAAGCATAATAATTAGCTTTAATTTCTGCTAACTTATTATTATCATGATTTTTAAAATACCAATTTCTAAAATTCTGGATTTATCCTGCATGAACTCCTGATTTAAACATTGGCGAATTTTGCTATTTGGAGAAAAATCCATTTAACACTCAAAATTCATATCACTAGCAGTTGGACTGTAAGGTCTTCTGTTCTGAGGAGTAGCCTCATAAATACCATGAGGTATTTGATTTTCAGAAATATAAATTCCTCTAACAATGTCTTCATTTTTAACAGACTCATTGCTGGGATTTTTAGATTCTTGATAAACAGATTCTAAAGGGTCAAACACAGATTGTCTAGATGATTCTGGAAAATCAATATTGTAAGAAATATTGTTAATAGACCGACTTCGGGTAAAAGGTCTTTGAAATTTCAGATAAACATTTTCATTACTGGTTTGAATAACATCTTCGAGGTTCTGTCTAATTATTGGTCTGGTAGGAACGACATTAGTAATTTGCCATTGTTTTGGGAAAGTGATTTCTTCCCAAGGGATCATTCTGGGAATAGCCACCTGACTACTAAAGAGATTAGTGTCTATAAGGACAGTATGTCCTTGTTTGCTTTGCTTTCTGATATAAGGATTTAAAGTTGTTAGAACTTTAAGGTGTATACGGAATAATATGGCAAAAGGAGGAGATCCGGGTAAATATTCATAACCATGAGATATAATTCTCATTTCTAAAACTTTAGACAGATTATTATCAGTTAGGGCAACACTTACATTCGGGTAGATATTAAAATATACTGGTCCATGGGCAAGGCTAGTTTCAATAGCTCCCATGAGAGAGGCTTTCCAGTTAGGGCACCTACCATCTCTAAGTGTGCACTGAATACTGGTATTTTGGCCAAGTAAAGTCAAAAGTTTGAAAGCAACTTGGACAAGTCCTATGTGAACATATTTATATTTTTGCAAAAAAGGGTATAAGTCTTCAACATGCAATAAATATAAAATTTCATCATTATTCTGTAAAGGAACAGCATGTTCAAAGGTTTTAATTATCCTTTTACTGGTAAAATCAAAGGTTCCAATTTTATAAATTGTTTCTGGTTTGATTTTAGGAATAGTCCATTTATCCAGGGCTTCCTTTACATCCTGATAAGCTATAAGTTCGGTTGCTTCCATAGTAGAAGCTGAAGCATTAGCTACGATAGAAAGAGAGGTTGAAAAATCAGTCATTTTTCAAGGTAATCATATATGCGTAATTTATAAGCAATATATTCATTAATATGTTAATAATCTAACATGGATCTGATACCAATTAAGGGGAGGATCGGAGATAAGGGTTGATTAAGCACGTCTGTCAACGATGTACAAGAAATAGCCACACTCCATAACACGGATAAAGGCCGGGAATCAAAATGCGACTTTGGTGACGTCCCACTTAATCAAGAATTAACCCTGATCTTTCTTAATTAATACATGTCTTGAAATTTTAAAAACATATTAATTATATATTAACAGATAAATTATCACATATATGATCTCATGAAACTACTGTTGATTAGGGGTAGGGGTTCTACCCAAAACTATGAGCCGACAGGTTTCTTCCTGTATGGCAGTTTTTGTTAAAACAACATAATGTTCTGATATATAAAACTGTTCTAAGAAATAAGAACGGTTATAATTATCTGTTGCAGATTGATATGCTGTTAGATAATGATTACTGTTTATGATAATCTAAAAGCTCAAACAAAGAAACATAATAATTCACAGAAGAAATAATTTAAAACTTACAGGAGAATCTCGAATGTCTTCAAACTTCAAATTTATTTATTTATCAAATATTTTACAGAGGGGGAGATACAGAGAGAGTACCAATGAAAAACTAAAGAAAGTTCTGCCTCAACAATGGGTGAGGTCTCCCAATTTATACAAGTGAGAAGATAAAAAAGGATCTGGCGTGTCCTAGATAATGGAGTCGGTTGGCAGTCCTTATCTTTTCTTCTTTAACTCTCAGCCGTGGGAAGTGGAAGACATGAGACAAGCTGTCGGTTGAGTAAATTACAGCTGGTTAGCGTCTTCTGATGATAGGGGACAACTGGCTGCTACTTTTTGATAGTGGAGCTACTGTGCTTGTTTTCTTCTGATAATTGGGAATACTGTAGTGGACAGGTGGCTGTCATCTTCTGATAATTAATGCTGTAGTGGAATGTCTTTACGACTTTCCTTTGCCTTTTTTGTCATGTGCCATCTTTTCAGAAATCATCGACGTTAGAGAATATCAAATGTCTCCCATGGTGGGTTCTGGTTCTTGTCTTTCTCCTGCTAATACATTGAATTGATTTTCATCATGTTCAGAGTCTTCATCACTGTTAACAGTCCTCATGGAGGCGTCATCTGGGACTAAGGATTGTAAGAATTGGGTTTTCATATAATCCATAGTTTTTACTAAGAGTTCTGTTTCAGTTAAGTTTGGAAACTTTTGTTTTAAATATGTTTGGATCTTAACAAAAGGGTTTACTGGTGTTGATGCTGGAAGGCTATGTGGTATAACATCTAAACAGGCCTGGGTATGACCTTTTATGGTCTTGAGGAGTTCTGGTAAATTAGGGTTAAGCCCTTTATCCCACCATTTGGTAAAAAATACCCTTTTTAGGCGAGGGATTTTGTTCTGGTAATCACATTGAAAATCCTACTTCTAAATCCAAGGAATTCCAAAACGAATTATGAAATGGGCAAACAATTTATGCATGGATAACTCTTTATTAACTGGTATATGGGCATAGGCAACTTGTCATTCCCTGAATACTGTTTGAACTTGCCATTCTCTTAATTACGAGCATGTACCTGACGGAGGATGCAAAACTTTGGTGGCGAACTCGGACTGAGGATGATGTGAGTGCGGGCAGGCCAAAGATTGAGACGTGGGAAGTTCTTCAAGAAGGAATTGAAGGATCAGTTCCTACCCCTCAATACTTCGTGGCTGGCAAGAGATAACTTGAAGCATTTGAAACAGACGGGATCTGTTCGGGAGTATGTGAAGGAGTTCAGTTCTTTGATGTTGGACATCAAGAACATGTCTGAGGAAGACAAGTTGTTCAATTTCATGTCGGGTTTACAACAATAGGCGCAGACTGAATTGCGTAGGCAGGGTGTCAAAGACTTGCCTACAGCAATAGCAGCAGCTGATAGTCTAGTAGACTATAAGTACTCCGGTCCCAATGCTTCAGATGGCAAACAGAAGCAGATGGGAAAGAAGGACAAGGGCGGTTCCAAAGATGGCAAGAAGGACAAGAAGTTCAAGAAGGCTGGTGACAAGCAGTCCAAGCCTAAAACTGATGGACAGTCCAAGGACAACAAGAGCAGCAAAGGTTGCTTCATATGTGGAGGTCCCCATCGAATGAGGGAATGCCCAAAGAAGGAGAAGGTGAATGCCCTGATTGCTGATGACTCGAATGAAGGAACATCAGATGGTCCGAGAATGAGTCCCTTGCAACTGTTGAGTGATTTGCAGACCCAAAAAGCAAAGACACCCACTCCACGAGGACTGATGTATGTGTCAGTGGTTATGAATGGCCAGGAAGTGTTGGCTATGGTAGAAACGGGTGCTACCAACAACTTTGTTGCAGAAAGGGAAGCGGACAAATTGAAGTTGAACTTGCAGGAGAATGCAGGTAAAATCAAGGCTGTTAATTCTGAGGCCAGACCAATTCGTGGCACAGCGGTGGCAAATTTGAAGATTGGCCCGTGGGAAGGAAAGTGCAGCTTGATGGCTGTTCCATGGATAACTCTTTATTAACTGGTATATGGGCATAGGCAACTTGTCATTCCCTGAATACTATTTGAAATTGTCATTCTCTCAGGGAATGGCAAGTTGCATATGCCCATATACCAGTTAATAAAGAGTTATCCATGCAGAAGTTGTTTGCCCATTTCATAATTCGTTTTGGAATTCCTTGGATTTGGAAGTGGGATCTTCAGTGTGATTACCAGAACAAAATCCCTCGCCTAAAAAGGGTATTTTTTACCAAATGGTGGGATAAAGGGCTTAACCCTAATTTACCAGAACTCCTCAAGACCATAAAAGGTCATACCCAGTCCTGTTTAGATGTTATACCACAGAGCCTTCCAGCATCAACACCAGTAAACCCTTTTGTTAAGATCCAAACAGATTTAAAACAAAAGTTTCCATACTTAACTGAAATAGAACTCTTAGTAAACACTATGGATTATATGAAAACCCAATTCTTACAAACCTTAGTCCCAGATGACGCCTCCATGAGGACTGTTAACAGTGATGAAGACTCTGAACAGGATGAAAATCAATTCAATGTATTAGCAGGAGAAAGTCAAGAACCAGAGCTCACCATGGGAGACTTTTGGGATTCTCTAACATCGATGATTTCTGAAAAGATGGCACAGGATAAAAAAGGCAAAGGAAAATTGTAAAGACATTCCACTACAGCATCAATTATCAGAAGATGACAGCCACCTGTCCACTACAGTATTCCCAATTATCAGAAGAAAACAAGCACAGTAGCTCCACTATCAAAAAGTAGCAGCCAGTTGTCCCCTATCATCAGAAGAAGCTAACCAGCTATAATTCACTCAACCTACAGCTTGTCTCATGCCTTCCACTTCCCACGACTGAGAGTTAAAGAAGAAAAGATAAGGACTGCCAACCGACTCCATTATCTAGGACACGCCAGATCCTTTCTTATCTTTTCACTTGTATAAATTGGGAGACCTCACCCATTGTTGAGGCAAAACTTTCTTTAGTTTTTCATTGGTACTCTCTCTGTATCTCCCCCTCTGTAAAATATTTGATAAATAAATAAATTTGAAGTTTGAAGACATTCGAGATTCTCCTGTAAGTTTTAAATTATTGCTTCTGTGAATTATTATGTTTCTTTGCTTGAGCTTTTAGATTATCATAAACAGTAATCGTTATCTAACAGCATATCAATCTGCAACAGATAATTATAACCGTTCTTATTTCTTAGAACAGTTTTATATATCAGAACATTATATTGTTTTAACAAAAACCGCCATACAAGAAGAAACCTATCGGCTCATAGTTTTGGGTAGAACCCCTACCCCTAATCAACAGTAGTTTCATGAGATCATATATGTGATAATTTATCTGTTAATATATAATTAATATGTTTTTAAAATTTCAAGACATGTATTAATTAAGAAAGATTAGGGTTAATTCTTGATTAAGTGGGACGTCACCAAAGTCGCGTTATGATTCCCGGCCTTTATCCGTGTTATGGAGTGTGGCTATTTCTTGTAAATCGTTGACAGACGTGCTTAATCAACCCTTATCTCCGATCCTCCCCTTAATTGGTATTAGAGCCATGTTAGATTATTAACACATTAATGAATATATTGCTTATAAATTACGCATATATGATCACCTTGAAAAATGACTGATTTTTCAACCTCTCTTTCTACCGTAGCTAATGCTTCAGCTTCTACTATGGAAGCAACCGAACTTATAGCTTATCAGGATGTAAAGGAAGCCCTGGATAAATGGACTATTCCTAAAATCAAACCAGAAACAATTTATAAAATTGGAACCTTTGATTTTACCAGTAAAAGGATAATTAAAACCTTTGAACATGCTGTTCCTTTACAGAATAATGATGAAATTTTATATTTATTGCATGTTGAAGACTTATAACCTTTTTTGCGAAAATATAAATATGTTCACATAGGACTTGTCCAAGTTGCTTTCAAACCTTTGACTTTACTTGGCCAAAATACCAGTATTCAGTACACACTTAGAGATGGTAGGTGCCTTAACTGGAAAGCCTCTCTCATGGGAGCTATTGAAACTAGCCTTGCCCATGGACCAGTATATTTTAATATCTACCCGAATTTAAGTGTTGCCCTAACTGATAATAATCTGTCTAAAGTTTTAGAAATGAGAATTATATCTCATGGTTATGAATATTTACTCGGATCTCCTCCTTTTGCCATATTATTCCGTATACACCTTAAAGTTCTAACAACTTTAAATCCTTATATCAGAAAGCAAAGCCAACAAGGACATATTGTCCTTATAGACACTAATCTCTTTAGTAGTCAGGTGGCTATTCCCAGAATGATCCCTTGGGAAGAAATCACTTTCCCAAAACAATGGCAAATTACTAATGTCGTTCCTACCAGACCAATAATTAGACAGAACCTCGAAGATGTTATTCAAACCAGTAATGGAAATGTTTATCTGAAATTTCAAAGACCTTTTACCCGAAGTCGGTCTATTAACAATATTTCTTACAATATTGATTTTCCAGAATCATCTAGACAATCTGTGTCTGACCCTTTAGAATCTGTTTATCAAGAATCTAAAAATCTCAGCAATGAGTCTGTTAAAAATGAAGACATTGTTAGAGGAATTCATATTTCTGAAAATCAAATACCTCATGGTATTTATGAGTCTACTCCGCAAAACAGAAGACCTTACAGTCCAACTGCTAGTGATATGAATTTTGAGTGTTAAATGGATTTTTCTCCAAATAGCAAAATTCGCCAATGTTTAAATTAGGAGTTCGTGCAGGATAAATACCAGAATTTTAGAAATTGGTATTTTAAAAATCATGATACTAATAAGTTAGCAGACATTAAAGCTAATTATTATGCTTATCTGAATAATAACCAGTGTATTTTATCATTTGTTAAATGGTATTATGATTTTGTCTTAAAATCAGACTCTTACACTGAAACCCAACTGAATGTTTTAACTGGAATTCAAAAAGATTGGATTACCACTACTGGCAATATTATTCATCCTCCTCCTAAGTCTCTTGAACTTAGTCCTGGAAATGAAAATTTGAAGCCTTTAGTTATTAACCCGTATGTTGATATTTCTGAAGTCTCTCATCAACAACAAGAAGTTAAAATAAAAGACATTTTGCCTTTGTCAAAACAGAATAATTATACTAATCTATTCCTTCAAACTGTAGGAAAACAGTTAACCAGAATTGAAGAACAAATAAATCATATTAATGATAATTTTCAAATTGTCCCGCAAAAAATTGACTTTCAACCAGCAACTATAAAACCACCTTTAGAAGTTAGTAATTTTAAAATGAAATCTTCTAAAACCAGTGATAGTTTTATTGATAATCTTTTAAATAAAATGAAAGATTTAAAACTCACACCCGCATCCTCGTCCCAGCTTAATATGATGTCTGGACTGCCTTCCTCTCATACTAGTAATAGTAATACTAATAATGAGGAAGATGATTTCGATATTTCCCCTATTAATATTTTTGAAATCCAGAATAATTTTCTGGAGATGCAAAATATTAATAAAACTACTTATAGTCGAAAGCCTATCAATAACATGGCTTTATCTGGACCCAGTAGGTACTATTACCCCAGACCTACTCCTCAGGATATTCTGTATGAAGAAGACTTTCTTCATTCCGAGAAGTCTTACCACGGTAAGACCATCTATGAATGGAATATCGATGGTAAAACAGAATATCAGATTTTTGAAATCATCCATCATATCTTGATGTATGCAACTGTCTGCAAACAGAATGATAACACAGACCATCAGATCTGTCGTTTCTTAGTCAATGGATTTACTGGCATTCTTAAAGAATGGTGGGATAATGTACTCTCTGATAACCAGAGGACTGAGATCCTTCAATCCTATAAGACTGAAATTGACTACATTACTCAACTTAACACCAGAAGAGAAGATGCTTGTTACACCTTAGTTCAAGCCATCGTTCATCATTTTGTAGGACCAGGATAGATCAATACTGATAGAAGTAGAGAACTCTTACAGAACCTTCGTTGTCCATCCTTAACCCATTTTAGATGGTATAAAGATGTTTTCTTAATGAAAGTCATGCAAAGGGCAGACGCCAACAGTGAACATTGGAAGGCCAAATTTGTAGATGGACTTCCTACTTTCTTTGCAGAAAAAGTTAGGAAAAAACTGAGAGATAAACATGACCGTATGAGTATACCTTACGACCAGTATTCTTATGGCCATCTTATTTCAGTAATTATAGAAGAAGGATTATCTTTATGTAATGATATGAAACTTCAACAATTAATGAAAAAACAGAATCTTACTAAAAGACATGAAATAGGAGAATTTTGTGATCAATTCTCTTATGATACAAAATTACAGTATCCTCACAAAACTAAAAAACAGCAAAGTTCTAGACCCTCTAAATCTTACCGAAAGCGTTCTTCTAAGAAATCTTCGATAACAAAAACCGCCATACAGGAAGAAACCTGTCGGCTCATAGTTTTGGGTAGAACCCCTACCCCTAATCAACAGTAGTTTCATGAGATCATATATGTGATAATTTATCTGTTAATATATAATTAATATGTTTTTAAAATTTCAAGACATGTATTAATTAAGAAAGATCAGGGTTAATTCTTGATTAAGTGGGACGTCACCAAAGTCACGTTTTGATTCCCGACCTTTATCCGTGTTATGGAGTGTGGCTATTTCTTGTAAATCGTTGACAGACGTGCTTAATCAACCCTTATCTCCGATCCTCCCCTTTATTTTTAATATGTATCAAAAGAAATTTAAGGATAAATATAGTGGAAAGATCGTAATCTACTAATGAATATGATCAGAGACAATGTGGTCAAAAAGTTAAATACAATTGGGTGAACTTATGAGAACACCAACTTGTAGGATGTCAAAACCACGTAAATCTTAATGGCCCTGATCAGTATTCACTAGTCCAACAATTTTTTTTGTACTGGTCAACAAAAAACTTTGTTTTTCTAAGCAAATGTTATATTAGAACAAAAAATTATTGGTTATGAAAGAAATAAGAGATAATTTTATTAAAATATTTATTGGAATCTGAATATCATTAATTAATGTGTATTCAAAAGGTGTTAGAATATTTAAATTTAATCTAAGGCACAATCACATAGAAATTATATGGAAAATCATAGAAGAAGGAACACTCAATATATATATATATATATATATATATATATATATATATATATATATATATATATATATATATATTCTGCCCACTAATTATGGCTAGTCTTCCATGTCTAACGTATTTATTAATGTGTTTCACACACTATACAATGATCTACGCATCAAATATTGATTTATATAGTAACAAAAAATCCTTATTCGTCATAGTATGAGTTCAAATTAATACATGACTTTCTAAACATTAGATAAACTCAATACTTGGATATATGCTAATAAATCACCGAGTCTAAATACATATAATGCAAATTGTTTGGACTCACTGAAGTATGAGCCAATATACTAACATTCTCCTACTTGGTGAATACTTTTTGATGTCAACCTCAAATATACACCATTAAAACTTCATCAAATTAACTGCTTTAGTTAAAAATCTGTGTTGTTCATTACTGTGTCAATCTTATCTAATAATATCAATTTCTCATCATCCTTCTCTCTAATAAAGTGGTACTAGATATCAATATGTTTCGATTGTGAATGAAATGCATGATCTTTGTTAAGTGAATAGCACTTTAAACCAAGCTCAGTACATAATTTACCTTCCGTGCCTGATCTGCTTTAAACCAAGCTCAGTACATAATTTAAGAATTCATATTACTTCCTTACCTGCATGAATAAACTCCATGCAAGGGTGGAGTCGGGAATTAAATTTCTACTGGGCTAAGTACCAATTATATCCACAAAAAATTGTCCCACCAAGATCAATCACAAATTCAAAATCATACATAGTAGTAAGGTTCAAATGTACATAACATGCAAGGAAAAAGAAAAACAAAACACACTATTTAAGCTGCATCCTTCTATGCTTTGTAGAATAGAATTCGTTTATTATGTAATCTGAATCGATATCTTCAAGAAGCTCTCGTTCAATGTAAATCATCATAGAATCTGCTAAAAACTCCTCTTCCATTTTATTGCGAAGAGCAGTTTTAACATGTTTCATAGCTGAAAATGCTCGTTCTGTCGTGGCTGTGGAAACAAGTAGAGTCAAAACAAGACGAATCAATCTATCAATCAAATTATAAGTCTGCAACTTATTTATTTCAACTAATCCGCGACACAATTCAGTGATGGTAGACATATTTTGAAAGCTCTGATGATGGAGCACATCACTTTTATAATGATTTAGTTGACATCTCAAATAATGCATTTCTTCCTCACTGAAATCTTTTGGATAAAATTTCTCAGCAAGCTTGCAAATATCATCAACTTTGAATGATTTAAAGTTGTCCTTCGGTTCTAAAGCTGAGCTAAGTATAAGGAGTTCCACTGCTTCATCACTAAATCTGGAATTCAACTCTTCCTGCTGAAAATCTATTGCTGAATTAAACACATCAAAATGATAGTGTTGGTAAACTGTCATCGATTCTTTTTGTTGGCATGAACGACCGGTAGCCTTTTTGAATGAAGCATTCATATCTGGTATGTCAATGTCATTTTGTGTGCAAACTGATTGCACATGCTCAAGGAGATGATCAAATCCCTCTTCTCTCAAAGTGTGAAGTAGTGCTTTAGTAGTTGAGACTAGATCCATGGCATTTACAATGTCAAGAGATTTGCGCTGCAAATCTCTACAAAGCAAATCAGTAATCCACATAATTTTATGCATCATATATAGAATGAAAATAAAATCAAAAGACCTCATTATAATCAAACAACCACCAGCTTCTCCACGCATAGAGTTATAGGATCCTTCTTTAACAATACTTTCAAGCACAGAAATAGTTGCACCATACATATCAATTAAGCTACAAATAGAATCAAAATGAGAGCTCCACCGAGTAGTTCCACTCCGATGTAGATTACCAATCTGATTAAGGCCTCTACCGGTATCACGTTAACCAGAAGCTACCATACGTGCAATTTCAATAGCTTGAGCAGAATGTAACTCATTATGCCGTTTGGGAGAAGCACCAATGAGATTGATAATGGTTGTTAGTTTCGAAAAAAATTGCCAAACAGAAATCTCTTTTGAAGAAGCTGCAACTAATGCTAATTGTAGTCTGTGAGCAAAGCAATGTTCATGATATGCGTATGGACAATCTTTAAGAAATAGAGCTTGAAGTCCGTTCCAAGCACCGCGCATATTACTAGCACCATCATAATCTCGACCTCGCTTATTAAGGATATGCAAATTAGCTCGAGCAAGGACATTAGATATTTCTTTCTTCAATGTTAAAGCAGTAGTGTCTAAAACATGCACAATCTCAAAATAACGCTCTCGTAAGAAACCATGGTTGTCAACATATCTCAAAACAATAGCCATCTGCTCTTTATTTGATGCATCTTTGGCTTCATCAACCAAAATACAGAACTTTGCATCTCCAACTTCTTCACGAATTTTTCTTCTAACTTTGTTTGCAATAATATGCAAAATTTCTTTCTGAATAGTGGGTGAAGTATATTGAGCATTTTTTGGAGCTTTCTCTAAGACTACATCACCAATGTTAACGTTCAATCGGCCCATAAGTCTTATCATCTTTATAAAATTACCACGATTGCTAGAAGTTGGAGATTCATCATGACCTCTAAATGCACAAACTTGCAAGCTAAGCCACTTTATACTCTCAATTTTTGTTGTAAGTCGCAACCGATTCTTCTGAACTTCTTCTAGAGTTTGTGCATTTAAGACTTTGTCAATATGTCCATTTACTTTCATCAAGTCTTCAACACATTTCACTGCATTCCTATGTGGTGAAGTATGACCTCCCACATGCATCAAAAGTGCACATTTAACTCCATCATTAACCCTCTTCCAACTATTAAACCCTTCAGTAATGAATGCAGGATGAAGAGGCACATTATTTTGAAAAACAAAGCATGGAAAACAAAATGCTGCATCCTTTGATGGAGAGTACTCTAACCAAGGAAAGGATTCAAACCCAAATATTGAAATTTTCGATTTTGTGAGCCCGATTTAGTCCTTGGGTACTCTGCCAACTTAGGTTGATACGGACCCATTTTGATATAAGCTCTCCTAATTTCATCTCGTTGATTAACAGGATGTTGCCATATAGGGATCTGAATCCCAAGATCCCGTTCAAGAGTACTAAGATCAATTTCAACTCTTCGAGATTTGGAAAGGGGTGGTTGGTGATCTGAGATATCAACATTAGATGGAGAATGCCCTTCACTAGTTTTCGTTGAAACACTTTCTCTTGGTTTAAAAAAAGAAAACAAAGTTTTTTCTCTCTTACTTTCTTGACTTTCCATTGTGGCTTATAAGATATTGGTCTGAATTGCACTTGTGTCGTGATCCAATCTCTCTAACATTTTGAATCATAATATCAAATGCAAAATCTTAGGCTCTATTTATTTCAAGAAAAACAAATTTCAAAAAAAGTTTTCCACATTACCCTACGTTTGGTATGACAATGTATACTACTCCTAGTTCATTAAAAATCAAATGCACATTAAAGCTAAATAAAGCAAACTACTACCCCCACAGTGCATTAGAAATTGTATAATTTATAGAACTCATGCCAAATAAAGTAATCCAAGTATAGAGATAAAACTTGATTCATATAATTGGAAACATTGTGATAATACCAAAGAACAGCAAGGAGGACAACAACTCAACAAGAAATGACAAAACTAACTGGAGTGTTTTACTTAACAAACAAATCAAAGTCAATCAATTATAAATAAAAGAAAATCTCAAAAAGAAATACAGCACATTTCCATCAAACAATAAATACCCCTAAATTGTAAGTTCATATTTTTCAGATCTAACACAAGTCGCATAAATACATAATACAATAAAGAAGCATTCATCTATGTTTATATTTGTAAGTAGCGATATATGTATGTATGACAACAAATTAAAGAAATTATTACTAATCGTTGCGAATTAGGACCGAAGCTAAAGAGAGAGTGAGAGAGCACTTACATGGTAGGAAAATTGGAGGGCAACTAGGACCGAAGCTAAAGAGAGAGTGAGAGAGCACTTACATGGTAGGAAAATTGGAGGGAACAGCAGTGGCCCTTGGCTGGAGACAAATGAGAAATCAGTATATAAGGAGAGAAAGAAAGGGAAAAGGTATCTGGATCTGCTAAAAATTGAAGGCCAAGAGAGAGATGGTAGCTCGGCAGCTCCGGTTTGGCAGTCGGAGCTGAAAGGGCTATTTATTTGAATATTTTTCTTTATTCTAGTGAAATAAAAGGGTGCTATGAAAGTTCAGTATCACCGCACTACACATACGTAATGAAAAATAACATTCGCCGCCGCTTCCATCCCCATTCGGAGACCTAACACCTTCTCTCTCCGCCGACCTCCGTGACACTGCCTACGAGATCTTCGTCGTCGCCTGCAGTACATCCTCCGATAAATCCCTCACATACATTCCCAGCAACAGCGCCGATCGTGGGTCTCCATCTTCTTCGCCGTCATCGCTATAGAGCTCGCCATCGGTGCAGCACCGATCCATCACTTCTACTGCCGCTTCGAAAATGAAGAAGGCGTTAGGGCTCCGATCTAGCTCCAGTTCGGGTTTAAGTCGGGGTTCTGGGGTGGGTAGTCCATCCCCGGGGAAGGGGAAGAGGCCATTGACTGTTGGAGAGCTAATGAGGGCTCAAATGGGGGTTTCTGAAAATAATGACTCCCAGATTCGGAGAGCTTTATTGCGAATTGCTGCTGGACAGGTATATATGTATATTGTATCTTGAAACGTGTTTAATTCTAATTGGTTTGCTGAGATGTGTTTCTTTCTAATATTTTACTTATAATTTGATCTAATGTCTTATAATTTGATCTAATGTTGCTGTAAAAGTATTGAATTTGAGTGTTTCTTTTGGTGAGAAATGGTATTTTTGTTTTGATTTTTATAATATGTTTCAAAATTCCTCATTTATTTGATTTGTGGTGTTTTTTCCTTTGTTTTCATATGTGAGTATATAATAATTGGGTTGGAGGTTTTAATTATTGAATAGTTAATACGGTGTAGTTTTGCCTCTAAATTTGAATTTTTTTCATAGACAAAATCAACTTGGATTTTAACTTCAACATTTTTGCTATGTATAATCTTTTTTCCTCAATTGCTGATTCGTCTTTTGAGCTCAGTTCATTGAAATTATAAAATGAAAATTTGCTAGTCTATATTTCGTATCCTGATATTTCTGTGTTATGGAGCTTGTCAAGACTCATATTAGAAGCAGAACTTGAGTTTTAGGACTGTTCCAATTTATATGGTCAGTAGTGCTTTTTGTTTGCTTGTGGTTGTTCGTGAATGAATTTTGATTATGATTTTGAGCACATTCTTTCTTCTGTATTACCTTTCTCAGAAACTTGTATATTTAATTACTTCCATCCCGTTCATTTTGGATATTTTTGTCTCTTTATGAGTAGATCAGTAAAATGACAAATCAAGTCAACCATATTTCTCAAATTTTTGGAATCCTTATGGGAAACATATTTTTGTATCAGTATTCAGTTATGCCTCTTGCTTATCCAAGAATTCAATAAATACTTTTGAAAATTCTTATCCTTTTGAAATAAATTACTCGTTTGTAGAGGTGAAAGTAAATCCTTGGAGCTAATCATGGAAATATATCACATTAGGTTTCAATAAGTTTCTTATTGATGGCGGTATGTGTTCTGGAAGGAGATGTTGATCATTCTTTTAATTTTATGTTGTAATAGGTTGGAAGGCGAATTGAATCAATGGTTCTCCCTCTGGAGCTATTACAGCAGTTGAAGTCTTCAAATTTTACCAATCAAGAAGAATATTATGTGTGGCAGAAGAGAAACCTAAAAGTTCTTGAGGCTGGACTTCTCTTACACCCTCATGTGCCGATAGACAAGTCTAATACTGCTTCACAGAGGCTGCGGCAAATAATTCATGGTGCCTTGGAAAGGCCAATCGAGACTGGGAGGAACAATGAATCGATGCAAGTTCTTCGTAATACTGTAATGGCTCTTGCTAACAGATCAGTTGATGGATCTTTATCAGATTCTTGCCACTGGGCGGATGGATTCCCACTGAATATTCATCTCTATGAGATGCTTTTAGAAGCCTGTTTTGATGCTATTGATGAAACATCTATCGTAGAAGAAGTTGATGAGCTTATGGAACTTATAAAGAAAACTTGGGCAATACTGGGAATAAATCAAATGCTTCATAACCTTTGCTTTTCATGGGTTCTATTCAACCGTTATGTTGCGACTGGACAAGCAGAAATTGATCTGCAATATGCTGCTGATAGTCAGCTTGCAGAAGTTGCAAAAGATGCAAAGGCCACTTAGGATCCAGCTTATTCCAAAATCCTAAGTTCCATTTTGAGTTCAATATTGGGATGGGCTGAGAAAAGGCTCCTTGCATATCATGACACTTTTGATACTGGACATACTGTGCAAAATTTAAAAGTAAGCAATGTTAAACCTTGGGTGGGGGTTGATAGTTGTTCGTCATTTATCACTTATCCACTAGCCAGTACATTCTTAAAGTGAAAGCCATCTAGACGCAAATGTGACATTATCCATGTCCAACTACATATTTTCTAGTAAATATAAGCATGTATTAGTATTTTGGTCAGTTTGCGATTGACAAAATGTAATATGTGATATGTCAAATTGCAGAGAATGGAGAAAGCAGATTCAAGCAGGAGAGCATCTAGAAACCAGCCAAATCCTCTTCCTGTTCTTGCCATCCTTGCAAAGGATGTCGGTGAGCTGGCAACTAATGAAAAGAATGTATTCAGCCCTATACTGAATAGATGGCATCCTTTTGCAGCAGGTTTTACTGTTGCCACCCTTCATGTTTGCTATGGGAATGAGCTCAAGCAATTCATTTCTGGTATAACAGAGTTGACACCAGATGTTGTACAGGTATTGAGAGCTGCAGATAAGTTGGAGAAAGATCTTGTGCTGATTGCAGTTGAAGATTCAGTTGACAGTGAGGATGGTGGGAAGGCAATAATCTGTGAGATGCCTCCTTATGAAGCTGATACTGCAATAGCCAATTTGGTGAAAGTTTGGATTAAGACAAGACTTGACAAACTGAAGGAGTGGGTTGACAGGAGTCTCCAACAAGAGGTATGTTACCTGCTATCGATTTTTAATTTTTCCTTCCTACCTGTTATATTTTTTGTTTAATATTTGACCCTTTGGTTGAATCCACAATTTCATAGACTTGTTGAAGAAAGTTCTTATTTTATTAGTTTATGGTAAGATTTTATAGTATTATAATATAACGAGCACTTGCAGAGCAATTTTTATGTTTCAATTATTTAGAACTTGAACCAATTAAAATTAAATGAGGCTCTATATCTTCCTACAAATTTTCTATATTCCCTTCCTTGAGAATTTGAGGCTTTATGGTATATATGTTTGGAGTTGGTCCGATGATAGTGGTAGTTGATCTTAATTTTCCTTGTAAACTAGCACAATGTTTGACGTTGTTTCCAAAAATTATGGGCTACTGCCTGAGCATTGATTTCAACACTTGAATTTAATAATATAACTTAAGACAGATAACTGAATATTTTAATTGTAAATAATAAGATTACTGAATTATTATTATTATTGTAATTATATTTTGATAATCAAAAAATATATGATTATTTTTTTGGCAAAAAGAACATATATTTAGGTTTTCCTAAAGCAAAGGCAGTGGGTTATTTGTTGGGATAAGATTATATCGTCATACAAATAGATATGGTAAAAAACAACTGGAGTAAGTGCAAAAAAAAGGCATCTTATCCAAATGGATATGTCATAACTGGATGTTTGTCCAACCTAAAATGAGAACTAGGGCCGTAAATGAGTTGCATTTTGGCTTCAAGGCTCAAGCTTGAGCTTGGAAAAAAATTTAAATGAGTTGGGTCGAGCTTTAAACTAGACTAGATTTGGTGTTCAAACTCAAATTGTTCAATAATTGAGTTTGCGAGTTTTTTCGAACTTGAGTCAAGTTAATTCTGTGCCAAGCTTGTTTTTTATTTCTTGGTTTGCTGCAACATTTTTTAAAATTTTGCTCGACTGTCAACTATTCTCTACTCATTTTTAATTTGGAAATTGAATGGTTGTAATTTGTTAAATGCCTCGTTAATTGTTTTTTTCTTGTTTCTTAAAATTTGGATAACTTGTAACTGTTAATTAGTTAATTGATAAAGTAGTATTATCGATTGTTATTGTTGTCAAGTTTATGGAGTAAATCTCGAATCGAGCCTAAATGAGTAGAGCTTAAGTCTAGTAATGCTAAGTGAAGCTCAACTCATTCATGTAAACTAAAAAATAGCTCGTTATGCTTGGCTCGCTAAATGGACATGAGTTAGTTGAGTTTAAACAAGTTGAATCGAGTTTGCAAACAACTCGGGTTGCTTACAGCCTAATCAGAACGTATATTCAGCAACCTAACCTTATGAAAACGCTGATGAAGAATGTGTTTCTGTGTCCTTTAATTTTAGATGTATGATATTGTCATGTGGGGAGAAGCTTGTGATTTATTCATGATTGATGTACATGAACATGAATATCAATTAACAAAAAATGCTTGCCCGAGCAGCCTCTAAAATTATACGCACAGAAATGGTATCAATCATACTGATCGTATTGTTTTCAAATTTTTTGGAAAAGATCCTAGTGAATTCCCTCAGTCTTGCGAAGTCAGGTATGTCAATATTTATGGGAAGCTAACCTATTTGACCGAAGTTTTATGATCTCCTTCACTAAATGTATGATGCTATCAAATTTATAACTTTTTCAGATTCTGGATTGGTTAAAGCACAGTCCTACGGATATTGAAAGCTACATCAGACTTGGCTGTATCATATTATCAGTATACCTTCGAATGGAAAATTCCAAATGGAAGGAGGTAAGTTTTGCTTCACTTCTAGAATGTAGATTTCTATTTCTGAAGAACCAAACTGAGGTTAATATTGAGCTTGATGCTAAACACATCTTGGGGTGAATATTATTCTACCATATAAACTGTAATATATGCTAGTTTTTGACAGGCACAGATAATGTGACAATGTTCTTTCTTATGTCTACGTTTTTTCCACCCTATAATATGTCTTGGTAGTCATGGTTTTTGTATAATCTGTTACGTTTCAGGTTCATTAAGGAAGAAGATTTCATTCTCGGAGCACCTAAATATGAAATGACACCAGTTGTATGTGCAAGTTTTACTATACTTCCAACTCCCCATTTATTTTCTTGTTCTTTACCTATTATGTCTCAAAATTTAGAAAATGTGCATACTTAAAACCTTTTAAATTATAAGTGGCCTAGGATTTTAGTCTATGTATGATTGTAAAAGGGCAAGCATCAGTGGAAGCATGATGTAGATGATTTTTATAGGAATGAACTGTTACTGACCAACCATTGATTACGAAACTGATGCTTTTATACTGTAGTGCACCATGTACCAGAAAACTCAATTTTTGTGATGGGTGATAATCGCAACAACGGCTATGATTCGCATTTATGGTATGTAGTCTCAATCTTCATCTCATAAATGCTTTTCACAAGATATCATTTTTCAAGTATTTTTGCATGCTTTTTGAAGATAACTCCTCCCCTTATTAAATTGAATGCAATTATGGGAAATATTTTTGGCAATGGAAAGTGGAGTATTTGTTCTAACTTGTGCTATAACCAGGTTGGAGAGTGATTATGCATTGATGTGCCAACCATATTTATTGTTTAGTCACTCAAATTGAACAAGAAATTGGTGGTATTCTAAAGTATTATGAAATAGGAGCCAAGCCTTGACATTGTACCACGTACTAACTCTATTGTCTTTGTGTATTGATTTTGGCACTAAGTGCCTCTGGTGACCTATTTGCTTCATTTTTCTGACTTGCTATTATTATTAGATATGTGCATGAAGACTGCTTCTACGACATGCCTTACAATACTAGGTATCAAATTTTTGTGCTACGTTTACGAAGACAAGAGACGAAATTATGAAGTGTACTCTCTCTATATATGTAGATATATACTTTGATTAAAGAACTGTGGTAGCTTTAGATGGTTAATTGTAAAGATAACTGAATGATTATGTAGTGGATGATTTTATTAAGTTAATAATACTTTAGTTTTTTGTATTTTTGCCATTATTTGCTATGGGAACATCGAGCCAGCCAGGTACATAAAAAGAATGTTAAATTTTAATTTGGCAACAATATAATTCATTATCAAAGTATTGAACAAGTTTTAATATAGCAATAATTTTTTATACATTTAGCAACAAATTTTCGTTGTTAATGACATTAAAAATATAATATTTGGCAACGAAAAATTAACCTAATAACAACAGGAGAGGATATTGTTGCTAATACTAAAATAAAAGGCAATATTTTTTATTATTGCAAATCATATCAACTTTCGTTGCACATATAAAGAAATGACAACATATAATGTCAGTTGCTAATCGACGACTTTCGTTGCTATTGAAAAATAACCAGCAACAAATATTTTTCGTTACTGATTCAGCATAATGTTGTTGCCAAATAATATAATCAGCAACGATTTTAAAAAGTTTACATTCCGCAACGAAAGCAAGCTTAGGCAACAATTTTCATAATTTACTGTAACAAAAAATGTCGTTGCAAAATGGTATCAATTGCAACTGAAAATGTATGGTCGTTGCAAAAAAAAAAGGAGTTCATTTCGTTGCCAATTAGCAGGCTTTTGCAACGAAATAGGAGTTGTTAGCAACAAAATTTTAATTATTCTGCAACAATACATTTTGTTGCTAAAGGATCGATGTCTCTGTACGAAAGCCAAATTTCGTTGTAAAATGTATTACTTTTGGCAACGAAAAAAAAATATTCGTTGCGGAACAATTAGCAACGCTCATTGCGTAACGAAAGACGCAACGACAGTAAAGTCGTTGCCAAAACCCTTTTGCAACGAAATTTCTCACCTTTAGCAACGAAAATCGGTCAGTTGCTGAAACCCCATTTTTTTTTGTAGTGATCGGAGTAGGAACTACTCGGTAGAGCTCTCATTTTGATTCTATTTGCAGCTTAATTGATATGTATGGTGCAACTATTTCTGTGCTTGAAAGTATTGTTGAAGAAGGATCCTCTAACTCTATGCGTGGAGAAGCTGGTGGTTGTTTGATTATAATGAGGTCTTTTAATTTTATTTTCATTCTATATATGATGCATAAAATTATGGGGATTGCTAATTTGCTTTGAAGAGCTTTGCAGCACAAATCTCTTGACATTGTAAATGCCATGGATCTAGTCTCAACTACTAAAGCACTACTCCACACTTTGAGAGAAGAGGGATTTGATCATCTTCTTGAGCATGTGCAATCAGTTTGCACACAAAATGACATTGACATACCAGATATGAATGCTTCATTCAAAAAGGCTACCGGTCGTTCATGCCAACAAAAAGAATCGATGACAGTTTGCCAACACTATCATTTTGATGTGTTTAATTCAGCAATAGATTTTCAGTAGGAAGAGTTGAATTCCAGATTTAGTGATGAAGCAGTGGAACTCCTGATACTTAGCTCAGCATTAGAACCAAAGGACAACTTTAAATCATTCAAAGTTGATGATATTTGCAAGCTTGCTGAGAAATTTTATCCAGAAGATTTCAGTGAGCAAGAAATGCATTATTTGAGATGTCAACTAAATCATTATAAAATTGATGTGCTCCGTCATCAGAGCTTTCAAAATATGTCTACCATCACTGAATTGTGTCGCGGATTAGTTGAAACAAATAAGTTGTAGACTTATAATTTGATTGATAGATTGATTCGTCTTGTTTTGACTCTACCTGTTTCCACAACCACGACAGAACGAGCATTTTCAGCTATGAAATATGTTAAAACTGCTCTTCGCAATAAAATGGAAGAGGAATTTTAGCAGATTCTATGATGATTTACATTGAACGAGAGCTTCTTGAAGATATCGATTCATATTCCATAATAAACGAATTCTATTCTACAAAGTATAGAAGGATGCATGCTTAAATAGTGTGTTTTGTTTTCCTTTTTTCTTGCATGTTATGTACCTTTGAACCTTACTACTATATATGATTTTGAATTTGTGATTGATCTTAGTGGGACAATTTTTTGTGGATATAATTGGTACTTAGCCAAGTAAAAATTAATTCCTGGCTCCGCCCTTGAGTCGGACGATGGCAGTCCGTAGTCGGACAGCTCCGGTTTGGCAACGGACGATGGTAGTCTGGAGGGTTTGATACTCTGCCATTGGAGGGTTTGATAAATGATAGGGCTTTTATTTTTGGGCTAAAATATTGACTTGGGCTAAGACATATAAGTAAAAAAAAAAACTGGCTCGGGCTACAGCCCACCCGAGCCCCTACATGGCTCCGCCCGTGACTCCATGAATTTTGCCTTAATGGATGATAAAGTAATTGAAAGAATAAAAGAGACACGAAACAATTAGAACAATGGATTGACACAGGGTAATCTCTGTCCTTAAGGTGTTTATTGTCTCTTACCAAAAAGGTTTGCTAAAGGCTAATGACAATACACCTCTAGGATATTTGTCAAGCATATATATTCACAGTGATAGCAACTCACTGGTGAATATCTTATCTTGCTTCTTGGTAAGTAAAGGTTGAAATATATAACTGAGTATAGGGAGTTGTAGAGAAGAAAAAAATGGTTGGCTTTCCCACCAATAAAATTGAATTCTATTAATTAAAGTATCAGTTACAGAAATAATTCTATAATCATAACTTTAATCAATAAAAAACTGGTACATGTGCATATTATTACTGTAACTGATGAACTAACTTTACTTGCAGTTTAATCTGGTTCACCTGGTTCGAGCTTTATCGAAAAGGATAGGTTTAAGGCTTGAGCAAGGCTCCTAATGACGATGGATATGTGATAAGTGCAAAGTGTGCTTAAAGCACTAATACGACGTGAACCTGCACTTTGCCTCAGCCCCGGGTTGTGCGCAGGTAGGTGTTTTGCACCACGCCATTGTGACCAGATTCTAGCCTTTTCTTTTAGTACCACAAGTAAATTAAACTATTCTCCTTATGCTTATAAAACATTAAATAGTTGAACTCTTTACCAATGTGGGATTTAAAGGATATAGTTTTTCAAACAACAATCCACCTTTTCATATACCCCAGTTTGGATATAATTAAATACTATATATAATTCCTACTTGAATCATATATTGTTCTCTCTAAATCTCCTAATTAAAGACTATCAAATGCACTTGTAATTTTATTTAAATTTAATCAATTAATGGGTCTAAATTAAATCCACAATTAATTAAAACTCATAAAAGAAAAGAAGCATTTAACAATCCCCCACTTGTTTGAAAAACTACTTTTCTTCAAACAATTCTCTATCTATCACCACCAAGACTTGTATGCATAATAAAATGTGTGACGAACATTGTAAGACCCCAACTTTTATAAATAAAGATAATTTTTTTATAAATATCATTTTTGAATATTATGAAATAAATTTGATATAATATTATAGTTGTGGGTAATATTTATAAATTTTGTAAAGTACGCAAGTTGTTATATAATATTCGATTGGTCAGGGAATATTCGTTTTAATAGGGAATATTCGTACAACGACACAATCATTGGTGGACCCCACAACGGAATTATTGTCGGATTGAGAAAACGACAAAAATATTTTATGAAAACAACGGCGAAAGTTTTACCGTTAACTGTTGAAACACCGGTGTTAAAAGTACAGTAATACGCGTAGTTGCACAGTAGCACACTGTTTTGATTATTGATGATTACGTGAGAAGTCACTCAGTTTTGTTCAATTATTGTTACAGTAATTGCTGCATAGTATCTCACGTTATTTGATTCAATTATTGTCAATATTTTATATATTATTAAATCAATAATTGAGACGACAATGTTATTAATATTATTATTTGCAATATTAATGATGTCTAGAAGTTCTGTTAAGGGGAGGTTTGGTCACCTAATTGCGCGCCAATAGGAAGAAATCCTTATTGGAAAGCTTCCCTCTTTCCTGGGAACGACCTGGTCGATTAATATTGTGAATTATAATAATGGTGATAAAATTTATTTTATTAGTATTATTAATGTAATAAAACAAAAAAACTTTTTATATAAAACATAATACTTTTGTAAAGTTATTCGTTTTATTAGACTAATAGTAAAATCTTTTTATATAAAACAGAATACTTTTATAAAGTTATTTGCTTTATTAGACAATAATTAGAATATATTATATTTTATTATGCATAATATTTGCATAGTGGATGCATAGTATTTGTATAGTAAAATCTTTTTATATAAAACAGAATACTTTTATAAAGTTATTCATTTTATTAGATTATAAATAGAATATATTATATTTTATTGTAAACCAATCTGGACCGTCCGTTTAAAATAAATCAATCTGGATTGTTCATAAGTTAGTTACTATGCAGTCCATTCTTCTATAAATAGAAGCTCATTCTTTCATTATTTCTTACGAATTCACTGAAACTCTAGAGAGGGAAATTATAGAGAAACTATAGAAAAATATTCTGCTACTTCCCTACTCTTATATTCAGTTTCTTTTACGGTAAGGGATATTATTTGTTGTACTCGTAAGGGGTATTATTTCTTTTGTATTCATGAAGAGAACTTCTGTTATTCCATTATTTATTATTCTGTTGGAATAACCTGTATACGCCGGATACCCTATACTTGGTGAAATTCTTCTGTTATTCCATTCTTTATTATTCTATTGGAATATTCTGTCTGTGCGTTTTACGCCGGACCTGGTTCCAGTCTTTATTATTTTGTTGGAATATCCTGTCTGTGCATTTTACGCCGGACCTAATTCCATTCTTTATTATTCTGTTGGAATATTCTGTCTGTGCGTTTTATGTCGGACCTGATTCCGTTATTTATTATTCTGTTAGAATAACCTGCCTGTGCGGTCTATCGTATGCCTGGTGATTTCTTTTGTTATTCCAATCTTTATTATACTCAATTGGTTAAAACTTTGACTTCTATACTCAATGAAATTAGTGGAATATACTTAATATATGCGCTTCATCCAGTCTCTTTTCATGGAAATATTCTTCTGAGCATTCCTGAATTTTACTCTACAAAGAAGTATCATGTTGACAATTTGGACGTTATTAGTTCCTGGATAAATTAATTCTTGAACTTGTTTTATTGAATTCTTATATCATTGTCATCATCCTCATGTTTATATTTTGTTGAAAGTCATCTGTGGTCTGTACTGCATAGATGGACTTGGTATGATTATGACTAGGGATTATTCGGTCTAATCATGGCCGTAATGTTACAAATGATGTGATAAAAGTCCTCATTGGCCCGTAGTGCATTGATGGACAGTTGTTGGTATGATCATGACCATTAATGAATACACGAATGTCCTTGGCCCGTAGTGCATGGATAATTATGGTCGTGATACTAAAGAATATCCTTGGCCGTAGTGCAGGGGTGATTCGATGATGTGTATTATTTATTAAGCTGAAGTCCCAGCGATAAAAGTGATGAAAAACCTTTTAAATCATAGAAGATAGTATATTTTATTCTCTACTTGACTCTTCTAATGGATTGCTTGTTCCGCTGCAGTTAAACTTGATGTTTGTTATATTTTATCAGTTTAACAATGTTGAAGGCTAATGATAATTTATTCTGCATTATCTTAGTCATAATATTTCTTACTGGGCTAATTGAGCTCACCCTTTTGCTTTCATTGTTCTCTTCAGGAAATGAGAACGTAGCAGGGACTAGTCGGGGAACGGAGTGACGGTCTAGATGATAGCATTAGTAGTCCTCACTATTTTATGAAATAGTATAATAATAAATGTAATGAGGACCCCATTGAGTTTGTATATTGTCTAGATGACAATATTTGTATTAAAACTCACAATATATGTTTAGTCGTATTTTACACGACTGTTGTATAATTAAGTTGTATTTGAATTTTGTACCATGTATTTGGCGACTCAAGATGGGTGATGTATACCTATTTTGGGGGCGTCATAGTTGGTATCAGAGTTTAGGGATATGATCTCTGGCTAAGATGTGAGAATAGAACTAGGAGGGGAGAGACGGAGAATTCCATCGCTAGTATGACCTACCTAAGTTTATTTTGGTATTTAATTGGTCGGTCAGAATATAGGGATAATATGTTACATGTCAATTAACCTTTTGTTTTGTGGAAGTATCTGAAAATGATATCCGAGAATGTTGAGAATAGCAATGGAGCACAGGCGACTGTTGATTCACCACATATCAATAATCAGGATAATGTGCATCAGGAAGGCGACAATCCTCATACAAACAACAACACTGACCAAATGATGAATGATGGAATGTTCAGAGGCTTTATGTAATTCATGCAACAGTAGGCGAGAGCGCCTCCTATCCAAAATATAGGTGGAAACACTGGAAACTCTTGAACGGTCACCGCTAAATAGTTCAAGGAGGTAGAACCACCGGAGTTTATTGGAGAGCCAAAACTATTTAAGGCGGAAGCATGGATAAAGCAGATCACTAAGATATTTGATGTCTTGGGATGATCCGAGGAGCAAAAGGTTCCATTTGTCGCTTTTATGTTGCGAGGAGAGACAGATTACTGGTGAAAATCGGTAAAGCATACTCAACCTGCCGCACTGAAATTGTCTTGGGAGAAGTTTCAAGAACTATTCAACGACAAGTACTTTCCCGAAAGTATTCGTCACATGAAGGAGGTGGAGTTCATCAAGTTGGAGCAGAATAATATGACCGTGTCGCAATACGAAGCTAAGTTTGACGAGTTGTCAAGGTTTGCATCCCACTTGGTGGATAATGAAGAGAGAATGACACAAATGTTTTTAAGAGGTTTGAAGCCGGAGATACGTCAACATCTTATTTCTCATAAACTGTGTTTGTATTCAGATGTTGTAAATATGGCTCAGTTAGTGGAGCGCGATAATAAGTCAACACAACCAAAAGAGAGCAGCCGGCAAAATGATAATACTGAGTGAGAGCAGTCATCGAAGCGGTGACAACAAGCGTGGAGGGAATCAACAGGCCAGAAATGGTAACCACTTCGGTGGTAATCAGGGCCAAAGCAATAAGAATGGACATTTCAAGAAGAGGAGATTCAATAATGATGGAAAGACGTCAGCATCAGCACCCGTTGTTAAGGAAGGAGAACGACCACCTATCATATGCTTCAAATGCGGAGGGGAGGGACACATCAGTCTAAACTGTGCGATGTCGTCCAAAGAATGTTATAATTGTGGAAGAGAAGGTCATTAAGCCCAATTTTGTCGTTCACCGAATACAAGTTCAGCTAGGATGGAGGCACCAAAGGCCATCCCAGAAAAGTCAAAGCCGGTAGTGCAAGGAAGAGCGTTTGTTGTGACCTCCCAGAAAGCAAGGAACCCGAATGAGGTCATCACGGGTAAGCTTATCATAAATTCTAGTGAAGTCTATACTTTATTTGATACTGGTTCTACTCATTCTTTTATTTCTCCTACTTGCGCTCAACGATTAAATTTGACTCCAGAGAATTTAGACTTTGACTTATCTGTGGAAACTCCGTTGGGAGAAACCTTCATTACATCCACTGTTTATAAGTCTTGTTTGTTTCAAATCGGTACCCTCACATTACCTGTCGATCTTATTTCATTGAAAATACTTGCGCTTAACGTGATTCTAGAGATTGATTGGTTAACTACTCATCATGCAAAAATTAATTATTTTCGTAAGGTTGTTAGCTTTCATATTCCTAATCAACCTATTATGCGAATTCAAGCATCAAAACCATTAAAATCAATCACGGTCATCTCAAGCCATAAAGCTATTCTTTTATTGAAAAACGGATGTCATGCTTTCTTAGCTCATATCAAGGATCTAAACAAAAATACGTCAGTTTTGAATGATATTTCTATTGTTAATAAATTCCCTGACGTATTCCCTGAAGAACTTTCTGGCCTACCCCCAGAGCGTGAAATTGAATTTTGTATCGACCTTGAACCCGGTACAAAACCCATTTCTAAAGCCCCATATCGAATGGCTCCTATTGAACTTCAGGAGTTAAAGACCCAACTGCAGGAATTGTTAGACATTGGCTTTATTTGTCCTAGTACTTCTCCTTGGGGTGCTCCTGTTCTATTCGCGAAGAAGAAAGATGGGAGTATGCGACTTTGTATTGATTATCGGGAGTTGAATCATGTCACCATCAAAAATAGGTACCCATTGCCACGTATTGATGACATGTTTGACCAGTTGCAAGGAGCCAAATTCTTTTCAAAGATTGATCTTCGTTCCGGATATCACCAATTGAAGATTAGAACCGATGACATTTCAAAGACGACTTTCAGAACTCGGTACGGGCATTATGAATTCCTAGTCATGTCCTTTGGATTGACTAATGCTCCTGCTGCTTTCATGGATATAATGAACCGAGTATTCAAGGAATATTTGGATCACTTTGTCATTTGGTCATCTTTATTGATGACATCTTTAATTATTCCAAAAGCCGTGAAGATCATGAGCAACACTTGAGACTGACACTCCAAAAGCTTCGTGTATACAAGATTTATGCCAAGTTAAAGAAATGTGAGTTCTGGCTTGAGGAAGTAGCATTCTTTGGGCACGTAGTATCAAGTCATGGAATATCTGTTGACCCAGCAAAGATTGAAGCTATTCAAAGCTGGGAGCAACCTAAATTAGTGACCGAAGTACGTAGCTTTCTCGGTTTAGCTGGTTATTATAGGAGATTCGTGGAAAGATTTTCTCGAATCGCTACTCCATTAACTTAGCTGACTCAGAAAGATATAACGTTTGGTTGGAGCGAAGAATATGAGAAGAGTTTTCAAGAACTCAAGAGGAGACTCATTTCAGCACCTATTCTGACAATACCATCTGGCTCGGAGGAATTTTTCATCTACAGTGATGCTTCGGGCAAAGGGTTGGGATGTGTTCTCATGCAACATGGGAAAGTCATAGCCTATAGCCTCGCGAAAACTCAAAGAATATGAGAGGAATTATCCTACTCATGATCTAGAGTTGGCAGCTGTTGTCTTTGCACTTAAAATTTGGAGGCATTACTTGTATAGGGAGAAAGTGGAGATCTTTACGGATCATAAAAGCCTCAAATATTTCTTCACTCAAAAGGAACTCAAAATGCGACAACGACATTGGCTTGAACTGTTGAAAGATTATGATCATACCATCCAATACCATCCTGGAAAAGCGAACGTGGTAGGTGACGCATTAAGTAGAAGATCATATGCAAGTACGAGTGCGATATTGTCAACGCAAAGGCCCATTTTGTGTGACTTGCAAAGGATGGAGATAGAGTTAAATACTCCAGGTACCCATGTGATGATGGCGAATATACGAGTAGAATCGACTTTAATTGATAAAGTTAAAGCTGCTCAAGCTACAGACCTGGAACTGATGCGTATGAGGAAGAAAGTTCAAGAAGGTGCTATGCCGGAAGCAAGAATCGATGAAGAAGGAATACTTCGAGTCAACTCCAGACTTTGTATTCATAACGACCCTGATTTAAAGTATAAAATTATGATGGAGGCGCACAACACACCGTTTGCAATCCATCCTGGGAGTACCAAAATGTATCATGATCTTCGTCATACATTTTGGTGGAGCAATATGAAGAGAGAGATAGCTTTGTTTATATCAAGGTGTCTAACTTATCAACAAGTTAAAGCGGATCATCAAGTACCAAAAGGTCCATTACAACCACTTGAAATTCCAGAATGGAAGTGAGAACACATTACCATTGATTTCGTTACCGGTCTTCCTAAGGTTTCTCAAGGCATAGATGCGATTTGGGTCATTGTTGATAGATTGACCAAGTCTGCTCATTTCTTACCGATACGAGAAACTTATACACTTGAACGTCTTGCTCGTATGTACATAAACGAGATTATAAGACTGCATGGTATGCCGGTATCCATAGTTTCTGATCGAGACCCATGATTTACTTCACGATTTTGGGTTAGTTTGCCAAAAGCTTTGGGCAAAGACTTACGATTTAGTTCGGCATATCATCCTCAGACGGACTGGACAGTCGGAGAGGACTATTCAAACTCTTGAAGATCTATTAAGACTCTGTGTCCTCATTTTCAAGGGAAGTTGGCACAAGTTCTTACCATTGGTGGAGTTTTCCTACAATAACAGTTATCAAGTAAGTATTGGCATGGCTCCATTCGAAGCGTTGTATGGAAGAAAGTGTCGTTCTTCAGTATGCTGGGATGAGGTGGGTGAAGCAACGTTGTTGAGGCCGGAGTTGGTACGTATGACTACGGAAAAGATTAAAACGATCCGGAAACGTATAAAAACCTCACAAGATCGACAAAAGAGTTATGCTGATCTTCATCGAAAGGATGTGGAATTCAATATAGGAGATCATGTGTTGTTACGTATTGCTCCATGGAAAGGAGTTAAGAGATTTGGATAGAGATGAAAGCTCAATCCTCGATTTATCGGACCATTTTTAATCCTCGATCGAGTAGGAATTGTATCCTATAGACTCGCTTTACCGCCAAGTATGTCTCGTGTTCATAACGTTTTTTACATATCTATGTTACGTAAATATGTGGAAGACCCGAACTACATTATTGAGTTAGAACCGGACGAAATAGCGAAAGATTTGACGTATGAAGAGGTTCATGTTCAAATCGTGGATAAGAAGGGACATATTCTACGCTCCAAGGTTATAACTCAATTCAAAGTTTTGTGGAGAAACCACGATGTTGAGGAAATGACTTGGGAGTTAAAATATGAAATGAAATCAAGGTATCCTTACCTCTTCGACATACCAGGTACGTACTCTAATTTCGAGGGTGAAATTTCATAAGAAGGGGAGGTTGTAAGACCCCAACTTTTATAAATAAAGATGAATTTTCTATAAATATCATTTTTGAATATTATGGAATGAATTTGATATAATGTTATAGTTGTGGGTAATATTTATAAATTTTACAAAGTACGTAAGTTGTTATATAATATTCGATTGGTCGGAGAATATTCTTTTTAACAGAAAATATTCGTACAACAACACAATCATTGGTGGATCCCACAACGGAATTATTATCTGATTGAGAAAACGACAAAAATACTTTATAAAAATAACGGCGGAAGTTTTACCGTTTACTGTTGAAACACCAGGTGTTAAAAGTACAGTAATACGCGTAGTTGCACAGTAGCACACGATTTTGATTATTGATGCTTACTTGATAAGTCACTTAGTTCTGTTCAATTATTGTTACAGTAATTGTTGCATAGTATCTCACGTTATTTGATTCAATTATTGTCAATATTTTATATATTATTAAATCAATAATTGAGACTGACAAGGTTATTAATATTATTATTTGCAATATTAATGATATCTAGAAGTTCTGTCAATGAGAGGTTTTGTAAGACCCCAACATATTATAAATAAAATTGAATTTTCCTTTATTTATTATTCTAAACTAATAAGGGTTAATTTGATATAATGCTTTGGTTATGGGTGAAATGTGAAAATTTTACAAAATAAGCAAGTGGTTACAAAATATTCTTTTTGTCGGGGAATATTCGTTTGGTCGTGGAATATTCTTATTACCGGGAATCTCCGTACGACGGCGCAGTCAATTGTTGGCCCCATAACTGAAAACGGTTGGATGAAAGAAAATGACAAATATTGAGTTTTTATAAATAACGACGTAAATTATTACTGTTAACACTGTTGGGTTACCTGGTGGTTAAAATACATACGCGTGGTTGCACAGTAGCACACGGTATTGCACAGTATTGTTGAATTATTGATTCGTACGTAAGAAGGTACTACCCAATAATTATTACAATAGTTACTGTTCAATATTTTATTGATTCAATAATTATTGCGTTGTTAGTTTATATTATTATTATTTCAATAATTGTCACTGCACAGTATTTCTCATTATCAGATCAATAATTCATATTATTTGAATAATATTATTAGATAACATTATTGGCAATGTCTAGAAAATTCTGTCAAGGAGAGGTTAGGTCATCTAATTGCGCGCCAGTAAGGAGAAATCCTTATTGGAAAGCCCCCTTTTTCTTGAGAACGGCCTGGTTGTCATAATTGTGATTCTGTAATATTATTTAAGAATAATTAATTATTGATTCATATGATAAGGAAATATTTATTTGATGTGGATATAATTGATGGATATATTATTTTATGTGAATATAATTGAAGGAATTATTGCTGAGGTATTTTATCAATATTTTGTCGAACTGGAAGAATTAAAAATCATCTGTTTGTGGATTTTAGGATATTTTCTGTTGGGAATTTGGAAAAACTTTCTTTTACAAAGTTGTAGAGAATTCGATTTCAGGCAGGATGGACATAAAATTCGTATTTTTCTGATAAACGGTCCATTTTCTATGAATTGTTGAAGTTTCGGAAAATAAAATGATTTTTATTAATTTTTGAGTGGGACCCACTCTTGTTTGAACATGTGGGCTGCTGGAAATTGGGTCAAGGTTGGCTGGTGGCTGAAGTGTTCAAATGGTATGAGTAGAAAAGAAGTGAAAAAAATTAATATTTTATTAATTTAGTCTCCTTTGGCGTTCTAGCATTTTCCTATAAATAGAGGGCTAAGTTAGAATTGAAAATCACACCAGAAACAAGTTTTCTCTCTTCCTCTCTCTATATTATCGAGCGTATTCTTGTGAGTATACTTTGTGTGTTGCTATACGGTGCGAGTTTCTGTCAGCACTATACCGAAATTCAGTCAGAAGTACGCTTATTTTGAGGTAAGGGATGTTATTTTCTTCTTAAATGATATTATTTTCTTCAATATCATTATACCGATATATTGATGAACTTTTTAATCAAATTTAAAACTTGTTGTGTTGGGGTTACTATTCACGTATACGGCACTATTCACGTATACAGCACTATTCACGAATACGGCACTATTCACCGAAAAATAAAAATTCTCCTTTTTGTCCAAAATGTCTATTATGGTTACTAGCTTTGATTGTATCTATGTTTTGATCTTCATTCTTGAAGTTTGGCTCATAATTGTTTATTATGGAGTATTTTTGAATTTGGACAAACTAAAGTACGAATCCTTAATCCTTGTCATTTTGTTTCACTGGATTCGTTTTTTTAAAAAATATTTTTCATCATCCTCAGTCCTAAATGATGATACTATTGAATATCTTTGGCCTGTAGTGCAAAGATAAATGATTACTGATGAATATCTTGGGCCCATAGTGCAAAGATGAACAGGTGTTGAGATGAACATGACCAACCGGTGATATAAATGAATATCTTTGGCCTGTAGTGCAAAGATGATTAAAGATGTATATTGATTGTTGTTACAGGGATAAAATATTGATGATGAACTCTTAAATATTAGAAGATAGTAGAATTCATCATCTACGTGACTCTTCTAATGGATTGATGTTTCCGTTGTATTTGTTGATCTAAACTTGTTGTCAATTATATTTTATCAGATTTTTTTCCCTGTTGAAGACTAACGATAATTTGTTGAATATTATCTTAGTCATAATGTTCTTTACTGGGCTAGTTGAGCTCACTCTTTTCCTTTTTATTCCATTTTCTTCTCAGGAGGTGAGAACATAGCAGGATCGAGTCGGGGTATGGAGTAAGGTTTTTAGAAAGATGTTTTAGCACTCCTCACTATTTCTGTAAAATAATGTTTGAATAATTGTAATGAGGACTTATTTGCGTGTGAATATTGTCTAGAAGACAATATTTGTATTTAAACTCACAGTATGTATTGTCGTATTTCACACGACATTTGTATTATTGAGGTTGTAGTTTGCTTTATGTACCATATATTTGGCGACTCAGAATGGGTGTTGTATACCTGTTTTGGGGGCGTCACAGGTTTGGTCACCTAATTGCGCGCCAATAAGGAGAAATCCTTATTGGAAATCCCCCTCTTTCCTGGGAACGACCTGGTAGATTAATATTGTGAATTTTAATAATGGTGATAAAGTTTGTTTTATTAGTATATTAATGTAATAAAACAGATAAACTTTTTATATAAAACAGAATACTTTTATAAAGTTATTCGTTTTATTAGACTAATAGTAAAATCTTTTTATATAAAACAGAATACTTTTATAAAGTTATTTATTTTATTAGACAATAATTAAAATATATTATATTTTATTATGCATAGTATTTGTATAGTGCATGCATTGTGTTTGTATAGTAAATTTTTTTTATATAAAATAGAATACTTTTATAAAATTATTCGTTTTATTAGATTATAAATAGAATATATTATATTTTATTGTAAACCAATCTGGACTGTCCGTTTAAAATAAATCAACCTGGACCGTTAATAAATTAGTTACTATGCAGTCCATTCTTCTATAAATAGAAGCTCTTTCCTTATTATTTCTTACGAATTCACTGAATCTCTAGAGAGAAAAAATATAGAGAAACAATAGAAAAGTATTCTGCTACTTCCCTACTCTTATATTCATTTTCTTTTACGGTAAGGGATATTATTTGTTGTACTCTTAAGGGGTATTATTTCTTTTGTATTCATGAAGAGAACTTCTGTTATTCCATTATTTATTATTCTGTTGGAATAATCTGTATACGCGGGATACCCTATACTTGGTAAAATTCTTCTGTTATTCCATTCTTTATTATTCTGTTGGAATATCCTGTCTGTGCGTTTTACGTCGGACCTGGTTCCAGTCTTTATTATTTTGTTGGAATATCCTGTCTGTGCATTTTACGCCAGACCTGATTCCATTCTTTATTATTGTATTGGTATATTTTGTCTGTGCGTTTTATGCCGGACCTGGTTCCGTTATTTATTATTCTGTTAGAATAACCTGCATGTGCGGTCTATCGTATGCCTGGTGATTTCTTTTGTTATTCCAATCTTTATTATACTCAGTTGGTTAAAACTTTGACTTCTATACTCAATGAAATTAGTGGAATATACTTGATATTTGCGCTCCATCCAGTCTCTTTTCATGAAAATATTCTTCTGAGCATTCCTGAATTTTACTCTACAAAGAAGTATCATGTTGACAATTTGGACGTTATTAGTTCCTGGATAAATTAATTCTTGAACTTATTTTATTGAATTCTTATATCATTGTCATCATCCTCATGTTTATATTTTGTTGAAAGTCATCTGTGGCCTGTAGTGCATAGATGGACTTGGTATGATTATGACCAGGGATTATTCGGTGTAATCATGGCCTGTAATGTTACAAATGATGTGATAAAAGTCCTCATTGGCCCGTAGTGCATTGATGGACAGTTGTTGGTATGTTTATGACCATTAACAAATACACGAATGTCCTTGGCCCGTAGTGCATGGATAATTTGTGGTCGTGATACTAAAGAATATCCTTGGCCGTAGTGCAGGGGTGATTCGATGATGTGGATTATTTATTAAGCTGAGTCCCAGCGATAAAAGTGATGAAAAACCTTTTAAATAATAGAAGATTGTAGATTTTATTCTCTACTTGACTCTTCTAATGGATTGCTTGTTCCGCTGCAGTTAAACTTGATGTTTGTTATATTTTATCAGTTTAACACTGTTGAATGCTAATGATAATTTATTCTGCATTATCTTAGTCATAATATTTCTTACTGGGCTAGTTGAGCTCACCCTTTTGCTTTCATTATTCTCTTCAGGAAATAAGAACGTAGCAGGGATTAGTCGGGGAACGAAGTGACGGTCCAGATGATAGCATTAGTAGTCCTCACTATTCTATGAAATAGTATAATAATAAATGTAATGAAATAGTCCTCATCATTGAGTTTGTATATTGTCTAGATGACAATATTTGTATTAAAACTCATAGTATATGTTTAGTCGTATTTTACACGATTGTTTAGTATAAATAACTCAAAGTCATATTGAAATAGATGGTGTACATAGATTGAACCTCTATTCCAAATGATATGATCAAAATTGTCATACACACACAAAACCTCCATTTACGGTGAGCATTATCATCACTTTGTACTATTAAAGTCATGTGAAATATCCTGTTTCTTGAACCTCTAAGAGAGTGAACCATAATTCTCTATAAGAAGCAGCTCCACTTCTAGTCCATATAGGCAAAATGTTTCTCTAGCACTTCTGTTTCTATAAGTGCAACGTCACTTTGTTAAGAGCATAACTCATCCTCGGTCGTGCAACAAACGTTACTATCATATACTACATATGAGACCAATTAAGTTGATAGTAACACAACCAACAACTGTGACTTATTTTTCCCATTGAACCTATAAACTATGGGTAACCTAGCTAGATATAGGTTGGGTTCCTATCACCCTTGGCTCAGAATGGTTTAAGTCTCATATCTCGTGTAGCCAAACTTATTAAGTCTCTCGTCAGAGGCTTAATAAGTGGATCAACCAAGTTCTTACTTGACTTCACATAGACAATAGTTATGATACCATCATGTATCAATTGTTTCACAAATTCATGTCTTATACCAATATGTCTAGACTAACCATTATAGGTACCACTACATGCTTTTGTAAGAGTATCTTCACTATCACAATATAATGAAATTGGATGCATTGGATTTGGCCATAGATTTATGTCTAACAACATATTTCTAATCCAATCAGCCTTTTTTCCTACTTGAGCCAAAACTATAAACTCTTACTCCATATTAGAGTGAGAAATACAAGTATGTTTCTTGCTTGCCCAAGAAATAGCACCACTGACAAGAGTGAAAATCCACCTACTCGTGGATTTATTATCTCCCACACTATTAATCCAGCTTGCATCATACTATCCCTTCAAAATATTAGGGAATTTATTATAGAACAATCCTAAGTCACTGGTTCTTTTAAGATATTTGAGTATCCTCCCAATAGCTTGCCAACGATCAATATTAGGATTGATCGTATAACTACGAAGTTTAGAAACTACAAAAAATATCTGGCCTAGTACAATGCATAACATACATAAGGCTACCAATAACACTTGCATATTCTGGCTGTGCAATAACTCTACCATTCAGTTTAACCCCATTCTCAAAAAGAGTATTCACCTCCTTAAACTCAAGGTGACTAAAATTAGTTAATCTCTTTTCAATATAGTGAGATTGATTTAATACAAAAACCCCACTATGTTTTTTAATTTTGATGCCTAAAATAGTATCCACTTCACCTAAGTCTTTCATCTTAAAGACAGAGGATAAATACTTTTTAGTCTCATTTACTCCAACCATATTTATACTAATGATCAATATATCATCTACGTACAAGCAGACTATCACCATATATCCAGAAGTGGTTTTGGAGTATATGCACATATCTGCATTATTATATTTAAACCCAAAGTTTAAAATAGCATCATCAAATCTCTCGTGCCACTATTTTGGTTCCTAATTTTGACCATAAAGGGACTTAACTAATTTGCATACTTTAGCCTCATTTCTGGGAGTAACAAACTCTTCGGGTTGTTCCATATATATTTCTCATTCAAATTTCCAATTAAAAATGTTGTCTTAACATCCATTTGATGAATGTAAAGATTAAACAATGAAGCTAAGGCAAAAATAATTTGAATAGAAGTAACTCGTGCTACTGGTGCATAAGTATCAAAGTAGTTAATACCCTCTACTTGTCTAAAACATTTTTCTACTAATCTTGCTTTAAAGGCAGAAATAGTATCATATCATTAGTGTTATACTTTGTTTTATAAACCCATTTTCACCCTATGAGTTTAGAACCTCTAGGTAAATCTATCAATACCCAAGTATTATTTCTCATGATTGAATCGATTTCATCTTTTAAACTTCCTTCCAAAAGGCAGCATCCTTAGAAGCCATAGCTTCTTTAAATGATTTAGGATTAGTCTCAAAACTACATAAATAGGGTATTTCATTTATCACCTCATTATTTTGGTCACATTCAATAAAAAATAATAAAAATTGAGAAGAAATAAAATCATCATCTAAATCTTTATCTTTTTTAGCTCTAGTACTCCTTTTTGGTCTACTTTGAATTGGAACACTGGGTTCTCCAACCTCAACATTAGACCTTATAGTACCTCTAAGCTCATCAAGTTTAGGCATATCCACATTATCAACATCTTTTGATAATTTATTTTCAAAAAATTCAACATCTCTAGACTCAGTTATAATATTAGACTCTAAATCAAGAAGTTTGTATGTTTTACTATTTTCAGCATATCCAACAAATATACTTCTAATAGCTTTATCCCCTAATTTAGTCCTTTTAGGATCATGAACTAAAAAATAAGCTATACACCTCCATTTTCATTTTATTACCTCCACTTTGCGTCTAAAGCGTCAATGCGACTTTGCAACTTTGTGATGCGAATCCGTACCAGCACCCGAGTCCCGAGTCATGGGATGCGAGCAAGTGGTGCTTTGCACCATGCCATTGTGACCATATTCAAACCTTCCCTTTTGTACTACAAGTAAATTAAACAATTCTCCTTATGCTTATAAAGAATTAAATAGTTTAACTCTTTACCAATGTGAGATTTAAAGAAAATAGTTTTGCAAACAATAATGCAGCTTTTCATAATCCCCACTTTGGATATAATTATAATAGAATATATAATTCCTACTTGAATCATATATTGTTCTCTCTAAATCTCCTTAGTATAGACTATCAAATGCACTTGTAATTTTATTTAAATTCAATCAATTAATGGACTAAATTAAACCCACAATTGATTAAAACTCATAAAGGAAAAGATGCATTTAACAATAACAACACTTTGTTTCTTGCATCTTTAAACCAAAGCTGATCGATTATTTCGATTGGAAGAATCCAGATTGATATATTGTTAAAGTCAGTCAGTTTGCCCAGTTCTCGAACAATGCTGATCATGGTCGAAAGACCCGAAACTACAAATTAAGGACTCCTTGGGTTGCTAAACTCATCCAGACCCATACAAAAAAGAAAATCGAGCAAAAAAAGTGAGCCTCTGGTGTGACGCCCCCAAAATAGGTATACATCACCCATCTTGAGTTACCAAATACATAGTACAAAATTGAAATACAACTTAACTATACAACAGTCGTGTAAAATACGACTAAACATATCCTGTGAGTTTTAATACAAATATTATCATCTAGACAATATACAAACTCAATGGGGTCCTCATTACATTTATTATCACACTATTTCATAGAATAGTGAGGATTACTAATGCACCATCTAGGACCATCACTCTGTTTCCCCTGACTAATCCCTGCTACGTTCTCATTTCCTGAAGAGAACAATGAAAGCAAAAGGGTGAGCTCAACTAGCCCAGTAAGAAATATTATGACTAAGATAATGCAGAATAAATTATCGTTAGCCTTCAACAGTGTTAAACTGATACAATATAACAAATATCAAGTTTAACTGCAGCGGAACAAGCAATCCATTAGAAGAGTCAAGTAGAGAATAAAATCTACTATCTTCTATGATTTAAAAGGTTTTTCATCACTTTTATCGCTAGGACTCAGTTTAATAAATAATCCACATCATCGAATCACCCCTGCACTACGGCCAAGGATATTCTTTAGTATCACGACCACAAATTATCCATGCACTACGGGCCAAGGACATTCGTGTATTCATTAATGGTCATGATCATACCAACAACTGTTCATCAATGCACTACGGGTCAATGAGGACTTTTACCACATCATTTGTAACATTACGGTTATGATTACACCGAATAATCCTGGTCATAATCATACTAAGTCCATCTATGCACTACAGGCCATAGATGACTTTCAACATAATATAAACATGGGGATGATGACAGTGACATAATAATTCAATAAAACAAGTTCAAGAATTAATTTATCCAGGAACCAATAACGTCCAAATTATCAACATGATGCTGCTTTGTAGAGTTAAAATTCAAGAATACCCAGAAGAATATTTCCATGAAAAGATACTGAATGAAGCGCAAATATCAAGGATATTTCACTAATTTCATGGAGTATAGAAGTCAAAACTTTAACCAACTGAGTATAATAAAGAATGAAATAACAAAAGAAATCATCAGGCATGCGATAGACCGCACAGACAGGTTATTCCAACAGAATAATATATAACGGAACCAGGTCATGCGTAAAGCACATACAAGATGTTCCAACAAAATGATAAAGAACGGAACCAGGTCATGCGTAAAGCACATACAAGATGTTCCAACAGAATTATAAAGAACGAAACCAGGTCATGCGTAAAGCACATACAGGATGTTACAACAGAATAATAAATAATGGAACCAGGTCAGGCGTAATACGCACCGACAGGATATTCCTACAGAATAATAAAGAATGGAATAACAGAAGAATTTCACCAAGTATAGGGTAGCCCACGTATACAGGTTATTCCAACAGAATAATAAATAATGGAATAATAGAAGTTCTCTTCATGAATACAAAAGAAATAATACCCCCCTCCGAGTACAGCAAATAATATCCCCTACCTTAGAAGAAACTGGATATTGGAGTAGTGAAGTAGCAGAATATTTTTCTTCTTTCTCTCTATAGTTTCTCTCTAGAGTTTCAGTGAATTCGTAAGAAATAATGAAAGAATGAACTTTTATTTATAGAAGAATGGACTGCATAGTAACTAATTTATGAACGGTCCAGATTGATTTACTTTAAACGGACGGTCCAGATTTAAAACAAAATCTTTTAAATAAAATATAATATATTCTATTTATAATCTAATAAAACGAATAACTTTATAAAAGTATTCTATTTTATATAAAAAGATTTTACTATGCAAAACACTATGCAATACTATGCATAATAAAATATAATATATTTTATTTATAGTCTAATAAAATAAATAACTTTATAAAAGTATTTTATTTTATATAAAAAGATTTTACTATGCAAAATACTATGCATAATAGAATATAATATATTTTATTTATAGTCTAATAAAACAAATAACTTTATAAAATTATTCTGTTTTATATAAAAAGTTTTTTTGTTTTATTACATTAATAATACTAATAAAACAAAACTAAGTGACTTATCACGTAAGCATCAATAATCAATATCGTGTGCTACTTTACAACCACACGTATTACTGTACTTTTACTACCGGGTAGTTCAACAGTTTTAACGGTAACACTTCCGCCGTTATTTTTATAAAAAGATAATTCTGTCATTTTCTAACTACGACAATACTTCTGTTGTGGGGTCCACCAATGATTGTTTCGTCGTACGGATATTTCCCGACAAAAAGAATATTCCCCGACCAAACGAATATTTTATAACAACTTGCATACTTTGCAAAATTTATAAATATTACCCACAACTATAACACTATCTCAAATCCACACCATAATATTCAAAAAAATATTTCGAGAAAATTAAATCTTTATTCATAAAATCTGAGGTCTCACATCTGGTAAGTTGTTAAGGATTTCTTAGGCTGATGTACCCATGCCATAAAAAACAAGTTAAAAAATATAGAGAAATTTAAATGTCAGTTGTGTGTGGTTTGACCAGACTATGGAAGAAGACTACATTTTATTGAACCAACCCCATTTTTTTAAAAAATCAAACAAAATGTTTAAATTATTATTATTATAATTATAATTATTAGTAAAGAGGCTCTCCTGAATCGCTAGTCGTTAGCGAATTTACATCACAAAAGTAATTTTCTAGTATTTTTGAATTTATCTCTTTTAATTTGTTAGTTATAACTTCTCAATTTTTTCTCTCTTCAAGTAGAAGTTCAACTTTAATTCCTTTTTCTCTTCTTTAAAATAAATTTATCATTCACTTTTTATTTCTCTCACTAATTTTTTTAATAACCAAGGTTGAAACTGAGTTTAAAATAAGTCTCAATCACTCCTAATAAATTTGATAATTTTAATGCACTACAGATTCACTCAAAGATCATAACAAATATTGACGTTCTTATAATTTCCTTTAAACCTCATATAAACTCCAACCAAACAAGGAATTCACCACTTAAGATCTTGAGGTCTCAACAAGTAATAGTGTGAATAGATCAACTAATTTTAGATTATTTTAAGTATTGAGTACTTTCTAATCAATTTTATCACATATTTCCTATACACGATTTCTAGATATTCTCCAACCTCAACTTTATACCTTATAGGACCTCTAGGCTCATCCTATTTAGGCATTTCTAAATTCTCAACATTTTTTGAGAATTTATTTTCAAAAAATTCAACATCCCTTGACTCAGTTATGACATTAGACTATAAATCAAGAAGTTTGTATGTTTTACTATTTTCAGCATATCCAAAAAATATACTTCTAATAGTTTTAGCCCCTAATTTAGTCCTTTTAGGATCACGAACTCAAAAATAAGCTATATACCCCTCATTTTCGTTTTATTACCTCCACATTGCCTCTAAAACGCCAATGTCACTTTGCGACGCGAACCCACACCTGGGTCTCGAGGTGCGAGCAGGTGGTGCTTTGCACCATGCTATTCTGACAAGATCCAAGCCTTCTCTTTAGTATCACAAGTAAAATAAACTATTCTCCTTATGCTTATAAAGCATTAAATACTTTAACTCTTTACCAATGTGAGATTTAAAGGAAATAGTTTTGTAAACAACAATGCACCTTTTCATATATCCTATTTTGGATATAATTAAAATATAATATATAATTCATACTTGAATCATATATTATTTTCTCTAAATCTCCTTATTATAGACTATCAAATGCACTTGTAATTTTATTTAAATTCAATCAATTAATGAGTCTAAATTAAACCCACAATGGATTAAAAATCATAAAAAAAAAAGATGCATTTAACAATAACAACACTTGGTTTCTTACATCTATAAACCAAAGTTGACCGATTGTCTCGGTTTGGAAATTCCTAGATTAATATATTGTTAAAGTCAGTCGGTTTACCCAATTCTCGAATAATGTTGATGATGGATGAAAAGCCCGAAACTACAAATTAAAGAGTCCTTCGGTTGCTAAACTCTTCCAAGCCCATGCAAAAAAGAAAATGGAGCAATAAAAAGTGGGCCTTTTGTAAGACCCCAACTTTTATGAATAAAGAATAATTTTCTCGAATTATATTTTTGAATATAATGGTATTGATTTGATATAATGTTATAGTTGTGGGTAATATTTATAAATTTTGCAAAGTATGCAAGTTGTTATATAATATTCGATTGGTCGGGGAATATTCGTTTTAACAAAGAATATTCGTACAACGACACAATTATTAGTGGACCCCACAACGGAATTATTTTCGGATTGAGAAAACGACAAAAATACTTTATGAAAATAACGGCGGAGGTGTTACCGTTAAAACTGTTGAACTACCCGGAAGTAAAAGTACAGTAATACGCGTAGTTGTACAGTAGCACCCGATATTAATTATTGATGCTTACGTGAGATGTCACTAAGTTATACTCAATTATTGCTACAGTAATTGTTGCATCATATTTCTCATATTATTGATTCAATTATTGTTACAGTATCATCTGCATTATATGATATATTATTAAATCAATAATTGAGACAGGAAAGTTATTCATATTATTATTTGCAATATTGACAATGTCTAGAAGTTCTGTCAAGGAGAGGTTTTGTCACCTAATTGCGCGCCTATAAGGAGAAATCCTTATCGGAAAGCCCCCTCTTTCCTAGGAACGATCTGGTTGTTAAATATTGTGAATTATAATATTAATGATGAATAAGTCCGTGTTGATTAAAGATGAATTTTATAGTTCCATTGTGTTGGACTTATTTGTGTTAGTATAATTGATGTCTGGAGGATATATTGTTCAATTGGGTATTCGGGACTCTTTTCGTGTCGGAGTACTATTCACGAATTATTATTCACGAGTTACTATTCACGAGTTACTATTCACGAGTATTTGGGTACAATATTATTCCATGAGGAGGTGTGCTAATTTTTCAGACCGTTGGTTGAAGATATAATAGTAAGTCAATATGGACCGCTGGTGGAGTTATAATAGTAAATCAATATGGATCGTTGGTTTAAAATTTTAATAGTAAATCAGTATGGACCGTTGTTTTAAGTTTTAATAGTAAATCAATCTGGATCGTCCATTTAATAGTAAATTAATCTGGACCGTTCATGAATTAGTTACTATTCATTCCATTTTCCTATAAATAGAAGCTCATTTCTTCATTATTTCTTACGAATTCACTGAAACTCTAGAGAGAGAATTATAAGAAAACCTATAGAAAGGTATTCTGCTACTTCCCTACTCTTATATTCAGTTTCTTTTACGGTAAGGGGTGTTATTTGTAAGACCCCAACTTATTATAAATAAAATTGAATTTTCCTTTATTCATTATTCTAAATTAATAAGGGTTAATTTGATATATTGCTTTGGTTATGGGTGAAATGTGAAAATTTTACAAAATAAGCAAGTGGTTACAAAATATTCTTTTTGTCGGGGAATATTCGTTTGGTCGTGGAATATTCTTATTGTCGGGAATCTCCATACGACGGCGCAGTCAATTGTGGGCCCCATAACGAAAAATGGTTGGATGAAAGAAAACGATAAAGATTGAGTTTTTATAAATAACGACGTAAATTGTTGTCGTTAACACTGTTGGGTTACCTGGTGGTTAAAATACATACGCGTGGTTGCACAGTAACACACGGTATAGCACAGTATTGTTGAATTATTGATTCGTACGTAAGAAGGCACTATCCAATAATTAGTACAGTAGTTACTGTTCAATATTTTATTGATTCAATAATTATTGCGTTGTTAGTTTATATTATTATTGTTTTAATAATTGTCACTGCACAGTATTTCTCATTATCAGATCAATAATTCATATTATTTGAATAATATTATTAGATAACATTATTGACAATGTCTAGAAAGTTCTGTCAAGGAGAGGTTAGGTCATCTAATTACAGCGCCAGTAAGGAGAAATCCTTATTGGAAAGCCCCCTCTTTCCTGGGAACGGCCTGATTGTCATAATTGTGATTCTGTAATATTATTTAAGAATAATTAATTATTGATTCATATGATAAGGAAATATTTATTTGATGTGGATATAATTGATGAATATATTATTTTATGTGGATATAATTGAAGGAATTAATGCTGAGGTGTTTTATCAATATTTTATCGGACAGGAAGAATTAAAAATTATCTGTTTGTGGATTTCGGATATTTTTTGTTGGGAATTTGGGAAAACTTTCTTTTACAAAGTTGTAGAGAATTCAATTTCAGGCAGAATGGACATAAAATTCGTATTTTTCTGATAAACGGTCTATTTTCTATGAATTATTGAAGTTTTGAAAAAAAAAATAATTTTTATTAATTTTTGGATGGGACCCACTCTTGTTTGAACATGTGGGCTGCTAGAAATTGGGTCAAGGTTGGCTGGTGGCTGAAGTGTTCAAATGGCATGAGTAGAAAAGAAATGAAAAAAATTAATATTTTCTTAATTTAGTCTCCTTTGGCGTTCTAGCATTTTCCTATAAATAGAGGGCTAAGTTAGAGTTGAAAATCACACCAGAAATAAGTTTTCTCTCTTCCTCTCTCTATATTATCAAGAGTATTCTTGTGAGTATATTTTGTGTGTTGCTATACGGTGCGAGTTTCTGTCAGCACTATACCGAAATTCAGTCAGAAGTACGGTTATTTTGAGGTAAGGGATGTTATTTTCTTCTTAAATGATATTATTTTCTTCAATATCATTATGCCGAAATATTGGTGAACTTTTTAATCAAATTTGAAACTTGTTGTTTCGGGATTACTATTCACGTATACGACACTATTCACGTATACGACACTATTTACGAATACAGCACTATTCACCGAAAAATAAAAATTCTCCTTTTTGTCTAAAATGTTTATTATGGTTACTAGCTTTGATTGTATCCATATTTTGATCTTCATTCTTGAAGTTTGGCTCATAATTGTTTATTATGGAGTATTCTTGAATTTGGACAAACTAAAGTACGAATCCTTAATCCTTGTCATTTTGTTTCACTGGATTCGTTTCTTTAAAAAATATTTTTCATCATCCTCAGTCCTAAATGATGATACTATTGAATATCTTTGGCCTGTAGTGCAAAGATAAATGATTACTGATGAATATCTTTGGCCCATAGTGCAAAGATGAACAGGTGTTGAGATGAACATGACCAACCGGTGATATAAATGAATATCTTTGGCCTGTAGTGCAAAGATGATTAAAGATGTATATTGATTGTTGTTACAGGGATAAAATATTGATGATGGATTCTTAAATATTAGAAGATAGTAGAATTCATCCTCTACGTGACTCTTCTAATGGATTGTTGTTTCCGTTGTATTTGTTGATCTAAAACTTGTTGTCAATTATATTTTATCAGATTTTTTCCCTGTTGAAGACTAACGATAATTTGTTGTATATTATCTTAGTCATAATGTTCTTTACTGGGCTAGTTGAGCTCACCCTTTTCCTTTTTGTTCCATTTTTCTTCTCAGGAGGTGAGAACATAGCAGGATCGAGTCGGGGTATGGAGTGAGGTTTCTAGAAAGATGTTTTAGCAGTTCTCACTATTTCTGTAAAATAGTGTTTGAATAATTGTAATGAGGACTTATTTGCGTGTGGATATTGTCTAGAAGACAATATTTGTATTTAAACTCACAGTATGTATTGTCGTATTTCACAGGACATTTGTATTATTGAAGTTGTAGTTTGCTTTATGTACCATGTATTTGCGCGACTCAGAATGAGTGTTGTATACCTGTTTTGGGGGCGTCACAACTGAGACAGGGAGAGGTAGAGGCGATCGAGACTCGAGAGTGACTGAGTGAGAACTGAGGAATCGAGAATTCGAGTTTGAGATCTCAGATCTGGGCGAGGGCGACTGCCGACTAGGGTGTTAGCCTGTTAGGGACTTAGGGCAAAATGGGATTGGGATTTGGGGGAAAAGGAAAACTCAAAAGTCAGAAAACAAATACTGAATACTGTATAGATACTCGAAGTCTCGAAGTCTCGATCTCGAATAGAAGTTAATAGATAATATATTTAATAATTAATTTTTTTAAATATTAAACTTCGGTTATTCGGGTACCTGAATAATCTGTTTTTGAAAACCGGAACCGAAACCGAATACTGAATAATAATTCGGATATAACCGAAATTCCAAAAAAAACCCGAAAACCGAAATAATTCGGTTCGGTTCGGTAGTTCGGTTTTATCCGTTTTTTGCTCACTCCTAATCGCTGATCATTATTAAATTTACATCAGAAGAGTAATTTTCTAGTATTTTTGAGTTTCTCTTTTAATTTGTTGGTAATAACTTCTCAATTTTTTCTCTCTTCAAGAAAGAGTTCAACTTTAATTCCTTTTTCTCTTCTCCCACTTTACTCTAATATCATTTCATATATCATTCAATTTGTTATTTCTCTCACTGCTTTTTTAATAACCATGGTCGAAACCGAGTTTAAATAAGTCTCAACCATTCCTAATTATATAAGTTTGATCATTTTAACACACTACAAATCCACTCAAAAATCATAATAAATTATTGGTCCTCTTATAATTTCCTTTAAACCTCATATAAACTCCAACCAATCAAGGAATTCGCCACTTAAGATCCTGAGGTCTCATCATGCAGTGTGAATAGTTACTTTGGCATCAAAGGTATATTTAGGACAAAACCTCGTTTCTTTGTCTTAAGACCCTGACCAACGAACATAACCACCAAGTGGGTGATGTACAATAGAGGAGGCACAACCAAAATAGGTGTCAAAAAATATATTTGACTATTTTTACATACAAAATTTGTATAAAATATATTAATAAAATGAATTTTATTTTAAACAATTCATAACGTTAATTCGATAAAATGTACCGTTTAAATATTTTAACCATATCAATTATCAAATGCGTTATTTTAGTTGGTATTTAATTTTTAGAAAACCTCATATGTTCAACTCTTTTCAGATTATTTTAAGTTTTGAATAATTTTTATTCAATTTTATCATATATTTCCTACACACAATTTTTAGATATTATGTGCATTTTATGATTTTCTTGGTGCACATTTTTCTATGACATACGAGTGTAAGTGTCACCTTATATATAATAACTAGTTGGGTCCCGTGCCTCTGACACTGTATGGACAGTGAGATTTATCTCAAATTTAGAACGGCCCAGATGATTTATTAAGTGAGCGGGAAATTCAAAATCATTATTAGATAGATTAGATAGATAGATGTATGGACGGTGAGATTTATCTCAAACTTTGGACGGCCCAGATGATTTATTGAGTGAGCGGAAAATTTAAAATGATTTGTATTTTATTAGATAGATAATAATGCATGGGAAAAGTATGCTAATATAAAAACAGGAATATAAAAGCAAACGCACATAGGAGAAGACTTTTTTGTCATTATGAATCACTAACTCATTACTAAATTTATTAATTGAAAATTAATTATAAAAAAATTTGAAAAAAAATTAATTAAAAAAAATAGAAAGCAAAAGAGGAAAGAAGAGAAGTGTCAACATTTCCATTTCCTCCGTGCATGGTGCGCTGTCTTCCTCCTAATTATTCTCTCTCCGAAATTCTTGAAGAGAGAAGAAAGAGAAAATTAAATCAAACTCAAAAGGCCTTCATTATTTCAACACAAACTCCACATTACAGAGCTTTCAATTCAATTGTTAGGAGCTCTTTCCCATTTTCCGATCTTCTCTCTTTCTCCTCTCAACTCGAACACCCAACTACTAGATTTGGACTTCGATTTCCTGATATCTGGGTCCAATTCCACAAGGTTTGATCCCTTTTTCTCTGTTTTAGATCTGGGGTTCGCTTCATTTAATTCAATTTCATTATTTCAGATCTGGGTTGATCTTTTTTTTTTTTTTTTCTGTATTCAATCTAAATTTCTATCTTTATTACGGATTCACCTTGATGTTGTTCTAACTCGGGGTTTATGATTAATTTGAATCATAATTAGATTGATCATATTCTTCCTCATTTGAATTGTAATATGCTGGAGAGATCCAAAATTTACATGCTATTATTGGAATTTGATTATCATTTTGCAATCAGTTTTAATGATCACTTTTCCATTTACATCCATAATTGTGCTACACTTGTTTCCTTTTTGCATTTTCATAAATACAAAAGTGTATGTGACTAAGCAGGTATAAATGTGTTTTAATTGTATTGGATGTGCAACAGTTCTATCCAAAAAGTTTAATTTTTGGGGTTCTAGGTTGTGTACAATAACATTTCCTATGTCATTATTATATTTGAGCTAGTTGTGAGTCCATCCCTTATAAATATATACACATTATATATATACATATATGTATATGCATATTTAGAGGAAAAGGATCCACAGCCAACAGTCTGCTGGAAATTGTTGGGTGCCAAACAATTAGACAATTATAGTTGGGTGGATAGAGTTTTGCACTGGCTTCTGCCAAACATTTGAGCGGACAATAGTTATAATTTATAAACATGGTTTGCCCAACTTTATGGAAGACTGTTGGCTACAACTTATGTTGGCTGTGGATCATGCCCTGTATAGAGTGTTGACATACATTTTTTAATAACATGACGTGTATGGATTCTTTTGTATGTCCCTTTAAATTTGTTTATCGAGGATTTTTCAGTGCATGTCCTATTTTTCCTATATCATATGTAAATCATGAGTTCATTTCTCATTGTTTCACCGCTACTAAAAGGGAAGGTATTTGCTCTGTAACAAGTTTGTATATTGTATTGCACCCGCTATTTTGGATTCCTAGTTATAATGTGCTTTACTGAAACTGGTTTATTAGTGTTTTTTTTGTTTTCTTTTGTGTGCAGTTAAATGCATTTTGTTTTAACGTGTTAAATCATGGACTAAAAGTACATGTTCTTGGTTAAACTTAAAAAGTTGAAGTATTTCATTATGGTCTGATTGGTAAAACATTGATTTTTAATAGTATTGACGGGAAAGAAATCATTTTTTGTATTATAATTACTATCAATTATCTTTAGTTCTGGTCTTACATAAAAACAATTTGAATTGTGATTCAGTTGCAGAAGATTTGGTCTCCTAAGCTGAAGTTAAAATGAAGAAGGCCTTGGGTCAAACTGTCCGTGACCTGTAAGTCTGATTGCTTTCTCATATAGTAGTAAATTATTAGAAATTACGCCAGCAAGACTAATTTTCTATTCTTCCTTTGTTTGAAATCATTAGAAAAATGTATGAAAAAAAGTTAATGTTTATAATACCATTTTTTCTCCTTGCAGTAAGAGAGGGGTGAACAAGAAAGTTCTTAAAGTTCCTTCGGTAGAACAGAAGGTAAGTCCTTCCCCCCCCCCTTTCGTTATACTAGTAACTTCATATTTGATGTCCATCAGCCTTCTGTCAACTTCTGAACATTCATAATGGCACCTTCAAATTGGGGAAGTTAACTAGAGATGTACTTCTTAGTGTAACCCGTATAACATGTGGTATGCTAGGGTGTGTATAGTTAGAAAATCTCTTAGAATCTAAATATAATAAAACTAAGTTTTATAGAAGATTTTAAGTTGAATCAAGTTGCTTGTTCTATAAATAATTCAATACTAATGTGTGTTCGAGCATCAATTGCGTATTAGAATATTATTGCAATTGTAGATAAAATAACAAAAAAAATATTTCAATAAGCTAGATTTAGAGCATCGGTATGTTAGATTCAGAGTAGGAGTACATAAGAGAACCACGTTTGGGAGCGGCTTAAAAATACCAATACACGGTTCACTATGTCAATAAGAGTATTTGACAACTCTGGTACTTTTGAAACCCTAGTTGGATAAATAAGATTTTAGTCTATAAATATTATTCCAGCTTAATTTTTTTTCTTTTCTTTTCTCGTTTTTGTTCTTAAGCTAAGGGCACTTGATACGAAGGGAATCTGATATACTTTTCTTACCCTGTTTAACTGACAGATATTGATCTCATGCTACCGTTGTTGTGTCCTTAATTACATAGATTTTGGGTGTAAAGTTGTGGTTTTTGATACTATTTCCAGCATAGGTTATTTGAATATCCAAACTATCTTTAGTAAATTTAATACTTATTTCCTCCTTATATTCTGTATCTTAATCTAAGTTTTATTTTGTCTGGTTAACTTTCTCCAGCTCAAAGTCTATTCATCTGGTTCTTGAGAACAAAGCACAACCAAAGGGCTTTGTCAGAATTATTTTTTTACCAGATATAACTTGTGGCTAAAGAAATTTTGATGAGGACTCCAAGTCAAGAACAAAGAAGAGATTTTTTATATTTATTATTTAGAGTTTTTATTATATTTAATATAAAAGTAGTTGATGTGATTTTTATATTTTATTTATTGGTAGGGATTTAGGACATTAATTAGTGATTATGAATTATCAATAAGAGTATTTTAGTCGTTTAGTATTTTTATTATTCCCCAAGTAACATTAGGGTTTTGAGTCTCTTTAAATAGTGATGTAATCCCCACAAGTCATTTAGACTACAAACTATTGATATTTAAGTTGATTATTTTATTCATACTTTAGAGGTATCCTACCGTAGAGGTATTTAATCCATTTTTCTGTTGATACGTGGAGGTGATTCACTTGAAATCCTAGTGGTTTAAACGTGGAGTTTAAATCCTAGTTTATTTTCCATTAATTCTCCATCCTAAATCTGTCCTATATCAGTTTTATTTGTGGAGTGCTCCAGTTTATGGCTGAGATTGCAACAGTGGTTCATGGGAAAAGCCACTGAAGCCTAGTTATAGATCTCATGTATATTAATACCTAACTCAAGATTCGAGCTGTAGTAATAATTGGTTTTGTTGAATACTTTGTAATTCATCTAGATGTTATCAGGTGGCTGCTCAAGTTTGCATGTGTTGTTTTATGACCTTCGTTCTTTAACGTAGGAAGTTCTTTAGAGATAACCAGATTGATTGGTGTATGTCTTTTAGCCTTTCAATTTTTTTTGGGTTAAAGGGTAGTCACAAAATGCTTTAATCAATGCTATCAGTAAGCTTTTCAATCCATTTTGCAGATTATTCGATGATTATTTAAATTTTCATGTGTTATACTTGATGGGATTACTTGTTCAGTATAAGAATAACTTCTTTAGACCGCACTAGAAACATGTACTCTTTTAGCTTATCATCTGTCAAATGATAGTTGCAAAATGCCATAGCAAACTGTCTTTGAACCTCTACTATATCTTATTCTGCCTCAACCCCTATCTAAATTTACATTCAGATTCTTGATGCTACTAGCAATGAGGCTTGGGGTCCTCATGGATCGATTCTTGCTGATATTGCACAGGCTACAAGAAATTAGTAAGCTTTTTTTCCTTCTTTAAAATAAGTGTTAGATTCTTGAAATGAAATCTTATGATTCTTATATTTTGCATAAATATTAATTTTTATCTTGTGTGCAGTCACGAGTACCAGATGATCATGTCAGTAATCTGGAAGCGCATAAATGATACTGGGAAAAATTGGCGACATGTCTACAAGGTCTGCATTTTTTCCCTTTATTCCCTTCGCTGGGATATTTTCAGCTGTTTACTTTTTCCCAGCAAGTCCTCCCTCTCCCTCTCCCTCTCCCTCTCCCTCTCCCTCTCCCAACAGATTATTATTATGCTTGGGCATGTAGTTGTAAATTTACCCCCTTGCAAAAATATGAGAGGTTTATCTATCCTTTGCTTCATGTTTAACCATGCCTTGTATGCTATACTGAAGTGTTTATGGTCTTTCTTTCCTTCTTTCTTGTGTATATTGATTTAGCTATCAAATTTCTGCTGTTCTGCTCCAGGCTTTGACTGTTTTGGAATACTTGGTTGCCCATGGGTCAGAGCGTGTCATAGATGAGATTAGGGAACATGCATACCAGATATCAGTAACTTTCTGTTCCTTAAAGCTCATTTTTCGTGATATCCTTTTTTTTGTGAATTCATTGTCTTGAAGTTTGTAGCGATTCTTGTGGTAGTTATTAACATGCCTTCTCATGTCAGGCATTGTCCGATTTTCAATATATTGATTCTAGTGGGAGGGATCAGGGAAGCAATGTCAGGAAGAAATCTCAGAGTCTTGTGGTACTAGTAAATGATAAAGAAAGAATACAAGAAGCTCGGCAGAAGGCTGCTGCTAACAGGGACAAGTGAGTCTGTTCAGCAAAAGTTTTTAATGATTAATTTAACGGTCATAGTTCTATACCAAAAATAGCTTCATATATTCAAGAGCCTACTAAGCACCATCATCTATGTCCACTAGGCCTTGTACCGACTAGTTCTCCTGTTATTCCTCTTCAGTCATGCCAGTCATCTGCTAATAATATAAGATATTGATAAATAAAAAATAAGTTAAAACTGGGATATTAACTCATAAAAAATAAATGATGTATTGGGATATGCTACATGAAGTTACTTATGGAGAAAAGGAAAAATAAATTGCAGTATGAAGTCTAGGTGTAAAGTTTCTTCCTCTCACTAAGCTATACTTTTGTTAGATAGTTCCATCTTTGGTCTTCAATTCTATTTTTGAGAGAAAAACCATCTTTTCAATTAGTTGAAATTTAAATATTTTATTGGTACGTTAACTTTATATAATGTTTTTATCTGTGACTGCTTATCAGTGAGTTTCTTATCCTAGAGTTCACCAATCTTATTTTTTTTTTCAATTTGCTAGATGAGGATATACTAATTATTTTTTATTTACCCTTTTTAAAATTTTAACTGTTCTCAACTTGGAAAACATCAGTATCTGTGCAATTGCTTAAAAAATTTCTCTTGTCCTTTTGTTTGGATAAGTAGAGATACTTTTTCGTTTTACTTGGTAGCTGTTAATCACATAGGGGCTTGAGCTCTGACTTTAAAATCCTATCGTCATTGGTTCTCTCAATTTCAATTTTTTTCAATGCAAGGAGATGAACATACCCGCACGGCGGACTGCTCAGGGTTCTTGTTCCCAAAATTTCAATAAGGTTTTCAAAGCTTCTCAAGATATCATAGGATGTTATGAGTTTTATATCCTTTTTTTGTTTATATCATGAGAAAACGTTGTTGAATTTTCTCTTAGCTAATATCTTGTTTGTATGTGTAATCCTGAATGGGGTGCACTGATCACATCTGCACTGTGCTTGTGAGTTTTAAAACCGACAAAGAAAAGAAATGGATGGAAAATTTAAGTTCTCAGTCCGTTTCTCTTGTTTGTGAGTTTTTAAAGGAGAGAAGAGAAAAGAAATGGACAGAAACTTGGTCACTTTTCTTGCCAAAGTTTTCACTCCATATTGGATGGCTTACGACGGAAAAAGTTTATAACTTGAATTATTATTTTATAATCCCTATATTATTCTCTGTTACAAGCACAACGAAATTTAATAAAAGGGTAAAGTGGTAAAAGTTCTGCTTTCCTTTCATAAAACTCACAGACAACGCAGATAATAACTTGTAAGCTGTCTATTTGTTCTTTTTTTGTTCTAATTTAAGTTTTCTGTTCTTTTCTTTTCTTTGTAAAACTCACAAATATAGTGTTAGAGAGAAGAAAGGCAAGCAAAAATGCAAAACTACATGACTACAACATGAATATGATGAATGCGAAACTAAAACATGAATATGATGAATAGGAACTAAAACATGAATATGATGAATAGGAAACTAGCTTTCCTATATGCATTAAAACTTTCCTACATATAACTACACGATAGTTGAAATTGTTTGGGAACTTACGTTCAATGTTCGAAAAGGCATAGCGAGGCAGGAGGAAGCTGTGGCGAGGCTACCGCATCAGATACAAAAGCAGAAGCTTGCGCCTTATTTGGCTGAGGCTTACGCCTCAATGCGTTGCGCCTCGAGGCGGGCCAAGACTTCATCTTCTTCTTCTGCTGGCTGTTGCATCGTCTTCTTCTTCTGCTGGCTGCTGCGTCTTCTTCTTCTTCTACTCTCCCTCTCGTTCCCTCCCGTCTTCTCTGTCTCGATTTTTTTATTCCGTCTCCTTAGTCTTTTGCTGGCAACAACAATTTTTTTTATTACAATTATTAATTATATATATATATAACAATCATATGTATTAATGTATATACAGTAAATTAGTAATAACTAGTAAGTAATAACATTACTGTGAATATATTTTTAAATTTCAATTAATGATCTTAGGCAAATTTCTTTACTACAGTGAATTGTTATTTAATATGTAGATTGTTTATATAAATTAAATTGTTTACATATTTATGTAAATTAAATTAAATATGTAAATTGTTTATATAAATTAAATTGTTTACATATTTACACATATTTATATAAACAATTTAATTAAATTGTTTACATATTTATGTAAATTGTTTATAATTCCTATTATCGCATATGCAAATTGTTTAGGTTTTCAAATTGAGGCTTACGCCTCGCGTCGTACCGCTTTTACCTTTTTCGAACATTGCTTACCTTTGCTTCTATGCAAGAAAGAAAGGGTTTTCATATTGTTCTTTGTCTGTCAACCCTGTTCAATACTATCAATGAATTTTTCATTTTTTGTTTTGGGAGATGGTTGTAACAACTGTTATGGAAGTTACACCTCATGTAAATTCAGGAAAATTAGAATTACCAGACTTAATTGTTCATCAGTAGCAGTTGTTGAATCTTTGTTCTAAGATCTTACACCGTGATTAGTACTAAGATGGGACGAGAGAAGGACCTACGGTTGTAAGCTTGTTCTATGATAGAGATTAGTTATTAGATTTATTACCTACCGACTAAGTATGCTAAAGATGGAATCTTAAAGAAAATTGACATTGTAAGTCTATAAGATCTTGGCTATCTTTCTTCAATGTGTCACACCAGATTTTCATATATAACAATTTGTTAGCCATTTACATCACAACTGATACTGATAGTGATTGGTCAAATATGAAACTAGCCAATTACAGAAACTACCCTTGTTTGTCTCCTAGAAAATAGCAATCTTACTCGAATCAGAAAACTCAATGAGAATAAAATAATGAATAAATAAAAAGGTATAGTGACAAAACTTAGCTATTAATTAAATTTCTGTTTTTACTCCGGTTCTAATCAACTAAAGTAATGTCAGAACTCTGAAGTATGGGCATGGGATCTACAGTCTAGAGGATGAATGCTAATAAAAATGAGGAATTAGTAATTTTAGGTTTTCTAAAACCAAATAACAGAAAGATACTTGTTTTCTTTTTCTTTTCGCAGAATCTGATGGTCAAAGATTTATTAAACAATTTGTGTTGATCTTCCACCCTTCACTGCTGTTCTGAGATTGCCTGACCTAACTAGGCTGCCTCATGTTCTTGCATGAAAATTTCTGAAATCTGGATGACAGTTTTATTAATATTATATACACATTTGATTATTTGAATAGGTATCACAACACATCAATGGGTGGTATGAGTAGGCCTGGTTCTTATTCGAGTGTTGGAGGATATGGTGAAGGATATGATGATGATCGATATGAAGGCCGTTATGGAAGCAGAGATGAAGACCACAATGGTTATGGGAGAGAGAGAGAATGGGGCTCTAGAGATGATGACAGATATGGTAAGTCTGGGGACTCCAATAGCCATGATGGGGATCGTTATGGTAGAGAATCTGAAGAGCACTATGGCCGAGATGGCTATAGGGATGATGATTCTCAGGGAAGGAGTCGAAGCGTGGATGATTACAATTACAGAGATAAAGACCGCTCCTATGAGGACAATGGTCAATATTCTTCTAGGTATGTCAGACGTGTATTTGTTTTCTACTCGTGCTTGTATGTATGTCAAATTTGAAACTCTGGTTTTCAATCCTATCTTTCCATGAGAAAACACATTTCTGAGAATACAATGGCAATAGAGTCCAGACAGATTTCTGAAACTTATAGAACATAATTTTTAGGCACTTAATTAACACTGAAATATATACTCTCAAATACGACCCTGAAGCATGTGTACTGCCTCTACCTGTATTTTGATCTAGCATGCATGACTCACTTAAACTTCTTCTTTTTCTTCCACAGAAGAGGAAATGGTGCCAAGTCTGATGATCTTTCCCAGGATGGAAGGTAATCGCTGCAGACATGTTTATATAATGTTGGACAAGTACAATTCATTTTATTGACAACTGTATTCTTCTGTTTTCAGTGTTGCAGGCAGGCCACTTGACCGGAAATATTCTGAACCGAGTATTGTCCCTCCTAGTTATGAAGAGGCTGTTGATGAGGCTCGTAGCCCAACCCACAGTGAAAGGTAAAATATTCACTTTCTTTTGCCCAACTTCTTTAATGCAGTGTGGTGAACCAGTTTCAATGTCTTGTTGGTACAAGGGATGGAGAAACATCAGCAGCTTCTGCTCCAAAATTGTCATCTCCTCCTCTGAATACTAGTGATCAGGAAACCACCTTTTCTAGTACTCCAGCTCCTGCTCGTGCTCCAGCTCCAGCTCCAGAAACAAAGGAATTTGATGGCTTTGATGAGTTTGATCCCCGTGGCTCCTTTTCAGGTATGGTACTGTTCATACTGGATGCCAAAATAACATTTAACTAACTTAATCTTCAGTCAGAAAAGGGGTTTATGCTATGTCAAAGATTAAACTTGCATGCTTTAATGCACATTATAATTTGAACCATAATTAGAAATTAATTATATTCTCATTCTATATTGGATGCGCACCTGTGTTTGTGACTCATTGACACGTTTTGTATTGTATTTTTTAATGTATGACTAAGATGAGTATAACCTTTCTGGGATGTCTTTGTGTTCAATTTGTAACAAGCACTCTAGCGTATTAGTATCAGAACCCGATGAAGAATTAATTTTAGCCTTGAAGCTTCTTACTTGAGTACATTAAATCATCCGCAGAAGTATTGCAGTTATTTTGCCTTTGTATTTACCAAACTGAAAAATGCAATTTAGATTTACATTTTGGTGAACTTCTATTTCAATTATATAACTTTCATTCACCTGGCATTATTGTTAAAAAAAACAGATGTAACATTCTCTTACCTTGCTGAAAAAGGTGGTAGAGTGTTAACTTATTTATAGATATGATTTTGCTCTTACCTGAAACTGGAAGACTCTAAACCCATTGAATTTGGTTGGTTTTAACAAGGAAAATACGGCACGACCATATGAGTGCTTTTAACCATAATTGATCTCTCTTTCTTCCCCACGCCCCCCTCTCAGTTTTGCATTTTCATATTTGTTTACTTTACAAAATATAAAAAGTTTTTCTGCTTTCGGTGTGAACTTGAACAGCTGCTCCAATTTCCTCAAATGGCGCTGAAATGGACTTCCTTGGCTCTCTTTCAGAGTCATTTTCTTCGAACTCACTGGCCATTGTGTCTACTACAACTTCAACAGCAACCTTCGAAGCCGATGCCTTCACAAACTCTGGTTTTGGAAACGGATTCCCGTCTGAATCCACAGCCTCCAATCTGGTGGGTTTCATGTTAGTTTTTACAGCTTCCAATTATTGAAGGTTATTCTATATTATTACATTATGGTTTGTTTAATTGATGCCCAATTACTATAATACTGCATCATTGAAAATCCTAGTGAGACAATGGTTGAAGGATGATGATACTATTCCTCCATTATCGAGGGTTATGATGATATTATTCCTCCATTATGGGGGTAACTCTGGTCGTAGTGTACCCTTGTTTTCCTCCACCCACTTCCTTTTTCTCAATTATCAATTTTTTATTTTAATTGTAAAATGGTTGTATTTATCTCATTAAAAATCTGTTCACTTCATGCAGCCGTTTGAAGATCCTTTTGGTGATGGCCCTTTCAGAGCTATTTCTTATACAGACGGTTTCCCAACTCAACTGGAGAATGTTGATTCCACATCTTCCTTTCATTCTAGCACAAATCATTCTGAACCACCCCAACCGACTACCCAGGAGACAGGTCAATAACTTTGGGTTTGGGGACACTGATATTTTAGCAGATATTCTCCCGCCATCTGGACCTTCAGCTATGGAGTTTCCTGCTCTTGCACTGCAATCCTGCTTTACAGACAGATTTTCAAGGTCAAATCAATCAGCCTGGATCTATGACGAGTTTCCACGGTCAACCAAATCAATCTTCATCTCACACAAGCTTTCCAGTTCAAATTGGCCAACCTTCATATATGACAGGATTTCCAGTTCATGCCGGACAACCTGCACCGCAGGCGGGTTTTCCACACCAAAGTGACCAACATCCATCCCTTGCAGGTTTTCCACCTCAGATGGGCACTGTACAACAGTCTGGTTTTCCTGCTCCCAGCCAACCTTCACTGCCTTGGAGCTAATTTTTATGGGAGTTTCAATCAACAATCAGGATCCACAGCACCAGTTGTTCAACCTATGGCTCCTCAAACTCCTACTGGACCATCTGCACAGTATAACACTACAAACTTCATTCAGCAGTCAGGCTCACAAATGGCTCCTCAAATGCAACAAGCAGGATTTAGTGCTAGCATGACTTCAGCGCCGGCTCCCCTGGTTTCTGCAAATTCTCTTGCTATAGTTCCTCAACCAGTGAAAGACAAGTTTGAGACCAAATCCACAGTTTGGGCCGATACGCTGAACCGAGGACTAGTCAATCTGAATATATCTGGATGTGAGTTTGAACAGATTTAAATTTGAAGTCTTTCCTTTGGCTTCTGGTGTGTCAAATTTCTATCATGAAGATATCTAACATTACTATTTTCCCGTGATGCAGCTAAAACAAATCCATTGGCTGATATTGGTGTAGATTTTGATGCCATAAATCGGAAAGAAAAGAGGATGGAAAAACCTAGCCAAACTCCTGTTGTATCGACTATTACCATGGGGAAAGCCATGGGTTCTGGTTCTGGAATTGGCCGAGCTGGTGCGGGTGCTTTTAGGGGTGCACCAAACCCATTGATGGGGTCTGGTATGCATATAGGCATGGGTGGTGCAGGTATGGGTATGGGTGGTCCTCCTAGTGCAGGCATGGGCATGGGTGGTACTCGTATCGCAGGCATTGGTATGGGCATGGGCATGGGCATGGGCATGGGAGCTGCTTATGGAGTAAATCAGCCTATGGGTGGTATTGGGATGGGCATGAACATGGGTATGGGTGCCGGCATGAACATGGGTATGGGGCAGGGAGTTCACATGCAGCAGCAACCGACAGGATTTCCTCCCGGATCCACCATACCTGGAGGTTATAATCCCATGATGGGCACAGGCAATTTCAGTCAACAACCATACAATGGTGGATACCGATGAGACCGACTGACCCTTCTCTACATCAATTCCATGTGTCGTGGAAAAAGGTTGGACAATCCTACCTACTTCTACTTTGAAGTACTGCCCTTCAGTGTGCACAGCAATATATTTTTGGAGTTGATAATTCCACACGATCCTTTCTCAAGGTGGAACTCACCTTACTTTTAGGAACAATGTGGAAATATCAAAAGCACATGTGGAAATATTTTCCCCCATCTTTTTATGTCTATCACATGTAATTCTCCAGGATTTGGCTTGTAGCATACATGTTTATTCATTCCTTTGTAAGGTTTTCTCATAGTTTCTTGCCTTGGGTCATACATTCCGGGTCACATTAGAGTTCTTTAGGTGCTCGGCAGGAGTTTTGACTTGTGTGAAGTTGTATACCATGGAGGATAACCATTCCCAGGTTGCCTCATTTCATCTTTCTATTCATTTATAATATTCTTTTACGATTTACCCTGTATTAAAAATGAATTTGGTAATACGTCATTATAAATCGGCAAAAATCACATTTATCCGCCTGTGGTCGTCGACTTGTAAGCAATTGGTCACTGAACTTTAAAAATATGCAATTAGACCACTGTGATTTCTAAAACTGAAAATTCATGCCATTCCGTCCAAGGACGGAAGTCAAATAATTACACACGTGGCATTGAAAAAAAATCAAAATATAATTATTTTCTTATGTGGCAATGCAAAAAAATCAAAAATAAAATCATTTATTATGTGGCAAAAAATGATTAAAATAATAATAAATAATAATTAATTCATTTTAAAATAAAATAATTAATTTTAAAAATAAAAATAAAATAATTAATTTTAAAATAAAATAATTAAAATAATAAAATTAAAATTAATATTTGAAATTAATGATTAATAATTAATCATTAACTTGTAAAATGATTATTTTATTTTTATTTTTAAAATTAATTATTAATCATTCCGGTTTAAAAAATCATTAACTTGTAAAAAAATCATTTTTGCCACACAAAAAAAATTTTGTTTTTGTTTTACAAAATTCTGTTTTTAAAACAAAAACAGATTTTTTTTATCTTGTAAAATTAAATTTTGTATTTAAAAAATTCCGTTTTTTTAAAAAAATCTGTTTTTAAAAACAAAAACAGAATTTTTTTTTAACTTGTAAAATAAAATTCTGTTTTTAAAAATTCTGTTTTAAAAAAATTATATTTTTTTATAAAAAACATAACTTTTTTTATGATTATTTTAAAATTAATTATTTTATTTTAAAATAAATTATTTTAAAATGAATTAATTATTATTTATTTTAAATTTATTATTATTTTAATCATTTTTTGCCACATAATCAATGATTTTATTTTTGATTTTTTTGTATTGTCACATAAGAAAATAATATATAATAGTTTGATTTTTTTTCAATGTCACGTGCGTAATTGTTTGACTTCCGTCCAAGAAATTGGACGGAATGACCTGAATTTTTCAGTTTTAGAAAGCACAGTGGTCCAATTGCATATTTTTAAAGTTCAATGGCTAATTACTTACAAGTCGACGACCACATACGGATAAAAGTGCTTTTTGCCTTTATAAATCAGATTATTACTTTCATATGATTAGTTTTGGATATTTGGTGCTTCTACACCTTTTGTGCCATCTTTCTTTCAGTCCTAACAATATTTAGTTGCACGTATGTAGTGCTGTTTCTATGACCTAAATACTTTCTTTGGATTGCAGGAATTAATGCGGATTTATAACGATACTTTTGTTGTTGAAATAATAATTTCTATTTTGGATTCAACAATTTTCTAAAAAATAATCTTATGTAACGTATATGAGTTAGTTTTTTTAATAATTTGTTTTTGACCGGGGTGGGTGGGTGGGTGGGTCCCGCCTCCATGCGAGAAAATCACGTGAAAATATCATTTTAATATATGGAAATATCAATTTTTTACGTAAAAATGTGGAAACTTGTCAATTCCTATAGAAAAAACATTTGGTTTGGTACTGTACTGTAACCTCCTATTTTTATTCATATATTTTTTATTTTTACTTGTTCTCGGCTAGTGAAACAAGCAATACTAACCATGTGATGCTGTAAATAAATGAAATAGAAATAAAAGTTTTGGTGATAAAAAATTATTAACCGTATTCTATTGTTGGACCTTATTAATGTTAGAATGCTCTGTCATGCAGTTCTCAAAATTGAAGAACCAAGTTTTGATTTTTTCAGTTTTTGAGGACGGATCTAAATCACTTTTCTTAAATAATACTATCTCTCAAATAATATATTTTTTTTAAATTACGTCGTTTTGGTGATTCTTTAAAAAAACAAGTGGAGCCGCGGGTGACATTTTTATAAATAAAATGAAAGCAAGTGGGACCACTGTATTTTAATATTATTTTATATTTTAAAAGAATCTCCAAAGAGACGTAATTTTAATAAATGAATGTTATTTAAGAAGAGCTCTTTAGATCCGTTCTGTTCAGTTTTTTTATCTCAAACTGAATTTTATTCGCTTTTTTTCTTAAAACAAAAATAATTAATAAAATATAGTTTTTTTTCCTACTGATTTCAAAATATAAAATCAAAATCGAAAATTTGAAAACAAACAATTGTTTTTAGCTCACTACACTATTTTAAAATTAAGCATTCAAATTAAAATTTCTTCTTAATAAAACATTGAGCCATTAAATAATAAATACGTACCCACAACTATTTGAAATTAATGTTATGGATCCACATTAACCCTTTTTTCCTCTTAAATACCACATTAACTAGTTGTGATAGTAGTAGTGCATCAAAAATACTCGTTCGTCCCTTAAAAATTGACTTAATTTAATTTTTTCAGTCAAATTGATAATTTTTTAATAAAAATTTATACTATTATCTCATAAATATAGGTACAAAAATTATAAACATAAGAAACTATATCGATTTTACTATTACCTCCAATTTTTATGAATTTGTAAATATAAATAACTATGCTTAATTTCAGTTCTAGAATTGGTCAATTTGACTAGAAAAGTCAAATTAAGCCAGTTTTTCAAGGAGGGGGTAGTACGTTCATAAAAATTGAAGCAATTAAAATTGAGTAATGCTACAGATACAAACTATTTTACAAACTATTGATATGACATAGTCTTCCTCAGCATATTAATCAACAAATTGTTTTAATGTACTCTTCGGCCCCACACAATATGTTGATATGGAATATGCCACATCAGCAGTTTGTAAAATATTTGTAGAATAGTTTGTGTCTTCAGCATTATTCATTAAGATTTAAAACCATCAATTTCTTGTACAAATATGCAACCCCAAATTTCGGACATTATTTTTTGACCAAATCCTAAAAAATTTCATAATTGGCCTTGTCTCTTGGTCTTGACGTAGCATGGCCATAATCCACCGGCAGATGTCCCAACCGTGGCATTCACCGGAAATTCAACTCTTACCAAACAATCCGCCGTGACGGAATACAAATATGCCACGTCATGTCCGTCGTCACCCCACATCCTACCCTCCATATTTACATTGAAATCCAAAGCTCCATTTTTAGCCCTTTCAATGTCCATGACACGTGTCATCCAAGGGTCAAGTTTAATTTTTGACGAAGGAATGGCTGCTTCAACAATTGTTTGATCCTTTGCATTTTGATAAAATGAGTCCATAACCGTGGCGCCGAGGAGCTGGTGGGCGTAGGAGACTGAAACGACGCTGTTTTCCCAAAACAATTTCGTGTCGTTGCTAGGGTTTTTCACATCAAAGACAATTTCCCACCCAATATTCATAAAGGGAAGTTTGATATCGAAGGGAGTAACGGAGACTGATTTTAGGTACCACTCCGGATTGCACGTGTTTATATAGGTTTGAATGTGGGTCCCGATTATATAAACAGTTGAAAATAATGCAACAATGTAGCAAAAAATATGAACAATGGTGAGATCGTTGTCGATTTCTTGTTTTAGAGGAGTAGGGTTGGTCGGTCTTCGTCTCGATTCCATGGTTTCGATGGGGATGTAAACCGCATGCGAAGCCGGAAGGGGTTGGCCTTGACCGGCCATTGTTGATGAACGAGTTGAAAATTGTTAAAAATTATGAAACAATATCAAAACGAAGACCAAGTTTTAGTGAGATAGGAATGGGGATTTATATGAAAAATGTTTGGAAGTTGATGCAGGACAGCTTGTCTTGTGGTGTTGGAAATGCTAAAAAATATTTATTAGGGTTTGTACAAATCATGCTCGAAATATTAAGCAATGTGACATTTTTGGATATGTGACCGCGAGCAGCCTGTAATAACCAATATTTAATTGATATTTTTATAAATAAAAATGTTAGTTTTCTATAAGATGTTTCTCACACATGAATAGTGAATAGAATGTATTAATAACATGACACTCGTGTAAAAGCCATAACTACCTTTTGGGGTCGTTATTTTCGGCCACGACATAAGAAATTAATGTCTCAAAATTCAAAAACATGGTTCAATTTCTTAACCAGTGCGTATCGAGTCATGAGATTCCTGTAATTCTCAATATTAGAATATTAATTTTAATTTCTTGAGCCCTTCATGCAGTACTCCTTCAGTCTTAAAATATTAGTGGTTTTAGTTTTATGTATATTGATTAAGAAAGTTATTTAATATTATCATTTAATAATTGAAATTTAGATAAAATTTCATTACTACTCTCTTGTATTAAATAGTGAGAATTTTTTGAGAAAATTGAAGAATTTAGGAATAATATAAAAAATTAATAATTTATTCTACTAGAAAGTTTAGATAACAAACTAACTGAAACAAATTTTCTTTTTTAAAACGACTTTTAGAATAAATAGATGTATGTGTGAGTTGTCTAGAAGAAGTGAAGAGATATACAAGATAGGAATACATAATTATTGGCACTTGAGATATTCTAGTTGACACTCCAAATTTGATACAACTAGTACTAGTTGGCTTCCTGCTGGTTTGTAAACCCTTTGGGGTTTAGATTTGATCAGCTAAATGAAACGTTTGCAGTTGGTTTGGTTCTTTAAAAAAGCATCTTGACGAAGATCAGCTGGGTTTGTGACTGTTATGGTGGCCTGGAAATATATATGGTGCGGCAGAAATGCAGCTGTTCATGACGGGAAAGTTATACGCCCGGCCGGCGGCTTGGGTATGTAGAAGTTTGTGTTTTTTTCTCTGATTTTAAAGCAGCCTGGTTGTTGCTTCAGCCTATTTTACCAGCGGCAACAAGGTGTACGGTTTCTAGATGGCAAAACCCTCCTAGTGATGTGTTGAAAATTAACTTTCATGCATCGGTTCGAGGCAATGGATTCGTGGGGATTGGATTTGTTATTAGAAACAACTTGGGGAAAGTTATGGGTGCTGGTGTAGACAGAATTCTAGGCAATTTGGAGGTGGTTTGTACTGAAGCTATGACAGTTAGACATGCTCTTCGTTTTGCTAAAGGTTTCGGGGTCTCGAAGCTTATTGTGGAGAGTGATTGCAGCAAAGTTATTCATTGTTGTTTATCTATGGCTTGGCCCGATATCTCATACCTTAATAATATTATTGAGAATTGTCCAATATTAAGCTGTGATTTTTAGGAGGTCGTATCCATATTTGCAGAGAAGGGAAGAGCTTGCTCAATCGGTAGAATTTCATGTTTCTACACTTTACTGCTTTAGATGGAGGAAATTCATTTTAGTATTGCACCTCTCATTATTGATCATTATTAAGGATGATATTATTTGAGTAATGCTACAGACACAAACTATTCTACAAACATTTTACAAACTGCTGATGTGGCATACTTCACCTCACCATATTGATCAACAAATTGTTTCAATATAGTTTTCGGCCCCACACAATATGGTGAGGTGAAGTATGTCACATCAATAATTTGTAAAATATTTGTAGAATAGTTTGTGTCTATATCATTATTCATATTATTTACTACCTCTGTCCCATAATAAGTGCCTTTTTAGCTAAAATCACACATACCAATACACAAGCTAAAATGGCAAAAATACCCTTAATATATTTTCTTTGAAGTTGAAGAGTTAATGAGTGTCATTTAATTGTAGTGATGGTAAGATGCAATAAATACCATTGAATGCATAAGGGCATATATGAGAAAATATTGCAAAAATTGTATTGGAGTTCTAACACATCACTTATTTTGGGAAAAACTATTAAGCCTAAAAAAGCACTTATTGTGGGACGGAGGTAGTAATAAAATTATCAGTCTTTTAACTGTTTTCTCAAAAAAAAATTGCTCAAATTAATCTCCCCTCACAATTTTCGGATAACACATGCATTCATGCTCAATTAATTCAAACATTCCATGTTCCCAAGCTATCATGCAAGCATTCAGATAAGGGGGAAATGTTCAAAAATGCCCCTGACTTTTATCGCGATGTCTATCGAGCATCCCTATACTTTTTTTGTGTCCAAAAATACCCTTAATGTTACACTTTTTGGGATCACTCGTGCCCCTGCCGTTAACAGAAGACAAACATGATTAAAATTGGCTAACGTGGCAGGGGCATGGAGGCTTAAATATAAAATATATTCTAAATAAAACAATATATATCATTTAATCAAAACAAAAATACTAAAATTCAAAATAAAAAAAAGCATAACATATTTACATCATTTAATCAAAATACTAAAATTGAAATTATTTTGTTGACTAATCAAAACAACTAATTAAATAAAATAAGTTGTATAACATATTTACATCATTTAATCAAAATACTAAAATTCAAAACATAACATATTTACATCAAATACTAATTAAAAATACTAAAATACTAAAATTCAAATTATGTTGTTAATTAATCAAAACAACAAAAATTCAAATTACATCATTAAAATACTAAAATCATAACATTAATTTTTGTAATATTTTGAATAATTTATATATTACTAAAATATTTTGAATATTAACGTTAATATATTGTGAATATTAAAAAATATTTTAGTAATAACGTTATTTTAGTAATAACGTTGAATATTTTGAATATTACTAAAAAAATGTAATATTAATGTAATATTAACTTTATTACTAAAATAACATTATTTTTTTAGTAATATTTTTTTAACATTCAAAATATATCAATGTTAACGTTTTATATATTTTTAGTTATATTAATAAAAATAGTATTTTATGATATTAGTTACGTTTTTTAACATTCAAAATATATCAATGTTAACGTTTTATATATTTTTAGTTACATTAATAAAAATAGTATTTTATGATATTAGTTACGTTAATTAAAACCGTATTTTATGATATTAATCATAACATAATATTATTTTGTAATATTTCTGTTAATATTAAAATAGTATTTTATGATATTAATGTTATTACTAAAATACTATTTTGAAATACTATTTTAATTAACGTTAACAGAAATTTCGTACAAAATATTAATGTTATGATTTTAATATTCAAAATATTACAAAATAATTAATGATATGATTTTAGTATTTTAATGATGTAATTTAATTTTTTGTTGTTTTGATTAATTAACAACATAATTTGAATTTTAGTATTTTTTAATTTTATTTTTTTTCTAATATTTTAGTATTTTTTTAATTAGAATTTTAGTATTTTTTAAATTAGTATTTGATGTAAATATGTTATGTTTTGAATTTTAGTATTTGATTAAATGATGTAAATATGTTATACACCTTATTTTATTTAATTAGTTGTTTTGATTAGTTTACAAAATAATTTGAATTTTAGTATTTTGATTAAATGATGTAAATATGTTATGCTTTTTTTATTTTTTATTTTAGTATTTTTTGTTTTGACTAAATGATATATATTATTTTATTTAGAATATGTTTTATATTTAAGCTTACAGCCAATTTTAAATCCGTTTGTCTTCTGTTAACGGCAGGGGCACGGGTGACCCAAAAAGTGTAATGTTAAGAGTAGTTTTGGATAAAAAAAAAGTATAGGGTGCTCAGTAGACATCGCGGTAAAAATCAGGGGCATTTTTGAACATTCTCCCTTCAGATAAGTAAAACATTAAATGTTTAAGAACTGATATTAAATTATTAGAGTGAAGAAAATATTAATTCAATAAGATTTAAAAATATTTTTGGTTAAAATAAATAAGATAATTACAATCAATTATAATATAAATGTAACACCCCCTTTCCGAAATAGAAAGAGAGGTTACGCACAAAACATAACAAAATGATGAATATATAACAAAACTCTAATCCACAAAAGAATAATCTCAAACTAATTAAATGTCTTAGAACAAACCATAATAAACGCCACACTGGCTCAAACCACAATCTGAAATAACTATTACAACTCTAAATAAATCAATGTATCATAGTCTAACAAAATATATCAAAACTATTGGATAGAAGGGAGCTCTCGTCACACTTGCCCTTGATTCCCCTGATTACCTGCCGGAAGAAAAACACAGCATGAGCCAAATGCCCAGTACGGATATAGAATACAATTAATGAACCGAAATAACTAACTTAATTAAATGAAAGGAGACGAAACGAACTGAAACGAAACGAACAAAACTAACACAACGAAATAATAGGCTGAATCAAATGGCTGGGTGTTATTTCATACCGAGCTCAAAACAAAACAAAATATACTTTGCCACATAGGCAAGTCAAATAATGCCACACAGGCAAATCACACACGTTGGACTGTGAATTCAATGCATGTAAAATCGGAAGGCGTATTTGACACAAACATCACCAATCCGCATAACAGAACAGAACAGAAAACTAGGGTCGCCCATACGCCTCCCACAACAAAATACCAAATGGCCAACTCCCACTAGAGCACAAAACGGAGACGCCGTGGACTGAGCACACCGCCACAGAAGGTGTCATGCATCTGTGCGAAGAAGACATGCCTGTGGTACCCCCACAGGTGGTTATATATAGCTCAGGTATACCCTACAGTATTCTAACAAAATATAATGTCACAACATATGCGACAACATATCAACACAAAGGGGTTCTAACGTGTACATGCTAAATCGAACGAATCATCAACACCAGTCTCTAAAAATATAATAACATGTTCATCACTATAAATATCAAAATAAAATTTAGACATAATACACTAGTCTAAAGAGTACAAATATGAGTTCTAATACAACGTCAAAACAAATTTATCACAATAAATTGACAAGAAACAATTATGAGAGGCAATACTAAATTTCGAAACGAATAACGAAACGAACAAATCAAAAACAAAAGAGTCTCGCTAAAAGAGTACGGAATCCGTACCTGGATTAAGCAATGTAATACCCAAAGTTTATTCCAAAAACCCGTTTAGACTCTCTCCGTTCAATCTAAATAATTAATAAGATTTTATTACAATCCAATCATTAATAACATAATACTATTAAATTTATTATTTAGAACTTTTATAACTATGTCGACAAAATTAATTAATTTAAATTAATATACATAACTGTCAATTTGATTCACTAATTCAATTTATACGCTTCATAAATCAAATACGTATTAAAATATAACATCTAAGTATATATATACAACTCATCCTACAAACAAACTTGATATATATATATATATATATATATATATATATATATATATATATATATATATATATATATACAAAGGAGATCAGGTCCGGACTCCCGGACGGGAGTAAAATCCGGACCTGATTTTTTTTGTTTTTTTTTTTTTTTTTTTTGTAGAACAACTAAAAAAAAAAAAAAAAAAATTTATGGAACTGAAATTTTTCCAAAATAAAGTGTTTTGGGTGTGTTTTTAACACCTACCCCAACCAATGTATGTACAGTCTGCCCAGACTGTACAGACATATTTCGTTATAGGCATCCAAATCACGCCCAAAACACTGTATTATGGAAAAATTTCAATTCCATAATTTTTTTTTTTTTTTTTTTGTTGTTTCAAAAAAAAAAAAGCAAAAAAAAAAAAAAAAAAAAAAGGTCCGTATTTTAGTAGAGTCCGGGATCCCGGACTGGATCCGGACTCTATATATATATATATATATATATATATATATAATTCTTATTATATTACAAAGTCAGTAGCTTTCAAATGCATCACGTTCACGTTTTGTTTTGTTTTTTGTTTTTTACAGGTTCAATATATATATAAATATAATCCAACTTAATGAATAATATATATTAATCACACGGATCCACATGCCTTCTATCTTTTTAACAACTTTGGCTTAATGATGATGGATGATATTCATGATACTTACACCATTATGAAACTCTCTGGTCCAGGATAATATTTATAATTATTTCATATCAGCTAAAAGAAACATAGCAATTATTCTCATTTATATACCATCCACATGTATATTACATAGAACTTACCCAAATTAAGTGAGATGATTGTGCTTCTATGATGCCCACAGAATAGTCTCTTCTCTATTGTTTAGTTGTGGCTGCGTTTCTTTTTCTTTTTCTCAGTTTAGACATTTACGTATCAAGGTAATGTCAAGTAAAATTAGCTTTACTTATCTATTTATTTATTAATTTATCTTTTAATTTTCTTAATTATAACATGATTTAATATTACAAAACACAGATTGGATCTAATTAAATTAAGCCCAACTTACCAACTTAATTTACCCAACACTTATTAAAACATTAGCCCACATAAATTAAATGACTAATTTGACCTAAATAAAAGATAAAGTACAATTAATATAATTTAAAACAAAATAATTTTTTTATTATTCAATACTTATTTATTTATTTATTTTACCGGGTATTACATCACTTACCCCTTAAAAAAAGATTTCGTCCCCGAAATCAAAAGAATAGAACGTACATACTTATCAAAAAGATGCATATACTCCGCTTGAATAGACTTCTCCATCTCCCAAGTGGCTTCCCGCTCCGAATGATTCCTCCACAAAACCTTAACAAACGGAATAGTTCCTCGTCATAATCCTTTCTTGGCGATCCAAAATCGTCTCAGCTTACTCATCACAAGTAAGATCCTCCCGAATCTTATCGAATGGATATTGCACCACGTGCAACAGATGATAATGATAACTTCTCAACACTGACACATAGAACACATTGTACACGTGAGCTAGCTGCGGAGGAAAAGCTAACCGATACGCAACTTCACCAACTTTCTCCAAAATCTTAAATGGGCCAATATAACGCGGACTAAGTTTCCCTTTCAACCCAAATCGTCGAATGCCCTTCCAAGAAGAAACTTTTTGTGACGCCCCCAAAATAGGTCCATTCCATCCAACCCATTTTGAGTCGCCAAATACATGGTACAGAAACAACCACAACTTTTACAACCCATAAACTGTGAGTTTGAATACAAACATTGTCATCTAGACAATATACATACCCAACTATATCCTCAATACAATTATTGATTTACTATTTTACAAAAATGGTGAGGACTACTAAACAACTCTCTCAAGGACCATCAATTCATACCCCGACTCGTACCCGCTATATTCTCGTCTCCTGAGAAGAAAAATGGAACAAAAAGGAAAAGGGTGAGCTCAACTAGCTCAGTAAAGAATATTATGACTAAGATAATATACAACAATTTATCGTTAGTCTTCAACAGGGAAAAATCTAATAGAATACAATAGACAACAAGTTTTAAATCAATATTCGCAGCGGAAAATATTAATTCATAGAAGAGTTACGTAGAGGATGAAATCTACTAATGTCTATGAATTCAACAGTCCATCAACTATATTTTTATCCCTGTAACATCAATCAGTACACATCTTTAATCAAATATTCATCCTTGCACTACAGGCCAAGGATATTCATCTGTTGGTCATGTTCATCTAAACACCTGTTCATCTTTGCACTACGGGCCAAAGATATTCATTAGAAATCATTCATCTTTGCACTACAGGCCAAAGATATTCAATAATAACATCCTTTAAGACTGAAGATGATAAAATATTTTTAAAGAAGCGAATCCAGTGAAACAAAATGACAAGGATTAAGGATTAAGGATTCGTACTTTGTTTTGTCCATGTCCACAAATACCTCAAAAATAATCATAGTGGTGTAAAATTCAAGAATGATCAAAACATGGATACAATCAAAGCTAGTATCTACAATAGATATTTTGGACGAAAAGAAAAAAAATAATTTTTCTGTGAATAGTGCCGTATACGTGAATAGTGCCGTATACGTGAATAGTACCGTATACGTGAATAGTAACTCCGGCACAAAAAGTTCCAAATTTGATAAAAACGTTCACCAATGTTTCGGCATAATGATATTGAAGAAAATAATATCATTTAAGAAGAAAATAACATCCCTTACCTCAAAATAGCCGTACTTCTGACTTAATTTCGGTATAGTGCTGACAGAAACTCGCACCGTATAGCAACACTCAAAGTATACTCACAAGAATACGCTCGATAATATAGAGAGAGAAAGAGAGAAAACTTTGTTTCTGGTGTGATTTTCAATTCTAACTTAGCCCTCTATTTATAGGAAAATGTTAGAACGCCAAAGGAGACTAAAATAATAAAATATTATTTTTTATTTATCAATTCTCTACGTATGCTCATTAAGACCAAGACAAGCCACCATCTTGGAAAAATTTCCAGCAGCCCTCATGCTAATTCCACCAACCAAAAAGTGGGTCCCGCCATAATTAATAAAAAAATCATTTTATTTTCCGAAACTTCAATAATTCGTAGAAAATAGCTCGTTTATCAGAAAAATTCGAAACTCGCAACTTTCCATGGGAAATTCCATTCTCTACAACTTTGCAGAAGAAAATTTTTCCAAATTCCAAATAGAAATTGACCGAAATCCACAAACGGGCGATTTTACAGTCTATACTCAATTTTCCGTCAAAAATTATGTCCACCGACACACAAAACATGTGTTAAACATTTAATGCCACAAAATACTCTACCTTCTCATATACTCATATATCCCACATTCATTATAAAAATATCATCGTTAATATATTATTAAAATAATATATTTAAATGAATTATTTTATCAGAAAAGAATAAAATATTAATTTTCAACAATTGTCACAATAAAATTTTCTCCATCTATATCCACATAAAATAAATATTTTCTTTATCATAATAATCAATAATTAATTATTAAAAATAATATTACAGAATCACAGTACTGACAACCAGGCCGTTCCCAGGATAGAGGGGGCTTTCCAATAAGGATTTCTCCTTACTGGCGCGCAATTAGATGACCAAACCTCTCCTTGACAGAACTTTCTAGACATTGCCAATAATGTTATCTGATAATATTATTCAAATAATATGAATTATTGATCTGATAATGGAAAATACTGTGAAATGACAATTATTGAAACAATAATAATATAAATATCAACGCAGCAATTATTGAATCAATAAAGTAATGAACAGAAACTCCTGTAGCAATTATTAAGTAGTGCCTTCTTACGTAAGGATCAATAATTCAAAATACTGTGCAATACCGTGTGCCACTGTGCAACAACGCGTATTACTGTATTTTAACCACCGGGTATTCCAACAGTGTAAACGGTAACAACTACGCCGTTATTTTTAAACAACTTATATTTGTCGTTTTCTTCCTCCAATCGCTTTCCGTTATGGGGCCCACACATGGTTGCGCCGTCGTACGAATATTCCCCGACCAAACGAATATTCCCCGACAACAATGAATATTTTATAACCACTTGCTTATTTTGAAATGTTTGCGTATTTTACCCATAACTATCCACATTATTCAAATCAACCCTTACTATTCAAAATAATAATTAAAGGAAATTAAATTTCATTTATTAATTATTTGGGGTCTTACACTTTTAGAAACACATGCTCACCAGGTTCAAACTCTAAAGTCCTCTTATGCTTATCAGCATAACTCTTCTGCCGTGATCGAGCCGACTTCAATTTCTCCTTAGCCACCGCTACTTTATCTGTAGTGATTTGAACTAAAGTCCTCATATGCTTATCATATGACTCGAGAATTATCCTTGTTTGACCCAATAGACCCCAAAAAAAAATAAGAAGATTGCTATCATGTTCTTTCCAATTGTGAGTCTTCTCTTACCATATAATTATCTCCATTGTCTCCAATTGAGAATTATATTTCAACCAAAAGATTATATAGGTAGTGCTCATAAATATAATCGATCAGCAAGTGGAAGTGCACATCTCTGTCTTATGATAATACGAAGTCGTATGTCATTAATTATCTTGTATGATAGTGGCAAAACACCCTTCCAAAGTTGGGTTTACCTCACCCAATTCGGTTCACCAAAATCAACGGTTAAATGACGTATAAAATACAACACACTCATCTAAAAATCTCAATAAAATTATTTCCATACTGTTTAGGGGAAACCTCAATAACTATAGACTATCATTTTATTCCCCTGTTACCCTCGCTCGACCCAGTTACACTCTTATTACCTGAAAGGAATTGTGAAGCAAAAGGGTGAGCACAACTAGCCCAGTAAAGAATATCATGACTAAAGATAATTAAATTATCAATAACCTTTGTCAGTAATAAATCAGAGATTTAGAACATATGGTAGATGATAAAAAAAATTACCCATAGTTGCCGCGAAACGAGCAATCCATTAGAAGAGTCAAATAGACCGTATAGTCTATTATCTTCTCCATGTTAAAAGTTCACCAATAATTTTTTATCCCTGTAACATCAATCAACAGTTCTTGTCCACAATCTTGTGAATAACTCATAATCATAATTGAGATTCTAAATTCCTCTTCGCATGCAGGACGAATTAAGATAATTTTCATCACCTATCTTTACCTGAAATATCAAAGATCATGGTTATACCAAATCACAGTTCATGTTCATAATCATACTAATAATTAAATTCATCTTTGCACTACGGGCCAAAGATATTCATCAACAGTTCATCTTTACACTACATGCCAAAGATATTAATATCTCAAGGAAATATATAATCATTTCAGAATTTATATAAACAATAATTATAACCATGTTGATCAATTCACCTTTTCACATAAGCTAAAGATATTCAATTATAAATTCAATGGTCATGATCATACCAGTTAACAATTCATCTTTGCACAACTGGCCAAAGAGAACCCATAGTTACGATCATACAAATAATCTACTCATCTTTACACTCAAGTGAAAGAGAAATTTCATCACCAGGATTATAAAAATATTATATATGATAATAAAAATAATATTAATCAAAACATGGATTTAATTTCAAGAGTAAGATTCATAAATCAACGATAATTTGGTCAGAAAAAAAACTAATTTTGTCGTGAATAGTACCTTGTATTCGTACATAGTACCATATACGTGAATAGTGTTATATACATAAATAGTGCCGTATACGCGACTAGTGCCGTATACGTGAATAGTAACCCTGACACGAAAAGGTAAAAATTCATAATAAAATTCATACCAATATTTCAGTATAATAATATTAAAAGAAATAACATCATTTACGAAAAAAATAACATACCTTACCTCAAAAGAACAGTACTTCTGACTGAAATATCAGATATAATACTGAAGGAAACTTGTATTGAATAACAACACTAAAAGTATAGAAATACTTACAAAAATACGCTCGATATTATAGAGAGAGAAAATTTCAGATTCTGGTGTGATTTTCAATTCTAACCTAAGCACCTTATTTATAGGAAAATGCTTAGAACACCAAAGTAGAAAATTTAATAAAATATTATTATTTATAAAAATTTCCTACGCCCATCAGATTTCAACATTTACCACATGAAAAAGGACAAGTGTAGGGCCCACCAACATGAAAAATATGTTTTTAGCATTTATTGTAACAAAATCAATTCAGACCCAATATTCCGGAACTTCAATATTTCATAATAAATAGCCATTTTATCAAAAAAAAATTGAATCTCATGTCAATTCCATAGAAAATTTAATTCTCTACAACTTTGTAGAAGAATTTATTTCCAAATTCTAAAGGAAAAATGACCGAAATCCACATACGGATGATCTTGCAAGCTATAATCAAATTTTAGTCAAAAATGGGACCCACCAACATATTTAACGTATTTTTTGTAACAAAAATACTCCGGACCCAATTTGCTCTCTTCCTCCTCATTAATTCATATATCGTGCATTCATTGTAAAAATATCACCGTTATTAGATTATTATATTATTACATCATACACTTATAATGTAATATTACAATAATATATCTGAATGAATTATTTTATCGAATAAGATAAAATATCTACTCTTAATAATCGTCTCTTTAAAAATTTCTCCATTGAATAAATATTTTCTTATCATTTTTATCAATAAATAATTATTCACAAATAATAATACAGAATCACAATAATGACAACCAGGTCGTTCACAGGAAAGAGGGGGCTTTCCGATAAGAATTTCTCCTTATTGGCGCGCAATTAAATAATATAACCTCTTTCCTCGACAAATTTTTTTAGACATTGTCAATAATGTTATCTAATAATAATATTCAAATAATATGAATTATTGGTTTGATAATGTAAAATAATGTGCAGTGATAATTATTGAAACAACAATAATATAAAATAAGGTACAATATTGTGTGCTACTGTGCAACAACGCGTATTACTTTACTTTAACCACCGGGTATTTCAACAGTGTTAACGGTAACAACTACACCGTTATTTTTAGAAAATTCATTATTGTCGTTTTTTTCCTCCGACAATTTTTCGTTACAGGGCCCACAAATGGCTGCGTCATCGTACGAATATTCCCCGACAACAATGCATATTTTATAATCACTTGCTTATTTTGTAAACTTTACATATATCACCCTTAACTTTAACGTTTTATCAATTTAACCATTTACTGAATAATAATTATAAGAAAAAATTGAATACTTTTTGTGACAACCCCAAAATAGGTCCATTTCACCCAACCTATTCTGAGTCGCCAAATACATGGTACAAAAAACAACTACAACTTTATTACAACAATTATTGTACAAAATACAACACATATGCTGTGAGTTTGGATACAAATATATACCAACTGTGACTCGTGTCCCAACTGTAATGTGACAAATGTCCCATCAGTGGACAACACCTCACAGTGATACCTACATAAAGGTATAGTTAAAAACTGTTTTAGAAATTAGAATCTTTGGGAGGTGCTCAAGGAAACCTTCGTACATGGGAGGCCATGCATCTAGGTTATGATAGATATCATATGACCACAGAATTATCCTTGGTTGACCCAATAGACCCCAAAAAAAATGAGAAGATTACTATCATATTCTTTCCAATGGTGAGTCTTCTCTTGACATATCATTATCTCCACTGTCTCTAATTAAGAGTTATACGTCAACCAAACACCAAGATTATATAGGTATTGCTCGTAGATATACTCAGCAAGTGGATGAGCACAACCCTGTCTTATGATGACACGAGGTTGTATGTCATTAGACATCTTGTATGATAGTGGCAAAACACCCTTCCAACGTTGGGTTCGCCTCACCCTATTTGATTCACCAAATATAACTACTAAATGATGTATACAACACCTTTCTATACTGCTTAGGGAGAACCTCCACAGCTAGAGACCACCGTTCTATTCCCCTGTTACCCTCTATCGACCCAGCTACACTCTTATTACCTGAAAGGAATCGTGAAACAAAAGGGTGAGCACAACTAGCTTAGTAAAGAATATCATGACTAAAGATAATTAAATTATCAATAGAATTCATCAGTAATAAATCAGAGATTTAGAACATATGGTAGATGATAAAACTTTTCAACCATAGTTGCAGCGAAACGAGCAATCCATTAGAAGAGTCAAATAGACCATAAAGTATATTATCTTCTCCATGTTAAAAGTCCATCAACAATGTTTTATCCCTGTAATATAAATCAATAGTTCATTTCCATAATCATATGAATAACTCATAATCATAATTGTGATTCTAAATTCCTCTTCTCATTCAGGACGAAGATAATTTTCATCACCTGTCTTTACCTGAAACATCAAAGATCATGGTTATACCAAATCACAGTTCCTGTTCATAATCATACTAATAAATTCATCTTTGTACTACGGGCCAAAGATATTCATTAACAGTTCATCTTTGCACTACAGGCCAAAGATATTCAACAACAGATCATCTTTGCACTATGGGCCAAAGATATTCAACAACAGGTCATCTTTGCACTACAAGCCAAAGATATTCATCAACAGTTCATCTTTGCAATACATGCCAAAGATATTCATCAACAGTTCATATTTGCACTACATGCCAAATATATTAATATCTCAAAGAAATATATAATCATTTCAAAATCTATATAAACCATAATTATAACCATGTTGGTTAATTCACCTTTGCACTTAAGCTAAAAATATTCAATTGTAAATTCAATGGTCATGATCATACCAGTCAACGATTCAACTTTGCACTACTGGCCAAAGAGAACCCATAGTCATGATCATACCAATAATCTACCCATCTTTACACTCAAGTCAAAGAGAAATTTCTTCACCATAATTATAAAAATGTTATATATGATAATAAAAATAATATGATCAACAACTGTATTTAATTTCAAGAGTAAGATTCATAAATCAACGATAATTTGGTCAGAAAAAGAAACCAATTTTGTCATAAATAGTACCCGTGAATAGTAACACGTGAATAGTAACTCATGAATAGTAACTTATGAATAGTAATTCGTGAATAGTAACTCGTGAATAGTAACTCATGAATAGTAACTCGTGAATATTACTCTGTATTCGTACATAGTACCGTATACATAAATAATGTCATATACGTAAATAATGTCATATACATGAATTGTGTCGTATACATGAATAGTAACCCCGACTCAAAAAGGTAAAAATTCCACAATAAGATCTATACCAAATATGTCAGTATAATGATATTGAAAGAATAACATCATTATGAAGAATATAACATCCCTTAATCTCCCTTACTATCCCTTACCTCAAAGAGCAGTATTTCTGACTAGATATCGGATATGACGCTGAAGGAACTTGCACTGATGAATAGCAACTCACCAAGTATCTAAATACTCACAAAATACGCTCGATAATATAGAGAGAGAAAGAGAAAAAACTTATGAATTCTGGTGTGATTTTCAATTCTAACTTAGCCCTCTATTTAAGAAAAATGTTAGCACGCCGAAGCAGACTTGACCTGTAACCTGATGGCTTTACCTGCTACTATTCCACCCACCAAAAATCAGCCATCTTCCCCAACAACCAAAAGTGGGGCCCACCCATTTCTAGAATTTTCTACCAAAATTATTTATAAACCTAATTTCCGAATCAGTCACCTCTTAAAATTCATAACAAATCATTTGTTCATTTTTAACGGTTCAAAATTTGTGAACATATACTCAACATATATATGTATAACATATCCAAAAATCACAACGATCCAACGGTCAGATTAAAAATTATAACTCATACAATAAAGCTGTAAGAACACTGATTTGATCTTTTAATACCTCTAATCCGACAAAATACTGATAAAATACCTCAACATTAATTCTTTCATTTATAACCACATAAATAAATCCATCATTTATATCCACATCAAATAAATATTTCATTATCATATAAATTAATAATTAATTATTCATAAATAATATTACAGAATCACAATAATGACAACCAGACAGTTCCCAGGAAAGAGGGGGCTTTCCGATAAGGATTTCTCCTTACTGGCGCGCAATTAGGTGACCAAACCTCTCCTTGACAGAACTTTCTAGAAATTGCCAATAATGCTATCTAATAATATTATTCAAATAATATGAATTATTGATCTGATAATGGAGATACTGTGCAGTGATAATTATTGAAACAACAATAATATAAAATATCAACGCAACAATTATTGATTCAATAAAATAAAATATTGAACAGTAATTACTATAACAATTATTGAGTAGTGCCTTTTCACGTAAGGATTAATAATTCAACAATATTGTGCAATACCGTGTGCTACTGTGCAACCACGCATATTACTGTATTTTAACCACCGGGTATTCCAACAGTGTTAACGGTAACAACTACGCCGTTATTTATAAAAACTCAAATTTGTCATTTTCTTCATCCGACAATTATTCTGTTATGGGGCCCACAACTAGCTGCGCCGTCGTACAAATATTCCCTGACAGAAAAAATATTCCACGACCAAACGAATATTCCCCGACAACAATGAGTATTTTATAACCACTTGCGTATTTTGAAAAATTTCATATATTACCCTTAACTTTAACTTGTTATCAATTTAACCATTTACTAAATAGAAAAATTGAATACTTTTATTTCATAAAATTCGGGGTCTTACACTTTTATTTCATAAAATTCGGGGTTTTAGACGTACTTTCTCTCATTCGGGTACGTCCCAAGAGATTCTCACTCTTAGTATTAATAGTTTTTAACTTCTCATAAAGGGGTAATGATGGAATTTAACACAGATTTTAATTATTAAATGATAGTATTAAATGACTTTCTTAATTCATGTGTAAAAATCTTAAACAACACTTAATTAGGAATGGATAGAGTATATTTTAGTGGGTCTCATCCCTTGAATTCAGTGCCCAACACTTGGGTTCCGTACTTAGCATGTGCCCTTAGGACACATGTTAAGAGGACCCATAATAATATTAATGCGCCTGACATGTCTTTGCAAAAGACCATTATATAGAAATAGTGATTTATGATTACATATTACTGTAACATGATTTATGATTTCAAATTTAGATCAATAATCAATAACTATATATAACAATTTAAAAAAAATCTTAAACTGAATTAATTTGGTTGGCCATCAATATATAAGTTTTAGTTTCAATTTTTTTTATATCAAGGTTGGACTAGTCCAGAGACCCATCAGGTTAGACTAGCCCAAATATATATGTTGAGATGTGATTATTTAGGTCTAGCTAAAGTGTAATCCAATTTATTTAATAGTCCGAATCTGGTATTGACACATATATATTTATTTTGATAGTTTAATAAAATAGTGGAAGAGTCTTTATTAAAGTAAGATTATGTTTTCTTATTTGGTGGGATAAAGAGATCTAATTTGGGAATGAATCGATCCGTCATTAATTGCAGTTATAAGGTGATTCTAAAAAGGACTCCTACAACTAACTGGATTCAGGTGGACATGCATGACAACTATAAATACAATAATAAACAAGGTTTCGGGGGAGAACATAATAACATATGACACAAATAAACAATTTGTACTCACGTTATTATTTTATAGTGGATTTCTTACGTAAATATTTTTGTCCATATTTTATATATCTTAAAATAATGTGTGTATGTTTATCTGTGTTTATTTCGTGACTTTGATTTCACAACGATACAATCAACTACTACATCAACTGTTAGAACTGTTTGTGAGACCCCGAATTTTTATGAAATAAAAGTATTCAATTTTTTTATTTTAGTAAACAGTTAAATTGATAAAAGTTTAAAGTTAAGGGTAATATGTGAATTTTTTTTTGCAAAGTAAGCAAGTTGATATAAAATATTCGTTGTGACGGGGAATATTCGATTAGTCTGGAAATATCCATACGATGGTACAATCATTGGTGGACCTCACAACGGAATTATTGTCGGATTGAGAAAACAACAAAAATATTTTTATGAAAATAACGGCGGAAGTTTTACCGTTAACTGTTGAAACACCCGGTGTTAAAAGTACAGTAATACACGTGGTTGCATAGTAGTATACGGTATTGATTATTGATCTTTATGTGATAAGTCACTCAGTTTTATTTTATTGGTATTATTAATGTAATAAAACAGAAAAGTTTTTTATATAAAACAGAATACTTTAATAAAGTTATTCGTTTTATTAGGCTAATAGTAAAATCTTTTTATATAAAACAGAATACTTTTATAAAGTTATCTGTTTTATTAGATAATAATTAGAATATATTATATTTTATTATGCATAGTATTTGCATAGTACCGGCATAGTGTTTGCATAGTAAAATCTTTTATAAAGTTATTCATTTTATTAGATTATAAATAGAATATATTATATTTTATTTAAAAGAATTTGCTTTAAATATGGACCGTCAGATTAAAGTAAATTAATCTGGACCGTTCATGAGTTAGTTATTATGCAGTCCATTTTTCTATAAATAGAAGCTCATTTCTTTATTATTTCTTACGAATTCACTGAAACTCTAGAGAGATAAACTATAGGGAGAAAGAAGAAAAGTATTTTGTTACTTCACTACTCATATATCATGTACTCTTCTTCTTAAGGTAGAGGATATTATTTGTTGTACTCATAAAGGGTATTATTTCTTTTGTATTCATGAAGAGAACTTCTGTTATTCCATTATTTATTATTCTTTTGGAATAACCTGTATATGCGGGCTACCCTATACTTGGTGATATTCTTCTGTTATTCCATTCATTATTATTCTGTTGGAATATCATGTCTATGCGTTTTACGCCGGACCTGGTTCCATTCTTTATTATTCTGTTGGAATATCCTGTCTGTGCGTTTTACGCCGGACCTGGTTTGTTTATTTATTATTCTGTTGGAATATCCTGTCAGTGCGTATTACGCCTGACCTAGTTCCGTTATTTAGTATTCTATTGGAATAACCTATTTATGCGAAGTACCGCATGCATGGTGATTTCTGTTTTTATTCCATTCTTTATTATTCTGTTGGAACATCCTGTCGGTGCGAATTTCGCCTGACCTGGTTCCGTTATTATTATTCTGTTGGAATAACCTGTCTATGCGAAGTACCGCATGTATGGTGATTTCTTTTGTTATTCCATTCTTTATTATACTCAATTGGTTAAAGTTTTGACTTCTATACTCCATGAAATTAGTGGAATATCCTTGATATTTGCGCTTCATCAAGTATCTTTTCATGGAAATATTCTTCTGAACATTCTTGAATGTTACTCCACAAAAAAGTATCATGTTGACAATTTGGACGTTATTAGTTTCTGGATAAATTAATTCTTGAACTTGTTTTATTGAATTCTTATATCATTGTCATCATTCTCATGTTTATATTATGTTGAAAGGCATATGTGGCCTGTAGTGCATTGATGGACTTGGTATGATTATGACCAGGGATTATTCGGTATAATCATGACCGTAATGTTACAAATGATGTGGAAAAAGTCATTTGTGGCTTGTAGTGCATAGATGGACTTGGTATGATTATGACCAGAGATTATTCGGTATAATCATGACCGTAATGTTACAAATGATGTGGGGGAAAAAATCCTTATTGGCCCGTAGTGCATTGATGGACAATTTTTGGTATGATTATGGCTATGGATTCTCTTCGGCCAAGGGTAGAAAGATGAATTATTTTATGGCATGATCAGGACCGTTGATGAAAACACGATTATCTTTGGCCCGTAGTGCATGGATAATTCGTGGTCGTGATACTAATAAATATCCTTGGCCTGTAGTGCAGGGATGATTCGATGATGTGGATTAATTGTTGAGCTGAGTCTCAACGATGAAATATAAATTCATGGATGTGATATTAACGAATATCCTTGGCCGTAGTGCAGGGGTAATTCAATGATGTGGATTATTTATTAAGCTGAGTCTCAGCGATAAAATATTTATTATACACTTTTAATTCGTAGAAGATAGTAGATACCATGCTCTATTTGACTCTTCTAAAATACAGTTGTATGTCTTTGGTATGTAGTGCAAAGATGAATTGTTAATGAATATATTTGGCTGTAGTGCAAAGACGAATTTATTAGTATGATTATGAGCAGGAATTCTGATTTGGTATAACCATGATTTTTGATGTTTCAGGTGAAGATAGGTGATGAAAATTATCTTCGTCCTGATTGCGAAGAGGAATTTAGAACTACAATTATGATTATAAGTTATTCATATGATTGTGGACAGGAACTGTTGATTTATTTTACATGGATAAAATATTTTTGGTGGACTTTTAACATAGAGAATATAATAGACCTTATTGTCTATTTGACTCTTCTAATGGATTGCTCGTTCCGCTGCAACTATGGTTGAAAAGTTTTATCATCTACCATATATTCTAAATCTCTGATTTATTATTGATGAAAGCTATTGAAAATTTAATTATCTTTAGTCATGATATTCTTTACTGGGCTAGTTGTGCTCACCCTTTCTGCTTCACAATTCCTTTCAGGTAATAAGAGTGTTGCCGTAAGAGTGTTGCCGGGTTGAGCGGGGATAATAGGGGAATAGAACGGTGGTCTTTAGCTATGGAGGTTCTCCCTAAACAGTATAGAAAAGTGTGTTGTATTCTATATATCATTTAGTAGTTATATTTGGTGAATCAAATAGGGTGAGGCGAACCCAACTTTGGAAGGGTGTTTTGCCACTATCATACAAGATGTCTAATGACATATAACCTCGTGTTCTCATAAGATATGGTTGTGCACATCCACTTGCTGAATATATCTACGAGCACTACCTATATGATCTTGGGGTTTATGTGAAATATAATTTTCACTTGGAGACAACGGAGATATTTATATGTCAAGAGAAGACTCACCATTGGAAAGTAGATGATAGTAATCTTCTTATTTTTCTTTGGGGACTTTTGGGACAACCAAGGATAATTCTGTGGACATATGATATCTATCATAACCTAGACGCATGGCCTCCCATGTACGAAGGTTTCTTTGAGCACTTCCCAAATATTTTAATTTCTAAAACAGTTTTTGACTATACTTTTATGTAAAGTATCATTGTAAGGCTGTGGTCGAGCATGAGAGTTACATACATTTGTATTAAAACTCATAGTTAACTGTGGTCGTATTCTATACGACAGCTCAACAGTTTTATAAATGAAGTTGTATTTGAATTTTTTACCATGTATCTGGCGACTCAGAATGGGTGATGTATACCTAATTTTGGGGGCGTCACACTGTTTTAGCTGGATAATATACTTTTTAGTCATTGTACTAGGACTCGATTTTCATTGTGGTTACCAAATTTTTTTTTGTTACAATCGCGTAACTATACTCTAAAATAATTACCAAATGGTCGTTATTTATGATTTTCATCCAAAAAAATGAACGGAATGCTAACTATGCATATTGGCATCTCTTTTTTACTGACGTGGAGCACAAAAATACAAGGAGGACGATTAAGTGGCATCATGTATGTGTATGTATACATATCGTGGTTCAGGCACAAACAACCAAAACTAATAATTCCAATAATAATAATAATAATAATAATTTCAAAATAATAATAATAATAATATTATTAATAATAATAATATTTTTTTACAAAATAATAATAATTTCAAAGTAATAATAATAATAATTTTTAAATAATAATAATAATAAAAATAATAATTTTTTGAAATTTAAAATTTTTAAAAAAATTATATAAACTATAAAAATATTTTTATATGAATAATCGTGCTAATTGTCCTTGCATAGAGTTAGTTGGTTCAAAATAATAATAATAATAATTTCAAAATAATAATAATAATAACAATAGTAATAATAATTTTTAAATAATAATAATAATAATTTTTAAATAATAATAATAATAATAATTTCAAAATAATAATAATAATTTTAAAATAATAATAATAATTTTAAAATAATATTAATAATTTTAAAATAATATTAATAATAATTTCAAAATAATAATAATAATTGTTATTATTTTAAAATTATTATTATTTGAAATTATTAATATTAATATTATTATTATTTAAAAATTATTATTATTATTATTATTTTGAAATTATTATTGTTATTTAAAAATTATTATTATTATTATTATTTAAAAAATATTATTATTATTGTTATTTAAAAATTATTATTATTATTTTAAAATTATTATTATTATTATTATTTTGAACTAACTAAATCTATGCAGGGACAATTAGCATGGTTATTCATATAAAAATATTTTTATTATTTATATAATTTTTTTTAATTTTTAATTTTTTTAAAATTATTATTATTATTTAAAAATTATTATTATTATTACTATTATTATTATTTTGAAATTATTGTTATTATTATTATTATTATTATTTTCAGATAATAAATTTTACTATTCCACTTTGTTTAAAGATAACAGAGAAGTGATATGGCAACACTCTGCTCCACGTCAGCAAAAAAAACGGATCAATAACAGTTATTATTCCGTCCGTTTATTTGGACTGAAATCATAACTAATGACCATTTAGTAATTATTTTAGAGTATAGTTACGCGATTGTAACAAAAAAAATCGATAACCACAATAAAAATTGGGCACTAGTACAGTGACCAAAAAATCAATTATCCCCTATTTTGACTTACTGTTTTGGTGATTTCGTTATGTGTACAAAATTTGGCGTTAACAATATATATATATATGTATATGTATATTTATATAATCTAAATGAGAATCCTACAATTGAATTAAATTTATTGATCATAAAAATAGTAGTAGATAACTACAAAAAATAACAAATCTAAATTAAAATGAATTCCAATCACCAAGAAAAAAAAGAGAGAAGAAAACATCTTCCACCACATAAAAGAAACATATAAAAAAGCAAATTCCTGCCTCGCAGCGGTTGCAAGCATGTTATGATTTGATGTTCCAAAATTACATTATTCGAGTTCCATGTTAGTTTTACCATGACATCAATTCGATATTGTTGTACATGCCAGCTCAAACTTGAGCCCAACCAAAATAATTGTCAACTGGGTTACAGCAAGATATTATTTACCAAATCCCAACTGTTCCCTCATTTCAAAATGAGAAGATGGAGTCATATTTTTGGAATGGAGGATATATTATAATTTATGGGGAAATATTGTGCCGTTTTTATTTGTGATGGATTATATGTTATAAATTATTCAAATAAGAAAATGATATTTCTTATTTAAAAAAGAATTATTAAAATGTAGTTATTAAAAAGAAGTTATTGGTAGTTATTTTCTATTATAAATATATGAATTTTCATATTATTATGTATGCTGATTTTTGTTGTTAAAACTTCTTATTTTCTCTCTAAAATTATCAAATTCTTATCTCTCATATTCCTACTTTGAAGTTTTTCATTTTTTGCTAAGTGCAAAACTTCTCAAGACTTGTCATATCCACTAAAGGCTATTTGCATTCATCCTATAACAATCTCAAGAAGGAGAGGGAGCAAATATTGCTTTTAGGAAAGCGATTTTACGCGTTTCAAGCCATTTTCTAATTTAAGTTTACTTGTGTTCTTGGTTCTTTTATCGATTTCCTTATTTCCATATTTTCCTAACAATCTAAAAGCAATATATTTTTCCCTTGCTATTTAAAAACACCACTCAAACACCATGGAATCCTCAAACACCATCAAACTCAAAAACCAAGATTTTGTTCGCCTTGATCGTTTTGATGGAACCAACTTCACAAGATGGAAGGACAAATTGATTTTCATGCTTACCGCCCTAAAAATCTTCTATGTTCTTGACCAAAACCTTCCTCCCATTCCTCCACCAAAAAATGATGATTCAACCGAATTGAAAGCACAAAGACAAAAAAGACAGGAAGATGAAGTCATGTGTCGTGGACATATTCTTAATTCACTTAGGGATCACCTATATGATCTCTACACGGTGGAGCCTTCTGCCGCAAAAATTTGGAAGGTTTTAGAATTTAAATATAAGGCCGAAGAAGAAGGTACGAAAAAATTTCTTATAACAAAAAATTTTGTAATGAAATTTGTTGATAACTTGCCTATTTTAGTGCAAGTACATGAGTTGCAAGTCATTGTAAATCAATTGAGAGCAGCGGAGATTGAACTTCCTGAACCATTTCAAGTAGGAGCAATAGTGGCGAAATTGCCTCCATCTTAAAAAGGTTATAGAAAAAAAAATTCTTCCTGATTCCAAGGAGTACACTTTGGAAGATATTCAAAAATATCTTCGAATCGAAGAGTTGACGAGGGTGAGATATGAGAATGAAAATTCTTATGATGGCAATAATAAGGCCAATGTTGTGAATAAGCCCTCCAATAATTTTAATAAAAGAAAAAATGGCAAAAGAAATATTTTAGGTCCTAAAAAGGATCAAGGAAAATTCAAGAAGTCTAAGAATGGAGGATGCTTTGTGTGTGGCAAATCAGGACACTATGCAAGAGAATGTATTTAAGAAGACTCAAAAAGCAGAGATTAATTCCTTGAAGGAGAGTGATGATATTGTTGCTACTGTGAGTGAAATCAATGCTATTCAAGAAAAAGTAACCGGTTGGTGGTATGACACATGTGCAACAGTCCATGTGTATTATGATAAATCCTTTTTTAAGACCTATAAGCATATTGATGATGGGCAAGAAACTCAAATGAAAAATGAGAAGAGGTCTAAAGTGATAGGAAAAGGAAATGTTGAACTTGTCTTTACTTTAGGCAAGAAAGTGACTCTCACCAATGTTCTTCATGTTCCAAATATGAATAGGAATCTTATTAGTGGGGATCTTTTGGGCAAATCGGATATTAAATCTGTATTCGAATTGGGAAAGTTAATCTTGTCCTTAAATGGTAATTTTGTTGGAAAAGGCTATTCTAGTGATGGAATGGTCAAACTCTTAATTGTATCTAATGATTCTATTAATAATAAGAATAATGATTCTGTTTATATGATTGACTCAATTTCTTTATGGCATAATAGACTTGCACATGTAGGTTTAAGTACTATGAAAAGAATGGTTAAAAATGGTTTGATATCTTGTAATGTAAATGACTTTAAGAAATGTGAGTTATGTGTTAAATCAAAGATGATAAAGAAGCCATTTAAAAGTGTTGAAAGAAACACAAGTTTATTAGAATTAGTACATTCTGACATTTGTGAATTAAATGGCATGTTAACTAGAAGTGGCAATAGGTATTTTATAACATTTATTGATGATAGTTCTAGATATACTTATGTATATTTGTTAAAACATAAAAATGAGGCATTTTGTGTGTTTAAGAACTATAAAGCAGAAGTTAAGAATCAGTTGGGAAAGAAAATTAAAATACTTAGAAGTGATAGAAGAGATGAATACTTTCCTAATGAATTTAATGCATTTTATGAAGAAAATGGCATAATTCATTAATGTACTGCTCCACGAACACCAAAACAAAAAGGATTAGCCGAAAGACGTAATAGAATTTATTTGGAAATGGTTAATGCTATGTTATTGCATGCTGAATTACCTTTTAATTTGTGGGGTGAAGCTTTACTTTCTACTTGTCATATACTAAATAGGATTCCTATGAAAAGAAATCATATGTCTCTATATGAGTTATGGAAGGGATGAAAATCCAACATTGGATATTTTAAAGTGTAGGGGAGTCTTTCATATTGCAAAAACAATGATCCAAAGAGGACCAAGTTGGGGCCTAGAGGCATCAAATGTGCTTTTGTAGGCTATGCATCGCATAGTAAAGCATATCGACTCTTAAATTTAGAGTCAAATGTCATTATTGAATCCAGAGATATTGAATTCTTTGAACAATTATTAACTAAAGGTAATAGGTTTCAAAACCCACCTAGTGGTGAAGCACTAGGAGAACCATCTCAAGAGATTGTTGAGAAACCTAGTTCACAAATGATTTGTAACGCCCCCAAAATAAGTATACATCACCCATTCTGAGTCGCCAAATACATGATACATAACTTAAATACAAACTTCATTTATACAATACAACCAAAAAGCGTAGCTGAGAGTTTTTACACGAATATTGTCTTCTAGACAATATCCAAACTTAATGGAGTCCTCATTACATTTATTATCACACTATTTTATAGAATAGTGAGAACTACTATAGCCACCATCCTGGACCTTCACTCCATTCTCCGACTCGTCCCAGCTATATTCTCATTTTCTGAAAAGAACAATGAAAGCAAAGAGTGAGCTCAACTAGCCCAGTAAGAAATATTATGACTAAGATAATGCAGAATAAACAACAAGTTTAACTGCAGCGGAACAAGCAAACCATTAAAAGAGTCAAGTAGAGCATGATATCTACTATCTTTTATGATTTAAAAAGTTTATCATTAATTTATCACTGAGACTCAGCTCAATAAATAATCCACATCACTGAATTATCCATGCACTACGGGGCAAGGATATTCATTAGTATCACGTCCAGGAATTATCCATGCACTACGGGCCAAGAATATTTGTGTTATCACCAATGGTCATGATCATGCCAACAACTGTTCATCAATGTACTACGGGCCAATGAGGACTTTTACCACATAATTTGTAACATTACAGGTCATGATTATACCGAATAATTCCTGGTCATAATCATACCAATCGATCAACAGTCCATTTATGCACTACGGGCCAAAGATGACTTTCATCACAAAATAAGCATGAGGATGATGACAATGATATAAAAAAATTCAATTAAATAAGAGCAAGGATAAATTTTAAATATTTATAATTTAATTTATCCTGAATTTAATAATGTCCAAATTGTCAATATGATACTGCTTTGTGGAGTAAAATTCAAGAATAATATTGTACCAAAAATGATTTGGACCGAAAACCGAAAAAGAATTAATTTTTGTCATAAATAGTACCCCGGGTGAATAGTACCCGAGTGAATAGTATCCCGTGAATAGTATTTTGGGAATAGTACCCCGTGAATAGTACTCCGACATGAAAAGATTAAAAATTATCAACAATGCTCAGAATAATATTTCTATGAAATGATACTAGATGAAGCGCAAATTTAAAGGATATTCTACTAATTTCAAGGAGTATAGAAGCCATACTTTAACAAAATGAGTGTAGAATTCAGAATCTGAAACGAAATAATATTATTTACATATTATAGAGTATGGAAGAAAATATTAATTTCATACAAATATTGAACAAAAATAATATCCCTTAACTTAAAAAGGAGAGTATTCCAACTGGTATAGCGGGAATATTCTTGAAGAAAACTTATACTGTTTTCTACGCACAAAGCTCCCTTAAACTCTAAAGAAATACACCCAATATTATAGAAAAAGAATTTTCTAATTCTGGTGTGATTTTTAATTCTAAACTAAGCATCCTATTTATAGGAGAATGAAATGATACTATTTAAAAATTTTATTCACGGACTGCACAGTGACAATCACGGGCGCACAGAAAAATCGGCTTAAAACTTTCTAATTTTACTATGCAAATACTATGCATAATAAAATATAATATATTCTATATATATATAAATTAAAACTGAGATAACTTCTACCGACAGTTTTGAAAAATGGGTAAGTGGGGGTCCAAATAATAAGCCAAATTTACAACAAATTAATACTTCATAAAAATCTTCTTAATATTTTTTAACAACATTTATTCATCAATAATATAACTTGCAATATTAACAACCAGATCATTCTCAAGAAAGAGGGGGCTTTCCGATAGGGATTTCTCCCTATTGGCGCACAATTAGGTGACCAAACCCCTTTACTCGACAAAATTTTCTAGACATTGTCAATAATACAAATAATAATATGAATAACTTGTCATCTCAATTATTGATTTAACAATATAAAATATTGTGCAGATAATTTTGTGACAATAATATAATCAATAATGTGAGATACTATGCAACAATTACTGTAGAAATAATTGAGTATAACTGAGTGACTTCTCACATAAGCATCAATAATCAATACGGTGTGCTACTATTCAACCACGCTTATTACTATCCTTTTATCACCGGGTATTTCAACAGTTAACAGTAAAACTTCTGCCGTTATTTTCATAAAAAGTTACTTTTGTCGTTTTCTAACTCCGACAGTAATTCCGTTGTGGGGTCCACCAATAATTGTGCCGTCGTACGAATATTCCCTGATAAAACGAATATTCCCCGACCAATCGAATAATTTATAACAACTTGCATACTTTGCAAAATTTATAAATATTATCCACAACTATAACATTATATTAAATCCACACCTTATTACTCAATTTTTTTAGAGAAAATTAAATCTTTATTCATAAAAGTTGGGGTCTTACATGATTGGTCAACAATCAAATGAACAAATGAAAAGTAAAAGGGTACAAAAAGCAAAATCTTTGGGACCGAATGAGATCGACTCTTAACATATTTCTTTTTACCTTGTAGAAGGTAATAGAGATGAAGTTGTGAGAACGATCCCTATATTTCTTCAAGTGGAAGATGACCCAAAGACGTTTAAAGAGGCTATGGCTTCTAGAGACGCAATTTTTTGGAAGGATGCCCTATTAGAGATGAAATGGATTCTATAATGTCAAACCATAGTTGGGAGCTTATTGATTTGCCTTCTGGTTCTAAATCTATTGGTTGTAAGTGGGTGTTTCATAGAAAGTATCATACCGATGGTACTTTGCACACCTACAAGGTTAGGTTAGTGGCCAAAGGCTTTCCACAAAAATAAGGTATTGACTATTTTGACACATATGCACCAGTAGCAAGAATAACTTCAATCCGAATAATGTTTGCATTAGCTTTAATTTATAACTTATATGTTCATCAAATGGATGTCAAAACGGCATTTCTTAATGGAGATCTCGATGAGGAGGTCTACATGGAACAACCAGAAGGGTTTGTCCTACCAAAAAATGAACATAAAGTTTGTAAATTAGTCAAGTCTTTATATGGTTTAAAACAAGCACCTAAACAATGGCTTGAGAAATTTGATAAAACAGTTTTATCATATGGCTTTAAACATAATGTAGCTGATAAATGTGTTTATATCAAAACTTGTGATAATTATGTGGTGTTAATTTGCTTGTATGTTGATGACATGTTAATTATAAGCAATCACATGGAAGGAGTTACAGAAACGAAGAGGTTTCTGTCTTCTACATTTAAGATGAAGGATATTGGACAAGTGGATACAATCATTGGTATCAAGAAAAAAAAGAAATAGTGGGGGATATGTATTGAGAAAGTGCTGAAAAAATTCAGTCACTTTAAATTTAAAGAAGTAAGTACTCCTTTTGATCCAAGTATCAAGTTAATCAAGAATGATGGAAGAGCAGTAGCTCAATTAGAGTTTTCTAGTGCTATTGGAAGTCTTATGTATGCAACGCAATGCACAAGACCGGATATAACATTTGCGGTTAGTAAACTAAGTAGATTTACCAGTAACCCAAGTATTGAGCATTGGAAGGCCATTGGGAGAGTTCTTGGATACCTTAAGAGAACTAAAGATTTAGGCCAACAATACTCAAAGTTCCTTGGTATATTAAAAGGATATACCGACGCTAGTTGGATATCGAGTTTGGGAGAAAATAAATCCACTACAGGTTGGGTGTTTACCTTAGGAGGAGGTGCAATTTCTTGGAAATCCAAGAAACAAACTTGTATAACACACTCAACTATGGAGTCAGAATTTGTAGCTTTAGCAGAAACTGGAAAAGAAGCTGAGTGGATGAGAGATTTTCTTATAGAAATTTCGTTGACTTTTAATAATATAAGTTTAGTCTCAATTCTTTGTGATAGTCAAGCCACTTTGGCTCGAGCATATAGTGAGATATACAATAGAAAGTCAAGATATATTAGTATTCGACATGATTATGTGAGGAAATTAATCAAGGATGGGATTATTTCGCTCACATATGTAAGATCTAGTGGGAATTTGGCCGATCCATTCACCAAACCTCTGTCGAGAGATATGGTGATAAAAACCTCAAATTTAATGGGGCTAAAACTCCTAAATTAATTCACCAATAACGACAACCCTACCTAACACTATGAAATGAGTAGTTTTAGGTTCAAAGGGTAACATCAAGTTATTGAAAAGTGAATGCTCAGTACTTAAACTAGTATGGCCACTTGAGATAAAGTACAACTGGTTGTCATAGTTGGAGGGTTGATATTTTATCTCTTAATGAAGTTCAGTTAGTGGAACAAGTGTCTAAAATATGGCAAAGACACTGAAAGAACCTCACCTATATGAACTTAGAAGTGGTGCCGCTTCGATTGAGATTTGGAGTTTATCTCATAAAAGTTTATCATGAATGTTGGATCAGTTCATGGCCTTACGAGAACTGAGCGTGTGATTGTGTGGAATATGAGAATTCTTTGTGTTTATGTGTGTGGTTATCGATATTGTCACAAAGAAAAAAAAGTTCAAAGCTTTCATGCTACTTGAGATTTTGACTTTGTTTTGTGACATTTACACTAAGGTAATATTCAAATCGAAAGATATATTACTGTATTCATAAACATAGTTTGATTTTTTGGAGAAATTTTTATATTTGAATAAGTGGGGGATTGTTATAAATTATTCAAATAAGAAAATGATATTTCTTATTTAAAAAATAGTTATTAGAATGTAGTTATTAAAAAGAAGTTATTGGTAGGTATTAGAAGTTATTGGTAGTTATTTTCTATTATAAATATATGAATTTTCATATTATTATGTATGCTGATTTTTGTTGTTAAAACTTCTTATTTTCTCTCTAAAATTATCAAATTCTTATCTCTCATATTCCTACTTTGAAGTTTTTTATTTTTTGCTAAGTGCAAAACTTGACAAGGCTTGTCATATTCACTACGGCTATTTGCATTCATCCTATAGCAACCTCAAGAAGGAGAGGGAGCAAATATTGCTTTTAGGAAAACGATTTTACGCGTTTCAAGTCATTTTTCTAATTTAAATTTATTTGTGTTCTTTGTGCTTTTATCGATTTCTTTATTTCCATATTTTCCTAACATTATATTGTTTCCCTAAATACACATTTAAGAATATAAATATCGTAATATTTATGATGGTAAATATATATTTGAAAATATTGGTGAAAGATTTAATGGAGGGATCCAACTCCAACTTGAACACTTCAAATATAAAAGAACTTAAACATTGTGAAGCTTTCTTTAGGCTCTTTTAACTTTTTATACTACACCAAGTCACCAAGTACAGTAGGTTATTAGCTATTGTTCTTTAGGCCCTATTTTTAATTAATTAATTTTTATTTATTTTCTACTATGATGTTTGATAAAATTAAATAATTAAGATCTGAATAGTTAGTGTATTTTAATGAATTATATCTGAATAGTTAGTGTGTTAGGCTCAAAAGAGTGTTTTATATCTCACAATTTGGACCTTAAAACCAATATTTTGGTCACTTGAAAAGCCAAATCAGGATTTTTGATCTCGTCACAATTGATATTCTAATGTTACTACGTCACATTCTGAAACAATCAAATTGTTTCATTTAAAACTAGTGTAATAACCCCTGCAAGACACGAGTTTTGTTTATTGACAATTGTGTTGAAAGTAATAATATTTGATCAAAATCTTGTATTGAAGACAAAAATTTATAATGAAATATAATTAATAAACCATTAGCATGAAATTATTTTTTTGGTAAGTTGGTCAATTTGTCAATAGAATACTGACACACATATAACCTCGTCTGCGTGTCAGTATTTTATTGGTCAATTGACCAACTTATCCCAAAATAAACTTCATACTAACCACTTTCGTAATTAATCATTTCAAAAATCTTGGTTTGTTCACTGACCTGGTTTACAAAGAAGTGCGTAAAGTTTATGAGTATGCTGGAAAAATATATAATGAGTCCATTTTATTAATCCTTGCAAACAAACATAGTATAAGGGTATTATTCCTTGGAAGTTGGAACCTGTTGGTTATGCTCCAAAATCTTATGTTTTTTGCAAAGTCTCACATCGGCTATTCTTGGAACTCTCTTAGTGCTTATTAGTACTTGTTGTTATGGGCTTAGTAACATGGTTGAGGAAATAGGGATGAGCTCGCGCACATGAGGACGGCTAAGGAATTGGGCGAGACCAAGCTTGTTTCTCGGGCTTTCGGTCAGAAAACCTTAGTGCGTGCGATACGCCCGCGCAGGGGGGGGTGCAAATCCGGAAAATTTGTGCTTCGCGGGTGCGCACCCAGGTAGCCCCTTGTTTTGCTGAGTCTCTTTTATCCTAACCTTAAATACCCTAGCCCTCAACGTTACCCTAGTCGCGTTTTATCATTAATTCCCAACGTTCAGTAGCGTATTTATTATTGCAACGTTCCTTTGTACGTTACTGATTCTTCTTCTTCTTCTTCCCGTTTGCTTCCAGCATTCTCAGTATATATATATATATATATAACAGTTTCGTATGCTCAACTACAACAACATATATCACATAAACAGTGCACTCTCCCTTCTTCTGATTCTATTTTTTCGTGTATTCTATTCTGGGCAAATCCACAAAGACAAGTCCATAGCCTTCTTCTGCGAGTACACGCAATCGAAGGCTTGCCGTTGAATCCTGGAGGGTGAACGCCGTGGAGCTCAACTGTACCGGTTCATATAACCAGTGAGGGCGGAATCACTTTTTAGGACAGTAGCTTTGCTACGCCTCGGCTTCTTTCATATAACAGCTAAGTTGTTCCAATTTGTTCGTCTAATAGTCTTGTTAATAGTACTCTTGCTACTGCTATTGCTTCTGTTACTGCAATTGCTGCCGTTACTGCTATTCTGACTGCTATTGTGACTGTTATTGGTATATAATTTCCAACAATCTAAAAAGTGATTCTGTTATTAACAAGATGATGAAATCTGCCTTAGACTTGTCTAAAATTGAACGCTTTGATGGTACTAATTTTAAGCGATGGTCTGAAGACATACTGTTTTATTTGGAAACCATGAACTTAGAATATGTGTTGTATGAGGATGCTTCTGCTGTTATTGTTAATGATATTACTCCTGCTGCTATTGAAATGGTTGAAAAGTTTGATTCTGATAAATCTGCAAAAAGAGATTATGTTAAGGATAATCGTACGTGTCGTCGATATTTGTTACACTATCTGTCTAATTCTCTGTTTGAGATATATTATCCGTATGAAAGTGCTAAGAAGATTTGGGAAGCTTTAAAATCTAAGTATGCAGTTGAAAACTCTGGACTTAAGAAATATGTTGCGTCAAAATTTCTAGATTTTAAGATGCAAGACGGGAAATCTGTTATAGATCAAGTTCATACATATCAAACAATTGTGGGGGAAGTCATTGGAGAAGGAATGAAAATATGCGAGAATTTCCAAGTTGCTGTACTTATCGAAAAATTACCACCCTCGTGGAAAAATTATAAGATGAACCTCAAACATGAAACTAAAGATTTCACTATGCAGGAATTAGTGGCACACATCCATATTGAAGAACAAAACAGGGCTAAAGAAAGGGGAGACATAGTTCCAACTCATACTGTCAAAGCTAATCTCGTAGAACAAAAGCCACAGTGGAAGAGCCAAAATTATCAGTCCAAAAACTACAAAGGGAAAAATCAAAAATCAATGGGAAGAAAGGATAATAGGTTCAACAATTCCAATCAAATTCAGAAACCTTTATCTTTCACTAAAGGTCCTTGTTTCGTATGTGGCAGACCTGGCCATATTGCTATGAAGTGTCATTTTCGCAAGGGACAAGATAACAAAAATAATATCTCTCAACCTAAACCCCAAGCAAACTTAGTTGAATCCGATGATGTTATTGTTGCTGTTGTCTCGGAAATAAACCTAGTTGACAACTTCACATAATGGGTAGTAGATACTGGGGCCACTAGACACATTTGCGCGAATAGAGACGTAATTCTCAACTACGAAAATGTGACTAATGGAGAAAAGGTCTTTACGGGGGATTCTCGAGCCACCAATGTTGCGGGAAAAGGAAAAGTCTTATTAAAATTAACTTCTGGGAAAACCATTGCCCTACAAGATGTACTTCATGTGCCCGATATTCGTAGGAATCTTGTGTCCGGATCTTTGTTGAACAAAGCTGGCATTAAACTTGTGTTTGAGTCTGATAAACTTGTACTTACTCGTAATGGGGAATTTGTTGGGAAAGGCTTTTGTAATGGGGGTTTATTTGTACTTGATGCTTCTGCTGAATTGAATAATAAGAATGCTTCTTTTGCTTATATTGTTGAATCTTTGGATATGTGGCATGCTAGATTAGGACACGTGAATGTAGCTTCTATTAAAAAGTTGAAACAACTTGAACTTATACCTAATCTTGCAAATACCGAGTTTAACAAATGCGAAATTTGTGTAGAAGCAAAACATGCTAAAAAACCTTTTAAAAGTGTTGAAAGACAAACTGAATTACTTGAGTTAATTCACAGTGATCTAGCTGATTTTAAAAATACTACGAGTAGAGGTGGTAAGAAATATTATATTTCTTTTGTGGATGATATGTCTAGATATACTCGAATCTATCTACTTTCCTCAAAAGATGAAGCGGAAGAAATGTTTATTAAATATAAAGCGGAAGTTGAAAATCAGTTAGAAAGAAAAATTAAAAGACTTAGATCTGATCGTGGAGGTGAATATGATTCAGGAAGTCTTAAAAAATTTTGTGAACTAAATGGAATAATACATGAAACTTCTCCTCCTTATTCTCCACAATCCAATGGAGTTGCAGAAAGAAAAAATAGAACACTTAAAGATATGATGAATGCTATGTTAATTAGTTCTGGTTTATCTTCTAATATGTGGGGAGAAGCTTGCCTTTCTGCAAATCATATTTTAAATAGAGTTCCACATAAAAAATTAGACTCTACACCATATCATTTATGGAAAAAATATGCACCTAATTTGGGTTATCTTAAAGTGTGGGGGTGTCTAGCTAAAGTAGCTATACCAGAATTTAAAAGGAATAAAATTGGACCTAAAACAATGGATTGTATTTTTATTGGATATGCATCTAATAGTGCTGCTTATAGATTTTTGGTAATTAAAGATGCAACTAATAATTATCAAAATAATTCAATTTTGGAAACAAAAGATGCAGAATTTTTTGAAAATATATTTCCAATAAAAATTAGAGATGAGGGTAATCCGTCTTCTAGTGAACCTCTTAAAAGGAAAGATAAAGAACCTGCACCTGCATCTACTAGAAGTAAAAGACAACGTTTTGAGAAAAATTTTGGTCCAGATTTTATAACTGCTTTTATAACTGAAGATGACCCTAAAACTTATGAAGAAGCAATGAAATCTATTGATGCGAATTTTTGGAAGGATGCTATTAATAGTGAGCTAGAATCTATTATGTCTAACCATACATGGGAACTAGTTAATTTGCCTAGAGGATGTAAACCTATTGGATGTAAATGGGTGTTTAAAAAGAAGTTAAAAGCTGATGGATCTATTGATAAATTTAAGGCAAGACTTGTAGCAAAAGGGTTTACTCAAAAGGAAGGTTTTGATTATTTTGACACTTACTCACCAGTGACTAAATTAGCAACAATAAGAATTCTAATTGCTTTGGCTTCTATTCATAAATTGATAATCCACCAAATGGATGTTAAAACTGCCTTTTTGAATGGAGAGTTAAATGAAGAAATTTATATGTGTCAACCTGAAGGTTTTGTTGTTCCAGGTGAAGAACATAAAGTGTGTAGACTTGTAAAATCTTTATATGGTTTGAAACAAGCGCCAAAACAATGGAATGACAAATTTAATAAAACTCTCTTGTCTAATAATTTTGTGACAAATGAATCTGATAGTTGTGTCTATAGTAGATTCAATGGAAATTGTGGTGTGATTATTTGTTTATATGTGGATGACTTGCTAATATTTGGTACTGATGAGAAAGTTGTGAAAACTACTAAAGAGTTTTTATCTTCTAAATTTGACATGAAAGATTTAGGAGAAGCGGATTTGATTCTTGGCATAAAAATAAATAAAAATGCAAATGGTTTAGTTTTATCACAGTCTCATTATGTGGAAAATATTCTTAAGAAATTTGATTTCTTTAATGAAGAGCCATTAGGAACTCCTTATGACTCTAGTGTGCATTTAAAGAAAAATAAAGGGAATGGTATTGCACAAGTTGAATATGCTAGAATCATTGGTAGTGTGATGTATTTAATGAACTGTACTCGACCTGATATTGCATATGCCATTAGTAGACTTAGCAGATATACACATAATCCTTCACAAGAACATTGGAATGCATTGTCACGATTAATGAGATATTTAAAAGGAACAGTTAATGTAGGTGTACATTTTACTGGTCATCCTAGTGTTTTAGAAGGATATTGTGATGCTAATTGGGTATCTGATAACGATGAAACAAACTCCACTAGTGGTTATGTGTTTACTTTAGGTGGAGGAGCTGTTTCTTGGAAATCTGCTAAACAAACATGTACTGCTAGATCTACTATGGAATCTGAATTTATTGCTTTAGAATTGGCAGGTACAGAAGCAGAGTGGATAAGGAATTTATTGGCTGATATACCATTGTGGTATAAGCCGATTCCTTCTATTTCTTTACATTGTGATTCTCAAGCAGCTATTAGCAGGGCAATGAACCATGTTTATAATGGAAAACAGAGACACATTCACTTGAGGCACAATATTGTACGAGGACTGATCAGTAATGGGGTTATTTCCATGGAATTTGTAAGGTCTGAAAAGAACCTAGCGGATCCGCTTACTAAGGGATTGAATAAAAAGGTAGTCCAGGAAGCATCCAGAGGGATGGGACTATTGCCAATATCTTGAGTAAGTAATACGCGATGGAAACCCAACCCATGTGATTGGAGATCCCATGAATTGGGTTCAATGGGTAAAAACAAGTCACGTAATTACTTAATTATAGCACTACAATTATTTATATCCCTTCTTGTGTACATGTAGTGCTTACTGACAAATTGTGAAAGGATGAATCGTTTAGATTCTTAATGAAACTCATAGCCCTTAAAGGGTGGTGTATGTCAGTATACACTTGATGGGTTCACCTATATAAAGGTGGAAGTATAGGCCGCTTCCTATGAGAGTCCTTGGCAAACTCTCTAGAGCCTTTATGAAAATCTGGGACATGGCGCATGGCCTAGAACGCGCCCAACCGCGGACTTGTGTGGATTCAGGATTTAAGATATGTGTGCAAGCTCAATTGATTGTATTACAGATAATAGGTTCAAGAATATAATTCACCTATAATCTACAATCATGATCTTGTTCCACTAAGTGTCGATTCAAACTCATAAGGTATCGACGTTATGTATCTAAAATCCATTGTCCTTCTCACTTCCTTTTAATTTTTATCTCTTTGATAATTTTGGATCATGTGGGGGATTGTTGGTTATGCTCCAAAATCTTATGTTTTTTGCAAAGTCCCACATCGGCTATTCTTGGAACTCTCTTAGTGCTTATTAGTACTTGTTGTTATGGGCTTAGTAACATGGTTGAGGAAATAGGGATGAGCTCGCGCACATGAGGACGGCTAAGGAATTGGGCGAGACCAAGCTTGTTTCTCGGGCTTTCGGTCAGAAAACCTTAGTGCGCGCGATACGCCCGCGCAGGGGGGGTACAAATCCGGAAAATTTGTGCTTCGCGGGTGCACCCAGGTAGCCCCTTGTTTTGCTGAGTCTCTTTTATCATTAATCCTCAACGTTACCCTAGCCGCGTTTTATCATTAATTCCCAACGTTCAGTAGCGTATTTATTATTGCAACGTTCCTTTGTACGTTACTGATTCTTCTTCCTTTGTACGTTACTGATTCTTCTTCTTCTTCTTCCCGTTTGCTTCCAGCATTCTCAGTATATATATATATATATAACAGTTTCGTATGCTCAACTACAACAACATATATCACATAAACAGTGCACTCTCCCTTCTTCTGATTCTATTTTTTCGTGTATTCTATTCTGGGCAAATCCACAAAGACAAGTCCATAGCCTTCTTCTGCGAGTACACGCAATCGAAGGCTTGCCGTTGAATCCTGGAGGGTGAACGCCGTGGAGCTCAACTGTACCGGTTCATATAACCAGTGAGGGCGGAATCACTTTTTAGGACAGTAGCTTTGCTACGCCTCGGCTTCTTTCATATAACAGCTAAGTTGTTCCAATTTGTTCGTCTAATAGTCTTGTTAATAGTACTCTTGCTACTGCTATTGCTTCTGTTACTGCAATTGCTGCCGTTACTGCTATTCTGACTGCTATTGTGACTGTTATTGGTATATAATTTCCAACAGAACCTTCATGGACCACATCTGTGCTATAATATTGGTATATACCAACAATCATAATTCATAAAGATGACTTCTATAAATCCGCATATGAGAATAGCTTGTGAAATGGGACCGAACCTGTGATCTCCTACATGCAGTAATTATAGAAGAGATAAACAACCAAGATAAGTACTAGTAATAAAGAGTCATAAAAAGGTTAACCATTCAAGTTAACTTACAATTATTTTTAATAAATTATGAGAAGGATCTCTTGTCGGCCTATTATATATAAGATACCAATTAATCAAAAGGAAGTAGTTACATTGAGTAAATTCTCAACCTTATACTTTGTCTGATGTATGACACTTTGTAACAGCAGTATGATCATTCCTCAGTAATTGAGCAAACTGATCAATATAGTGCTCCTGATGCAGCTTCTGATCCCCGAAAACTAATGCAGCTTCTTTCGCATTGTTTCTCAAGTCTTCTCCTTCGTTTGAAACCATAGCTCGTCTCAGATACTTGGCTATGTCATCTCGACTAAACGATCCATCTTCGCGTCTCTCCACTTCAATAGCCAACCCCTTGTCTACAAGCATCCTTGCATTTAGTCCTTGGTCGAAAACAAAGGGTAATGCCACAAGGCAATGCCCATATTGAAGCATTTCAATTACAGATCCCCATCCAGAATGAAACAAAGATCCTCCGATTGAAGGATGAGCTAAAATCACCCTTTGTGGCGCCCATCCTATATGAACCACCCCTTTTTCGGCTGTCCGCTGAATAAAACCCGAAGGAGTAGCGGTACTAGCATCATGGAAAGCCCACTCAGGTTTCTGAAGTACCCATATGAAAGGCAATTCGGACATTTCTAACCCGTAAGCTATCTCGTACACTTGGTCTTTACTAAGTTTACACTCGCTGCCAAATCCCACAAACACAACTGACCTTGCTTTTTGTTTGTCCAGCCAATTAAACATCAAATTCCATGGCGCCACATTTTCTCTCTCTCCTGGTGGCGCCGGTGGAAGTAAACCCACTGGAATCACTGGTTTTCCGTTGATATTTCCTAGTAAATTCAAGTACTCCCATTCAACTTCAGGGCAACTACGGATTGCCATAGCATAACAGCCTTGGATTACATTTGCGATACGCTGAGCATCTTTAATTTCCGATGCATTTTCTCCATAGAGTCCAGGATGGGTCCCGATTGCTTCATACATTCGGAAAGCCACGGATGATCGGAAACTGACCCACTCCGGCGATATCGTCAGACTTTCAGGTGATGGCCTTACACTTTTTTGAGCATCTCCGGTTAGGAATTCCGGCGGGCCTAAGAAGGCCAAAGCGGCAGCATTATACGCAGAGAAAAAAATTAACGGGACGCCGCATTCTTGAGCTACATCAACTGCCCAGTGAGGGATTGCATCAACTATAATCCAATCCGGCGACTGACCGGAAACAAATTGCTTAAATGGTTGTGCAAGAAGATCATATGCGATCTTTAAGTACTGCACATTTTCCGGCGAAAGATCCACGGTGGCCTCTGCATCATTTGGTAAAATGAAATTACTAGTAGCAACATTGGGTAATTGGAGTTTTACCAAATTCATGAGATGTGCTAATTCTGCAGGGACTTTTGGGAGTCTTGTGATGTTTTTTGGGGTTGATATAAATGAAATGCGAAGGCCTTTTTTGGCTAAGGCTAAAGAGAGCTGAAAAAAGGGGATCATATGGCCAAAAGCTAACCAGGGTAGCATTACTATGTGAATCTCCTTCTCCATTTTTTCCCTGGGGGAGAAGTTAGACTTGGATACTGCTCTTATAAACAGAAGATTAAGCGTTAGCTCTCAAAAGCTCAAATGATATAATTTAGTAATGATGCCAATAATTTAACAGTTTGGCTACGGATGCATGCGAATACACTGATAATTTAATTGCAATGTTAGGTTCCGACATCTAAATTGTGAATCGCATCGCCTACCAAAAAATCAGTTGTGAATCGCATCGCCTACCAAAAAAATCAGTGAATAAAATCGCTCTAGCCAGGGACGAAACCAGGATTTGATCTTGCGGGGGGCCAAAATTTTTTTTAATAACATAATATATATTTATCATTAAAAAGTAAAGTTCCACCATTACAAAACATATTTTTACTAAAACAAAGATAATATAGTAATAGATTTGTTTTACCAAAGACAACAAAACATAACAAAAAAAATCTTTTAGAACATAGTATGTGATTTTCCCATGATTCTAAAACAAAAAATAAAAAAATTCAACTTTAGAATATACATAACATTTTTATTGTGTGTCTGTGTGGTGCTAAGATATTCACTCATTAGTATCAACCGTGCTAGAGCTCTTAAACACTTAGAGAGCCTAGTAGACTAGTACAGAGGTAATAATATCTCATGGTATAATTAATAGTGTAAAATAGGTCCTTTTTTTTACGGTTAATTATATTTTAAAAGGTACAATTTTTCATTAATAATTGTAGTTTAAGGGAGAAATTTGTTAATTAATTAAATTAATGAATGAAAACGTCACACATTCACAAAAAAAAGTTTTGTATTTTAGTACTCTTCTAGTTTTGAAAATGGAAACTGCAAAAAGATGACATTAAAACCACAAATGTTAAGCTAATCCATATATAGACCTTAGAAATAGTCAGACATCAAAACCTTAACCATTGCAAATTGATTTATAAAAATATGTATGTATATGTGTGTGGATGACTAACCGAGATCGAAAGTATCTGAGGGAAGAATATTGGGCCAGGCCTTGAACAATAAAATATAATATTGAACAAGTGGGCCTAAACAATTGTTCACATCATTTGACAAAAAAAAATTCAGATCTGGGGGGAATGGCCCCCTGCAGCCCTTAGTCAGTTTCGCCCCTGGCTTTAGCATGTTATTTTAACTCTTATCATGTTTACATTGAACTTTAAAATATATGATCGTATCGTAAATTATATTGTATCATAGATACGTACGTTTGACGTAACATAAGATACGGCTCACTTTCTGATTTAGTAGTAATTCTATAATAGTAATTCTTTATTGAATTGTAACATATTATCCAATTTTAACATATTATCAAATTTAAAAGTGATATGAATTTATCTAATCTTAAACAATAAAATTATAAAAATAGTAAATTATATAATATCTAAAAATACTCAAATCTATATACATATATTAAATAAGGTAAACTAAGTTTTTTGGTCCTTGGTCTTTGGTACGGGAACTAGAATTTAACTATTATTAAAATACTTTTTCAAACCTCATGATTTTATTTTATTAACTACTACTAAAACACTTTTTAAATTTAGAATGTAACCATAACTAAAACATTATTTTATGATCCTGAAAAACTTAAGAGTAACTTATATATTTTATAACAATTTTATTTCTTATAGAAGTTTTTACTAATATTGATTCTTATGAGCCTAAATTAAAACACATACATAATATTGGTCTATTTTATAATAAAGTTTAAATTACTATATTTTAGCTAAATTATCTCTTTTATTTCTTATAGAAGTCCTTTACTTATATCGATTCTTATGAGTTTAAATTAAAATGCACACGGATCGGAAAGATTATACTATTATCAGCGATCGGATAAGGTGGTCACTGATATTATTGGTTGCATATAGGTCTTTTTCTTGTAGTGATTATTTCGTATTTTGATTTTAAGTTTAGTTATGAGGGTTTTTAAATTAGAGATTATTTTTAAATAAAATATACATATGAAAATAGATATTATGATGATTGAAAAGCGAGATTAAATTTAAATAAACAAATATAATTTGATTGAATGTAAATGTTAAAAATCTGAAAATTAGTTTTTATATTTTAAAGTATATTGTGTGTGTTATATCTCTTAATCCAACCTTTGGATCGTTATAATTTTTGAATATGTTATACATATATAAGCTAAAAATATGTTCACCAATTTTGAACCGTCAAAGATTAACGTATGATATGTTATGAATTTTAAGAAATGAATTATTTAGAATTTTTGTAACAGATTTTCAGCAGTAAGTTCTAATATTTAAAAATGTATAACTTAATGATTTTAAATCTGATTTTGGTGATTCTTAAGGCTAAATTGTAGTATTTGAAGTCTAATTTCCGTTTATAGTTTTAGATTTAGAAAATAAATTAAATATGAGGGAGTTTTGGCAGAAATAATGACCTGAGGTCTTGATTATATTTGGACAGATTTGAGAATTGGATGTTTCGGATTTATGATTAATTATTAAAACTCTAATATTCATAGGAGTGTTACAAGATGAAGTGGAAATTGATTCTCTAGTTGAGATGATTTTTTGTATCACGAGATTAATCTTTTAGGTACTTATACAGTAAGTGGCTTTTCGAACTATTTACTGTTTTTAAATAATCATTTACTTTTATGTATGCCTTAATAATTACTCGGATGTTAAATGTATTGATTCAAAATTTATTTAAGGCTTCTATTTAACTTAAAATGTTATGTTCTTCTATTTCAAACTTCGAATCAAGTATTTATCTTTGAACTGTGAAATGAGATTATGTGATTTTGAATTGTGAAATAAATATAGTTTCAATATTGATGAGATTGTGAAACAATTTTTGAATTCCTCAGTCCGACTATGTATAGAAACTGGTAGTCTTTACGTATTGTTTCGGAGCTAATTTAGGACCTACTAAGGTACACACTTTTTAGATGCCCTTCGGGAAGCATACATTATATAAATAACTTAGTAGGGTGCGTGATCATTGATATTATTGAACTTTTGGGCGGTGTTACATCCGTTGATATTGTTTTAGGCTCAAGACTTTTACTTATTCAATGAAAATTTTATTGAGATTTTATGTTGACCTAGTCATATTTTATCCTTAAGTTTTGATGATGAATTATTAGTGTGCTAAACTGTTTTATGGCATTTCAGGTATTTTGATGATAAAGAGCTTTGAGTGGATATTCAAGAAATTGAAGAATTTTCTCTTTTCTAGGAAAATCAATGTAAGGTCAATTGCATAGTAATTGATTTTTCATTTAAAGGCTCTAGGACATGTTATTGCATTATATTTTTATATGTCTTAAATGAAAAATGTTTTTAAAATGATTTTATGAAAAATGTTTTATAAATGTTTCATGTTTTATATGCATATTATAAAATTGATATACATTGAGTTGGACTTACTCATGGATACATATATATATCAGTGTGTATAGTTTGCTAAAAAGGTGGATGACTTTTTAATCATGATTTTCTAGAAAATGGCAGCTACTTTATTGAGATTTGTTGTTTGTGATTTTCAAAGAGTTATGATAATGATTACAATTCTTGGGACTCTTATATGATATTGGAAAGATAAAGGACAAATCTACTTTTATTGTCTCACGCCACTTTTATGGGAAAGATAAAGTAAGAGTATGATGTCACCACTTTAGTTGCTTCACGTCATCTATATATATATGTGGAGATAAAGTCAAAGCTTTATTGTTGTGGGTAATCTTTTTAGTTATTATCTCTTAAGTATCTTGATTTATTCAAACTTTGGCAACTAACAGGAAGTTGGTTTTGGATAAATATTGGGGACTTAGTCTTAAGCTTTACCGTTGTGGTCTTTACCGTTTAACTTGGATTAATGAAAACAGATTATTTTGTGATTAAACGATAATATATTATTGGCTATATAAATCAGTGTTTGCATATTTAGAAGATACAGAACTCACGAATTTATACTTTGCAATACACTGATATTTTTGAGCAATATATATTCATCCAGTGCAACGTGTGATCAGCTAAGTGTTTAACTTTCTGATATTTATTAGCTGATACTTGGTAAGAAATTAATTGCTTATTTATTTTGTGATACTTGATCATTGCATATAGTTGAGCCTTTAATTGTTAAATTGATTATTCTTGCATTGATCATAGACCTCTATATTGTATTGATTTTTCTATTGTTAGACTAAGTGTAGTCTAAAGGTTTTAATCCTGGTGGATTATAAAAGTAGTTTACAAACAGGTTCAAGAAGCAAATGTGCTTGAAGGGTGCATAGGTGCACAAGGAGCAAGAGAGCTAAAGGAAAATTAATTGTTTATTAGTTTATGAATCTGTTGTGTAATCTGTATTTATTTATGAAGAAATAAATAAAGTGAGTTTCCAATACTAGTTGGTATTGGACGTGGACTAGGCTATTATCATAGAGGGTAATAGTTGAACCACGTAAAAATTTTGGTGTTGATTTTATTATTTGCTTTACTTAAAATCACATAAGTTAATTAATTATCTTAATTTGACTACTTGCATTATATTTAGATAATTATTTAACATCAAGTATTTTATTCAAAAGGCTATATTAATTCAGTAAACTGATTTCAATCATTTTAGTAGCCTAAAATTAATAGTTTTTAAAAGTTGGTCATAGATTGCTCCTACACTTATTCAACCCCCCTTCTAAGTGTGCCTAGTTAAATTTCATTTTATGATAGTTACATTATTTATTTGACTTTGCAATTATTTTGAGCTGCACAATTGGATTTTAGTCGCCCGCATGTATCACTTCGGGCCTGTAGCGGGTTTGAGGTTGTTATATTAGTATTTTAATTTTTTAAAAAGAAGGCAAAACACAAATTTATTTTATAAATAGCATTATTTTTAGTATTTTATTTATTTTATACTATGTTTATAAAAAAATTTAAATTTCACAAATTAACTTATAACTATTGGTATTAGAATGATTACAACAAATAAATAAATAAATTTTATTTATTTATTTATATTTTGTTGATACAATTATTATAATTGTTTAACATATGATAAAAACTATTAATCACAAAATTTATTTTATTTTAAACTTTTAATAATCATACTAACATTAAAATTCAATATATCGTGGTTTGAACTTAATAATTAAATTGTATCTCGTATTTTGAAATGGAGGGAGTTAAAATTATGGTGTAAACAAGGACATTAGGGTGTGGATCTCGTGTTTAGGGAAATTATATAGTGTTAGTTGTGGACGAGAGTTTTCAACTTACATTTTGGATTTTCATGCTTCCAAGTATATTACTTAGTTTTACACTTCGTGTTGGTTCTCTCAGCATAACACTTATATGTAGGACAGATATGGTTTGGATGTGAACCTCGAGTTCATATATATAATAGTACCAATTCTTAGGTGGGCGCTGCTGGGCGCCTCTGTGCTGCGCTGGGCGCTGGGCACTGTAACTCGGCTTCTGGTTCATCCCACATCGCCAGTTTTGCTTACCAAAAATGGCCCACTTGGAGCTCTCGATTCCATGACGCGGCTCAACAAAGCATGTCGGAGGCACGACCCGGCCAGTTAAGGACAGGAGTGCATCGCCGGCAGAAGGGACGAGACGATCGGTGCACACCGAGAGGCGGACCGGGTAAGACAATCTATGTGAAAGAAATTATTTTTCTTTTCAAACTATATTATTTAAGTAGTAATAAAATTTAACTTATTAAATAATAATAACGAATTAATATTAGTGAGATGATCTTATAATTGTTTTCTTGTAAATTATATTGTTAATTTTTATTGCCGAACATAGGGTCTAGTTGTAGAATTATAATATTACAATTTTTTTTATTTTTATGTTTCCGAATTCGTAAGGTACAAATTAAATAATTTAAATTTTTTATTTAATCTTAAGAAAATAGTTTACTTCTAAAATTATATTATCTGAATAATAATAAGATCTTGATTAGACTTAAAATTATAATTATATTTTAATAATAGTATCAAATGTAAGTTAGGTAGATGATTTTTGTAAGAAATTTATTTCTTCTCAAACTATATTATCTAACTAACAAATTAATATTAGGTAAGATGATCTTATTTTAATTAGTTTTCTTATAAAACTATATTACTAATTCTTGCTACCTTATAAAATTGTGTTACTAAATCTAAAATCGAATTTGAATAAATAAATAATAAAATTTACTTAACGTAGGAAAGTAAGCGAAGTAGAGCAACAAAAAAAAAAGAATGAATCAAATTGTTTATTTAATTATAGTATAAAGATTAAATCTAAATAATCAGATAAAATAATAATATGTAACAAAAATCTTAATATAATATATATGATTATATATTATATTAAATCTAAATGATCATGACTTGATGTGTGCCAGAAATAGTTCCAAACTTCGAATGATGTAAGGAAGGTGATAAGCAATATTTTGTTTAGTTGTGAGTCTCTTTTAATTTCTTCTTATCCTATGTTTCACATATGTTCACATGTAATATCGATATAAGTAATCGTATCTAACAGAATTCTTAATATAATATGAATGACAAGATGTGTCCCGTGCCTCCGGCACTGTATGAACTGTTGGGATGTGATTATTTGGGCCTAGCCATGGTGCAACCCAATCTATTTAATGGTCCAGATCTGGTGATGGCCCATATGTATTTATTGTGACAGTGGGGAGTCCTTATTAAAGTAGGATTCTGTTTCCTTATTTGGTGGGATAAGGAGGTTTAATTAGGACTCCTACTGTTAATTGGATTCGGGAGTTATAAGGTAATTCTACAAAAGGAGTCCTTTTCCTAGTAGGATTCGGGTGGAGGTGGCTTCTATATATATGGCTACAAGCTAGGGTATAGGAAAAAGACACAAGAGATAAAACACAAATATACAACTTGTACTCCCAATATTATTATAGTGGATTACTCTCTCTCTCCGTGGTTTTTTCCCAATTGGGTTTCCACGTAAATTCTTGTGTTCATATTTTATATTTCTTTATTTATGTTTATATGAGTATATTTCATGAGTTTGATTTCACAACAATTACTCCATCAACCGTTGGCGCTATTTTGGCCTGCTGTTTTGGTGATTTCGTCAGGCGTACAAAATCAGGCGTTAACATTGGCGCCGTCTGTGGGAATCGAGGCACTTGTTCTAGTGTCAATTTAAAATCACCGATTCACCGAATGAGATAAGTGATTCCTTTTTATTAAGCTAAGTTTCCTATCTCTTACCAATATATATATGTTTATCTAGTTTAATATATATGTGGTATCTATTGTATTGTTCATGCAAAAAATCCTTGAAGTAGTAGGGTGATTTTGTTTGCAATAGCATTGTTGATGTTCAACTATAATTATTTTTACTAGTGCTTATTCATATGCAATATGTGTCCAGTAGAAGGCTTGTTTTATTCAAAGTAAGATTCATCTCTTATATCTACTGACAATAACCCATGCATGTGCCTGTAATTATTATAATATAATTATAATACTCATGTGATATCTACATGCCTATTCACTTTGAAAAGGGAAATTCACGGTTGAGGTCAACCTTCTTGAGTTATTTGTTCTCCTAAACTGAACTGGAGCCTATAATTTTACCCTTGATCACTTCCAGCAATCTCTCTCCTCATCTAATCTGTTTATCAGGAAATCACATGGGTATCACTTCAGGTTCTTGAATTACTAAAGACGTTATTCAGTGGATGTCACAAGGAGCTCAGTTCTTGCTTGGACAAAAATAACCCAAAGGGGATTTTGCAACTTAACGCTATGAGCCTTGCAGATATCTTATCAGATAATAAAAATTTTGGATCTTACATCACAATACATATTACTGAGGTTTTGATAGTATTGAAATCCACGGAGCACATGGCTACCTCATTGACCAATTCTTGAAGGATGGCATCAATGACTGGACAGATGAATATGGTGGATCGCTTACAAATCGCTGTAAATTTTTGATGCGGGTTCTTCAAGCAATAGTTTCTGCCATCGGTGTTGCGCTCAGAATTTCACCAGCAAATCGATCATCTTGATGCCAAGGACTCGGATCCACGCAACCTTGGCTTGGCAGTGATTCAGAGACTCAATAAATTCCAGCTAGACTCGGGCTCAAAACTTGCGTACCTCCATATTACTCAGCCTAGGTACACAACTTATGACCAAACAGAAGCGGTGGCGGGTAAACTCTTGAACTTGCAATTGAAGCTGTGGCTCAAGGTGATGCTGACTTAGTGTCATTTGGCCGCCTTTTCATCTCAAATCCGGACTTGGTTTTGAGACTCAAGAATAATACACCAATAATAAGGGCGGTAAATGGGATTCCACAACCAGTCTTGGTTGAAGGAGCTTGCACAGAACGCCTATGATTACCTTTTACCATGACGGAGAGAGCATACTTATGGGTATGGAGTCAGAAACCAGGGATCATGTCTAAGGAGTTACTGAAAACACCCAAATTCAATATTTAACTTTCAACATATAGCATAGTGGTGAGTACCCATTCAGGCAAATAAGTCAAGTGTCACGAAGGTTGAAATTGATAAGAACGAATGCTACAATTTGCGGCTCACTTCAGATTTCAATTACCGTCTATTGTCTCTCTCTTCGGCACAACAATAAAATTAACAGGGAAGAAGATCTCTTGGAAGAATTTATAAGTTTAATATGATAGCCAATGACGTTCCGGATAATGACAACCCACTTCGGGCAACAACAATCCTCTTCGGATAATTACAGTTTGCCTCAGACTATATCACATCAGTTTCATCATATCTTCGACTGTTTATTTTCGGCAGATATAAAGTCTGATCGAAGCCTCCCACAGGGGTCGGGATGGATACTATGGCGGCATAAGGCTGAAGGGGTTATAAGGACGGACAAACGTCCTTCGGGAAGGCTTTGATCTCCCGAAAGGATGAACATTCTACGGATATTATGGCGGCATAAGGTCGGAGGGGTTACAAGGTCGGACAAACATCCTTCGGGAAGGCTTTGATCTCCCGAAAGGAAGCCTCCTACAGGGGTCAAGACGGCTATTTTGGCAGTATAAGGTTGGATGGCGTAATAAGGTTGGATCCTTCGGGAAGGCTTAGTTCTCCCGAAAGGAAGCCTCCCACTGGGGTCGGGACGGCTATTTTGGTAGTATAAGGTTGGATGGTGTAATAAGGTTGGATCCTTCGGGAAGGCTTAGTTCTCCCGAAAGGAAGCCTCCCACTGGGGTCGGGACGGCTATTTTGGCAGTATAAGGTTGGATGGCGTAATAAGGTTGGATCCTTCGGGAAGGCTTAGTTCTCCCGAAAGGAAGCCTCCCACTGGGGTCGGGACGGCTATTTTGGCAGTATAAGGTTGGTTGGCGTAATAAGGTTGGATCCTTCGGGAAGACTTTGATCTCCCGAAAGGATGTAAATCCCGAGGATAAAAGTCCCGAGTATATAAATCCCGAGGATATAAATCTCGAGGATAAAAATTCCGAGGATAAAAGTCTAGAGGATGAAGGTCCCGAAGATATAAATCCCGATGATAAGTCCCGAGGATAAAAATCTTATGGCGACTTTTTGAATAGTCTCTTATAAATAAGGTTCTTATAAATAAGAGACTGGGGGGCAATGGATGGTATAAGGTTGGAGGGGTTACAAGGTCGGACAAACATCCCGAGACGGACATACATCATCTCCAATGGATTACATCCTCCGAGACGTACCGACATCCTCCGAGACGGACCGACATCCTCTCCAACGGATCACATCCTCCGAGACGGACCGATATCCTCTCCAACGGATCACATCCCGAGACGGACCGACATCCTCTCCAACGGATCACATCCTCCGAAACGGACCGACATCCTCTCCAACGGATCATCGTCCTCTCGAACGGATTACTTTCTTCGGGACGGATCATCATCATCTCGATCGGACAATATCCTTCGGGACGGACCAATGTCCTCCCGAACGGTCAAAATAAATATTTATACGGTTCTTCGGAACGAATACGTTTAGTTCCTCGAAACAAACTTTATAATTTATATTGGGTTGTGATAAGGTTGGTTCGGTTGTGATAAGGTTGGTTCTTTAAATATCTTCGGTTGGAATAAGGTTGGTTCGGTTGTGATAAGGTTGGTTCTTTAATATCTTCGGATGGTATAAGGTTGGTTCGGTTGTGATAAGGTTGGTTCTTTAATATCTTCAATCGGAATAAGGTTGGTTCGGTTGTGATAAGGTTGGTTCGGTTGGTTGGTTCTTTAATATCTTCGGATGGTATAAGGTTGGTTCGGTTGGTATAAGGTTGGTTCTCTAAATTCGGTTATGATAAGGTTGGTTCTTTATATTCGGTTGGTATAAGGTTGGTTCGGTTGGTATAAGGTTGGTTCTCCAACAATTTTAGTTCGGCGCATGGGGTTCGGGCGTGATATTTTCTCTTCGGCAAATATGGTCGCTTTGTTGGCGAATTTTTTAAATAGTCTCTCATTTATAAGTTTCCTTATAAATAAGAGACTGGGGGGCAATGTTGGGATGTGATTATTTGGGCCTAGCCATGGTGCAACCCAATCTATTTAATGGTCCAGATCTGGTGATGGCCCATATGTATTTATTGTGACAGTGGGGAGTCCTTATTAAAGTAGGATTCTGTTTCCTTATTTGGTGGGATAAGGAGGTTTAATTAGGACTCCTACTGTTAATTGGATTCGGGAGTTATAAGGTAATTCTACAAAAGGAGTCCTTTTCCTAGTAGGATTCGGGTGGAGGTGGCTTCTATATATATGGCTACAAGCTAGGGTATAGGAAAAAGACACAAGAGATAAAACACAAATATACAACTTGTACTCCCAATATTATTATAGTGGATTACTCTCTCTCTCCGTGGTTTTTTCCCAATTGGGTTTCCACGTAAATTCTTGTGTTCATATTTTATATTTCTTTATTTATGTTTATATGAGTATATTTCATGAGTTTGATTTCACAACAATTACTCCATCAACCGTTGGCGCTATTTTGGCCTGCTGTTTTGGTGATTTCGTCAGGCGTACAAAATCAGGCGTTAACATGAACGATGGGATTTATCCCAAACTTTGAACGGCCCAGATGATTTATTAAGTGAGTGTGAAATTCAAAATCATTTGTATTTTATTAGATAGACTAGCCGTACTACCCGTGCCTCTGGCACTACGTACGAAGGGGAGGAGAGATTGCCGGTGCTAGAGAATGGAGGAGGCAGAGGCCAAGCTCGGGAGGAGGAAGAACGGAGGAGGATCTGGGTGAGAGAAAACAATTTTTTATATGATATAATGGACGGTGAGATTTATCTCAAACTTTGAATGCTTCTGATCATTTATTAGGATGAGCGGGAAATTCAAAATTATTTGTGTTTTGTTAAATAGATTATACAGTTACGATTTCCATGACTTGATGTGTACCAAAAAGTAGTTCCAATGATACAAGGAAGGTAATAGCAAGTTTTTGTTTGGTTTTTAATGTGATATCTTCCCATCGGATGCCTTTGCGTATTTGATACAAATAATGATACAAATCCTTGTTTTAGATTTAGTTGAACCGAACTTGTCTAAAAATTTAAATAAATTTAAGCTATTTGATGAAAGTTACAACTTACAACAATGTATATTATACTAACCAACTCGATATACCAAATCAACTTTCAACATAGTTGCTTTCTATAATAATAATAATTAATAATTAATAATAATAAGTAAAATCTTATGATTGTTTTATTATAAACTATAATTAAGTTTGTATTTAAGATCTTATGATTGTTTTATTATAAACTATATTAATTAAGTAAGATCTTGTTTTATTATAAACTATATTAGTTATATTTGGATTCTAAATTCGAAAAGAGGTTTTAAGGTTTGAATTAACTTCTTTTTATTTTTAAGAGATCTTATACAATTCCATTAAGGAATTGTACCTAGTGGAGAACCCTAATCCAATTCGGGGGAGGATTCTGACAAGGTGGTGAGCTTTTTATAAGTACAAGACTTTGTACTGATTCTAAGGTACACACAACTCATTATTATTTTTCAGCACTAGAGCTTTTTGTCTCCATTGTTAAACCTTATGAAGCCAGTACTTATTCTCACACCGGAGCTATCCCCCGGTGGCACAAGCTGTTAAGCTTTTGGTGTGCTTACCGTTTCTGTACAGAATTGGACGCACTTTTGGTGATTGAGGCACGTGAACAAATCTTGACGTTAAGATTGGTGCTAGAAAGAGGGCTTATTAGTGTAGGTTTTCAATCATCATTGAAAATTTGCCAGATGGATCCATGGTGAATAACAAGATAGTTTCAGGAGTTGGAAAATCCATAACTGATGGATCCATTCAGCAAAAAGGATCAGCTAAAGACAGATTGGGACCGTCCAAGAATATCCACGACAAGTTGGGGTCCCAAGGTTGTTCTGTGGGGCCTGATGACTTGGATAGGGGTGACGTCAGAAGAAGATTGTTTTCAATTGCCAGTAGAAACGCGCTCCATGAGGCTCGTATTGAGGATGCTCCGTCCCGAACATGATCCCACGATGATAGTCATGATGAAAGGAGATTGATCTTGTCCAAAAAATCCCAGGAGACTGATGATGCTTTGAGGGCTCTGCTCTCGCAACGGAAGGAGATTGATCAGCAGATGGAGCTTTTGATTAGTGGGAATGAGGATGGTGCCACCAGTCACAGCCGAAGGCGAGGTCAATCACCAGAGATTCAGTCCAGGACTCATCATCTAAACAATGTCAGACAGCTCGAGGGCAGACTTCAGAGTCGCTCTCGAGATATGAGCAATCAGAGGAGTAGATCGAGTGGTCGTTTTCCCGGAGACCACTTCAGGACTCATCGTCCGGATGGCCCTCGGAAAAGTGGAAACAGGAGAAGGAGTCGATCCAAGGCAGCGAGTTCAGATAGCAAGTGAAAGGGGACTCGTTCTAGGCAAGATGCATCTCCCAATGTAAGAAGGGGCCGAAGGAATCCTTCACCCTTATAAAGTGGGTCATAATAGTTGACCAAAAACTTAGTTGAACTAGAAAAACAGCTAGTTGAAGTCAAGCAGAAAGGGAAAATCCAAACAGTGTGGCTCCGATCAAGACTTCATCACCTTTCTCTTCAGAGTTCATATAGGAATAGACAGATCCGAACAAGAAAACCCCTCACATGGAGAGTTATGATGGTTCGGGGGATCCTTATATGCATAGTCAAGCCTATGATCGGATGATGGACTATTATGACTACTCGGAGTCTGCCAAGTGTCAGATGTTTATGACGACCTTGAGGAATGACTCACAACAATGGATGATGACTCTTGTCCCAAACTTAGTATCGTCATTGAGAGGGCTCTATGACAAATTCCATGCTCGATTCGGCAGCAATAAAAGGAAAGGATAGCCCACCAGCTCATTATCTCATATCCAAAAGTACTCAAACTAAACCTTGGGACAATAAGTGAAACGGTTCCGGGAAGCAGTAGGACAGGTCTCAGATTTGAACGACCTTCAAGTAGTAGGGCCATTTTAGAACTAGTTGGACCTTGTTAAATCTAAAAAGTTAGTAAATGAGCTGATGTTCAACCATCCGAAGAGTTTGGCCGAAACCTTTGACAAGGCTGAATGTCTCATCGTAATAGAAAAAACTATGGGTAGTTTGAATCCAAACTCAATAGAAATCTAGACGAAGGAGAAAGAAAAGGATAGCCAGAACAACAACAATGATAGGTCGGGGGGCTCTCCAAAGAAATACAACAATAATAATGGCGGGTTGGGAGAAGGACGTCTGTTTTTCCCGAGTTAAAGGGTCGAAAAAATTTATTCTAAGTTGAATATTGATCGGGTTACTATTTTGGAGCATATGAAGGAGAAGCCAAATTATGAGCCACCCAAGTATTGTTCGAAGGTTGATAGTGGATATCCGGATATGTACTGTGACTATCATGGGAGGATTGGGCGTTCTACAGAAGCTTGTTGGAACTTAAAGGACCTGATCAAAAATAACATCCAGAATGGGAATTTGGTTCAATATGTTGTAGGATGAGACGCTTCGGGGACACAACAGTTGAACAATGCCTCGGCATCGAAACTGAACTCCCAACCCCATTAACAAGATCAGCCCCAGGTAGTGCGGTGGGTGGTGGATGTGATCACGGGTGGGTCGATCGGGAAGGTTGCAGGAAAGAAGATAAAAGGATATCTGGACGTGGTACTGATGGTGTCTGATCAGCTTATTAGGCGTGAAAGACCGTACCCCGGGTCGATAATCTCTTTTGCTGATGATAATTTTCCGTCAGAGCCCATTGAACCCCATGAAGGGGTCTTGGTGATTACAACACAAGTACGGTTCGATGGGCATAAAAAGGATGATGATTGACAACGACTCATCGGTGGATATTTTGTATGCTCATGCCTACCAAAGGATGGATTTGGAGAATCAAGAATTGGAGGTCGGTCAAAAGCCTCTTCTGTAAGACCCCAACTTATTGTGAATAAAGATTTAATTTTTCTCTAAATGTTATTTTGAATAATAAGGTGTGATTTGATTTAAAGTTATAGTTATGGGTGATATTTGCAAATTTTTTAAAGTAAGCAAGTGGTCATAAAATATTCGTTTGGTCGGGAAATATTCTTTTTGTCGAGGAATATTCGTACGACGGCACAATCATTGGTGGACCCCACAACGGAATTACTGTGGGATATAGAAATCGACAAAATAACATTTTTATAAAAATATCGACAAAACTTTTACCGTTAACTGTTGAAATATTCGGTGATAAAAGTACAGTAATACGCGTGGTTGCACAGTAGCACACGGTATTGTACAATATCTCTAATTATTGATGCTTACTTAAGAAGTCACTCACTTTTATTCAATTATTATCACCGTAATTGTTGCATAGTATCTCATATTATTGATTCAATTATTGTCACAGTATCATCTGCACAATATTTTATATTATTAAATCAAAATTGAGACGACACAGTTATTCATATTATTATTTGCATTATTGACAATGTCTAGAAAGTTCTGTCGAGGAAAGGGGTTATGTTATTTAATTGCGCGCCAATAAGGAGAAGTCCTTATCGGAAAGCTCCCTCTTTCTTGTGAATGATCTGGTTGTTAATATTGTGAGATATATTAATGATGAATAATTATTGAAAGATTAAAAATGTGTTTATTAAAGATAAGTGATTTGTGGCAAATATTTATTCAATTTTTGATATAAATAGAGAGGGTTTTTATAAAGTATTTGTTGTAAGTTTGGCTTATTACATGGACTCCCACTTACTCATTTTTTTAAAATCATCGGTAGAAAGTTATCTCAGTTTTGTTTTATTATTATTATAATAGTAATAAAACATAATACTTTTTATATTATATATAAAGTTATTCGTTTTATTAGATTATAAATAGAATATATTATAGCCGATTCTGCGCCCGTGATTTTTCCTTTACTATGCGTTCGTGATTATTCTTAAATAGTGTCGTGCCATTCTCCTATAAATAGGATGCTTAGTTAAAAAATGAAAATCACACCAGAATCAAAGAATTCTTCTTCTATATTATAATGCGTATTTATTTTGAGTATAAGGATACTTTGAGTGCAACAAATAGTTCTAGTTTTCTTCAAGAATATCTCCGTTATAACAGTTGGAATTACTCTCCTACTAAGGTAAGGGATATTATTTTCGTTTAATATTCGTAAGAAATATTATTTTCTTCCATACTCTATAGTACGTAAGTAATATTATTTCGTTTCATATTTCTAAATCTACACTTATTTTAATAAATATTGCTTCTATACTCCCTGAAATTAGTAGAATATTCTTAAATTTTGCACTTCATCTAGTATCGTTTCACTGAAATATTTTTCTGAATTGTCTTGTTAAATTTTAATCTTTTCATGTTGGGGTACTATTCACTCGAGTACTATTCATGGGGTACTATTCATTGTCATCATCCTCATGCTTATATTGTGATAAAAGTCATCTTTGGCCCGTAGTGCATAGATGGACTGTTAATTGGTATGACTATGACCAGGAATTGTGTATTGGTATAATCATGACCTGTAATGTTACAGACAAATGATGTGGTGAAAGTCCTCTTTGGCCCGTAGTGCATAAATGGACAATTATTTGGCATGATCATGACCACTGGTGATACTAACGAATATCCTTGATCCGTAGTGCATGGATAATTCGGTGATGTGGATTATTTATTGAGTTGTGTTACAGAGATAAAATATTGATGATGAACTTTTAAATCATAGAAGATAGTAGACATCATGTTCTACTTAACTCTTCTAATGGATTTCTTATTCCGTTGTAGATGTTGATCTAAACTTGTTGTCTATTGTATTTTATCAGTTTTTACACTGTTGGGGACTAAGGATAATTTATTTTGTATTATATTAGTCATAATATCCTTTACTGGGCTAGTTGAGCTCGCCTTTTTTTTCCATTATTCTCTTCAGGAAATAAGAATATAGTTGGGATTAGTCGGGGAAGGGAGTGACGGTCCAAGATGGTTGCTATAGTAGTCCTCAATATTCTATAAAATAGTGTAAAAATAATTATAATGAGGACTTTATTTGAGTTTGAATATTGTCTACGAGACAATATTGAGTTTGAATATATTATATTTTATTATGCAGTGTTGCATAGTGTTTTGTATAGTAAAATCTTTTTATACAAAACATAATACTTTTATAAAGTTATTATTTTATTAGATTATAAATAGAATATATTATATTTTATTTAAAATATTTTGCTTTAAATATGGACCATCCGATTAAAAGTAAATCAATCTGGACCGTTCATGAATTAGTTAGTATGCAGTCCATTCTTTTATAAATAGAAGCTCATTCTTTCATTATTTCTTACGAATTCATTGAAACTCTAGAAAGATAAACTATAGAGAGAGTTCTTCTTCTATAATCTTGAGCGTATTTCTTTAGAGTTTAAGAAAGCTTTGAGTCTAGTGCAAGTTTTCTTCGAGTATATCTCCGCCCTACCAGTCGGAATACTCTTCTTTCAAAGGTAAGGGATATTATTAGTTGTACTCGTAAGGGATATTATTCGTTGTACTCGTAAGGGGTATTCTTTCTTTCTTAATCATGAAGAGAACTTCTGTTATTTCATTCTTTATTATTCTGTTGGAATAACCTGTATACGCGGGATACCCTATACTTGGTGAAATTCTTCTGTTATTCCATTCTTTATTATCCTGTTGGAACATCTTGTATGTGCGTTTACGCATGACCTGGTTTCGTTGTTTATTATTCTGTTGGAATATCCTGTCTATGCATCTACGCAAGACCTAGTTCCATTATTTATTATTCTGTTGGAATATCATGTCTGTGCGTTTACGCGTGACCTGGTTCCATTATTTATTATTCTGTTGGAAAAACTTGTTTGTGCGGTCTATCGCATGCCTGGTGATTTCTTTTGTTATTCCATTCTTTATTATACTCACTTGGTTAAAGTTTTGATTTCTATACTCAATGAAATTAGTGGAATATCCTTGATATTTGCGCTTCATCCAGTATCTTTTCATGGAAATATTCTTTTGAGCATTCTTAAATTTTACTCCATAAAAAGTATCATGTTGATAATTTGGACGTTATTGGTTCCTGGATAAATTTATTCTTGAACTTGTTTATTTAATTATTATGTCATTGTCATGATGAGTTATGTTGGCTATTATGTGAAGACATGAAAGTTTCTTAGAAATCACAAAGGGTTAAAAATCAAATTTCGGTGAAAATGGAACATAAAATTCAATTGACCATATCTCCTATTATATTTCGAATTTTTGAGTGTGGTCAAGTTCTAGAGTTAGATCTATGAGTTTTCTAACTTATCCAAGTGGAATCACTGTAAAAGGTGTTGTATATTTTCGTGTGGACCGATTTTAGCAAAGGAGTTAAAAGCTGTAAATTACAAAAAGGCTACTGCCCAGAAATTTAAAAGAGAATTTTCGGCCACTTAAATTGTGAGAAAAATTCCGGCCTTTTGGGACATAGAAATATATGGTATAAAGTACCTCCTGTCCAAAAATGAGCTCATTCCGACTTAAAATAAGCAAGTTATGACAATTTCAATATTTAGATTTTTTCCGACAGAAAATGCTATAACCGGAGTTCTATAACTCCGATGACCATGAAATTTAAACTGGAAGCTCACGTTAACATGTGTAAGATCCTGCCAAGATTTGGGAATTTCTGGAGTTAACCTTGAGGTGGCTAATTTCTTAAGGAATTAATTAGAAATTGATTTTTGAAAAATAGTAAATAAATTTTAAAAATTCCGAGAAAAATATATGTTCAATATGGGACTATATTCTGTTTAATCCCAGAAAAGAATAATTTTTGGGACTGATTTGGTATTTTTCATGAAAATGGTTTAGTTACGAACATATGAATTAAATATGTTATGTGAAGTTGAAAAATTGGTAAATAAGATTTTATGGCTTGAAAATCCTATACAAGGTATATGCAGATTTTTGATGAATAATTTGATTAATTGTGATAAAATCTTATGAGTATGGCATTTTGAATGATTAAATGCATTATTTGAAAAAAATGTAAACAATTAAATTAAATTATTTATAAGTTTAAAGAGTGATTAAAATATTGTTATAATATTAACAATATTAGATTATGATTTTATTAAGTGATTGATATTTTTTGGATAAATTTAAAGTCTTTAATATTTATCATTGATTTAGTTTGACTAATGCTTATAATATTGTCATCATCCTCATGCATATATTATGTTGAAAGTCATATGTGGCCTGTATTGCATAGATGGACTTGGTATGATTATGACCAGGGATTATTCGGTATAATCATAACCGTAATATTATAAATGATATGGAAAAAGTCCTCATTGGCCCGTAGTGCATTGATGGACAGTTTTTGGTATGATTATGGCTATGGATTCTCTTCGGCCAAGGGTGCAAAGATGAATTGTTTTATGGCATGATCAGGACCATTGATGAATGTAAGACCCCAACTTTTATGAATAAAGAATAATTTTCTCAAAATATATTTTTGAATATTATGGTGTGAATTTGATATAATATTATAGTTGTTGGTAATATTTACAAATTTTGCAAAGTAAGCAAGTGGTTATATAATATTCGATTGGTCGGGGAATATTCGTTTTAACAGGGAATATTCGTACGACGGCACAATCATTGGTGGACCCCACAACGGAAGTATTGTTGCAGTTACAAAATGACAAAAATATCTTTCTATAAAAATGACGACGGAGGTGTTACCGTTAAAAATGTTGAACTACCCAGTAGTAAAAGTACAATAATACGCGTGGTTGCATAGTAGCACACGGTATTGATTATTGATGCTTACGTGGGAAGTCACTCAGTTATACTCAATTATTGCTACAGTAATTGTTGCATCATATCTCTCATATTATTGATTCAATTATTGTTACAGTCATCTACATAATATGTTATATTATTAAATAAATAATTGAGACTGCAAAGTTATTCATATTATTATTTGCAATATTGATAATGTCTAGAAGTTCTGTCAAGGAGAGGTTTGGTCACCTAATTGCGCGCCAATATGGAGAAATCCTTATTGGAAAGCCCCCTCTTTCCTGGGAACGACCTGGTTGTTAAATATTGTGAATTATAATATTAACGATGAATAAGTTCGTGTTGATTAAAGATGAATTTTATAATTCCACTGTGTTGGACTTATTTGTGTTAGTATAATTGATGTCTGGAAGTTATATTGTTCAATTGGGTATTCGGGACACTTTTCGTGTCGGAGTACTATTCATAAGTTACTATTCACGAGTTACTATTCACGGGGTACTATTCACCAGTAAGATATATTTCTTTTCGGTCCAAATCATTTTTGGGTACAATATTATTACATGAGGAGATGTGCTAATTTTTCAGACCGTTGGTTGAAGATATAATAGTAAATCAATATGGACCTCTGGTGGAAAGTATAATAGTAAATCAATATGGATCGCTGGTTTAAAGTTTTAATAGTAAATCAGTATGAACCGTTGCTTTAAGTTTTAATAGTAAACCAATATGGACCGTCCGTTTAAAAGTAAATCAATCTGTACCGTTCATGAATTAGTTACTATTCAGTCCATTCTCCTATAAATAGAAGCTCATTCCTTCATTATTTCTTACGAAGTCACTGAAACTCTAGAGAGAGAAACTATAGAGAGAAAGAAGAAAAGTATTCTGCTATTTCATGTGAGACCCCAGATTTTACGAATAAATATTTAATTTTCTCGAAATAATTTTTTTTATATTATGGTGTTGATTTGATGTAATGTTATAGTTGTGGGTAATATTTACAAATTTTGCAAAGTAAGCAAGTGGTTATATAATATTCGATTGGTCGGGGAATATTCTTTTTATCGGGGAATATCTGTACGACGGAACAATCATTGGTGTACCTCGCAACGGAATTATTGTCGGATTGAGAAAACGACAAAAATATTTTATGAAAATAACGACGGAAGTTTTACCGTTAATACTGTTGAACTACTCGGTAGTAAAAGTACAGTAATACGCATGGTTGCATAGTAGCACACGGTATTGATTATTGATGCTTACGTGATAAGTCACTCAGTTTTATTTTATTGGTATTATTAATGTAATAAAACAGAATACTTTTATAAAGTTATTCTATAAATAGAATATATTATATTCTATTATGCATAGTATTGCATAGTGTCTGCATAGTATTTTGCATAGTAAAATCTTTTTATATAAAACATAATACTTTTATAAAGTTATTCTATAAATAAAATATATTATATTTTATTATGCATAGTGTTGCATAGTGCCTGCATAGTATTTTTCATAGTAAAATCTTTTTATATAAAACAGACTACTTTTATAAAGTTATCTATTTTATTAGATAATAATTAGAATATATTATATTTTATTATGCATAGTGTTTGCATAGTGCCTCCACGGTATTTGCATAATAAAATCTTTTATAAAGTTATTCGTTTTATTAGATTATAAATAGAATATATTATATTTTATTTAAAAGATTTTGCTTTAAATATGGACCATCAGATTAAAGAAAATCAATTTAGACCGTTCATGAGTTAGTTATTATGCAGTCTATTTTTCTATAAATAGAAGCTCATTCATTCATTATTTCTTACGAATTCACTGAAACTCTAGAAAGAGAAACTATAAAGAGAAAGAAAAAAAGTGTTCTACTACTTCACTACTTCTATATCCAATACTCTTCTTTCTAAGGTAGGGAATATTATTTGTTGTACTCATAAGGGTATTCTTTCTTTCTTATTCATGAAGAGAATTATTATTCTTTTGGAATAATCTGTATACGCGGGATACCCTATAATTGGTGAAATTCTTCTGTTATTTCATTCTTTATTATTCTGTTGGAATATCCTATCTGTGCATTTTACGCCAGACCTGGTTCCGTCTTTATTATTATTCTGTTGGAATATCCTGTCTGTGCGTTTTACACCGGACCTGGTTCCGTCTTTATTGGTATTCTGTTGGAATAACTTGTCTATGCGAAGTACCACATGCATGGTGATTTCTGTTATTATTCTGTTCTTTGTTATTCTGTTGGAACATCATGTCTGTGCTTTACGCATGACCTGGTTTCGTTAATTATTATTCTATTGGAATAACCTGTCTATGCGAAGTACCGCATGCATGGTGATTTCTTTTGTTATTCCATTCTTTATTATACTCAGTTGGTTAAAACTTTGACTTCTATACTCCATGAAATTAGTGGAATATCCTTGATATTTGCGCTTCATCCAGTATCTTTTCATATAAATATTCTTCTGAGCATTCTTGAATTTTACTCTACAAAGCAGTACCATGTTGACAATTTGGACGTTATTAGTTCCTGGATAAATTAATTCTTAAACTTGTTTTATTGAATTCTTATATCATTGTCATCATCCTCATGCTTATATTTTGTTGAAAGTCATCTATGGCCTGTAGTGCATAGATGGACTTGGTATAATTATGACCAGGGATTATTCGGTGTAATCATGACCGTAATGTTATAAATGATATGGAAAAAGTCCTCATTGGCCCGTAGTGCATTGATGGACAGTTTTTGGTATGATTATGGCTATGGATTCTCTTCGGCCAAGGGTGAAAAGATGAATTGTTTTATGGAATGATTAGGACCGTTGATGAAAACATGATTATCTTTAGCCGTAGTGCATAAATAATTCGTGGTCATGATACTAAAGAATATCCTTGGCCGTAGTGCATGGGTGATTCGATGATGTGGATTATTTATTAAGCTGAGTCCTAGCGATAAAAATGATAAAAAAACCTTTTAAATCATAAAAGATAGTAGATTTTATTCTCTACTTGACTCTTTTAATGGATCATTTATTCCGCTGCAGTTAAATTTGATGTTTGTTATATTGTCACGTGCAAAGCACAACAAATCTCAAAATAAATAAATAGAGCACTAACAACCTCAAAATATTAATAGTGGTGATCCATCAATAAAGTAATAAGTACAATTATCTAAACTGAGTCAAAATAATCAAAACTTAAAAATTGAATCAACCTAACTGGTCAAAGGCAAAACTCTCATCACACTAGCCCTGAATCACCCCTGCAAACCTGCCAGAAGAAAAATACAACATGAGCCAATTGCCCAGTACGGATACAGATATACAAAAGATATACAACTGATATACGAAAATAGTTGAGACAAATTACTGAACAAGCCTCAAGTGCAAGTACGAACGAAAATATAATATCCAAGGATTTGAATGAAATATATATGAATCAACATAATTGACGAAACCAATAAAAGAATAAAGAAATAGCGAACTGAAGTAACTAACTCAATGAATTGAACTGGACAAAAACCAACAAAACTAATCTAATAAAATAATAGGCTGAAACAAACGGCTGGAGTTATTTCATACCGAATGAGCTCAGAAATATACCTTGCCACACAGGCAATTCAAAATAATGTCACACAGGCAAATCAAATGATGCCACATAGGTAACCAAAATAATGCCACATAGGCACATCAAAATAATGCCACACAGGCAAATCAAAATAATGCCACGCAGGCAAATCAAAATAATGCCACACAGGCAAATCACACATTGGACCGCGAATCCAAATGTATGCAAATCGGATAGGTGTGTTTGGCACAACATCACCAATCCGCGGAATAAAAAACTAGGGTTAACCCATACGCCTCCCACAACAAAACACCAAATGGCCCACTTCCTCCGGAGCCCAAAATGGAGACGTCGTGGACTAATCACACCACCACGAAAAGTGTCATGCCTCTCGTGCCAAGACGACATGCCTGTGGTACCCCCACAGGTGGTTATAGCTCAGGTATACCCTACGGTATATTCTAACAAAAAGAGTATGTCACAACAAATGCGACATAATACCAACAAAAGGGTTCTATATGTACATGTTGAACCAAATCAAATTATAGTCACGAGGTCTCAAAAAGAAGGTAGCAACATGTACCGCTCTACAATTATCAAAATAAATACTATACATGATAACCTAATTCAAAGAGTATAATTTCGAGTCCAATGTATCAACTCCAAAATAAAACTAATATATTTATTTCACAGGAAACAATTATGTGAAATAATAACGAAATTCGAACAAGCGAAAAAACGAACAAATCAAATTTAACAAGAGTATCGCAGAAAGAGTACGAAATCCGTACCTGATACTTCCAAACCATTTATGACACACTCCACAAAATCTTACCCTCAAATGCCAACGATATCAAATACAAATCGTTATTCGCAATCTAAACATATTCACCTCAAATTAAAAACAATCCAAACTAATAATTCCAAAGTAATTCATAATCTATTTAATATGCCTTTAATCATCGCCTTTTCGTTCGAACTAACTAAACAAAATAATAATAAATATAAGTACACTTATAAAAATATTCTTTCATCTTTAACCCATTGATAAATTCATTTTATTATTATTATAATAATCTCTATAATTTTAAAATATTTTATTTATTCATTTAGATTTTGTATAACATAATATTTTGCAATACTATATACGTAATTATTAAATTTTTTTTATTTTTTTAACAATAAACATGAAAATTCGTACTATTAAGAACATGTGATCAGGAGACTACAAATTAATATATATGAATATATATAATAGGCATGCACCTATTGTGCACTCCTATAATTTCCAAAAGAAGTCTAAATATCCATAAGTCTAATAAAACAATTACTATTCATGACATATTTTATTCGTAAGGCGTTTTTTTTGTTTAAAGGCAAACTGATGCCATTCATTTCACATACTACCCAGATGCAATCAAATCATTATTATTATTATTATTACACTCCATATATTTTCTTTTTAATACTATTGTACTAACTATGTACTTATATTTATTCTACCTCTGTTTCACAAGAAATACTCATAAACTGATATCCTGAAGCAAATTCTAATTAATTACAAACTTAATCATAATTCCCAACTCCGTTCTAATATATAAAAAAAATTCTAACATGATACCACAATATAATATATAGAACAATACTTTGAAATTTAACTCCATGTTCCAAACAAGCTAATCTAATTTATACTTTATTTATTTGCTAGTTTTAATTGAGATTCCCTCCAGGCATGACTTATAACAATAAACAATCAAATTAATTAAGCTTGCAAGATCCGATCATAAAATAACTAAAAAAAATACCCAATAATAAAAATAATGGTATTACCTTGGTTGGGAGAATTTTTCTCTTTTTATTTTCTGTATTCCTAGCCGCCTTTCTCTTCACTTCATAATAGATGGAATCCAATACAATTAGGTTTGAGTCATATATATAATTAATCATCCTTGTCCTAATAGGATTTATAACATTGAACTTAATTAGTTTTAAAGCCCAAATTTACAAGATTAATATTTTCTGTCTCTTATTGTTATAGCCCACAAACATTATTTTCAAATTGACCCAAATAAAAGACAAGCCCAATTATTCTATTTAAAACATAGATTTAAATGCTATTTACTTTATTTATTATTATTATTATTATTATTATTATTATTATTATTTTTACCGGGTATTACAATCTTAGTTATAATATTTCTTACTGGGCTAGTTGAGCTCACCCTTTCTTTCACTGTTCTCTTCAGGAAATGAGAATATAGCTGGGACGAGTTGGGGAACGGAGTGATGGTCCTAGATGGTGCATTAGTAGCCCTCACTATTCTGTGAAATAGTGTGATAATAATTTTAATGAGGACTCCTTTTGAGTTTGTATACTCTCTAGTAGACAATATTTGTATTCAAACTCACAGTTTATGTTTTGTCGTATTGTACACGACAGTTGTATTATTAAGTTGTATTTGAATTCTGTACCATGTATCTGGCGACTCAAGATGGGTAATGTATACCTAATTTTGGGGGCGACACACTTCACTACTTCAATATTCAGTTTTTCTAAGGTATGGAATATTATTTATTGTACTCATAAGGGGTATTCTTTCTTTCTTATTCATGAAAAGTACTTCTTCTTTTTCATTCTTTATTATTCTGTTGGAATAACATGTATACGCGGGATACCCTATACTTGGTGAAATTCTTCTGTTATTCCATTCTTATTATTCTGTTAGAATAACCTGTTTATGCGAAGTACCGCATACATGGTGAAATTCTTCTAATATTCCGTTCTTTATTATTTTGTCGGAATATCTTGTCTGTGCGTTTACGCCAGACCTGGTTCCATTATTTATTATTCAGTCGGAATATCCCGTCTGAGCGTTTACGCCGGACCTGGTTCCATTATTTATTATTCTATTGAGAATAACCTGTTGGGAGAATGCATATTATGATTTGATGTTTTAATGTATATGCTCATGATTATTTGTAAAGTCCTTCAATGAATATATGTACAAGGACTTAGTGATAGATCAAATTTGTTAGGTTGATCTTGTGACTCCCCCAAAATAGGTATACATCACCCATCTTGAGTCGCCAAATACATTGTACAAAATTCAAATACAACTTAATTATACAACAGTCGTGTAAAATACGACTAAACATATGCTGTGAGTTTTAATACAAATATTATCATCTAGACAATATACAAACTCAATGGGGTCCTCATTACATTTATTGTCACACTATTTAACAGAATAGTGAGGACTACTAATACTATCATCTGGTCCATCACTCCGTTCCCCGACTCGTCCCAGCTATATTCTCATTTTCTGAAGAGAACAGTGAAATAAATGGTGAGCACAACTAGCCCAGTAAGAAATATTATGACTAAGATAATGCAGATTAAATTATCATTAGCCTTAAACAATGTTAAACTGATACAATATAACAAATATCAAGTTTAACTGCAGCGGAAACAAGTAATCCATTAGAAGATTTAAATAGAGAATAAAATCTACTATCTTCTATTATTTAAAAGGTTTTTCATGACTTTTATCGCTGAGACTCAGCTTAATAAATAATCCACATCATCGAATCACCCCTGCACTACGGCCAAGGATATTCTTTAGTATCACGACCACAATTATCCATGCACTACGGGCCAAGAATATTTATGTATTCATTAATATTTATGATCATGCCAACAACTGTCCATCAATGCACTTCGGTCCAATGAGGACTTTTACCACATCATTTATAACATTACGGTCATGATTACACCGAATAATCCCTGATCATAATCATACCAAGTCCATATATGTACTACAGGCCACAGATGACTTTCAACATAATATAAACATGAGAATGATGACAATGATATAAGAATTCAATAAAATAAGTTCAATAATTAATTTATCCATGAATCAATAACGTCCAAATTATCAACATGATACTGCTTTGTAGAGTAAACTTCAAGAATGCTCAGAAGAAAATTTCCATGAAAAGATACTGGATGAAGCGCAAATATCAAGGATATTCCACTGATTTCATAGAGTATAGAAGTCAAAACTTTAACCAACTGAGTATAATAACGAATGGAATAACAAAAGAAATCACCATACATGCGGTACTTCGCATAGACAGGTTATTCCAACAAATTAATAAGTAATGGAACCCGGTCATGCAAAATTCGCACTGACAGGATGTTCCAACAGAATAATAAAGACGGAATCAGGTCCGGCGTAAACGCACAGACATGATATTCCAACTGAATAATAATAAAGACGGAACCAAGTCCGGCGTAAACGCACAGACAGGATATTTTAACAGAATAATAATAAAGACGGAACCAGGTCCAGCGTAAATACACAGACAGGATATTCCAACAGAATAATAATAAAGACAGAACCAGGTCTGGCATAAACGCACAGGCAAGATATTCCAACAAAATAATAATAAAGACAGAATATTAGAAGAATGTTACCAAGTATATAGTAGTCCGCGTATACTGGTTATTCCAACAAAATAATAAAAAATGGAATAACAGAAGTTCTCTTCATGAATACAAAAAAAATAATACCCCTTACGAGTACAACAAATAATATCCCTTACCGTAAAAGAAACTGAATAAAAGAGTAGGAAAGGAGCAGAATACTTTTCTATAGCTTCTCTATAATTTCTCTCTCTAGAGTTTCAGTGAATTCGTAAGAAATAATAAAAGAATGAGCTTCTATTTATAGAAAAATGGACTGCATAGTAACTAACTCAAGAACGGTCGAGATTGATTTACTTTAATCTGATGGTCCATATTTAAAGCAAAATCTTTTAAATAAAATATAATATATTCTATTTATAATCTAATAAAACGAATATCTTTATAAAAGATTTTATTATGCAAACATTATGCAGACACTATGCAAATATTATGCATAATAAAATATAATATATTCTAATTATTGTCTAATAAAATAGATTACTTTATAAAAGTATTCTGTTTAATATAAAAAGATTTTATTATTAGCCTAATAAAATGAATAATTTTATAAAAGTATTATGTTTTATATAAAAAACTTTTCTGTTTTATTACATTAATAATACCAATAAAATAAAACTGAGTGACTTATCACATAAGCATCAATAATCAATATCGTGTGCTACTATGCAACCATGCGTATTACTGTACTTTTAACACCGGGTGTTTCAACAGTTAACGGTAAAACTTCCGCCGTTATTTTCATAAAGTATTTTTGTCGTTTTCTCAATCCGACAATAATTTCGTTGTGGGGTCCACCAATGATTGTGCCGTTGTACGAATATTCCCTGTTAAAACGAATATTCCCCGACCAATTGAATATTATATAATAACTTGCGTACTTTGCAAAATTTATAAATATTACCCACAATTATAACATTATATCAAATTTACTCCATAATATTCAAAAATGATATTTATAGAAAATTCATCTTTATTTATAAAAGTTGGGGTCTTACAACCTCCCCTTCTTATGAAATTTCACCCTCGAAATTAGGGTACATACCTGGTATGTCGAAGAGGTAAGGATACCTTGATTTCATTTCAGATTCTAACTCCCAAGTCATTTCCTCAACATCGTGGTTTTTCCACAAAAATTTGACTTGAGGTATAACCTTGGAGCGTAGAATATGTTCCTTCTTATCCAAGATTTGAATAGGAACCTCTTCATACGTCAAATCTTCCGCTATTTCATCCGGTTCTAACTCAATAATGTGGTTCGGGTCTTTCACATATTTACGTAACATGGATATATGAAAAACGTTATGAACATGAGACATACTTGGCGGTAAAACGAGTCTATAGGCCACAGTTCCTACTCGATCGAGGATTAAAAACGGGCCAATGAATCGAGTATTGAGCTTTCCTCTCTTTCCAAATCTCGTAACTCCTTTCCATGGAGCAACACGTAACAACACATGATCTCCTATATCGAATTCCATGTCCTTTTGATGATGATCAGCATAACTCTTTTGTCGATCTTGTGAGGTTTTTATACGTTGCCGGATCGTTTGAATCTTTTCCGTAGTCATACGTACCAACTCCGGTCCCAACAACGTTGCTTCTCCCACCTCATCCCAGCATACTGGAGAACGATACTTTCTTCCATACAACGCTTCGAATGGAGCCATGCCAATACTTGCTTGATAACTATTGTTGTAGGAAAACTCCACCAATGGTAAGAACTTGTCCCAACTTCCCTTGAAATCAAGGACACATAGTATTAATAGATCTTCAAGAGTTTGAATAGTCCTCTCTGACTGTCCGTCCGTCTGAGGATGATATGCCGAGCTAAATCGTAAATCTATGCTCATAGCTTTCTACAAACTAACCCAAAATCATGAAGTGAATCTTGGGTCTCGATCAGAAACTATGGATACTGGTATACCATGCAGTCTTACAATCTCGTTTATGTACATACGAGCAAGATGTTCAAGTGTATAAGTTTCTCGTATTGGTAAGAAGTAAGCAGACTTGGTCAATCTATCAACAATGACTCAAATCGCATCTGTGCCTTGAGAAACTTTGGGAAGACCGGTAACGAAATCCATGGTAATGTGTTCCCACTTTTATTCTGGAATTCTAAGTGGTTGCAATGGACCTTTTGGTACTTGATACTCTGCTTTAACTCGTTGACAAGTTAGACACCTTGAGATAAACAGCGCTATCTCTCTCTTCATATTGCTCCACCAAAATGTATGACGAATATCATGATACATTTTGGTACTCCCAGGATGGATTGCAAACAGTGTGTTGTGTGCCTCCATCATGATTTTATACTTTAAATCAGGGTCGTTAGGAACACAAAGTCTGGAGTTAACTCGAAGTATTCCTTCTTCATCGATTCTTTCTTCCGACATAGAACGTTCTTACACTTTCTTCCTCATACGCATCAGCTCTAGGTCTGTAGCTTGAGCAACTTTAACTTTATCAATTAAAGTCGGTTCTACTCGTATATTCGCCATCATCACATGGGTCCCTGGAGTCTTTAACTCTATCTCCATCCTTTGCAAGTCACACAAAATGGGCCTTTGCGTTGAAAATATCGCACTCGTATTTGCATATGATCTTCTACTCAATGCGTCAGCTATCACGTTCGCTTTTTCAGGATTGTATTGGATGGTATGATCATAATCATTCAACAGTTCAAGCCAACATCGTTATCGTATGTTGAGTTCCTTTTGAGTAAAGAAATATTTAAGGCTTTTATGATCCGTAAAGATCTCCACTTTCTCACCATACAAGTAATGCCTCCAAATTTTAAGTACGAAGACAACAGCTGCTAACTCTAGATCATGAGTAGGATAATTCCTCTCATATTCTTTGAGTTGTCTTGAGGTATATGCTATGACTTTCCCATGTTGCATGAGAACACATCCCAACCCTTTGCCCGAAGCATCACTGTAGATGACAAATCCCTCCGAGTCAGATGGTATTGTCAGAACAGGTGTTGAAATGAGTCTCTTCTTGAGTTCTTGAAAACTCTTCTCACATTCTTTGCTCCAACCGAACTTTGTATCTTTTCGAGTCAGCTGAGTTAATGGAGTAGCGATTCGATAAAATCCTTCCACGAATCTCCGATAATAACCAGCTAAACCGAGAAAGCTACGTACTTCGGTCACTAATTTAGGTTGCTCCCAGCTTTGAATTGCTTCAATCTTTGCCGGGTCAACAGATATTCCATGACTTGATACTACGTGCCCAAGGAATGCTACTTCCTCAAGCCAGAACTTGCATTTATTCAACTTGGCATAAAGCTTGTATTCACGAAGCTTTTGGAGCATCAGCCTCAAGTGTTGTTCATGATCTTCACGGCTTTTGGAATAAATAAGGATGTCATCAATAAAGATGACCACAAAGTGATCCAAATATTCCTTGAATACTCGGTTCATCATATCCATGAAGGCAGCAGGAGCATTAGTCAATCCAAAGGACATAACTAGAAATTCATAATGCCCGTACCGAGTTCTGAAAGCCGTCTTTGGAATGTCATCGGTTCTAATATTCAATTGGTGATATCCATAACGAAGATCAATCTTTGAAAAGAATTTGGCTCCTTACAACTGGTCAAACAGGTCATCAATACGTGGCAATGGGTACCTATTTTTGATGGTGACATGATTCAACTCCCGATAATCAATACAAAGTCGCATACTCCCATCTTTCTTCTTCACGAATAGAACAGGAGCACCCCAAGGAGAAGTACTAGGATGAATAAAGCCAATGTCTAACAATTCCTGTAGTTGGGTCTTTAACTCCTGAAGTTCAATAGGAGCCATTCGATATGGGGCTTTGGAAATGGGTTTTGTACCGGGTTCAAGGTCGATACAAAATTCAATTTCACGCTCTGGGGGTAGGCCAGGAAGTTCTTCAGGGAATTATTAACAATAGAAATATCATTCAAAACTGACGTATTTTTGTTTAGATCCGTGACATGAGCTAAGAAAGCTTGACATCCGTTTTTCAATAAACGAATAGCTTTATGGCTTGAGATGATCGTGATTTAATTTAATGATTTGATCGCTTGAATTCGTATAATAGGTTGATTAGGAATATGAAAGCTAACAACCTTACGAAAACAATCAATTTTTGCATGATAAGTAGTTAACCAATCAATCCCTAGAATCACGTCAAATACAAGTATTTTCAATGAAATAAGATCGACAGGTAATATAAGGGTACCGATTTGAATCAAACAAGACATATAAACAGTGGATGTAATGAAGATTTCTCCCAATGGAGTTTCCACAGATAAGTCAAAGTCTAATTTCTCCGGAGTCAAATTTAATAGTTGAGCGCAAGTAGGAGAAATAAAAGAATGGGTAGAACCGGTATCAAATAAAGTATAGACTTCGCTAGATTTTATGATAAGCTTACCCGTGATGACCTCATTCAGGTTCTTTTCTTTTTGGGAGGTCACAACAAACGCTCTCCCTTGCACTACCGACTTTGACTTTTCTGGGACGGCCTTTGGTGCCTCCATCCTAGCTGAACTTATCTTCGGTGAACGATAAAATAGGGCTAAGTGACCTTCTCTTCCACAATTATAACATGCTTTGGACGACATCGCACAGTTTGGACTAATGTGTCCATCCCCTCCGCTTTTGAAGCATATGATAGGTGGTCGTTCTCCTTCCTTAACAATGGGTGTTGGTGCTGACGTCTTTCCATCATTGTTGAATCTCCTCTTCTTGAAATGTCCATTCTTATTGTTTTGGCCCTGATTACCACCGAAGTGGTTACCATTTCTGGCATGTTGATTCCCTCCACGCTTGTTGTCGCCGCTTTGATGACTGCTCTCGATGGTATTATCATTTTGCCAGCTGCTCTCTTTTGGTTGCGTTGACTCGTTATCGTGCTCCACTAACTGAGCCATATTTACAATATCTGAATACAAACACAGTTTATGAGAAATAAGATGTTGACGTATCTCCGGCTTCAAACCTCTTAAAAACATCTGCATCATTCTCTCTTCATTATCCACCAAGTGGGACGCAAACCGGGATAACTCGGCAAACTTTGTTTCGTATTGCGACACGTTCATATTATTATGTTCCAACTTGATGAACTCCACCTTTTTCATGTGACAAATACTTTCGGGAAAGTACTTATCATTGAATAGTTCTTGGAACTTCTCCCAAGACACTTTCAGTGCGGCAGGTTGAGTACGCTTTACCGATTCCCACTAGTAATCTGCCTCTCCTCGCAACATAAAGGCGACAAACGGAACCTTTTGCTCCTCGGAGCATCCCAAGACATCAAATATCTTGGTAATCTACTTTATCCATGCTTCCGCCTTAAGTGGTTTTGGCTCTCCAATAAACTCTGGTGGTCCCAGCTCCTTGAACTGTTTAGCGGTGACCGTCTGAGAGTTTCCAGTGTTTCCACCTATATTTTGGATAAGAGCTGCTCTCACCTGCTGTTGCATGAATTGCATAAAGCCTCTGAACATTCCATCATTCATCATTTGGTCAGTGTTGTTGTTTGCATGAGGATTGTCGCCTTCCTCATGCACATTATCTTGATTATTGATATGTGGTGAATCAACGGTCGCCTATGCTCCATTGCTATTCTCAACATTCTCGGATGTCATTTTCAGATACTGCCACAAAACAAAAATGTTAATTGACATGTAACATATTATCCATATATTCTGACCGACCAATTAAATACCAAATAAACTTAGGTAGGTCATACTAGCGAAGGAATTCCCCGTCTCTCCCCTCCTAGTTCTATTCTCACATCTTAGCCAGGGATCATATCTCTAAGCTTTGATACCAACTGTGACTCCTCCAAAATAGGTGTACATCACCCATCTTGAGTCGCCAAATACATGGTATAAAATTTAAATACAACTTAATGATACAGCAGTCGTGTAAAATACGACTAAACATATGCTGTGAGTTTTAATATAAATATTATCATCAAGACAATATACAAACTCAATGGGATCATCATTACATTTATTGTCACGCTATTTAACAGAATAGTGAGGACTACTAATACTATCATCTGGTCCATCACTCCGTTCCCCGACTCATCCCAACTATATTCTCATTTTCTGAAGAGAACAATGAAAGAAAGGGTGAGCTCAACTAGCCCAGTAAGAAATATTATGACTAATATAATGCAGAATAAATTATCATTAGCCTTAAACAGTATTAAACTGATACAATATAACAAACATCAAGTTTAACTGCAGCGGAAATAAGCAATCCATTAGAAGAGTCAAGTAGAGAATAAAATCTACTATCTTCTATGATTTAAAAGGTTTTTCATGACTTTTATCGCTGAGACTCAGCTTAATAAATAATCCACATTATCGAATCACCCCTGCACTACGGCCAAGGATATTCTTTAGTATCACGACCACAATTATCCATGCACTACGGGCCAAGAATATTTGTGTATTTATTAATGGTCATGATCATGCCAACAACTGTCCATCAATGCACTACGGGCCAATGAGAATTTTTACCACGTCATTTGTAACATTACGGTCATGATTACACCGAATAATCCCTGATCATAATCATATCAAGTTCATCTATGCACTACAGGCCACAGATGACTTTCAACATAATATAAACATGAGAATGATGACAATGATATAAGAATTCAATAAAACAAGTTCAAGAATTAATTTATCCATGAATCAATAACGTCCAAATTGTCAACATGATACTGCTTTGTAGAGTAAAATTCAAGAATGCTAAGAAGAATATTTCCATGAAAAGATACTGGATGAAGCGCAAATATCAAGGATATTCCACTAATTTCATGGAGTATATAAGTCAAAACTTTAACCAACTGAGTATAATAACGAATGGAATAACAAAAGAAATCACCATACATGTGGTACTTCGTATAGACAGGTTATTCCAACAGATTAATAAGTAACGGAACCAGGTCAGGCGAAATTCGCACCGACAGGATGTTCCAACAGAATAATAAAGACGGAACCAAGTCCGGCGTAAATGCACAAATAGGATATTCCAACAGAATAATAATAAAGATGGAACCAGGTCGAGCGTAAACGCACAGACAAGATATTCCAACAGAATAATAATAAAGACGAAACCAGGTCTGGCGTAAACGCACAGACAGGATATTCCAACAGAATAATAATAAAGACGGAATATTAGAAGAATGTCACCACGTATAGGGTAGTCCGCGTATACTGGTTATTCTAGCAGAATAATAACGAATGGAATAACAAAAGTTCTCTTCATGAATACAAAAAAAAAATACCCCTTACGAGTACAACAAATAATATCCCTTACCATAAAAGAAACTGAATAAAAGAGTAGGAAAGTAGCAGAATACTTTTCTATAACTTCTCTATAATTTCTCTCTCTAGAGTTTCAGTGAATTCGTAAGAAATAATGAAGGAATGAGCTTCTATTTATAGAAAAATGGACTGCATAGTAACTAACTCATGAACGGTCGAGATTGATTTACTTTAATCTGATGGTCCATATTTAAAGAAAAATCTTTTAAATAAAATATAATATATTATATTTATAATCTAATAAAACGAATAACTTTATAAAAGATTTTACTATGCAAACACTATGCATAATAAAATATAATATATTCTAATTATTGTCTAATAAAACAGATAACTTTATAAAAGTATTCTATTTTATATAAAAAGATTTTACTATTATCCTAATAAAATGAATAACTTTATAAAATTATTCTGTTTTATATAAAAAGCTTTTCTGTTTTATTACATTAATAATACCAACAAAACAAAACTGAGTGACTTATCAAATAAGCATCAATAATCAATGTCGTGTGCTACTATGCAACCACGCGTATTACTGTACTTTTAACACGGGTGTTTCAACAGTTAACGGTAAAACTTCCGCCGTTATTTTCATAAAGTATTTTTGTCGTTTTCTCAATCCGACAATAATTCCGTTGTGGGATCCACCGATGATTGTGCCGTTGTACGAATATTCCCTGTTAAAACGAATATTCCCCGACAAATCGAATATTATATAACAACTTGCGTACTTTGCAAAATTTATAAATATTACCCACAACTATAACATTATATCAAATTTACTCCATAATATTCAAAAATGATATTTATAAAAAATTCATCTTTATTTATAAAAGTTGGGGTCTTAAAGATCTTAGATCTTAACGTGTATCATTCTATAATGCAATGTATAGATAGAAAGATCAAAACTGTTAGGTTGATCTTGAGATGTAATAGATAGGCTTCGAATAAATCATAGTGTATCATCTGATCAACACTGCAAAAGTCAAGGCAGAAACGTAGAGCTTCAAAGATTGTAGTGTGCCTGCCTTAAAGGGACTCTTCGGACATCGTAGAGTGGTCCCAACGTTTTTCGAGCCAACTCCACGATCGTAGTGTGCTGAAGGAAACATGGAGTTTACAAGTCAACGATCGTAGTGTGCTCTCGGGAACGTAGAGTCAACAACACGAGCAAGTAAAGATCGTAGTGTGCAAGGGTTTAAGAGAAATCGTAGTGCTCTCTAATGATAGCATCAGATCAAGCACCAAGGCAACAAGTCACTACGATCTGAATCGTAGAGTATCATGATCTGAATCGTAGAGCATCTGTCTTATGTCAGAAAACGTCGAGCCTCATAATTTGTGTAAAGGTAGATTTCAACATATGAGGAATGGATTCTAGACGCTGCAGTACTCATAAGTCCCATAGTATATGAAATATCCTTAGTATGCAACAAAGAAGCGTATTGAAGAAGCTAAGGATAGTACCATGGGTAAGATGGACAAAACACATTTTCAGGTGTTAGGTGAGAAAGCAGTCTGCTGTGTCAGTGGGCCAGAATGCAGTTTCAGAAGATGTGCAGAAATGTCTCCATCAAAGATCAAAAAATTCAAATGCATTTAATGCCTCAACGGATGAATCCAACGGATAATTTTCAAGATCACATATATGCAGATCAGACAGAAGAGAGAGAACTAAGCAAGCATTGAACAAACAACGTGAACATCTCTCTCAAGCTCAACTCTACGATCTGAGATATTGCAAAGCTTGCTCAGCTACTTAGTTCTTTAGAACAAGTGCTTACACAGCAACTGAGTAGTAACCATCAAGAACACAAAATTATCAACCAATTGAAGAAGAGTACCAAGTCTGCTGGACTTGAAGAGTTCGTAGAGAACTGTAAGAAAGCCAAGTCTGCTGGACTTGAAGAGTTCAAGAGTGAACTAAGAAGTTCCTAGACTACTGGTCTAGAAGGAATCTGTGTGATTCTGAAGTTGTAACTGACATCCATAATGGATATCCTACTCGTTGAGTAGAAAAGTGGACTATGAGCTTTAAGTGCTCTGAACCACTTAAAAATGACTGTGTAGATCCAATGGCACTCGTACTAAGCGAATCCAGGACCGGGGGAGGCAGCAAGCCACCAATGTGCAACAAAGATAAATTTGCTAACTGGAAAGTCAGGATGCAAGCGTACATGGACTCAATAGATGAAGATCTATTTGAGACCGTTCAAAATGGGCCCTATATACCAACAAAACTTGTACCAACCAATGAAGATCCAAACAGAGTCCAACTCAAAGTTAAAGAAGAATGGACAGACACAGAGAAGAAAGCTGTCCAACTTGATAAGAAGGCTAAGAACATCATGTTCCAATCCTTAAAGGATGATCTATTTAAAAATGCTGTAAACAACAAAACAACTAAGGAAGTTTGGGAAGCTCTGCTGATCATGCACAAAGGAACTAAAGAAGTTAGAGAGAACAAATAGTCTCTTCTAACACAGCAGTACGAAATGTTCGCTCATGTGCAAGGAGAAAATGTAACTGCCACCTATGAAGATTAAATGTTCTGCTCAACTCTCTACGAGCATATAGAAAGGTCTATCCTAACGAAGATCTAACCATAAAATTCATGAGAGCCCTACCAAGCAGGTAGGATGCCAAGACCACTGCAATAAGAGAGTCAAAGAATCTCAACAAAATGACAGTTCAACAACTATATGGAAATCTCCTGACATACGAACTGGAGCTGGCCCAACGTGCTGAAACCTTATCAGAAGGAAGAAGGAAGGATAAGGGTGTTTCTCTCAAGGCAACTGAAAGTGCATCAAAGGTCAACACTGAGATTGACTCTGATGATGATGAAGACGATGATGATGACTTTGCTATGCTGATAAAGAGACTAAAAAGGTTCATGCGACAAGGCAGAATCAGCAAGCCCAAGAAGGTCAGCAATTATAGCAGTTAGGAGCAAATGAATGACCTATACTATAACTGCAAAAAGCCTAGCCACTTCATCGCCAACTGCAACAAACCTATCAAAGAAGAACTAAAGAAGAAAACACATGCAAAGAAGGAATACAAAGGAAACAAGAGGCCTCAGAAAAGAGACAAAGGCCTGATAGCTGGAGGATCGTGGAGTGACTCAGATAATGACTCAAATGTTGACTCCGGAGATAAAGAAAAACCACATATGGCCAATCTGTGCTTAATGGCCAAACATGCAAAGGACAAACAAAGCCTCAACATACATGATGTAAGTCTTGACGAGGTATTTGATTTCAACTCACCTGATGTAGACATGAATGGCTTAAGAACTGCACTGCATGGCATAACCACTGATCTACATCAATACATGAAGTGGTTCAGAGTCTTGTCTAAAGATCTTCTTCAAGATAAAAAGAAGAAAGTTCAAGAAGAGCTTGAAATAGCCCTTTTAACTAATAATCTTCTTTCCAAGCTTGAGGCTGAGAATGAGACCTTAAAACAGACAAACACACTCAATGCACAAAGAGAGTCTATTCTAACCTCTAAAGTTGAGGAACTAGAGAAGACTATCTCTGCATGGAACAAATCCTCATCGTCCATGGACTGCCTGCTCTATAGTCAGAGAAGCACATTCGACAGAACAGGTCTGGGCTTTGGGGAATTCATCTTAGAGCCTTGCGTGGAAAAGACAAAGGAAACTAGCACTAGTAATGCCTCAAGTTTTAGTAGAAGCATTGCTTTTGTGAAATCCTCACAGTTAGAAGAACCAGTTAAACCTTGTCCTACTGTCTTTATTCTTACTTATAGGAGTAAAGGATCTCATGCTGGTCTGGGGTTCATAAAAGAGAAGAGTAACCTAACCTCTACTCACCAACCTTGAAGAATCGTAGAGTTAAGCAAGACCAACTCTACGAATCAACCGGCAAGGTACAGTAGAGGGAAGGCACACTCATCACTATTTATGAAATCCAAAGACTCATGGAAAAATGAGAATCAGTTTAACAGAAGGATACCTAAGGAACCACACAAGTCCAAGTGGAGGATGAATTATCATACACACACAGGCATGCATCATAATAAATGTTTCATATGCAATAAATATGGTCATAGGGCTGCCAAGTATTATTATATTTCCATGCATATGAGACCCAAGATTAGACAGATTTGGGTCCCTAAAGATACTAACAAAGAAGGACCCATGCAAATATGGGTACCAAAATGAAGGTTCAAATGTTTTAACAGGAAAAGAGCTCCACGACCTCAACATGGTATCTGGATAGTGGATGCTCGAGGCATATGACAGGGAACAAAGCTCTACTATCTAACTACATAGAAAAGGAGGGTCCCTCAGTCATCTTTGGAGATAACAGCTCGGGCAAGACAAGAGGATATGGCTCTGCTGGCAATGGTGCAGTATCTTTCAGCAAAGTAGCCTATGTGGAAGGTCTTCAACATAACCTTCTAAGTATCAGCCAACTCTGCGACAAGGGTCATCAAGTGACATTCCTCAATAACCAATGTCAAGTCAGAGATTTGAAGACATCTGCTGTAAAGCTAACCGGGAAAAGAGAATGAAATGTCTACACAGTGGATCTTGGTCAACTAAGCTCAGATGAGACAATATGTTTTCTGGCAAAGGCATCTGAAGAAATGAGTTGGCTATGGCATAGACGGTTGTCTCACTTAAACTTCAAAAGCATGTCCAAACTGGCATCAAAAGACCTAGTCGCTGACCTACCCAAGTTCAACTTTGTGAAGGAAAGGACATGCAATGTCTGTCAGCTTGGAAAGCAAACCAGAACCTCATTTAAGAGCAAGACTGCCAACTCTATTGACAAGACACTGCAGTTGCTTCACTTGGATCTCTTTGGGCCAAACCCAACAACCAGTCTTGAAGGAAAAAGATACTCTCTAGTTATAGTCGACGACTAAACCAAATTCACATGGGTATTCTTCTTAACTTCAAAGGATGAAACAAGCTCCGAATTGATCAAGATGTTCAAACTTGTGATGAACGAGAAAGGAGAGAAAATCAAGGCCATAAGGAGTGATCATGGCAGAGAATTCGATTTCTCAGAAATGAATCAGTTCTGCACAGATAGTGGGAACAGTCACAACTTCTCAGCTCCACGAACTCCTCAACAAAATGGAGTAGCTAAAAGAAAGAACAGAACCTTGATAGAGGCTGGAAGAACTCTACTAGCTGCAGCCCATCTGCCTGAATACTTCTGGACAGAAGCTATCAACACTGCATGCTACACGCAGAACAGGTCACTCATACACTCTACGATCAAGAAGACGCCCTACGAACTGTGGAAATGAAGAAAGCCAAGTGTCAGCTACTTCCATGTCTTTGGTTGTGCATGCTACATTCTCAACAATGGAAAGCAGTATCTGACAAAATTCCAGCCCAAGTCAGATGAAGGGATCTTTCTTGGATATGCCACAGACAGCAAGGCTTACAGGGTGTTCAACAAGAAGACACTAAATGTTGAAGTCTCAATACACATCATCTTTGATGAAACTGACTTAGACAAAATAGTGCCTCAAGACACTACGACCGATAATGCAGACACTATGAATGAAGTCGTCGAGCTCAACACTACGATCGTAGTACCAGATAGTGAAATCGTAGAGCATGAGAATGTGATCGTAGAGAGGTCCATGAAAGACAGCAAGCCTCTACTCTAAGAAGAAGAGATAGACCTTGAAGAATTAAGACAGGAAGGCATCAGGACAAATGTCCCAATCTGCAACAGATGAGCAAGAGATCACACTCAGGATCTAATCATTGGAGATCCGAGTGCTAGAGTCAAAACAAGAGCTGTTACTCGGAATGAATGTTTTTATCTAAGCTTCCTATCACAAATAGAGCCAAAGAAGATAGAGGATATTATGGATGACTCCAGTTGGATAGAAGCCATGCTGGAAGAACTCAACCAATTTGAATGAAACAAAGTATGGAGATTGGTACCAAGACCAAAGAGTCATCCTGTGATAGGAACTAAGTGGGTCTTCAGAAAAAAAAATGGATGAAGATGGGGTCATAACCAGAAACAAGGAAAGATTAGTGGCAAAAGGCTATTCTCAAGAAGAATGTATCGACTACGATGAGACTTTTGCACCTGTTGCCAGACTGGAAGCCATCAGAATCTTTCTTGCCTTTGCTGCCCACATGAAGTTCAAAGTCTTCCAGACGGATGTCAAGAGTGCATTTCTTAATTGCGAACTCTAAGAAGAAGTCTATGTAGAGCAACCTCCAGGTTTCATCAATCCATCTCTTTCCAATTATGTCTATAGATTAGATAAAACCTTATATGGTCTTAAACAAGCACCTAGAGCATGGTATGAAACACTGACTAACTTCTTAATCGAAAATGGGTTCACTAGAGGTAGAGCAGATACCACACTGTTTCTTAGAAAGCATAAAGACAAAGTCTTACTTAGTTCAAATCTATGTTGATGACATTATCTTTGGTTCTACTGACGAAAAGTTATGCAAGAAATTCTCTAAGCTAATGCAGAGCAAGTTTGAAATGAGCATGATGGGTGAGATGAACTTCTTCCTTGGACTGCAAGTAAAGTATACTGAAGAAGGAATTTTCATAAACCAAGCCAAGTACATCAAAGACTTACTGAAGAAGTATGACATGGAATCAGCCTCTCCCATGAAAACACCAATTGCTCCTGCAACCAAGCTTGACAAGGATGAGAAAGGTAAAAGTATTGATATCACTCAATACAGAGGTATGATAGGCTCTTTTTTATACCTAACTGCCAGTAGACCAGACATAATGTTTGCAATATGCATATGTGCTAAATTTTAGGCTAACCCCAAAGAGTCACATTTATCTACTATAAAGAGGATCTTCAGGTATCTCAAGGGTACACCTTATTTGGGGCTGTGGTACCCCAAGGAATCCTCATTTGAACTAATAGGATACACAGATGCTGATTTTGCAGGATGCAAAATAGATAGAAAGAGTACTAGTGGCACTTGTCAACTTCTAGGAAACAGACTTGTGTCATGGTTTAGCAAAAATCAAAACTTAGTGTCTACCTCAACTACAGAAGCTTAATATATTGCTGCTGGCAGCTACTGTGCTCAAATCCTATGGATGAGAAATCAGCTAGCTGACTATGGGTTCGACTTCAAATCTATTCCCATACACTGTGATAACACAAGTGCCATAGCAATAACTTATAATCATGTCATGCATTCTAGGACTAAGCATATATAAATAAGGTATCACTTCATTAGGGATCATGTGCCAAATGGAACTATATCTTTATAATATATCCCTACTGAAAATTAACTTGTTGATGTTTTCACAAAACCACTAGATGAATCCAGATTTAATAAGTTAATAAGTGAGCTAGGTATGCTAAATCTACAACCATGAAATATATGCTCTAGATTATGTTAACCATGACAGATACAAAGGCTGAACTCAAAATCGTAGACATGATCAAGGAAAGCTCACGATTGTAGAGCTGAAAAGAAAACTACCTCAACGATCGTAGCAAAGACTTAACTATCGTAGTGCAGACTCAACGATGACACAAGCACCATCCATAAAGCAAAAATATATCCTGTGATGACAAGCTTCATAACATAGCAATCTCTCTAAGAGGTGCCTCAGGAAAAAACCTAACCCTTGAATCTCTCCAAGAGGTTGGCCCTTCCCAAGCTTCCTTAAAAGAATGCTTTTTCAAAAACTCATCACAAGGGTTCGGACAGACTCAACGATCGTAGGACAAACTCAACGAATGCTGATCAGACTCGACGATCGTAGGATAGACTCAACGAATGCTGATCAGACTCGACGATCGTAGGACAGACTCAATGAACATAAGACTACCTCAACGATCGTAGTCTTCCTAAGGACACCTCAACTCTGAAGAAGCTAAGGGCAAATCAGTACATTCTTGCACAGTCAAAATTGAAGAGCCAAGCAAAAATCGATACCTATTCCACTAAGCGAAAAAGAAGAGAAGGAAGTTACAAGTACAAGTTGAAATCACAAATTTGAAATCTGAAGTTCAAAAGATTATCTCTCTCATTCTCTCACTCTCAAAGCAAACCCCTAAATCAGCAGAAAGCTCAGTCCGATCTCACTTCCAACTACAGAATCAATGGCTGCTTCAAATGTGGTTTCAGGCTACAGACTCTACTTTGACGAGTTCAATACTGCTCCACCAAAATTTCACAAGACGTTGGCCTTACTGGAGAAGGCGGGTCTCGAAGAGGCGTTGAACACAGATACTCTTATCTATCCCAAGCTGGTGAAGGAGTTCTACAAGAATGGTGTGTTTAAAGACAACACCATCACTACAAGAGTAAGGGAAGTAGAAATCAGACTAAAGGCAGAGGACTTCAATCTGGCCTTAGGTTTCAAAAATGAAGGGCACCCATTCTTAGACAGCATAGACTTCCAAGAGGGACTAAGGAAAATGCATCACAAGAAAAACCCCTCTGTAAAAGGGTACAAAAAGAAGGAGTTCCCACAAAGGTACGAGTTCTTGGCTGACATTATTGGAAAATGCATATGCTGCAAGAGCTCAAGTCATGACTCGGTGAATGAAGCTCAAATTAAGCTCATGACGGCCATATTTTGTGGTATACAACTCAACTATGGAGCTGTATTGCTCGAATGGATTGGTAAGTGGATCGTCAACTCTAAGAAATCAAAAAGCCCTCAGAAGATGCTATATGGACGTTTCTTGAGTATCATTCTACAATCTGCACTGGGAGACAAAATTGGGGATGAAGAGGGAGAAGCCATAAACCCAAATCAAAGAATGACCCAGTAGTTGTTTGAAAACTGGAAGAGAAACCCAGCAGATCATGTTCGAATGATGACAGAATCCAGTGGAAGAACTGGGGATCTGAAGAACGCAGGCATTCCTGGAAACATATTTGTTGTCAGGGAAGAAGAACAAGAAGAAGAAATCAACAAGGAAGAACCCTATGTCCTTACCAGAAAAAACAAGGGCAAGAGGAAGCTAAGAGCTAAACAAATAGAAGAGCCTCAAGGATCTACCACTAATATGCCAGTAGAGTCCTCTAATATAGAGACTCTAAGGATACTAAGAAGAAAGCAGCAGCAAGATGAAGCAGATGAGGATCAGGCTACCATCTCTCAGATCCTGAAGAAGAACAAAGTTGGTCATAAGTCCAAAAGGCCATCAGTCACCTCAATTGTAGAGTCTCTACTATTTAAAGAGACCATACCAAGAATGGCAGGCAAGGAAGTAGCTGTTTCAAGTCTAGTGGCTGTTGAACAGGACAAAGCTGAGATTCAAGAGAGTCCTAAAGTTTTGACCAAACCCAGCAAATCAAGGAGAAAGCTGGTCAAGAAATACATTCTTGAAAATGAAAAGGTGCTGAAAAAGGAAGCAAAGAGTGTGGATGCAAAAGAAGAACTGTCTCGAGCAAATCAAGAGGACAACTCCAGCTGAGGGGGAGATCCCTGAAATTCTCATGATAGAGAATACACCGGCTGAGAGGGAGATGTCTGCAGCTCAAGAAGATGTTCCAGCTGAAGGGGAGTTTCTGAACTCTCAAGAAGATAATCATGCTGAGGGGGATCCTAATGATATCGCTGTGGCAGAAAAAGATATTCCTGCCCAAGATAAAAATGAATCAGTGCCAGACCATCCAGAGCCCATTAAGATAATGGAATCTTCAGAAGAGGACAAAGAAGAGGAAAAAGATGATGATGATGATCTTCTAATCACTGGTGTAGGCAAAGATGGGTATAGAAGCTATCTCTACAATCAGATATTCTCTTATCTACCCATGATGCCATACCATCAAGCTCAAATCCTAAACTCTTGGGATCATATGTTCTGGAGCTTCAAAGAGTATCCAGACATCTTAGTATTGGCTCATGGTTTCCCAAGGAGATTTCACTTTGCAAAGAAGTTGCTTACCAATACCTCTTCCTCAAAAGATAAACCTGAGGTACTGTCTATCCCTACCAAATTCCAAGTTAATCACTTACCATCATCTTCATTTAGCTATTTTTATGAATTCCCTCAATGGTTGGAAGTGATTCTCAATCCAGTTAGTCAATTTCTAGTTGCAGAATCCCAAAATTATGTAACTGAGGAACCAAATACAGCCAACTTCATTTTGCTCTCACAAACCACTGTCTCTACGATCCCTTACTCTATCCCAGACGTAGAGTCCCAGATAGATATCGTAGAGCCCCATAGTCTAAACACTGAAACACAAGCCCCTCCATCAGACATACCATCCTCCTCCTCAAATGACTACTTTAGTTTTGACCTTGCTCTTTACAACGTGCAAGATCAACCCCAACATACAACCCCTCCAATCAACAATCCTCAAACAAATGATAATCTCCCAAATCTGCCCACCAGGATGACCTGAAGGAAGCAACTAAGAACATGGTCAAGAATATAGAAGATAGTCTGGAATCTCATTCCGATCTCATCCATATCCGGCTGAATCAAATGATTACAGCAGCAAACAATTTTCCTGGCACTATGAACACTGAGCTTACAAAGAAGCTGAGGGAAATTATCCAAGAAATTCTTAAGAGTATGAAGGACATAGATGAGATTCACTTCAAGATAGCTGCCAAGCAAGGAGATGATGTTCTTGAAATGCAGAAACATCAAGACGCTCAACACAAACTCATGCTAGAGAATATCATAAACTTGAAAGCTTCTGTCTACGACTTCCAGAAATCTTATGTCAATCAAGAAAAACAGAATGACATGGTTCTAACAGCCCTCCGAAAAAAAGAAGCAAGATCTGACAAACAGATCAAGGAAAGTAGAGAGGACATTGCTCAGACACAAAGCCAACTGAACGAGCTTGTCCAAGGTGTTAATCGACTGTCTGCAGATATTTGAACCCTTGATGCTAACATAAAGGGGGAGAATAAAGGGAAATGAGTCAAGGGAGTCAAGGGAGGACAGGGAGATCAAGGTAGAGGCAAAGGAGGTCATGAAACTCGAGAAAGGGGAAGAGGACAATTTCATGCTCAAGCATCACAAAGCCCTCCTGCAAGACAATTCCACCATCAGACTCAACGATCTGATCATCAGGGAATATTAACGGCTATACCTTTAAGTCGTCAGGAGTCAACTCCCAGCTCACAAGATGTGTCTACTGTACGCATAAGAATGCCAACTGGAGATCCTGTATTCATGTACAGAAGGAGCAGAATACTTTTCTATAGCTTCTCTATAATTTCTCTCTCTAATGTTTCAGTGAATTTGTAAGAAATAATGAAGGAATGAGCTTCTATTTATAGAAAAATGGAATGCATAGTAACTAACTCATGAACGGTCAAGATTAATTTAATTTAATCTGATGGTCCATATTTAAAGCAAAATCTTTTAAATAAAATATAATATATTCTATTTATAATCTAATAAAATGAATAACTTTATAAAAGATTTTACTATGCAAACACGGTGCAGGCACTATGCAAACACTATGCATAATAAAATATAACATATTCTAATTATTGTCTAATAAAACAGATTACTTTATAAAAGTATTCTGTTTTATATAAAAAGATTTTACTATTAGCCTAATAAAATGAATAACTTTATAAAAGTATTCTGTTTTATATAAAAAACTTTTTTGTTTTATTACATTAATAATACCAATAAAACAAAACTGAGTGACTTATCACATAAGCATCAATAATCAATATCGTGTGCTACTATGTAACCACGCGTTTTACTGTACTTCTAACACCGGGTGTTTCAACAGTTAACGGTAAAACTTCCGCCGTTATTTTCATAAAGTATTTTTGTCATTTTCTCAATCCGACAATAATTATGTTGTGGGGTCCACCAATGATTGTGCCGTTGTACGAATATTCCCTGTTAAAACGAATATTCTCCGACCAATCGAATATTATATAACAACTTGCGTACTTTGCAAAATTTATAAATATTACCCACAACTATAACATTATATCAAATTTACTCCATAATATTCAAAAATGATATTTATAAAAAATTCATCTTTATTTATAAAAGTTGGGGTCTTACAGATCTTAGATCTTAACGTGTATCATTCTGTAATGGAATGTATAAATAGAAAGATCAAAGTTGTTAGGTTGATCTTAAGATGTAATAGATAGGCTTCGAAGAAATTGTAGTGTATCATCTGATCAACACTGCAGAAGTCAAGGCAGAAATGTAGAGCTTCAAAGATCGTAGTGTGTCTGCCTTGAATGGACTCTTCGGAAATCGTAGAGTGGTCCCAACGTTTGCCGAGCCAACTCCACGATCGTAGTATGCTGAAGGAAACATGGAGTTTTCAAGTCAACGATCGTAGTGTGCTCTCGGGAACGTAGAGTCAGCAACACGAGCAAGTAAATATCGTAGTGTGCAAGGGTTTAAGAGAAATCATAGTGCTCTCTAATGATAGCATCAGATCAAGCACCAAGGAAATAAGTCACTACGATCTGAATCGTAGAGTATCATGATCTGAATCATAGAGCATTTGTCTTATGTCAGAAAACGTCGAGCCTCATGATTTGTGTAAATGCAGATTTCAACATATGAGGAATAGATTCTCGACGCTGCAGTACTCATCAGTCTCAGAGTATATGAAATATCATTAGTATGCAACAAAGAAGCGTATTGAAAAAGCTAAGGATAGTACCATGGGTAAGAGGGACAAAACACCTTTTCAGGTGTTAGGTGAGAAAACAGTCTGCTGTGTCAGTGGGCCAGAATGCAGTTTCAGAAGATGTGCAGAAATGTCTCCATCAAAGATCAAAAAATTCAAATGCATTTAATGCTTCAACGGATGAATCCAACGGATAATTTTCAAGATCACATATATACAGATCAGACAGAAGAGAGAGAACTAAGCAAACATTGAACAAACAACGTGAACATCTCTCTCAAGCTCAACTCTACGATCTGAGATATTTCAAAGCTTGCTCAGCTACTCAGTTCTTTAGAACAAGTGCTTACACAGTAACTGAGTAGCAACCATTAAGAACACAACATTATCAACCAACTGAAGAAGAGTACCAAGTCTACTGGACTTGAAGAGTTCGTAGCGAATTGTAAGAAAGTCAAGTCTGCTGGACTTGAAGAGTTCAAGGGTGAACTAAGAAGATCCTAGACTGCTGGTCTAGAAGGAATCTGTGTGATTCAGAAGTTGTAACTGACATCCTTAGTAGATATCCTACTCGTTGAGCAAAAGAGTGGACTAGGAGCTTTAAGTACTCTGAACCACTTAAAAACGACTGTGTCATTTACATTCATATCACAACTGTTATATCTGTTATAACTGCCATAACTGCCTCACCATCATTACTCCATTGCTTGGTAAAGAAGATTAAAACAAACATTTATTTCGCTAAGTTTTAATCATTATCAAAGAACAAGTTTAAAACGAAAAGATTTTTAAATATCTATTCAACCCCCCCCTTCTAGATCACTATTGTGCCAACTAGGAACTAACATAACATGTCTGTGCAGTCTATCGCACAATGGTGAATCCTTCTGTTATTCCATTTTTTATTATTCTGTTGGAATAACCTGTCTATGTTGATTACCACATGCATGGTGAATGATCCTTCGTATTCATTCCTTATTAAATTGTGGAAATGATCTGTATACGTGGATTACCGCATGGCGGGTGAAAATCCATTTGCAGTTTCATATATTCTATTATACTCAGTTGGTTAAAGTTTTGGCTTCTATACTCCATAAAATTAGTGGAATATCCTTGATATTTGCGTTTTATCCAGTATCTTTTCATGGAAATATTCTTCTGAGCATTCTTGAATTTTACTTCACAAAGCAGTATCAAGTTGACAATTTAGACGTTATTGAGTTCAGGATAAATTAACTTATAAATCTTTAAAATTTATTCGTGAACCTGTTTTATTGAATTGTCATCATTCTCATGTTTATATTATGTTGAAAGTCATCTTTGGCTTACGTGCATAGATGGACTTGGTATGATTATGACCAGGGATTATTCGGTATAATCATGACCATAATGTGACGAATGATGTGGTAAAATTCCTCATTGGCCTGTAGTTAATTGGTGGACAGTTGTTGGTATGATTATGACCAGGGATTATTCGGTATAGTCATGACCATTGATGATTACATGAATATCCTTGGCCGTGGAGTAGGGATGATTCGATTTTATTTATTAAGCTGAGTCTCGACAATAAAGTTGATGAAAAACTTTTTAAATCATAGAAGACAGTAGATTTTATACTTTACTTAACTCTTCTAATGGATTACTTATTCCGCTGCAGTTTTTGATCTAAAACTTATTGTCTATTATATTCTATCAGTTGTTATACTATTGAAGGGTATTGATAATTTATTTCTGCATTATCTTAGTCATAATATTTCTTCTTGGGCTAGTTGAGCTCACCCTTTCTTTCACTGTTCTCTTCAGGAAATGAGAACGTAGCTGGGACTAGTCGGGGAACAGAGTGATGGTCCTAGATGGTGCATTAGTAGTCCTCACTATTCTGTGAAATAGTGTGATAATAAATGTAATGAGGACTCCATTGAGTGTGGATATTGTCTAGATGATAATATTTGTATTAAAACTCACAGCCTATGTTTTGTCGTATTTTACACGACTGTTGTATAATTAAGTTGTATTTGTATTCAGTACCTTGTATCAGACGACCCAAGATGGGTGATGTATACCTGTTTTAGGGGCGTCACAATGAAAACACGATTATCTTTGGCCCGTAGTGCATGGATAATTCGTGGTCGTGATACTAAAGAATATCCTTGGCTTGTAGTGCAGGGATGATTCGATGTACATGGGAGCAAGTTATGATCATTTCAATATTTAGGTTTTTCCGACGAAAAACGCTATAACCGGAGTTCTATAACTCCGATGACCATGAAATTTAAACTGGAAGCTCACGTTAACATGTGTAAGATCCTGCCAAGATTTGGGAATTTCTGGAATTAACCTTGAGGTAGCTAATTTCTTAAGGAATTAATTAGAAATTGATTTTTGAAAAATAGTAAATGAATTTTAAAAATTCCGAGAAAAATATATGTTCAATATGGAACTATATTCTGCTTAATCCTAGAAAAGAATAATTTTTGGGACTGATTTGGTATTTTTCATAAAAATGTTTTAGTTACGAACATATGAATTAAATATGTTATGTGAAGTTAAAAAATTGGTAAATAAGATTTTATTGCTTAAAAATTCTGTATAAGGTATATGCAGATTTTTGATGAGTAATTTGATTATTGGTGATGAAATCTTATGAGTATGGCATTTTGAATGATTAAATGCATTATTTAGAAGAATGTAAACAATTAAATTAAATTATTTATAAGTTTAAGGAGTGATTAAAATATTGTTATAATATTAACAATATTAGATTATGATTTTATTAAGTGATTGATAATGTTTGGATAAATTTAAAGTCTTTAATATTTATTCTTGATATAGTTTGACTAATGCTTATAATATTGTCATCATCCTCATGCTTATATTATGTTGAAAGTCATATGTGGCCTGTAGTGCATAGATGAACTTGGTATGATTATGACCAGGGATTATTCGGTATAATCATGACCGTAATATTACAAATGATGTAGAAAAAGTCCTCATTGGCCCGTAGTACATTGATGGACAGTTTTTTGGTATGATTATGGCTATGGATTCTCTTCAGCCAAGGGTGCAAAAATGAATTACTTTATGGCATGATCAGGACCGTTGATGAAAACACGATTATCTTTGGCCCGTAGTGCATTGATAATTCATGGTCGTGATACTAAAGAATATCATTGGCTTGTAGTGCAGGGATGATTCGATGATGTGGATTAATTATTGAGCTGAGTCTCAGCAATGAAATATTAATTCATGGATGTGATAATAATGAATATCTTTGGCCGTATTGCAAAGATGATTTAATGATTACGAGCAGGAATTGTGATTTGGTATAACCATGATTTTTGATATTTCAGGTGATGTAAATTATCTTCGTCCTCGGTGCGAAGAGGAATTTAGAAACATAATTGTGATTATGAGTTGTTCACATGATCGTGGACGAGAATTGTTGATTGATGTTACATGGATAAAACATTATTGGTGGACTTTTAACATAAAGAAGATAATAAACTTTATGGTCTATTTGACTTTTCTAATGGATTGCTCGTTCTGCTGCAACTATGGTTGAAAATTTTTATTATCTATCACATGTTCTAAATCTCTGATTTATTATTGATGAAAGCTATTGATAATTTAATTATCTTTAGTCATGATATTCTTTACTGGGCTAGTTGTGCTCACCCTTCTGCTTCACAATTCCTTTCAGGTAATAAGAGTGTAGCTGGGTCGAGTGGGGGTATTAAGAGGATCAGAACGGTGGTCTCTAGATGTGGAGGTTCTTCCTAAACAGTATAGAAAAGTGTATTGTATTGTATACATCATTTAGTAGTTATATTTGGTGAATCAAATAGGGTGAGGCGAACCCAACGTTGGAAGGGTGTTTTTGCCACTATCATACAAGATGTCTAATGACATACAACCTCGTGTTATCATAAGATATGGTTATGCACATCCACTTGTTGAGTATATCTACGAGCACTACCTATATGATCTTGGAGTTTATTTGAAATATAATTTTCACTTGAAGACAACAGAGATAGTTATATGTCAGGAGAAGACTAACCATTAGAAAGAAGATGATAGTAATCTTCTTATTTATCTTTGGGAACTTTTGGGTCAACCAAAGATAATTCTGTGGACATATGATATCTATCATAACCTAGACGCATGGCCTCCTATGTACGAAGGTTTCCTTGAGCACTTCCCAAAGATTTTAGTTTCTAAAACAGTTTTTTACTGTATTTTTATGTAAAGTACCATTGTAAGGTTGTGGTCGAGGTACCATGAGAGTTACATACATTTGTATTAAAACTCATAGTTAACTATGGTCGTATTCTATACGACAGCTCAACAGTTGTATAAATGAAGTTGTATTTGAATTTTGTACCATGTATCCGACGACTCAGAATGGGTAATGTATACCTAATTTTGGGGGCATCACATTTGGTATCAGAGGTTAGGGATATGGTCACTGGCGGAGATAAGAGTCTAGAACTAGGAGGGGAGAGACGAGTTATATATTTCGGTAGTGTGTGACTTACCTAAGCTGAAATTGTTTACTTGATAAGTTGACAAATTATGATATGTCAATTAACCTTTGTTTTGAAGCTATATTCTAGAATGATATCTGAAATACAGGAGATGAGAAATGGGAAAATCGTGATAGCGAGGAAATTACCGGGAAGGTACAATCTGAAAAAAAAAGCAAGGTATTCTCATCTCTTCGAATATCAGGTACGTACGTAAATTTCGAGGGCGAAATTTCATAAGGAGGGGTGATTGTGAGACCAAGAATTTTATGAAATAAAAGTATTCAATTTTTCTATTTTGGTAAATACTTAAATTGATAAAAGTTTAAAGTTAAGGGTAATATGTGAATTTTATTTTTTTTTGCAAAGTAAGCAAGTTGATATAAAATATTCGTTGTGTCAGGGAATATTCGATTAGTCGGGGAATATTTTTTTTTTTGTCGAGAAATATTCGTATGACGGTACAATCATTAGTGGACCTCACAACAGAATTATTGTCGGATTGAGAAAACAACAAAAAATATTTTTATGAAAATAACGGTGGAAGTTTTACCTTTAAAACTATTGAACTATTCGGTAGTAAAAGTACAGTAATACGCGTGGTTGCATAGTAGCACACGGTATTGATTATTGATGTTTACGTGATAAGTCACTCAGTTTTGTTTTATTAGTATTATTAATGTAATAAAACAGAAAAACTTTTTATATAAAACAGAATACTTTTATAAAGTTATTCTATAAATAGAATATATTATATTCTATTATGCATAATGTTTTGCATAGTAAAATCTTTATATATAAAACAAAATACTTTTATAAAGTTATTTTATAAATAGAATATATTATATTTTATTATGCATAGTGTTGCATAGTGCCTGCATAGTGTTTTGCATAGTAAAATCTTTTTATATAAAACAGAATAATTTTATAAAGTTATTCATTTTATTAGATTATAAATAGAATATATTATATTTTATTTAAAAGATTTTGCTTTAAATAAGGACCGTCCGATTAAAAGTAAATCAATCTGGACCGTTCATGAATTAGTTACTATGCAGTCCATTCTTCTATAAATAGAAGCTCATTCCTTCATTATTTCTTACGAATTCACTGAAACTCTAGAGAGAGAAACTATAGAAAGAGTTCTTCTTCTATAATCTTGAGCGTATTTCTTTAGAGTTTAAGAAAACTTTGAGCGTAGTGCAAGTTTTCTTCGAGTATATCCCCGCCCTACCAGTCGGGATACTCTTCTTTCCAAAGTAAGGGATAGTATTTGTTGTACTAGTAAAGGATATTATTTGTTGTACTCGTAAGGGGTATTCTTTCTTTCTTATTCGTTAAGAGAACTTCTGTTATTTCATTCTTTATTATTCTGTTGGAATAACCTGTATACGCGGGATACCCTATACTTGGTGAAATTCTTCTGTTATTCCATTCTTTATTATTCTGTTGAAACATCATGTCTGTGAGTTTACGCATGACCTGATTCCGTTGTTTATTATTCTGTTGGAATATCTTGACTGTGCGTCTACGCATTACCTGGTTCCATTATTTATTATTTTGTTAGAATATCCTATCTGTGCGTTTACGCATGACCTGGTTCCATTATTTATTATTCTGTTGGAATAACCTATCTGTGCGGTCTATCGCATGCCTGGTGATTTCTTTTGTTATTCCATTCTTTATTATACTCAGTTGGTTAAAGTTTTGACTTCTATACTTAATGAAATTAGTGAAATATCCTTGATATTTGCGCTTCATCCAGTATCTTTTCATGGAAATATTCTTTTGAGCATTCTTGAATTTTACTCTACAAAGAAGTATCATGTTGATAATTTGGACGTTATTGGTTCCTGGATAAATTTATTCTTGAACTTGTTTATTGAATTATTATGTCATTGTCGTGATGAGTTATGTTGGTTATCATGTGAAGACATGAAAGTTTCTTAGAAATCACAAAGGGTTAAAAATCAGATTTTGGTGAAAATGGAACATGAAATTCAATTGACCATATCTCCTATTATCTTTTGAATTTTTGAGTGTGGTCAAGTTCTAGAGTTAGATCTATGAGTTTTCTAACTTATCCAAGTGGAATCACTGTAAAAGGTGTTGTAGATTTTCGTGTGGACTGATTTTAGCAAAGGAGTTAAAAGCTATAAATTACAAAAAAGCTACTGCCCAGAAGTTTAAAAGAGCATTTTTAGCCACTTAAATTGTGAGAAAAATTTCGGCCTTTTGGGACATAGAAATATATGATATAAAGTACCTCCTGTCCAAAAATGAACTCAATCCGACTTAAAATGAGCAAGTTATGATCATTTCAATATTTAGGTTTTTCCGACGGAAAATGCTATAACCGGAGTTCTATAACTCCGATGACCATAAAATTTAAAATGGAAGCTCACGTTAACATGTGTAAGATCCTGCCAAGATTTGAAAATTTCTGGAGTTAACCTTGAGGTAGTTAATTTCTTAAGGAATTAATTATAAATTGATTTTTGAAAAATAGTAAATAAATTTTAAAAATTCCGAGAAAAATATATGTTCAATATGGGACTATATTCTACTTAATCCCAGAAAAGAATAATTTTTGGGACTGATTTGGTATTTTTCATGAAAATGATTTAGTTACGAACATATAAATTAAATATGTTATGTGAAGTTGAAAATTTGGTAAATAAGATTTTATGGCTTGAAAATCCTATATAAGGTATATGTAGATTTTTGATGAGTAATTTGATTATTGGTGATGAAATCTTATGAGTATGGCATTTTGAATGATTAAATGCATTATTTGGAAAAATGTAAACAATTAAATTAAATTATTTATAAGTTTAAGGAATGATTAAAATATTGTTATAATATTAAAAATATTAGATTATGATTTTATTAAGTGATTGATAATGTTTGGATAAATTTAAAGTCTTTAATATTTATCCTTGATTTAGTTTGACTAATGCTTATAATATTGTTATCATCCTCATGTTATGTTGAAAGTCATCTGTGGCCTGTAGTGCATAGATGGTCTTGGTATGATTATGACCAGGGATTATTTGGTATAATCATGACCGTAATGTTACAAATGATGTGGAAAAAGTCCTCATTGGCCCGTAGTGTATTGATGGACAGTTTTTGGTATGATTATGGCTATGGATTCTCTTCGGCCAAGGGTGCAAAGATGTATTATTTTATGGCATGATCAAGACCGTTGATGAAAACACGATTATCTTTAGCCCGTATTGCATGGATAATTCGTGGTCGTGATACTAAAGAATATCCTTGGCTTGTAGTACAAGGATGATTCGATAATGTGGATTAATTATTGAGCTGAGTCTCAACAATAAAATATTAATTCATGGATATGATAATAATGAATATCTTTTGCCGTAGTGCAAAGATGATTTAATGATTACGAGCAGGAATTGTGATTTGGTATAACCATAATTTTTGATGTTTCAGGTGAAGACAGGTGATGAAAATTATATTCGTCCTGGTGTGAAGAGAAATTTAGAATCACAATTGTGATTATGAGTGATTCACATGATCGTGGACGGGAATTGTTGATTGATGTTACAGGAATAAAATATTATTGGTGGACTTTTAACATAGAGAAGATAATAGACCTTATGGTCTATTTGACTCTTCTAATGGATTGCTCATTCCGCTGCAACTATGGTTGAAAATTTTTATTATCTACCACATGTTCTAAATCTCTGATTTATTATTGATGAAAGCTATTGATAATTTAATTATCTTTAGTCATGATATTCTTTACTGGGCTAGTTGTGCTCACCCTTCTGCTCTACAATTCCTTTTAAGTAATAAGAATGTAGCTGGGTCGAGCGGGGGTATTAAGAGGATTAGAACGGTGGTCTCTAGCTGTGGAGGTTCTCCCTAAACAGTATAAAAAAGTGTGTTATATTTTATACATCATTTAGTAGTTATATTTGGTGAATCAAATAGGGTGAGGCGAACCCAACGTTGGAAGGGTGTTTTTGCCACTATCATACAAGATGTTTAATGACATACAACCTCGTGTTATCATAAGACATGGTTGTGCACATCCACTTGCTGAGTATATCTACGAGCACTACCTATATGATCTTGGAGTTTATTTGAAATATAATTTTCACTTGGAGACAACGGAGATAGTTATATGTCAGGAGAAGACTCACCAATGGAAAGAAGATGATAGTAATCTTCTTGTTTTTCTTTAGGGACTTTTGGGTCAACCAAGGATAATTCTGTGGACTTATGATATCTATCATAACCTAGACGCATGGCCTTCCATGTACGAAGGTTTCCTTGAGCACTTCCCAAAGATTTTAGTTTCTAAAGCAGTTTTTGACTGTACTTTTATGTAAAGTACCATTGTAAGGTCGTGGTCGAGTTACCATGAGAATTACATACATTTGTATTAAAAATCGTAGTTAACTGTGGTCGTATTCTATACGACAGCTCAACGTTGTATAAATGAAGTTGTATTTGAATTTTGTACCATGTATCTGACGACTCAGAATGGGTGATGTATACCTAATTTTGGGGGCGTCACACGCTACATGTAGTAGCGTTCGTTTTTTTAATATTACAATCCATTAAATTATGATTATTTTTTATATGAAGAATATTGATTGCTTCAAATGTTGGTTGTTTGCCGAATTATATATCAATACATGCAGTGTTGTAGTAACAAGTGTTATCTTTTTTTTTCAAGCCGCTGCATGTAGTAGCGGTTGTAATTCTGTAATTAAGCACACCTAGAGGGGGGGTGAATAGGTGTAAATACTTAGAAGTGATCTACAACGACCAATTTTTAAAGTTAACTATAGCAGACTGTAATCGGACGGTCTAACCCTGTCCGTATTAGTTATATTCTTAACTGTTAAAAACGGATAGCTAATGCCTGTCCGGATTAGTGTAAAACTTTTTCGACGCAAACAAAAATTGCAGAATATTAACTGTTAAAAACGGACAGCTAATGCCTGTCCGGATTAGTGTAAAACTTTTTCGACGCAAACAAACAAAAACTGCAGAATATTAATTGTTAAAAACAGAAGCAAACAAGTAGAAAATCACACCGAGATTTTTACGTGGTTCAGCCCCTATCCTCTATTCTAGTGGCCTAATCCACGTCCAATCCCAACTAGGATTGGAGACTCACTTTATTAAAATAATATTTAGCAATTACAAAGACAATAAAACTCCCTGTTACAACGACGATCGATTGGACACCTCTGCCCCCTTTGCACCTCTGCAACACCTCTCACCTCTGAGACTTTGATACCTTCGTTGCACAACCTGAATATTACTAAAATAAAAAACCCCAAGCCAACCTAGACTTGTACTATGTTTACAATAGATATTGGAATAAGAAATACTAGAACACTATGGACCAAGACTAAAAGAATGATATGATAATTGATGTGTATCTTGGATAGCTTGAAGAGTTTCTGCTCAGTAGTCTTGTTTTAAGAAGCCGTGTAAACAGTGTATATATAAGGAAGAGAGCAACGGCTATGTAACATTTGAAATCCTCCTGCAACGTCTATATCTTTTGATTGAAAATAGGAGATCCACGTTACCATAGACAACGTTAGTAGATAAAGAAATTCAGCTGTGAAGGAATCAATTAGGAATCAAATACTAGTTGAAAGAGTCCTATTAGCAATTAGCAAGATCCCTTAAAAATAGCAATTACTGATTAGCATGAGACAAAATAATATCTCCATCAACTTTAAATAAGAATCCTTCATAAAAACCAATTCCTAAAATATCTCCCAAATCCATATAAATTGATAGCATAATATATATATATATATCCAATATATATATATATATATATATTGGAAGGATATAATCCCATAATTAAATATGAAAAATATAATGAGTATTAAACAGATTTTTAATTACCTTAAAATATTCCAATTTGAATTAGACTTTAAAGCAAATCAAGATTGAATATATATATTATTCTCCTTAAAATACTCCAACTTAAATTAGACTTTAAAGCAAATTAGGATTGGATATATATTCTATATAACAACTTAAAGCATGTGACAAAAATAACCACCTTGATTTACTCACTCCAAAATTGCATTAAATTTCGTGGGCTAGCAAATAAAGTGTAGTATTAACCCATGCAAACTATTATATATTATATAATTAATATGCATAAAACTATTTGAATAACATGACCCAATTAAAGAATAAGTCAATATAAAATCAATTTAGCCCATATAAACATTGTCATCATTAAAACCACAAAGTATATAAACCAAAAGCGGTTGTCTTTTTTTAATATAAAATAACCCTAAGCCGCTACAAGGTGTTGCAACTTGGTTGCTATAAATAGTGTTTTGGCAACCGATTGCCATGAATTGGATCCATATATATATATATATAGAGAGAGAGAGAGAGGCCGGATCAGGTCCGGACTCTTGGACCGGACCGGACTAAAATTCGGACTTTTTTTTTAATTTTTTTTAAAACAACTAAAAATAAATAAATAAAAAAATATGGAACTTGAATTTTTACACAATACAATGTTTTGGGTGTGATTTGGATATATATAACAAAACATGTATGTACAGTCTGTGCAGATTATACATATATTTTTTGGTATAGGTATCTAAATCACGCCCAAAACATTTGTATTATGAAAAAATTTCAGTTCCATATAATATTGAACTTGTTTTTAATTATTTAAAAAAAAATAAATAAATAAAATTTTGGGTGCGTATTCACATTCTAAATTTTGGTTTAAACGACTTGGTGTATTTAATAGGTATCTAATTTAGGGACACTCTTTTTAAGTAAAGAACACGTTTAATTAAAATATTCGTTAAAATGTTATTGTTTAGACCATATTATCTCTATTTTTAACAATATCATAATCTTTTTTAGATGAAGAGTTGGCAAGAGAATAGTGCAAAGGGTGAAATTTATTTTCTTGCTAAAAATATAGGGTTCTTTATATATATATATATACTAGCTGGGTCTCGTGCCTCCGGCACTGTATGGACGATGGGATTTATCTCAAACTTTGAATGGTCCAGATAATTTGTTGAATGAGCGAGAAATTCAAAATCATTTGTATTTTATTAGATAGATAGATAGATAGATAGATAGATAGATATATCAATAGTATCTTAGCTTGATTTCCAATCAAAAGATCTCATAACATGATTTAAGTTTATCTATCTAGTTTTGGTAAACGAAAAAAACAACATTTTCTCTTGCCACGTGTATCGACGACTTTCGTCATTTTTGTAATCAAGAATAATATTAAAAGAATCTTTAATTATTCCATCATTTTCAAAAGTAATGATATATTTAAAAAATAACGATTTTAAAAAAAATACTATTCATATTACGCAAATACAGTAACATTTTAAAAAATACACGTATTATTAAAAAAATTATTATAGGGTTTAACCATTTAGAATAACAACTAGATACAAATCCGCGCGTTACGGCGGAATTATTTAATAATAAATGTTTATGTACAATTAAAAAATTAAAATATAATACGAAGATGGTAAATTGTTGTGCAATGATCAAATTTTACACATATAAACAAATGAATATACATTGTAAGAGGTAATGTTGAGAGTTTACTGGATTGTGCATTACATCTACTTTATTCCAATGTATTTTTGTAACAATTGTTTCAAGCCTTTGAGTAATTTCTTTATTTTTTTTCTAGGTATATTTACTGCTTGAATTAAGAATTTCAAACTTATTCTAAAGTTTAAAATCTAAAATCTAAAGATACAAAGCAAGAAAGGAAAAGCAAAAAATATATATTAATTTGTTTTGTATCTAGTTTCCATCCAATGTTGAAACCTATCTGCTTTGTATATAGTTTCCATCCAATGTTGAACCCCAGCTCGCTAAAATTTACCTATTGCTATTACAAATAACCTATTGTTCTCTCCTCTGAGAAAGATTTGATGAGGGAGAATATAGCACTGAATTATTGACTCAGATAGAAAAAAAGAGGTGAAACTGTTTATATTTCTAACAATGGTACTCTAGTTCTTACAGTTGCCTACAAATTCATTCATGCTAATAATTATCATTCATCAAATCAATTCGTAGTGTGTATTGAAACTTATTCTGGAAGCAATAAATACTGCGGTGCAAGTATTTTGTTTTATTTTTTCATTAAAAAAGGTGCAATTTCTAGCAAGAATTATATGAGAACATTATGATCACACAAAAGAATAACATACAAATATGAAGGGAAATATTCACATACTTCTTTTCCTAATGTCTAAGAAAAAAAGAAATTGAGCTACATGAATCAAAAAGCTAATGATAAATTTACTCATCATCATCATCTTCATTTTCACCATAATACTCATAATCATCAGCGCCATAAATCTCGTCTTCAAAGAAATCTTTTTCTCCTGACCTTTCAGATCCTGGAAATTCATCAGTGGTAACTGAACTTTTATCTTCTTCTTATATATCAGCAAAGGTTCTGCTCTCAGTTTCTCCTCATCGCATATTGAGACCTTGTCAGGATTCTCGTTAGAGGGTTATCTTCAGCTGAAATTCAAAACAAAATAAATTAACTTAATGGTTTAAATTGGGACTGACAAGAGGTACAAGAGCAATCCTATATAAATGGAAAATACCATTTGAATCATAACTTTCATTTTCTGATTCATCAGAGCCATCATAAAAACCATCGTCGTCATCCACTTGTACCCTAATCCAGAAACACATACATATTCACGTCAATTAGGGAAGGGAAGGGGAAGAGGAGGGGAGGGGGGCAAAAAGAGGTCAACCAATAAACGAAACTTTGAGTAAAAGCTCACAAAGAAAATAGATTTGAAGCATCTCCAGCAGTCATGGTAATATCATCCTTCACAACATACAAGTCATATACAAAGTCATCTTTAGATGTTGCGATTACAATAACCAAAATAAAAACATGAATAAAATTAGTGATAGGCTGTCTTGAGACCAAGAAAAGGGTGACGATATGTCATATATTTTATAAAATGATGCAAATTCCCACAGGTGTAATTATAGCCCACCCCTTGAAAAAGCAGACATAAAAACTATACATTTTAAGTTTTTAACCAATCCAGTTTTTTTATTGCCCAGCAGGCTGTTTCACGTGGTTACACTAAGCTAAATCAAATTATTAGTGAAAGATTGCCTAAGCATAGAAAAGGTGTATTTAAGAATATCAATTTTTGATGATCCCAGACACAAAACAGAAAAAGAAATGAAATGAAACATTATATAGGGATATACCTCTTTTGGACATGTAATCGTCAATTTCAAATTATATTTCTAAAGCAGCGCTTGGAATGAACTCTTTTAACAGAGGCAAAAAAGATGACATAATCTTGTGATCCTCCAATTCTGAGTCTTTGCAAAAAAATATTAAAAATCGGATCATTATTGGGAAGAAGTTTCGAGTAAAAGTAATAATTTAGATTATATCATTACATGTACTTACTCCTGCTATTTCACCTCATTAGTTGTTTCCACAACATCAACACGAACAACATCGCAGAGATGGCACATCTCACTTAATGCTTCATCGTGATTTGAATCTTTTTTACCTTTCCTCCTCCAGATTTGTTCAAAGCGAGCAATTTTTGACGTAACCTGATAGAGGAAAGAAGATGAAGTAATAATAAATCAATATCATATGATGCATATTCAGAATCCATAATTTACATTCAAAAATCAATAATTAATTATCAAATAGCAACAGAATGTATAAAAGTAAATTTGAAAACATTTCTAGATATACAGACGACAAAAAAGAAGAAACCGAATTAGAAAAGAAAATGCATAGTTTTTTGAGTGAATTTAAGGGATAGAGAGAACCCGTTCAAAGATCATAGAATTACCTAAAAAGATTCAAATAAATTATAGTAAAAATTCAGGAGATATAATAATAAAATAGTCAGGGTTTACACTAATAATATAATGAGCAGCAAAAAGATAATCGCTAGAAACAGATAATACTCTATGCCATCTAAAAGCTTGATCTCTTGGAATTCAATGGTAGTGGGTTTAAATCAAAATGGGTGTCCAGTCGAAGCACTGGATCTTTTCTGCAAGATGAATAAAATGGATTTGAAAATGGACAAATTTAGCTTGGCCAGTGTGCTTAGTGCGTGTGCTAGCATTTCTACACTTGAGCTTGGTGAACAGGTATTTGCCAAAGCAACCATTATTGGTCTGGAATTTGATCAGATCATATCTACTTCCCTTGTTGATTTTTATTGCAAGTGTGGATTTGTGCACCAAGGTAGGAAGCTGTTTGACCAAATGATAAAATATGATGAAGCTTCATGGAATTCTATGTTGATGGGATATGTTACGAATGGTTATGGTTTTGAAGCATTGGCTTTATTCAATGAAATGAGATATGACGGTTTTGTTCAAACAAATATAACATTTACTACAGTCTGCCTGTGATCATTGTGGACTGGTTGAAGAGGGGCGGAAATGGTTCTATGAGATGAATCATGATTATCATATTGATCCTGGGATTGAACAATACTCTTGCATGGTAGATCTTTTTGCAAGGGCAGATTGCCTTCAGGAAGCTATGAAACTTATCGAGCAGATGTCGTTCGAGGTTGATAAAAGCATGCGGTCATCAGTTTTGAGAGGGTGTGTTGCTCATGGAAATAAGATTCTTGGGAAGTGGAAAGCAATGGTTGATACAGACATACAGTGGGGTTAGAAACTATGCATTTTCTGAAAAAAGAACATCAAATACTTCAACATGGTGGCAAGTACATGTGTCCAATATTGAGATTACTGATACAGGAAAAAAATAGAGATATTGGTACTTGATATGGGAAATGAAGCTTTTATGTATGTCAAGATATAGTAATGCAAGTGTTCGGGGGAGGAAATGAGGTAGTATTAGAGAATAAAGATGTTCTTATATTTGTACACATCATTTTCTGTTATGGCACATTTTAACCTAAACATAAGGAGTGTTAGGTTTAGATATCCTAACTGATATAATCAATATCCTTAACACTAATATTCCATTTTAGAGAGGTTTTTGTGTTTGGCTAGAATTGAACTCGTAATTATGCCTAAAAATATGCTGATTGAGCTTGATTGATCTAAAGAAGTTATTATTCCATTTCAAGTGTTAATGCATCATGTTTATCATGTTTCAAAATCTGAATTTTTCAATACGTTGGGGCTAATGACAGAGATGAAGAACAGTTTTATGAATAATGATGTGAAGCAAAATTAATTTCCCCACCATGTTTGACTCACTTATCTGCATAGGACCAACTCTAATTATATGCAATATCACTCAAAGTTTGACTGCAGTTTTAAATAAGATGTTGCTAGTTTGAAGATGGAAAAAATTCAGTGGTAAAGTGGCACCTCACAGTTTGGACTAATTTTATGATGCAGTACATGGGACGAGATTGGATACTTAGATTATCACTTTTTGTAGCTCGGAGTACGGTAAGGGGTAGGGTAGGGTAGGGTAGGGATAGGTTTCTTTGAACCACTTAGTTGTACAAAATATTTTTATACAGAACGTGGTGCCTTGAGAATAGCTCTATAGTATACTTAAACTATTTGAGATTTAGTTAAAGATGGTTTAGTCGGTTATAAGCATAGTGTCACAAGTATATTTTCAATGAGATTATGTCATGTCATCACTTATCTTACACCCACAAAGCAATCATTTGTCTATATTAATTGGCATTCCCTAGAATTTTTTTTTATATTATAATTTCTAATAAAGCGTTATAGATCTACTATGTTGATATTATCCTAGATATTATCCAATTGGGTCTGCCTTGTAGAGGTAGAGAACTCGGATATATTATGGGTGAAGAAATGTGGAGTTGCATGAAAAAAACATGCACTCGTTTGTTTGAGAAGGACTAAACCTATAGACTATAGTTCCATGCTAGATAACTCAAAGTTTGATTCAAGATTTTATTTTTGATTTTTTGATTTTAGGATTAGATATATTAGCCATTACCTAATAACTGTATTAGGATGCAAGTTCACTAAATAATTGAACTCAAAAGATAACCTACCAAAGGACTAACACGGAACAATATCAAATCAAAATAGTTACCAATAGGCTCAGCTTTTTGATCTCTGCAGAAATCCATAAGATCTTTCATGCTATTGACAACCTCATATATTTGTTCATTGTCTTTATCCTCTACCTTAACTGATTTTGATGCAAGCCCTTCATGGCAGAAATATTCTGCTATTAACCCAATGACTTCATCATGCTTTCTAGAACACAAAATATAATCTAAATACCAAAGTAGTAGTTTAAACGAAGTTTACACATAAATTCACCCACCTTTTACAATCATGGAATTAAATGACACAATATGAAATTTAAATACACCTATGGTCCTATTAAAGGTGGACAGAAGGAAAAGATCACTTACTTATGCTCATTACACCAGCAAGAAATCCATATGCAAAATAAGGGCCGATAAGAAAAATGAAAACAAAAAACAGACAGAACTGGGTATTTACGGCAATTACCAATTTTTTCACAGCGCTCCAAAAATTCATTGAACCCTTCCATAAGATCTGGGTATTTCCCAATCAAATTTGCAACCTGAAACAACACCAAATTCAAATCAGATTAAATCCACCTAATTGGGGAGGTGAATCTTGAATATAGATTTTCTAAATCTAGTAAAAGCATAAAATAGGGTTTTATTGCGATCTTATACTCTTTTTACTCAATGTGTACTTTTACATTTATGTTTTATGGAGCACAAATAAAACTGATTTTCAAAAAGATCAGTTATTATTCAACTGATTATGGAAAACAAACTTGGGAAGCCAGATAACAGAAACAGACATGCACAATTGAAACTAATGAGAGTAGATCCAGTTTGGGCAGGACGATTTGATAACTTAAACTTGGGATTAGTAGAATATGCTGATGGGGAACCTGAGAGAACCTTCAAAACTTACTGATTGGATACATGAAGAAGCATCACCACAAAGCCATCAACCAAATTAAGCATTTTGAAAAGTACAAGGGCCTGCTTCATGCAATAGAGAAGCCATTCAGAATTGCTAACACTGATTTTATTTGTTCCCTTTTAGATGCAGTGTATTATCTATCAATGGTTAAAAGGATAAATATGATTTAGTTAGAACTTGTTTCAATTAAATGAATTGCAAAATACTTATCCAATTTATTGTGGATGGTGGGCAAATGGTTCGGTTTTTTCGGTTTTTGGACGATTCCGGACCGGTCCAAATCGGTCGGTTCAGTATAAATATAAATCGGTCCGGTTCGGTACAAAAAACCGGTATATACCGTTTTTTCGGTACCGATTTCGGTCCGGCACTTTTATGGTTCGGTATAAACCGGACCGGTAATATACCGATTTTCTAATTTTTTATTATTATTATTAATAATTTAATAATAATAATAATAATAAAATATTGATTATAATAATAATAATAATAATATTAATAAAAATAATAATAATATTAATAAAAATAATAATAAAAATAATAAAAATAATAAAATAATAATATTATTAATTTTCGGTAAAAACCGGTACCGAACCGATACCGCCGATTTGATATACCGGTCCAACCGATTTCGATATCGATAACCGATCCGATTCGGTACCGGTCAGATTCAATACCTATCCGGTTCGGGCCGATTTTTAGCCGTTGCCCACCACTGTGATTTAGTATATATATAATATACTGTAATAGATATTCGTTGGGGTCGCTTAAAAAATTTATATTCCATAAACCCTTTTCACCCTCTTCAAAAGTCTATATTCCTCCAATCACTTTAGAGTTACCAAGCTTTCTCTCTCTATCTTTCCCATGGCGGCCATTTTCTCTCACCCCAACTACTGCACAACCAATTCCTCCTCCTTCTCTTCCAATTCTCCAATTCCCACCCTTTTTCACTTCAAACCCATAAAACCCACCACCCCAATTCTCCGCTGCTGCTTACATTCTCCCCTTCGCCGCCCCGAATACATCCCCCACCGCATCCCCGACCCGAATTACATCCGAATCTTCGACACCACCCTCCGCGACGGCGAACAGTCCCCTGGCGCGACCATGACCACCAAAGAGAAGCTAGACATCGCCCGGCAGCTGGCCAAGCTCGGCGTTGACATAATCGAGGCCGGGTTTCCGGCCGCCTCCGACGCCGACCTTGAGGCGGTGAAGATTATCGCCAAGGAAGTCGGCAATGGCGTCGGGGGAGAAGAGGGTAGTCACGTGCCGGTCATATGCGGATTGGCGAGGTGTAATAAGAAGGACATTGATGCGGCTTGGGAAGCTGTTAAGTATGCGAAGAAGCCTAGGATTCATACATTTATAGCGACGAGTGAGATTCATATGAAGTATAAGCTGAAGAAATCGAAAGAGGAGGTGGTGGAGAAGGCGAGGAGTATGGTAGCTTATGCTAGGAGTTTGGGGTGTGATGATATTGAGTTTAGCCCTGAAGATGCTGGAAGGTATTAACTTTTAATATAAACTTTGTATATAAATTGACATTTGATAGTGGAATTGCCAAAAGTTGGCAGGGAGGTTAGTTCCCAATTTAAAACTCATTTATTCTTTTGCAATTGAATATGCTTATAGTTCCCAATTTAAAACTCATTTCTTCTTTTGTAATTTAATATGCTTACTTTTTGGTGAGTTGAGAGTAATATAAATTTCTTTTTCTCCCATTTGAATAGTTAATTAGTTTTTTGTTTTGTACTACTTTCTATCTTCAAGTCCTATAGTCATTATTTTTTTTCTGTTTTGTACTACTATATAGATTAAAGACCTTTAAAATATTAAGGTTAGGTTTGATTTTGAGGAGATTCTTTTCAATGCAAGTCTTTTATAAGAAAGTTTACTTTTTTACTAGATTTTTTTTAATAAATAATTTTTTATTTTTATATGGTGAGACCTTTTGGTGATTCAAGTTGTATTACTTTGGTTCTATTTTTAGTCAGTGAAAAAAGTGAATGAAAGAAAATGAGTAAGATTTTATTTTAATATTATTTTTAATCCAGTCTCTTGTGGTGGAAACTTGAAACCAAGCAAGATGAAAATTACACTCACTGGTTGTAGGTTGGTATATTTTATGGAGACGATGAATTTTAATGTATGAACTCAGTATAGCTTAGAATGTCAATACTATTATCTTGTGAACCAGTCAGAATAAAAGGGAACATGTTTCCCCTGCTTGTATAAAAAGGAACGTAAAATAACCATCTTTGTAACTTTTCAGTCGGCGGCTTAGATTACATGGTTGTATGATTATGAATTCAAGCATTAGTTAATTCTGCTGGATAGTTTTGATTTACTTTTATGTTGGTTGATTGATCAGAATGGCTAATGAAGGTTATAGTATGAATTTGGATTACTATGTAGCACTTCTGCTGCAATACATTTGGTACATACTGATTAATATGAGTTTTAATTCCCACAAATCTTGAAAGCTAATCGCAATAGTACTGGTGTCTATTCCTAATGTGCTTCAGGTAAACACATAAGTTTCTTAATACTTGTTTCTTACCAGGTCTGAAAGAGAATTTTTGTATTACATTCTAAAGGAAGTTATAAAAGCTGGGGCTACCACTCTTAATATCCCTGACACTGTTGGCTATACTGTGCCTAATGAATTCGGACAACTGATTACTGACATAAAAGCAAACACCCCTGGAATTGAAAATGTCATCATTTCAACACATTGCCAAAATGATCTTGGACTTTCTACTGCCAATACTTTAGCGGTATGCAATTAAATCTGTGAAGTATATATTGGGTTGGACACCAGGTTTTGTTCCACTGACATGTTTGCTCATCTTTGTATAGGGGGCATGTGCAGGCGCAAGACAAGTAGAAGTAACGATCAATGGCATTGGTGAGAGAGCGGGTAATGCTTCTTTGGAGGAGGTGAGGTTTGTTTCTCATATGTCACTTGAATATGTATTATTGCTTTGTCAAAAATCCGAGGCAATGTGATTTTCAAGATTTGATTATGGTGATTTCTAGCTATGAGATCTTTCAGATGCATTTTATATTACTTTGGGATTTCATCCATTGTCTTTTACTTACGACTTCATATTCTTATTGCTATTGCTTTCCACTTAAATAGGTTAGTTTGTATCGTTGGCTCTCTGTTTCTCACCGAGAATCTCTTTTGTGTGTGCGCGCTCGTGCGTGTGTATGCGCGTGTGTTTCTCTTGTTGAGTTTGGTATGCAACTTAACTATAACTTAGTACAACTGGTATTTATCATGTTGTTGGAATAATGGAAGGTACTAATGTGCATGGTTCAGATTTTCTCTGCTCTGAGTAGATAATATGTAACTTTTATCCTTACTAATTTTTGACATGTTAATTTTGAATTCGTAATTTAATGCTTGATGTGCTATGCCCAGTCCACCAATGTAATCAACTGAAGTTGGTCCATATATTGTCAACCATTATACTCTCTATCTCCTTATGAAAGAACAAATCTTGACACAAAATCAAAGAACTTTGTGGATGTCATGGATTCCTTATATAACTATATTTTAAGGTAGTTGGATCTTGTAATGACTAATGTGCAACACCACTGTTAATTTATGTGCTACTTCTCTTTCTTTCTAATATAGGTCGTAATGGCATTTAAATGTCGCGGTGATCAAGTATTGGGTGGTCTTTATACTGGGATCAATACTAAACACATAGTGAGGGCTAGCAAGATGGTATACTCTCTTTGCATCTTTTTTATATTTGTATTTTTATTTTTCCCAATCTTAAAAAAGTTGCTTTACTCTGATTCAATTTGGTGGTTGTATTTCTAGGTGGAAGAGTACAGTGGGCTGCTTGTGCAACCACACAAGGCAATTGTTGGTGCTAATGCTTTTGCTCATGAAAGTGGTATACATCAGGTTGGTTTTCTGATTGCAAATTGGTTTAAGGTTATGCTTCAGATAGCTGCATTTTATGCTTCTAGCATGTTGTGGTCATGTTAGCACAGCTGTTCTAAATATTCTTACTAGTGTTCTTTTGTTTCAATCAACTTCGTGGGATTTGCAGAGGCTATAATGTAGCCGTAGTCAGTTTACGTTTAGAGGATGCAAACATTTTCAAACTTGCAATTCTTTTGATTGTGAAGTTGCATAAGCTGGGGAGTGGGGAGGGGGGAGTGGGGAGGGGGGAGGGGGGAGGGGGGAGGGGGGAGGGGGAGGGGGAGGGGGAGGGGGGGGACCAGGAGAAGGAAAGCACAGGTGTGTGCTCGATGGAGGTCTAGATATTTGGTTCCTGGGAGTCTTTAAACAGCCTGTAGAAACTGAATAATTTCTTATTATTGAATGAATCTCTATTACATAGCTTTATATATTTATACACAAGTACCCTAATTACAGTTACTGTAATTCCTAAATTATAGTAATGTGTACACCCTGATTAAGGAAACTACAATCATGCGATATCTTCTAACACTACAATTAAGGAATCTTCTAACACAACCTTTGTTTAGTAAGTGGTTTTGTAGATTTATGGCATGAAGTTGGTCTATGGAAGAGGGTCATTATTAGTAACTTTGGTGGTGGTGGTGGTGGTGGTGGGAAAAGAGAGAGTGCGTGCGTGTTTACAGACTAGGCTTGGGTCTTTTCCTTTTGGGGGAGGGGTTTTGAAAGCCATTGCTTCAGGTTTGGATGGATTTATGAGACATTGTGTAGGAGGTTGGGAAATTGAAGGAATTTTTTTATTTTGGTCAGACACTATGGTGAGATTCCACTTGCAGAGTTTCTCCGAATCTTTTAGATATTTTGGTGGATCCAAGGGCTATGGTTGCAGATTTTTTTTTGAGGTTGAGGAACAATGATCGTGGCAGCCACTATTTAGGTGGAACTTTCAGGATTGGAAATCAGAGGAGGTAGTTTGACTGTTGAATCATGAATGTCCTTGGAGGGAAGGAGATATGGGTTGGACATGAGGATCTAGTGCGTTAGAAGGCCAAAACAATAGTAGATGTTTTTTGGTGCGCTCATATTTTAGAATTCTGTAAGGAGTTGATGGTAATTATGTGCCATCAGAGACCTATAGAGAGTAGGGGTGTAATATCCGTGAATTTTATAAACAATATTAACTAAATAAATAAATTGTTTGAATATTTGTTTTGAATTACATTTATATTTGTGTCTTGGAGGGTTAAATGTTTTCCAAGTCACCGTACTATAAGTCGACTTAAAAATGGGTCACTGAACTTTTTTTTTTTCTTACAGTCAACTCACTGAACTTTAGTTTACTAACAAAAAGTTTAATATTCCGTTAAAGATGTTGACTTTGGACGGAAATTGCCACTAAGCAGCTGGCGTGGAATTTTTTTTTTGATGTGGCACAGATCTGTCCCACGTGGCTTTCATGATGTGGAAATGGTGGAGAATTTACAAATGTAATAATATAAATGTACATAAAACGCAATTTTTTTAATCAATTTTTTTTTTAAAAACGCAGTTTTTTTATAATAAAAATTAAAAAAGCACAGTTTTTTTTTAATAAAAATAATAATAATAATTTTTATATAAAAAAAACCAAACAACGCTCTCTCTCCTTCTCCGTCACAACAACGCAGTTTGGTTTTAAAAAAATAAAACACAGTTTTTTTTAATAAAAATAATTTTTTTTAATATAAAAAAAACGCAAATTTTTTTAATAAAAATAATTATGTTTAATAAAAATAAAAAAGCAGAGTTTTTTTTAATAAAAATAAAAAAAGCACAGTTCTTTTTAATAAAAAGATAATAAATCGCATTTTTTTAATAAAAAAAGTAAAAAGAAGCGTAGTTTTTTTTTTAAAAAATTTAATACAAAAAATTATTTTTAATTAAAAAAACGCAGTTTTTTAAAATAAAAAAGTAAAATAAAACTGTTTTTTTAAATAAAAATAAAAAAACACAGTTTTTTTTAAAAAATAAAATAAAATGCAGTTTTTTAAATATAAAAATTAACTTTTACTTAAAAAAACGCAGTTTTTTTAAATAAAAAAATAAAATACAGTTTTTTAATAAAAAAATAATTTGCAGTTTTTTTATTATAAAAAATTATTTTTAATCAAAAAAACGCAGTTTTTTTAAATAAAAAATAAATTAAAACTGTTTTTTTTAATAAAAATAAAAAAAACTGTTTTTTTTAAAAAAATAAAATAAATTGAAGTTTTTTTTAATAAAAAAAATTATTTTTAATTAAAAAAATGCAGTTTTTTTAATAAAAAAAATAAAATGCAGTTTTTTTAATAAAAAAAGTTATTTTTAATTTAAAAAACATAGTTTTTTTAAATAAAAAATAAAATAAAACTGTTTTTTTTAATAAAAAAACAGTTTTTTTAAAAAAATAAATAAAATGCAGTTTTTTTAATTAAATTTTTTTATTTAAAAATTTTATTTTTTTAAAAAAAACTGCACTTTTTTATTTTTATTAAAAAAATGCGTTTTATTAAAAAAACTGTGCTTTTTTTATTTTTATTAAAAAAAACTCTGTTTTTTATATTTTTATTAAACATAATTATTTTTATTAAAAAAAATTGTGTTTTTTATATTAAAAATAATTATTTTTATTAAAAAAAGCTGTGTTTTATTTTTTTAAAACCAAACTGCGTTGTTGTGACGGAGAAGGAGAGAGAGCGTTGTTTGGTTTTTTTAAAAAATAAAAATAATTAATTTTTTTTATTAAAAAAACTGCGTTTTTTTTAATTTTTATTATAAAAAAACTTCGTTTTTTAAAAAATTTAATTAAAAAAATTGTGTTTTATGTACATTTATATTATTACATTTGTAAATTCTCCATTTCCACATCATGAAAGCCACATGGGACAGATCTGTGTCACATCAAAAAAATTGTCACGTCAGCAGCTTACGTGGCAATTTCCGTCCAAAGTCAACATCTTTAACGGAATATTAAACTTTTTGTTAGTAACTAAAGTTCAGTGAGTTGACTGTAAGAAAAAAAAGTTCAGTTACCCATTTGTAAGTCGACCTATAGTACAGTGACTTAGAAAGCATTTAACCCGTGTCTCGAAAGGTAATAATTCAACTTAAATTGAGTTAAGCACGTCACAAGTATGTGATGTGGTGGAATTAATGAAAAGTTTATATTAAGATTATGTGACATGCCTAGTTTGGCATAATGATGGATTAAGTAATCATTTAATTAAATTAATGAAAGAATGATTTAATAATGTGATAGATTAATTCTTATTATTATTTTAGCTAATTAAGTGTTATGTGCAATTTCATTGTGGTATGTGGTATGGTCTGAGACTGTTGGTGCAAAACCTGATTGTCACAGTGTAGCGCAGCTGCGCCACTTCTGCAGTACAAACCAGCGCAGCTGCGCCAATGACCAGTCCTTGAAAAATTATTTTGTTACTATATACATGATACGAAACGTGGGACATTAATAATAATGTTATAATGTACAAGACTATATGATAAAAATAAGTTTGAAATATGTGATTTACCAAGTCATATAAATGAGCTTTGTGTGACATTATAGTACATAATGGGTGAATTAAATGTGTATTTTAAGAATTATTGAAGAAAGTTAATTGTTGGAAAATAAACATTTAATATTAATTATCATTATAATATTTGGGGTATATTGAAAATAATAAGTTTTATGTAATATAATGGGTGGTTGATACCCAACTGAATTATATTCTAACCTAATTTAAATATTATTGGGACAAATCTAATGTCCATGGATTATATGATTGTGTATATATACCCTTTACTTATTACAAGGTAATAATATTAACTCATTAAAATTGCACTTGTGAGCCCTAAAGGAAATAACCTTAGTGTATGAGGTCCACTTTACTGATAAATAAGAGAGTAATAAGCCTTGTCCCAAAAGCAGTGTCGCACTCTATTCAACTGTCGTGATTAGGCCATTGGCCTATCCTATGCTTCTCTACTGTTCATAGCTGCAATGATGGTGAGAAGAATAGAGGAGAAGAAGTTGTTAACTTCTTTTTACCAAATTCTAGAGATGCACAAAAGGCCCGAGGCCTGCGGCCTGGCCTTGGTCTGGCCTGGGCCCGGCCTGGTCAAAGCCCGGTCTGGTCAAGGCCTGGCTCGGTCAGGCCTGGCCTGGAAGGCTTGAAAAGGCCGCTTGTTTTTGATAAAAATCTGGCCTGGCCTGGCCTGGCCTTGGGCCTGGCCTGAGGTCGGGTCGGGCCTGGCCTGGCCTGACATGAGGCCTGGCCTGGCCTGAGACCTTACAAGATTTTTTATCTAATTATTTGTAATTTTTGAACTTTAAATTTATAATTATTCATCAATAAAGTATAAATTTTTACTTATTCATTGTTGTAATTTATAAATTATAATACATTAATTTTAATTAATACATAAATAAAATTTAAAATTTTAATTATTTATTCTTGATTTCTTGTTGATACATTTAATTACTATACATCTTCAATAAATATAACTAGTTAGTATATTTAATATTAATAATAAGTTAGTTACTTAGTTGATTAAATATTAATAATAAGTTAATTTATTGTAAATACTAAAGTACTAATATTTAACAACAAAATTTTAGTAATATTCTTTGTTACTTTAATGTTAAATATTAACATTAATTAATACATCAATAAACTAATTTTTAATATTAAATATTAATAATAAGGTTGTTTCTTGTAAATACTCAAGTTCTTCATTAATTTGGATATGCTAAATTCTTGGTGAGATTTATAATTTTGGTTATGTTTTAGATATTCTGTTGTACCAATTTAAATAAAAATTTCATAAAGTAATTTGAAAACTAACTGGAATTAATACTTGAGATATAACCATGTAAGAGTTTAATGATCATAAATAAAAAGATATATGTGTGTTTAAACTTTACAAAATATATGTCCAACCGATCCTAGTACGTATTATAAGAAAATAAATCGAAACTAACTTTATATTCAAAAAATAAAAGTGTAATCTACAGTATTTAAGTAATCTACAATATTTTCTACGAAGTGCATAGTCTAATTAGACATATATTTAAGAAATCAATCTGTTTTATATTCAAGTTACATCTAAATTATATTTTTTTTGTAATTTAAGATGAATATATTTATTTTTGTTCTAATCATTCAATTTATATTTGTGTGTAGTAGAATGTTAAAATAAAATAAATCTCAAAAATCTTGCATCATTTTTACAAAATTTATTAATTTATATTTTATTATTTATATTTTTTAATATTTAATATGTAACATTAAAAAAAAGGGACCAGACCAGCCAAGGCCTTGGGCCTGGTCTGGGCCTGGCCTGGCCTGGCCTGCAGGCCTAGCCAGGCCACAACCCAGAGACCAAGGCCTGGCCTGGCCTGGCCTGAAGGCGAAAAGTCAACGGCCTGGCCTGGCCTGGTCAAAGCCCAAGGCCTGGCAGGCCCAGGCCAGGCCGGCCTGTTGTGCATGTCTACGGCAAATTCTTTCAATCCAATGGTTTCTTCTTAATACAATTGGTTTAATTCAATGTGTAAGGCCCAAATTTGGGTATCAAGTCTTCTATAAATAGCAGTCTCCTCTTCTCAAATTCACTTTTGCTAGATTGTCTGTTAAGTTAAATTAGAGAGAGTTGCTGAGAATTAAGAGCAATCTGAAGTTAAGAATTAAGGAGTATTAATTTAACTTCAAAAGAGGTAACATCCTTATGTTTGTTATTAAGTTCAAAGTTTTATAAATTCTTAAAAATTCTCATGAATTCTGTGTTAGTTGGTTTGGGAAGGAATGTTATTGTGTTAACAGAGTTTGCATGTGTGTTATGCGTCAATGAGATGTTCTTATCATGCTAAATGAAAGTGTAATAGTTGTATGTTCTGAGTTTTTGCCGAAGCAGAGACCTTCCTGTGACTGTCCAGGGAAGGGCGCAGCTGCACCCCTTTTGCAGTTCATGCCAGCGCTGCTGTGCCGGCTGCTGTTTCTGGGACTATTCTGGAGCATTGCAGCTCCGCCGCTCCCACAGTACAGAACAACGCAGCTGCGCCGTGCACCAGAAAGGAATCTGGACTTCTGCTATAGTCTGATTTGTTTTAACATGCTAGTTTGAGTTGGTTACACATGAAAATAAGTATAACATGTAGCCTAAAGTCCCTTTGCATCATATGAATTACTTTAGTCTACTTAAATGTATATTTTCTAAAAGAAATTAGCAGTTTTGAAAACGAACTTTGATGAAACTTGTGTGTTTTGAATTTTGATTTTAGCATATGCACATGCCTGGGTTAGGTGAACAAATGAGCATGAAAGGTAGTTTAAAGTTGCTTTGCTTGCTTTAGCTTTGATTTAAGATGACTTTTTAAAAGAAAACTTGAAAGCTTTGAAACTAATATTTGCAAGCATGATGTTGTTTACATTTTGAACTTTAGAACATGTATAGTAAGACTCCTTATGTCACTAAACATGACCTATATGTTCACTCATCTAATTAGGCACATGACGAACTACTCAAGCATGATTTTAAACCTGTTTTCAAGAGATGAACAATACTAATTATGTGTAAATGAATTGAATACATGCGAGCTTGCGTATCACAGGTTGTTTAACATTCTTACGTGGTTAAATGGTTAATGTGGTTAGCCTCTTGATTTCGTGAACTTATTTAGCCTTAATTCAATAGAATTTCCAACTAAAACCATAATGTGTAAAAGTGAACTTGAAATGACCCTAGGAGATCCCAAGACCTCTTAACATGTCTGTATGATATGTGTTAGTATCTATGCATGCTAGAAACTAAAATGGAATTAGTAAACTCAAAACAACTCTGGCCTGGCCAGGGAGCTGCGCAACTACGCCACTCCTAGGCCAAACTGCAGCACATCTGCGCTGCAGGGCAATGTTGTCCGACTTTTTAAACTATGATATGAGAATTGTAGCATGTATATATTAATGTTTTATGTTATAATACATGATGTTCCAAGTGTTTAAGTGTATTGTGGCTACATTGAATCAATACTTAACAATTTCTAAAAGGTTTTTAGATAAAGATTTCAAAGACAAATCAATGTTGATGTGGTAATTATACGGTCTGATTGTGTAACTAAGACATGACTTAATGCATGTGCTTAACATACGTATTGAGTATGTGTATGCGATAGTTTGGGGTATCAAGCTTGTATAACTAATGTGTATAAATATATATACATAAATAGGATACTATGCAGTGACGTTAATCTTTAGACTTGTAATCTACGCTAAAGGCAAATATCCTAACCTATTCATTTACTTTATGTATGATTACACAAGTTTTCACACTTTATTTTATTCTTATATTGAATGCAAATTCCTAAATTTTATACCGCGTTGAATATTGTGCAAATTTTGAATTATTGAGCAAATATCTATACTCGTATGAATTATTATTCATATCCTGAAATTCGACATAAACTTTACATCTTGAATCATGTTGCGAGTTTGAACTTATCGTTCTTAAACGTATTAAGAAAGGAGTAAGCCATTTGATTCGGCTAGACAAATATCTATGAGTTAGGAAGCTATCCAAACCAATTGCTTTGATGCAGAATCTTATAAATCTATTAATATGAACAATCCTCTTAGAAGGGGAAATTTTATATTGTCGAGGAACCGACGTGCGCATAAACAACATGTTTAAATGTTATGCATAACGTAGGGTACTATAGGCTGATCACTTGTTGTACTTTTTTATATTAAATTGTTAGTTAAATATTGTTAATTCTAGTAGGAGTTCTTATTCCATAGTGACTACTCAATGTTTAAATCTTCTTTAAACCTTAAAGTATCGAAACCTTTGAATTCTGTTGAATATCCTTTAGTCCATTGCTACTCGTATTTCGATTCAAAGGTCAGATTTAGAATAATTGTTAATTCTTATCTCCGACATTGTTCTTTTAATTCTTGAACTATTATTTACCGTTATACCCTTGAGATCATGAACTTATATACTTGTTTACCCTTATTGCTATATTACTTACTGGTCAAATTGTTGGTTATTCTTGCTTCCTTAAAACATTTCAGTTAAGGCAGAGCAAGGCAGTACCTCGGGTAGGACTGTGCACCATTTTCGATTTTCCGGATCGGACCGAACCGGCCGGTTTAGTACAAAATGTACCGGTCCGGTTTTTCGGTACCGGTTTCGGTACGGCGTATTTATGGTTCGGTTTTACCGAACCGGACCGGTATATACCGGTTTTCTAATTTTTTTTTTTTATTAATAATAATAATAAAATAATTATTATAATAATATTAATAAAAATAATAATACTAATTATATTAATTTTCGGTAAGAACTGGTACCGAACCGGTAAACCGGTTCGGTATACCGGTCCAACCGGTAAACCGGTATCGGTACTAAAATTTGGCTAATTTCGGTACCGGTTTGGTTCAGTACCGTTCCGGTTCGGACCGGTTCCGGTTGCACACCCCTAACCTCGGGGAAAGATAAGGGCAAAGGCAAAGCTATGGAGTAGTTTTAGTCTTTTATGTTAGAAGCGCATTTTTATTATGTTTGTAACAAGACTTATTTGATATTATGTATTAAGTTAAGTGACAATTTAAGCCATGTATCAAGTTAGTAACGGTTGCGAGACTTTGAGATAAGAATATTTATATTATTTCAATGTAAATTATTCTATTATTCCGTTGTTTGAGATTTTAGTTTGTTAATTGAGTTAGATCGTGAAACACCGAATTCGAGATATTAGTGTCTGAATTTGGGGGGTCACAAGGGAAACCTCAGAACGTGGCATTTTTCAAATGGACTGTGGCTTTTGGGTGATAATCCACACTTAGCATAACCTCAAAAAAAAAAGCTCCGGCTTGCTAGTAGATCATAGTTATCAAGTCATGACGACTAGCCCGCGATTAGTCCGGTCACTGTTGGAAGTGCGAGTCGATAGCTCGACTTGACCGTTGTCACTAAGTGGTGCGACTTGAACAGTTAGTCGTCGCCTAGTCATTTCAAATCGACGATTTGCCCGAATTGGTCTCTAGTCAGATGACTTGGAAAGAAACTCAAATTTTAATTTACCCGACCTAATTCCAAATTCCAATTTTCCTATAACCTAGTAACCCACCCAATTAAAGATCCAAACAAATATACTCAAACAAGTATGTGACTAAGGGATTACTTTGCTAAGAAAAACATCGGCAACAAAGAAGAAAAAGGAACCTACATATAACATTATATAACTAATATATACAACTAATGTATAGTATACTAAGTATTAGTATATTAATTTATATAATTATAGTATATATAAATTTATAGTATAGTATTTTCAGCTTATCAATTTATATATCTATAGCGTAACTTTATATTTACACACACACACACATATATAATGATTATACAAGATTATTAATGTTATATAAATAATGTTAGTGATGTGTCAATATCGTATAGTTATCAATGATATTTTATAGTTTAGATTGTGAAATTGTAATATTTTTCATGTTAATTGTAATTTAAATATATATATATATATATACACATCTCGTATTGTAAATAATTTGTCTCTTTATCAACGACTAGTTGGGCGACTAGGCAACTGGTTGCTTAGGCAGTCGGACACCGACTCGCTTCAACTTAACTATTTGACAACTTTGTAGTAAATTAAATGGTCGATCACCTCCTTCTCCATTGTATTGCGGCTAGGAGTTTGAGGAGTGACTTTGATCGGCTAAGCAAGGAGGAGCTGAGTGGATAGGTTTATCCCTCTTGCTATGCTTCCCCCCCAAGACTAGCGTAGAGGAAACGTAGCCGGTAACACCTTTACCTTTTCGCTGTGTGATCTCTCTTTTGTGATGCCAAGGGCAGTAGGTGAAATGATGCTGGCTTGGAATGGAATGAGGGTGTGGAAAGAGTGGAGGTTAGTGTTGTTTATTTTTATTTTTGTTTTTTCATTTATTTTGGGAAGATCAATTGACAGGGAGGATCTTTTAGTATAGACAGGGGTCTTGGCTTTGTGTGGCAATTGGCATAGCCGTAGCTCTTTCGCCTATACTGTGTATATTGCATGTGTACTTAGGTTAGGCCGCTAACAACGCTTAGAGTGAATTTATTATTTACTTGTACAAAAAATTATATTATGTTCACTTTCTTGGTTGATAACATTTTCTAGATTAGGTGTTAGAAAACCATTTTGAACCTAACAATATTTGAATTCAGCTCTACTTGTATTCTTAATTTTCAATAAACTTCGTGGATCTCCCATAATCAATATTATTTGGCTTAAATACACTTTAAACCTTCAAGTTTTTCACTTTTTACACTTTAAACCTCAATATTTTAACTTTAAGACATTGAGCCTCAATGTCTCTATATTTTTATAAATTAAACCTTTTGGCTACCGAATTAAGCATTTCTTACCAGAATAAGTCATGCAACTCAAAATAAAGGATAATTAAGTCTTTTAAGGGTTTATATTGGCTTCGATTTTACTTTATCTTTCTTCTTCATCACATATTAACCATGTGACTACAATTTTTTGTGCTTTTAAAGATATTTTAGATGTCCTATCAATCCGAAAAATTTAGTTTTTAACGGTATAAATCATTTATATTGAATTTAATTTTTTCTATTTTTTTCTTCATCACAATAACCCGCGTGCCTATATTTTTTTGTATTTTTAAAGATATTGTGGAGTAAAATTACTCAAAAATAATCTCATTCGGGTCAATTATTACTCGTCAATGGCTATAAGGTTTAATTTATAAAAATTTAAAGACATTAAGGTTCAATGTCTTAAAGTTGAAACATTAGGGTTCAAGTTGTAAAAAGTGAAAAACTTTAAGGTTTAAAGTGTATTTAAGCATATTATTTTAATTATATTGGATTGATGGTGTAGATGCAGTTCATTTGTTTTGAAAACAGTGGTGCTAACGTAAATCGTGAGTGCTAGTGTTTACTTTCTTGTCTCCTTTTCTAATTTGTATCGTTTCTACAAGGAACTCAGACATTGTGCCCTGTAAATTTGAGAATCTCTCACTGCTCAACAGCCCCTTGCTATTCATGATCACTATGTCAACGATCATCGGTCTACTCTACCTCAATTCACCATTTCGAACCTTATACAAAAGGTTTTTCCGTACCAGCTTCAGTCATGGTGGAAGATGGTGAATCCACTAGGAAAAAGAAAAAAAATCAAGACATAATTATTGTCTGGGAATTAGATTGTAAATCTTAAGGAAGAATGTCATAACTTCTGAGATTGGTAATGCTAAAGTAGAAAAATTGCTAAAGATTGAGAGAGAAAAAAAAATTAATGATCAAAATAAAATAGGAGAACCCATTTAGAATAGGAAAATAATTAGAATAAGAAAAAATGGAAGATTAGAAATGTAGTTGAGATGGGTTTGGAGATGAGAGATCTGACTTTTCATTGATAGTTCTAGGATTAGTATAATTGCTCAAAATTTACAGATAAAGAACAAATATGGATGATCAAGAATAGAGGAAGAAATGAAATGAAATTGGGTTCTCTCATAGAGAATTTATGATTTCTGGGATTGGAAATGATGAAATTTTTACACAAATGTGAGTGTTGAAGAGGGAAAAATGTAGACAGGAAAACTGTAAGACATTAGAGACTTTAGTGGAGTTTTGACTAAAAAAAAAGTGCCCATGACTAGCTGAATTCTCTAAGAGTTTCTGACACCCATAATTTGTGAAAAGAAAAAGGAAAAATAAGGGTTAACCAAAAAGAATTAGAAGCAAAGAAATAAAGGATGTTAGATTAAAAAAGAACCAAAGTATCAGATTAGAGATATAAGACTGAATGGAGGTTCTTACCCAATATATTTTTGAATTCTGAAAGTCCCTGTTACCAGTGTTTGCTTCAATCACCTTCAACCTTGTGTGTCAACCATGATGGAAATCTGTCCAAGAGTCGAGGGGCTTGATACAAAATGTGATGATCATGAATGTTTTAATCAAGATTATTTTTATAGATTCAGGAAAAAATGTAAAATAAAAAGAATTGAAATCAAATAAACATAAGAAGAGATTCACAAGTGGAAGGGAAGGAATTTAGAGAAGAAACTTTTCAGCATTAATTTACACAAAATACCAGGCTACATTTTGAAAGCTGTTTTATACTAATTGTATAGCTATTGCAATATGCTTATAACCAAACACTACTACTACTATTACCGAACAGATCTATTCTTGTAACAACCTATATAATTGGTTAACATTACTATATGTTGATCATTGACTGCCTTTTAATTCTTTTCCTTAGATTCTTCCATTTTTTTTTATCTTTTTAAAACTATATTTTCTAATTTTTTAGCACATTAAAGTTCTCTTATTATTCCAGGGGAGAGCATGTAGAAAGTTCTCAAGTTTAACATTTTCTTTCATTAATTTACGCTTATTGAGACCCTTGTCTTATGCTTCAGATCTTGTAGGATGGAATGCTTATTCTTCCGTTTTTTTTTTCTTCTTTCAATGATTGAGTTACAGTTACTGAAACCCTTGTCTTATGCTTTCGATCTTGTAGGATGGAATGCTTAAACATAAAAATACATATGAGATTATGTCTCCGGAAGAGATTGGGCTCCATCGTTCTGATGAATCTGGTATTGTTCTCGGAAAACTTAGGTATGGAGAAACGAAACTGCTAAAGCTTTTGGTTTCTGTTGTGGCTTACAAATTTGTTTATATATTTGTCTTTTGACACACAACTGTTATCAGACCAAAAGGGAAAAAAGAAACGAAAAAAAAGTACTTGTGACTTACTAGTTCTTAATTTGTATTTTAAGTTGCTCAAGTCATTGTACTTCATTATATATATATGCTTGTTCAATATATGTTAGCCTTACTATTTTTGCATATTGATTTGTTATATAGAAACACTATTGAGTTATTCTATTCTGAATACTTTCGAGAAGCATGCTTATCCTCTTGTGAAGCCTTACTTACCGTGACACCATGCAAAAGAGATGACAATAGTGTTTCCATAATGAATTATGCAGAATGGAAAAGTAAATTAAACTGGATGTGCAATGTTTGTGATCAAGAAACTGAAAAAGATTGTTTCCGTGATTAGGTGCAAAGCTAATTGAGACGTGGGGATTATTTATGAAACAAAGCTTGAAAATAGTTATATGTAATGATGCAAAACAGGTATAGATATATTTGGTGTTAGGATTAACTGTTAAGGATGGATCTTCATTCCACAGATGAGGTTTTGCATGCTTGAATCTCCAAGAAGCACCACCCACATGTTCTTTTAAAATGCTATTTGATAATATGACTATTTCCTTTCGTATTCTTTATGGTTTTGAAGCAATTTGTATTTTTGGCTGTCCATCTCTCTCTCCCACGAATACACATATATTCTCATGTTTTTTTCTCTAAAATTTTGTACAGCGGACGCCATGCTATGAGGTCAAAACTTCTGGAGGTATAGGGATTCATGCCATCTATGCACTAAATACATGTTCATGTTTTGATGCCATGCATCAACACCTTGCTTTAATGCCTTTTCAGCTTGGCTATGACATCGATGGGAAGGAACTTGATGATCTGTTTTGGCGTTTTAAAGCCGTAGCTGAAAAGAAAAAGGTGCAAGGAAATTATAGACAATTTTACTGCTGTTAATTAAGTTTTGGTTTTTGTCGCTGGTTATGTCAATTGCCAAAGAATGGCATAAGGGTGCAGTCAGGGTGCGGACCTATAAGTTTATTAGCATATTGGAAAATGGAGAACCAAAGTAGAGAAGGAAAGACTATATATGTGCCTATTTTGTTGGAATTATGCAGCTCATTCTACCCATCATTTATTTTCTTTTTTGGTGTCTCAGACCATTACGGATGATGACCTAATAGCACTAGTCTCAGATGAAGTTTTTCAGCCTCAAGTTGTTTGGAAGCTTGGCGATGTACAGGTACATGTAGACTTCATTTCATACATCAATTTGGTTTTTCTTTAGTCAGTGGTGTGAATGTATAAAGTAGTCGTTCTTTCAATTGAAAAAGACCTATTACCTAACGCACAGGTTACATGTGGAAGTCTGGGTCTTTCAACGGCAACTGTTAGACTAATTGATGCTGATGGAGAAGAACATATTGCTTGTTCAGTTGGAACAGGGCCAGTTGATTCAGTATACAAGGCGGTTGATCTCATTGTGAAGGTTTGAATTTGAAAGCTTTCAGTTCTGTATTGCAATGAAATTAGGTTAAAGAAATGGGCTAACCCACTTTTGCTAAGAGTCATTGGCAGCTGTTTTCTGATGCTCTTGCTCGAGTGAAGTGATTTTTACACAATGAAGTTCCGAGTTTTTTCGCAGTCAGTATATATATTACAAAAGTAAACGATGACTCATTTAGTAAATTAAAGTTTACATCAAATAATATGTCACATGTAACCAGTACGATTTCTGAGTAGTTAATATATATATTTTCCCTGTTGTAAGTGCTCATTTGAATTGGGAGCGCACATGATGTGGGCCTGAAGAAGCATCGTTCTCCCTATATGCAGGTACCTGTGACGCTTCTCGAGTACTCCATGAATGCAGTTACGGTAGGCATTGATGCTATAGCCACTACCCGAGTTTTAATTCGCGGGGATAACAACCAGACATCAACTAACGCATACACTGGAGAAGCTGTTCAACGTACATATAGGTATGTCATGCACTTACTTTAAATATTTTCTCGAGGGAATTTTATTTCCACAAGCCTATTTTATCTCTCATGTAACCATGAGGAATTTACTATATATGTGGGAGAGACCTTCTGAAAATAACAATTCTCTTTTCTTAAATGGATCATTTTTGAAACATTTCATCAGTCCTACACTTGTCATTTTTTCTCTTTTGTTGTAATTGTTGACAGTGGAACCGGAGCATCAATGGATATTGTTATTTCCAGCATCCGAGCCTATATTGGTGCATTAAACAAAATGCTAGGCATCAAAATCAACCAAGTTAAAAGCTATCCAGAAACGGAAGCTTTACATATTTGATAGTGGTTACAGAGCTGAACAAGCAGGATCATGGCTGTTTGCACCTCCCCATTAGTTGTAGTTGTAGTTGTAGGTGTGCTTTCGGGGAATTGTCTGTTTATTTGTTGTAGATTAAGGGGGTTCCAATTTTCTCTCCTTGAAATGTTATTCCACTTTGTATGTGCTTGGGCTCAGAGACAATATTCTGCTCCAGAAACAGACATAGGAGATTATATTGTTAGCATATCTTGTCAGGAACTGTATTTATGATAGAAAAATAAACAGCAATATAATACAGGGGTCTTGTATATTTAAAGTTTCTTGCATAGTTGAAATGGTGTTGTAAAATCCTTTAGTTATTATTATCTATTCCCATTTTATAATTAATTTATTTTTTGATGTCAATTTAAGATACGAGTGTTGCTACGTTGACATAAAAAAGTTTATTTTATTTGTAAGCAATTTTTTGTAAGATTCTTTTGTCATCAACGTACTATTGTTAAGATATTTTCAAACTCACTCAGAACTTATATGAATTCTTTTAATTTTAGATAATATAATTATGAAAATTTTATGCCGAGTGAAAAGTATTACTACTTTACAAGATTTTTTTTTTTTGAAAATAAATAAATATTTATATCAATTTTGAATTTAAAATTATTTACTTTGAATTTTATATTTTGGAAGATGAAAGGACAAATTTTTCTTGAACATTTTTATATCAAAACATAGAGACATATTTCCCCCCTACTAACATGAGATCAGTTGTTCAGGTACAAAGTAGTAATAAAAGTAAAACTAAATTAATGAAGTTTAAGCTCTTGTCAACGTAGCAACACTCGTATCTTAAATTGACATCAAAAAATAAATTAATTACAAAATGGGAGTAGATAATAATAATTGAAGGATTTTACAACACCATTTCAACTATCCAAGAAACTTTAAATATACAAGACCCCTGTATTATATTGCTGTTTATTTTTTTATCATAAATACAGATATGCTAACAATATAATCCTATGTCTGGTTCTGGAGCAGAATATTGTCTCTGAGCCCAAGCACATACAAAGTGGAATAACATTTCAAGGAGAGAAAATTGGAACCCCCTTAATCTACAACAAATAAACAGACAATTCCCCGAAAGTCTCTAATCAATTATATTTTTCAATTAGCTTTGCACCTAATCACGGAAACAATAAAGTCTCTAATGTCTTACAGTTTTCTTGTCTACATTTTTCCCTCTTCAACACTCACATTTGTGTAAAAATGTCATCATTTCCAATCCCAGAAATCATAAATTCTCTATGAGAGAACCCAATTTCATTTCATTTCTTCCTCTATTCTTGATCATCCATATTTGTTCTTTATCTGTAAATTTTGAGCAATTGTACTAATCCTAGAACTATCAATGAAAAGTCAGATCTCTCATCTCCAAACCCATCTCAACTACATTTGTAATCTTCCATTTTTTCTTATTCTGAATTATTTTCCTATTCTAAATGGGTTCTCTATTTTATTTTGATCATTAATTTTTTTCTCTCTCAATCTTTAGCATTTTTTCTACTTTTGCATTACCAATCTCAGAATTTATGACATTCTTCCTTAAGATTTACAATCGAATTCCCATACAATAATTATCTGTCTTGATTTTTTTTTCTTTTTCCTAGTGGATTCACCATCTTCCACCATGACTGAAGTTGGTACGGAAAAACCTTATGTACAAGGTTCGAAATGGTGAATTGAGGTAGAGTAGACCGATGATCGTCTAGAATGTGACATAGTGATCATGAATAGCAAGACATAGTGATCATGAATAGCAAGGGGCTGTTGAGCAGTGTGAGATTCTGAAATTTACAGGGCACAATGTGCCTGAGTTCCTTGTAGAAACGATACAAAGAAAAGGAAGCAAGAAAGTAAACACTAGCAGTCACGATTTACGTTAGCACCCAACTGTTTTCAAAACAAATGAACTGCATCTACACCATCAATCCAATAAAATTAAATAATATGCTTAAATACACTTTAAACCTTCAAAGTTTTTCACTTTTTACAACTTGAACCCTAATGTTTCAACTTTAAGACATTGAACCTTAATGACATCCACAAAGTTCTTTGGTTTTGTGTCGAGATTTGTTCTTTCATAAGGAGATATAGAGTATAATGGTTGACAATATATGGACCAGCTTCAGTTGATTACATTGGTGGACTGGGCATAGCACATCAAGCATTAAATTACGAATTGAAAATTAACATATCAAAAATTAGTAAGGATAAAAGTTGCATATTATCTACTCAGAGCAGAGAAAATCTGAACCATGCACATTAGTACCTTCCATTATTCCAACAACATGATAAATACCAGTTGTACTAAGTTATAGTTAAGTTGCATACCAAACTCAACAAGAGAAACGCGCGCATACACACGCACGCGCGTGCGCATACACACGCACGCGCTTGCACAGACAAAAGAGATTCTCGGTGAGAAACAGAAAACCAACGATACAAACTAACCTATTTAAGCGGAAAGCAATAGCAATAAGATATGAAGTCGTAAGTAAAAGACAATGGATGAAATCCCAAAGTAATATAAAATGCATCTGAAAGATCTCATAGCTAGAAATAAAAAATAAAACATACTTGAGCACCATAATCAAATCTTGAAAATCACATTGCCTCGTATTTTTGACAATGCAATAATACACAACTCAAGTGACATATGAGAAACAAACCTCACCTCCTCCAAAGAAGCATTACCCGCTCTCTCACCAATGCCATTGATCGTTACTTATACTTGTCTTGCGCCTGCACATGCCCCCTATACAAAGATGAGCAGACATGTCAGTGGAACAAAACCTGGTGTCCAATCCAATATATACTTCACAGATTTAATTGCATACCGCCAAGATCATTTTGGCAATGTGTTGAAATGATGACATTTTCAATTCCAGGGGTGTTTGCTTTTATGTCAGCAATCAGTATGTACCAAATGTATTGCAACACATAGTAATCCAAGTTCACAGTATAACCTTCATTAGCTATTCTGATCAATCAACCAACATGAAAGTAAATCAAAACTAACTATCCAGCAGAATTCATAATCATACAACCATGAAATCTAAGCCGCCGACTGAAAAGTTACAAAGATGGTTATTTTAGGTTCCTTTTTATACAAGCAGGGGGAACATGTTCCCTTTTATTCTAAGTACTGACATTCTTATAAAAGACTTGCATTGAAAAGAATCACCTCATAATCAAACCTAACCTTAATATTTTAAAGGTCTTTAATCTATATAGTAGTACAAAACAGAGAAAAATAATGACTATCAAATGTCAATTTTAAATTCCAGCATCTTCAGGGCTAAACTCAGTATCATCACACCCCAAACTCCAAGCATAAGCTACCATACTCCTCGCTTTCGATTTCTTCAGCTATCTCACTATAAACGTATGAATCCTAGGCTTCTTCGCATTTATTACACCTCGCCAAACACCGGCACGTGACTATTACAAAGTGTTCTGTTTCTGATTAGCATTAACTGCACCCATTTTCTTACTCGACGCGTTAATTAGATACGGAATTAAGTAAGGAAGATTTTTTTTTAAGATCTTGTGTATCTACTAATTACCGTTACAAGTATCATGTATGTATATATACTAACTACTTGTGCTCCAAGTTTATACTAACTATATATATATAAACCTAGTGCTTATAATACTGATCAGAATTTGATATATTATTATTATGGAGGTTTATGGTGATGAGGAGATGTTTACCGGACTTGCATGTCCACCGCTGGAAGATTTTGCATTTAACTTTGTGAGTGACGATGATGCCTCCATGAATTTCGACGCCGACATCTTTTTCGATGATCAAGAAGAAGATGAGAGAGATCAATGTATTCCTATTGGTTTGAAGAGGCGGCAACAACCACCACCACCGAGAAATGGCAAGGAATTGAAGAGAGTTGTACAAGTATTGAAGCCAACTCATGATCAGTTGAATTGGATTGCAAAGTGCTTAAAAGAATCCCAAGCCGAAGCTGTTGATCCTATTTTGTCTGCGGCGCAAAAAGGAAAAGGGGAGGCCATTAATCTGACGACAAAGGTGCTGGATGAATCCTCCATTCAACTGAAATTTGAGTCTACCAAGAGGAAACTATATGACTCTTATCAACGAATCGAGGACGCCAAGAAACAAAAAAAAATTCAACTCATTGAGTTTCAAAAGCCGATGCCAAAGGCGATAAAGAGCAGTATGAAGAAGAGTTGCAAGTCTATTGCTATTCCACAATACTAGTAATTTTTTGTTTGATTCTATGTGTATGTGTTGATTAGTCCAAGTATTGGGGTGTTTAATTTTTTTATAAACTGGATGTATTATGGAATTGATCAATGAAAAGTTGAGTTACAAGTAAATTTTTTTATAAACTGAATGTATAATGGAATTGATCAATGAATTTTATTATATGATTATATTTCTTCTGAATCTCAATGTTGTTTATTACTTCCAGTTGGAGATGGGAAAAGTATTAATTCTTCCTAGGCCTATGATGATGCAAATATTTGTCTGATTTTTTTTAAACCTGACAGAGAAATTTGGCCTTGTATGTGTGAGAAAAGAAAAGTCATCACATAGCATTTCTGAGCATGCATTTGTCTCATTCAGTGTTATGGACATATATGTAGTTATATAAATTTCATTAAATTATGGTTCAGTGAGGGGTGTTCCTATTTCATTAGATTTTCTGTTGGTTGGATGACATTCGAATGGCGGTATATCCATTATTATCACTGTTAGGTTTGCTGCTTTCTGTTGCAGTTTTCCCTCTATAATATCCTATTTTTGTCTTGGTCAAAGAGAACTGCTTGTGTAGAACACAAATTTAGCTGCTGCTACAAAATGTCATGCACAAATTATTTGAAATTTATAAATAAATAAAAATAGGTAAAAATTGTATATTTACACACACAACAAACAAAAGTTGAAGCTCATCTTTCCTAGTGTAGTGTGGTCGAAAAAGGAGAAGAAAAGGTACAAGTATTACATTAGCCACAGCATGGGCAAAAACCAGTAATGCATTTACAGGAAATGTTCCTGCTTCTTTAAGGACCTTCATGATACAGAAGCGCTCGCTGCCTAATTTGAAGTTTCTGATTACATATGGGATGGAAAGGGAACGAGGAAACTAACGAGCTCTGCCACTAGGAATTTCCCGGCCTGCTTTGGATTTCTGTCAATCTCCTCCAAACCATCTTTCCACAATGTACCAGTGTTAAGCTTGCCACGAAATAGAGTACAGGTATTCTTCGGATGCAAGAATAATTAGTGTCTGCAAAAGAAAGAAAGTCAATCGAATTATGGTGACCTATTTTACAATTATGACTTCAATATTCAAATCATCAACAACAACAAAATGACTTCACCATTTCAGCTATTATTTTAGAGAGGTAACTAATTAGTCCTGCACACTGTTTTGTTAGCTAAAAATATAGAAATGATGACTACACAATATGCCAATAGTCCCTTGTGACTTAAACAATTACAAGTTCACATTGACAACACACCAAGATGCTAAATCCTTCCACTGCAGTAAGAGAGAGAGAGACAATAAGTAAGAGCAGGAAACATAAGGATGCCTTGGCCTGATAATCAAGGTATACATTGTCAAAAGCACTCTACATACATAGTGGATGTTCAGAAATAATCTAACTTTTTTTCGAATGTTGAAATATTCTAACTTGATTACTTGAATAAGTATTTATATTCAAGGACATTTCATATCCAAATGAAACAATCAACAATTCATAGCAGTCATTGCCAAAGACAAGCTAGGTTGCATAAGCATATACAGTTTTTAAATAAAAGAGAAGAGGTAATTACCAGCATTCCTGCTACCAGGTGAACTATTGGAACAAACAATTGATCCACTTTAGACCCTTCTGCATATCCATTGAAAGCAATGACCATCGAGAAAGTATGGATCATTACAAATGCAAGACCAATTATTGCTGCAGACAGAAGACATGCAGTCAAAAGGATAAGTCCATATCTCCGAAATCAATTGAAACATGAAAATGCGTATCAATTGAAAATGAGCATCGACTTAATTAATAAAGCTAGAATGTGTAGCAACAGAAGATTCCATCTCGTGTAACACCTAAATCATCATGATCTAAAATTTGTATGAGATAAATAGCTGAAATTAGAAATAATCTGTGCGCGCACAAGTATGAGGTACTAATAATACGGATTCAACTCACCAGAAACAAGGAAAAATGGCATTTGTGAGCACTTCTCTACATGCCAAATGCAGGTGTTAAGAGGCTAAAGCAGAAAAAGACAGCATGGGAGACACCATGACTCAAACCACCAGCTGCACACAATTGACAAAGTTTATTAGATTAGCAGTTAAAAATAGTCAAATACAAGGGATAATAACATAACTAGATATGTTGACTTCACTCAATAATGGCAGCACAACTCCTACATAATCAACATGACCGATATAATTAAGGAGGTTGAGGAAACTTCAGATTCATTTTTCAAAATTAACTAGCCTAAGTTTTATCTTTTTTTCTTTTTTTTGCTTTCCTTTTTTAATTTTTTTATGGTGAACAAAACAACTGCCCTGATTCAATCAAAGTAAAATCCAGTAAAACGGAGTTTCGGCGCATGTAAAGATGGCAACAGGGCGGGGATGGTACGGGGTCACACTTCCCCACCACCGCCCCATTAACCCTAGCCAAAATTTCATCTTCTAACAATTAGAAAATTAACTAGCTTTGCATATGCTTCTTGCATAGCCTGTCCAAGACAGCAATACAGCATAAAGGAGGAGTGTTGCAGTTAGTTTTTATCCTTTTGTTAAGGGGAAATAGCCTCACATCACATTGCAACAGGAACATTAGGCATAATGCCGGACCTTCTCTTGCTGTTATCTTGATGGTATGAAACTTGCTTTAGTTCGTTCTTAATGGGTCCCACATTACGGGTTAGATTAGACCTCCCTACAGCTATAGGCAGAATCTTATTTGAATGGCCCAGAATGAAATACGAAAGCTGTTAAGCTAAGTAAAGAGGTCAAGTCTCAGTATACTTAAGTTTAATACGAAAGCTGTTACATTAGAGGAACAGACTACTAAACTAAGCTTAAACAATATTACAATACCTCTAGAGTAACTGAACACGTCTTTAGGATTTCCTACATATAGGCAGAAAGATGTAGATAGACATTTGAGCTCATTAAAATTTGATTGATTATGATCCAAACCGATCAATGACAGATTATTTACACCAATGCAAGTTATTGGTATTCATGAGAACTCAAAGCTAGTGCTCTAAACTTTTAAGGAATCTGAATGTTTAGTCAATTTAGAAGTTGGGAAATGTAAGTAAATGTCATCAGAAGGATTTTTCTTAAGAAACTAACAAATAAATATGCCTAATGATTGAGCAACATGGTTGACAATGAACAGTCTATCATATTTAATGCATGAAAAAACAAACGGGGACATCAATAACACGTATAGAGGGAGAAATTCACTATTATAATTCAGTCTATCATATTTACAATGTTAATTGCAGTAAATAAAAGTATATCCATAAAGAGTTTCATAAAAGTGAAACTAATGAATTAGCATAAATAACACATTTTCGGTGACTAAAGGAAATTAAGCATGCAAGTAATCGAGTATGAATGAGTATAAAAGTATGCCATTAGCTAATCCAAATAAATTTGGAGGCTACAAAGAAGTTTTGAGAAATTAGTGACCCAACATAGGTTTTGTTCTTACAATCTTCCAGAATTCATAAGAATTTATTTGGCTGCGCATGGGGGTACCTGAAGATGAAATAAGTACAGACAGTTAAGTTTAAGACGGTGCATATTCATTTTTTTTCTTTTCTTTAACCTCTGTTCTACATTTGTAATGACATTCAAGGCAAAGAGTTCTTACTTCTTCGACAATAATACTTCTAATGCTTAATAACAGATTCAAAAAATATTGACAGCACAGCAGCTACCATCTCCTTGAGGATTTTAAAACATTGCTACTCCTAGTAAAGTTCATATGATATTTGTTTCGACTCTCGACTGACCAGATGATGTACTTCTCTTGACCTTTGAGTGCTTTAACAAGAATCAATTTGTCAAATTTCATTACTATCCCAAAGTAAATTGAAAAGAAGAAGAAACACTATCATACCATCCATGATATTCTTTTGGCTTCTGTGACATGATTGAACAGGAGGAAGACTTCTTCTTCTTGAACTTCAAATCCCGGCAACTTCTTATCTAGAAGACAAAGAAAATGGCAGCATAAAAAGCGCATCTCTTAAATTGACCGCAAGCTACACGAGGAATCATTAGTGTTAAATATGTTGCCTACCAATAAGCTTCTCTATATGTAAATACCACTCCAAATCATACTGACTCACTAACGAGATTGCAACCCCTGACCATCCAGCTCGAGCAATTCTTCCCACTCCATGTATATAATCCTACAATTAATGCATTCCATCATGGGAAAGTTAAGACATCTTGCAGATCCATAGACCTCTTGGCTCTTATATATAGAGTAAATTGGTGGAACAGAGAATTTCAGTTACTACGTTCGTGTTTACATTGAAGTGGGTCATTTTCTTACAATCAGCTCTATTATTGTTAATCAAAGATTTAATGCAGCTTCAGAGACGGTATATTGTAATAACCTGTAATTTTTTCTATGTTAAAAGGGCCTTATCTTACCTTAAAAGTGTGACTAAACTAGACAATATAAAAAAAAACTTCAGGAGTAACTAGATCCAAGAATTCCAGTGAAATACGATATGTAACTATGAAAGAACACAATGAGAAAAGCAAAGAGTAGAAAGAGTGGCAACAAAATAGTACAGTCATAAAAATGAAATTTGCGAAGCAATTGTTTTGGCAACAAAAGATGGAAGCAGTGGAAGGCCACTTATGCTTTTTGAAGTTTAAGAAAGAACAAGAACTTTAGTGCATAAATAGCACGCTAAATGTAATGAGGGTACACGTATTTGTCTAACACATAAAACAATCTTTTCTTTTTGTAAATTAGCCAGCAAACAGGAATAATAAGTTCAAAAAAACAAGTTGGTTGAGAGTAATTAGCTAACGGCAGTGGAAAACAAGTAACCAAATTAAAGGCTATGATAAAAGGATCAAGGGCTATCTTAAATGGCTACATAAAACCTGCATTTGAAGACCATGTACAGATAGAAAACCTAACCTTGAGGTTTCTTGGGATATTATAATTGATAACCATATCCACAGAAGGAATATCAAGTCCTCTACTGGCAAGATCCGTGCAGACAAGAATACTACATTCTCCAACTTTGAACTTGTTCAAGGATTCAAGTCCTTTGGCCTGTCAACACATTTAAAATAAGTATGGGGACCTATTTGGAAATCTGCAACGTTTAAGGTTATTTTTTATAAAAGAAAACTACAAGAATTAACGAAATTGCATACTCCATCATCCCAACAACCCCCCCCCCCCCCCCCCCCCACACACACACAAAATAAAAAGGCCATAATCAAGTTTGTTCTTTAAGAAAATACCTGGCTCATATCGCCATTAATTGTAATGGCTCTAAAATCAAGATTCAGAAGAGCTAAACTCAAAATTCGAGTGTCAACACATGTCTTCGTGAAAACCATTGACATGGATCCAGACATCTCAGTAAGAATATGTATAAGATGGCAGTCCTGTAGCCAGTATTTGTTTATATTGTTTTCTTGGATGAGTTAAATTTGAACTTGGAACTTAACAAAGATTTAAAAATATAAATTAACAAAAAGGCACAAAAACAAAAAAGCATGCGCAGGACCAATAATACACTGGTATAATCAACAGAAACAAAACTTACCGATGACGTGAAAAGATTTATTAAAGGAAAATGGATCTCAGCAGTCTTGTACTAGAAAAAAGTGTTAGCAGTCCCCTTAGTTCCTTAATTTAATTTAAGGTAGAATAGTATTTCAGAGAGAGGATAAATGAACCAATGTGTAAACAAACAAAAGCACACGGCAGTGAGATGGGAGAGAAGGAGAGACAGGAGAGGACAACATGAATGAGAGAGGAGAAAGAGTGTCTAAGAACTCATGAGTGCGCTAGGAGACAGAAAGAAGAGGAATGAGGATGGCTGATCATTTGCTGAGCAGGGACTGCTGATCTCTGAACTTAAGAAATATGTTGCGTCAAAATTTGATGCAAAGATGGAAATCTGTTATAGATCAAGTTCATACATACCAAATAATTGTGGGGAAGTTATTGGGGGAAGGAATGAAATTATGGTAGAATTTCCAAGTTGATGTACTTATCGAAAAATTACCACCCTCATAGGAAAAATTATAAGATGAACCTCAAACATGAAACTAAAGATTTCACTATGCAGGAATTAGTGGCACACATCCATATTGAAGAACAAAACAGGGTTAAAGAAAGGGGAGACGTAGTTCCAACTCATACTGTCAAAGCTAATCTCGTAGAACAAAAGCCACAGTGGAAGAGCCAAAATTATCAGTCCAAGAACTACAAAGGGAAAAATCAAAAATCAATGGGAAGAAAGGATAATAGGTTCAACAATTCCAATCAAATTCAGAAACCTTTATCTTTCACTAAAGGTCCTTGCTTCGTATGTGGCAGACCTGGCCATATTGCTATGAAGTGTCATTTTCGCAAGGGACAAGATAACAAAAATAATACCTCTCAGCCTAAACCCCAAGCAAACTTAGTTGCATCCGATGATGTTATTGTTGTTGTTGTCTCGGAAGTAAACCTAGTTGACAACTTCATAGAATGGGTAGTAGATACTGGGGCCACTAGACATATTTGCGCGAATAGAGACGTAATTCTCAACTACGAAAATGTGACTAATGGAGAGAAGGTTTTTATGGGGGATTCTCGAGCCACCAACGTTGTGGGAAAAGGGAAAGTCTTACTAAAATTAACTTCTGGAAAAACAATTACCCTACAAGATGTACTTCATGTGCCCGATATTCGTATGAATCTTGTGTCTGGGTCTTTGTTGAATAAAGCTGGCATTAAGCTTGTGTTTGAGTCTGATAAACTTGTACTTACTCGTAATGGAGAATTTGTTGGAAAAAGTTTTTATAATGGGGGTTTATTTGTACTTGATGCTTCTGCTGAATTGAATAATAAGAATGCTTCTTTTGCTTATATCGTTGAATCTTTGGATATTTGGCATGCTAGATTAGGACATGTGAATGTAGCTTCTATTAAAAAATTGAAACAACTGAAACTTATACCTAATCTTGCAAATACCGAGTTTAACAAATGTGAAATTTGTGTAGAAGCAAAACATGCTAAGAAACCTTTTAAAAGTGTTGAAAGACAAACTGAGCTACTTGAGTTAATTCACAGTGACCTAGCTGATTTTAAAAATACTATGAGTAGAGGTGGTAAAAAAATATTATATTTCTTTTGTAGATGATATGTCTAGATATACTCGAATTTATCTACTTTCCTCTAAAGATGAAGCGGAAGAAATGTTTATTAAATATAAAGCAGAAGTTGAAAATCAGTTAGAAAGAAAAATTAAAAGACTTAGATCTGATCGTGGAGGTGAATATGATTCAGGAAGTCTTAAAAAATTTTGTGAACTAAATGGAATAATACATGAAACTTCTCCTCCTTATTCTCCACAATCCAATGGAGTTGCAGAAAGAAAAACTAGAACACTTAAAGATATGATGAATACTATGTTAATTAGTTCTGGTTTACCTTCTAATATGTGGGGAGAAGCTTGCCTTTCTGCAAATCATATTTTAAATAGAGTTCCACATAAAAAGTTAGACTCTATACCATATCATTTATGGAAAAAATATGCACCTAATTTGGGGTATCTTAAAGTGTGGGGGTGTCTAGCTAAAGTAGCTATACCGGAATTTAAAAGAAATAAAATTGGACCTAAAACAATGGATTGTATTTTTATTGGATATGCCTCTAATAGTGCTGCTTATAGATTTTTGGTAATTAAAGATGCAACTATTAATTATCAAAATAATTCAATTTTGGAAACAAAGGATGTAAAATTTTTTGAAAATATATTTCCAATGAAAATTAGAGATGAGGGCAGTCCTTCTTTTAGTGAACCTCTTAAAAGGAAAGATAAAGAACTTGTACCTGCATCTACTAGAAGTAAAAGACAACGTTTTGAGAAAACCTTTGGTCCAGATTTTATAACTGCTTTCATAACTGAAGATGACCCTAAAACTTATGAAGAAGCAATGAAATCTATTGATGCAAATTTTTGGAAGGATGCTATTAATAGTGAGCTAGAATCTATTATGTCTAATCATACATGGGAGCTAGTTAATTTGCCTAGAGGATGTAAACCTATTTGATGTAAATGGGTGTTTAAAAAGAAGTTAAAAGCTGATGAATCTATTGATAAATTTAAGGCAAGACTTGTAGCAAAAGGATTTACTCAAAAGGAAGGTTTTGATTATTTTGACACTTACTCACCAGTGACTAAATTAGCAACTATAATAATTTTAATTGCTTTGGCTTCTATTCATAGATTGATAATCCACCAAATGGACGTTAAAACTGCTTTTTTAAATGGAGAGTTAAATGAAGAAATATACATGTGTCAACCAGAAGGGTTTGTTGTTCCAGGTGAAAAACAAAAAGGGTGTAGACTTGTAAAATCTTTGTATGGTTTGAAACAAACACCAAAACAATGGAATGACAAATTTAATAGAACTCTCTTGTCTAATAATTTTGTGACAAATGAATCTGATAGTTGTGTCTATAGTAGATTCAATATAAATTGTGGTGTGATTATTTGTTTATATGTGGTGACTTGCTAATATTTGGTACTGATGAGAAAGTTGTGAAAACTACTAAAGATTTTTTATCTTCTAAATTTGATATGAAAGATTTAGGAGAAGCAGATTTGATTCTTGGCATGAAAATAAATAAACATGCAAATGGTTTAGTTTTATCACAGTCTCATTATGTGAAAAATATTCTTAAGAAATTTAATTTCTTTAATGAAGAGCCATTAGGAACCCCTTATGACTCTAGTGTGCATTTAAAGAAAAATAAAGGGATTGGTATTGCACAAATTGAATATGCTAGAATCATTGGTAGTGTGATGTATTTAATGAACTGTACTCGGCCTGATATAGCATATGCCATTAGTAGACTTAGCAGATATACACATAATCCTTCACAAGAACATTGGAATGCATTGTCACGACTAATGAGGTATTTAAAAGGAACAGTTAATGTAGGTATACATTTTACTGGTCATCCTAGTGTTTTAGAAGGATATTGTGATGCTAATTGGGTGTCTGATAATGATGAAACAAACTCCACTAGTGGTTATGTGTTTACTTTAGGTGGAGGAGTTGTTTTTTGAAAATCTGTTAAACAAACTTGTACTGCTAGATCTACTATGGAATCTGAATTTATTACTTTAGAATTGGCAGGTACAGAAGCAGAGTGGATAAGGAATTTGTTGGCTGATATACCATTGTGGTATAAGCCAATTCCTTATATTTCTATGCATTGTGATTCTCAAGCAGCTATTAGCAGGGCAATGAACCATGTTTATAATGGAAAACAGAGACACATTCGCTTGAGGCATAACATTGTACGAGGACTGATCAGTAATGGGGTTATTTCCATAGAATTTGTAAGGTCTGAAAAGAACCTAGCGGATCCGCTTACTAAGGGATTGAATAAAAAGGTAGTCCAAGTAGCATTCAGAGGGATGAGACTATTGCCAATATCTTGAGTAAGTAATACGCGATGGAAACCCAACCCATGTGATTAGAGATCCCATGAATTGGGTTCAATGGGTAACAACAAGTCACGTAAATACTTAATTATAGCACTACAATTATCTATATCCCTTCTTGTGTGCATGTAGTGCTTAATGACAAATTGTGAAAGGATGAATCGTTTAGATTCTTAATGAAACTCATAGCCCCTAAAGGGTGGTGTATGTCAGTAAACACTTAATGGGTTAACCTATATAAAGGTGAAAGTGTAGGCCGCTTCCTATGAGAGTCCTTGGCAAACTCTATAGAGCCTTTATGAAAATCTGGGATATGGCGCATAGGCCTAGAACGTGCCCAACCGTGAACTTGTGTGGATTCAGGATTTAAGATATGTGTGCAAGCTCAATTGATTGTATCACAGATAATGGGTTCAAGAATATAGTTCACCTATAATCTACAATCATGAACTTGTTCCACTAAGTGTCGATTCAAACCCACAAGGTATCGACGTTATGTTTCTAAAATCCATTGCCCTTTTCACTTCCTTTTTATTTTTCTCTATTCGATAATTTTGGATCATGTGGGGGATTGTTGGTTATGCTCCAAAATCTTATGGTTTTTCAAAGTCCCACATTGGCTAGTTTAGGAACTCTCATGGTGCATATTAGTACTTGTTGTTATGGGCTTAGTAACATGGTTGAGGAAATAGGGATGGGCTCGCGCACATGAGAACGGCTAAGGAATTGGGCTAAGCCAAGCTTGGTTCTCGGACTTTCGGTCAGAAAACCTAAGTGCGTGTGTGCGTGGGATACGCCCGCGCAGGGGGGGTGCTGATCCGGTGGATTGTGCTTCGCGGGTGCACCCAGGTAGCCCACTATTTTGGTAAAATTCCTAATTTCATTTTATACTAAGTCTGGCTAATGCCCTAGCCCTAGCCGTTTCATCCATTAAATTCCCAAAACCTTATTTATGTTTACGTTTTCTGTAACTCCAACGTAAACTCAACTTAATGTCGATGTTCTCCTTTACCTTTTTTTCCCAACGGTACGTTCTTATTCTTGTATATATATATTGCTTCAGTTCTTCACAGAAAAGATACAATTGGCTTCAGTTTTTCACAGAAAATATACCATACACGCAGTAATATATAGTCTGTTACAGTCTTCACAGTCTTCTTCTCATCTGATATACTCTGTTAACTGTTCGTTGGGCAATCCACAAAGACAGGTCCATAGTCTTCTTCTGCGAGTACACGCAATCGAAGGCTTGCCGTTGAATCCTGGAGAGTGAACGCCATTGGAGCTCAACTGTACCAAGGTTTCTAACTAGTGAGGGCGGAATCACTTTTTAGGACAATAGCTTTGCTACGCCTCGGCCTCTTTCATATAACAGCTAAGTTGTTCCAATTTTGTTCGCCTATTAATCTTGTTAATACTGCTCTTGCTACTGCTATTTCTCCAACAAGTTATACAAGTATTGAAGTCAACTCATGATCAGTTGAATTGGATTACCAAGTGCTTAAAAGAAGATGATCAAGAATCCCAAGCCGAAGCTGCTGCTGTTGATCCTTTTGTCAACAACAAGAAGAAACATTAAGCTAATCAAGGCGGCTGCGGAGTAAAAAGGAAAAGAGGAGGCCATTAATCCGATGACAAAGGGACAAGAAGAATATTGTGATAAGAAGGTGGTATTGGATGAATCCTCCATTCAACTGAAATTCGAGTCTACCAAGAGGAAACTACACGATTCTTATCAACGAATCGAGGACGCTAAGAAACAAAAAAAGATTCAACTAATTCTATTTATTAATTTGAAATAATAAGGGTTGATTTGATTAATATGGTTAGTTATGGGTAAAATGCGCAAATATTTTAAATAAGTAAGTGGTTATAAAATATTCATTGTTGTTGGGAAATATTCGTGTGATCGTGGAATATTCTTACTGTCGGGGAATATTCGTACGACGGCGCAGCCTTGTGTGGGCCCATAACGGAAAGCGATTGGATGAAGAAAACGATAAGTATAAGTTGTTTATAAATAACGACGCAGTTGTTACAGTTAATACTGTTGGAATACCCGGTGGTTAAAACACAGTAATACGCGTTGTTGCACAGTAGCACACGGTATTGCACCAATTATTGATTCTTACGTACGAAGGCACTACTCAATAATTGTTACAGTAATTACTGTTCAATATTTTATTTTATTGGTTCAATAATTGTTGCGTTAATTTTTTTATATTACTATTGTTTCAATAATTGTCACTATACAGTATTTTCCATTATCGGAGCAATAATTCATATTATCTGAATAATATTATTAGATAACATTATTTGCAATGTCTAGAAAGTTCTGTCTAAGGAGAGGTTTGGTCACCTAATTGCGCGCCAGTAAGGAGAAATCCTTATTGGAAAGCCCCCTCTTTTTTGGGAACGGCCTGGTTGCCAGTACTGTGATTCTGTAATATTATTTGTGAATAATTAATTATTAATTCATATGATGAGAAAAATATTGATTTTATATTGATATAGATGGAGAAAATTTTTAAAGTGACAATTGTTAAAAAATGATATTTTATCTTTTCTGATAAAATAATTTATTATTATATTTTAATAATATAATAATGGTGATATTTTTACAATGAATGTGGGATATATGAGTATATGAGAAGGAAGAGTATTTTTGTTGCAAAAGTTTTTTAAAACATGTTAAACATGTTGGTGGACCCATTTCTTGACTGAAATTTGATTATAGCTTGTAAAATCGCCCGTTTATGGATTTCGGTCAATTTTTGTTTGGAATTTAGAAAAACTTTCTTCTGCAAAGTTGTAGAGAATTGAATTTTCCTATAAAAAACACGAGATTCGAATTTTCTGATAAAAGGGCTATTTATTATGAATTATTGAAGTTTCGAGGTTCAAGAATAATTATTTTTTGGAAGTTTAAAATATTTATAGTTAGAAAAACCTTTTTATTGTTTTGGTTGGCCCCCCATGTGTTGCAAATGGCTGAAATCAGATTTTCAAAGTAGGCGTAGGAATTTTTTTTAAATATTAATATTATATCAAATTTTCTGCTTTGGTGTTCTAAGCATTTTCCTATAAATAAGGTGCTTATGTTAGAATTGAAAATCACACCAGAAACTAAAGATTTCTCTCTTCTCTCTCTATAATATCGAGCGTATTTGTGAGTATTTTAGTACTTTGAGTATTGCTATACGGTGCAACTTCTTTCAGCACTATATCCAGTATTCCAGTCAGAAGTACTATTCTTTCTGAAGTAAGAGATGTTATTTTATTCGAAAATGATATTATTTCTTCACTATCATTATGCCAAAATATTGGTTGGAAATTTTTATCAAATTTGGAACTTTTTCATGTCGGGGTTACTATTCATGAGTTACTATTCACAAGTACTATTCACGAAGCGTGATGATTTTTTTTGTGAAATTTCCATCTTTTGAGGTCGGAGTTACTATTCACGTATACGACACTATTCACGTATACGGCACTATTCACGAATACAAAACACTATTCACAGAAAAATTAAATTTTCTTTTCTGTGTCCAAGATTGTATGTTATGATTCCTATCTTTGATTGGATCTATGTTTTGATCTTCATTCTTGAATTTTACTCCAATCTCGTTATTTATGAAGTATTTTTGAACTTGGATTATTTAAAGTACGAATCCTTATTACTTGTTCTTTTGTTTCACTTGATTCGTTTTCTTTAAAATATTTTTCATCATCCTCAGTCCTAAATGATGATATTAATGAATATTTTTGGCCTGTAGTGCAAAGATGAATGATTTCTTGATGAATATCTTTGGCCCGTAGTGCAAAGATGATCAGGTGTTGAGATGAACATGACCGACTGATTAATATCTTTGGCCCGTAGTGCAAAGATGAACAGGTATTTAGATGAACATGACCAACTAATGAATATCTTTGGCCTGTAGTGCAAAGATGAATATTTGATTCCAGATATATATTGATTGATGTTACAGGGATAAAATATCGACGATGAACTTTTAAATTCATATATAGAAGATAATAGTTTGCATTCTCTAATTAGCTCTTCTAATGAATTATTATTTCCGCTGCGAAGATTGATTTAAAACTGGTTGTCTATTGCATTTTATTAGATTTTTTCCCTGTTGAGGACTAACGATAATTTGTTCTATATTATCTTAGTCATAATGTTCTTTACTGGGCTAGTTGAGCTCACCCTTTTCCTTGTTGTTCCATTTTTTCTTCTAAGGAGACGAGAATGTAGCGAGTATTAGTCGGGGTGTGGAATGATGGTTCTAGAAGTGGTTCTAGTAGTCCTCACTATTCTATAAAATAGTGTATCAATAATTATAATAAGGACTTATTTGAGAGTCAATATTGTCTAGATGACAATATTTGTATTTAAACTCACAGTTTTTATGTTGTATTAATAAAGTTGTAGTTGTTTCTGTACCATGTATTTTGATGACTCAGAATGGGTGTTGTATACCTATTTTGGGGGCGTCACAGTTGGTATCAGAGATTAGGGATATGGTCTCTGGAGGAGATCGGGGAATAGTACTAGGAGGGGAGAGACGAGTAATCCTTCGCTAGTATGTCATACCTAAGCTTATTTGTTGGTCAGTCGAACTATATGGTTAATATGTGATATGTTAATTTGTTTAATTAACCCTTGTTTTATGGCAGTATTTAAGAATGGCAGCTGAGAATATTAACGGTGGGATTAATGAGACAGTAGAAACACCTTTAATCACCACCCAGGGGAACGTGCAACAGGAAGACAATATTCCTCCTGTAAACAACACCACTGAGCAGACGATGAACGATGGGATGTTTAAGAGCTTTTTGCAGTTCATGAAAAACCAGGCGAGGGAGACTCGTGCACAAAATACGGGTGGAAATGCTAGCAATGCGCGGCTTGTCACAGCCAAGCAATTCAAAGAGTTAGGACCACCAGAATTTAAGGGAAAGCCGGATCCAATCATGGCGGAAACGTGGGTCAAGAAAATTACCAAGATATTCGATGTCTTGGGATGCATGGAGGAACAGAAGGTTTCATTCGCCACCTTTATGTTCCGTGGCGAGGCAAACTACTGGTGGGAGTCTGTGAAATGGACCCAGTCTGCCGCACCCAGCATGTCTTGGGAAACGTTTCAGAAACTTTTCAACAAAAAATACTTTCCTGAAAGTATTCGCTATATGAAAGAGGTAGAGTTTATTAGACTAGAACAAAACAACATGACGGTGTCCCAATACGAGGCGAAGTTCGCAGAGTTATCCAGGTTTGCATCTCATTTGGTAGAGAATGAGGAACGAATGACGAGGATGTTTCTGAGAGGTTTAAAACTCGAGATTCGGCGATATCTTATCTCTCATAAACTTTCTTTATATTCAGATGTTGTCAACAGGGCTCAATTATTAGAGCGAGATAGCGAGTACGTTCAACCAAGAGACCGCAACCAGGATCATACTGGTGACAGCAGTCATCAGAACAACGATAACCAGCGGAGAAAGAAAAATACGGACAAGAGCGACAACCACTCTGGTGGTACTCGTGGCCATGAAAATAGAAGAAGCGAGTCGGGGGGAGATTTTAAAAAGAGGAGATTCAACAATGACACTGTGAAGACGTCAGCACCAGCAGCAACTGGTTTTAAGGGAGGAGAACGACCATCGGTCGTATGCTATAAATATGGAAAAGAGGGACACATCAGCCCAAACTGTCCACAACAGTTCAAGGTATGCTATAATTATGGAAAGGAAGGATATATCGCTCGAGATTGTACGGTAGCGAAACCAAGCCCAGTGGGGATGGTGACTCAAAAGGCTGTCCCAGAAAAGTCAAAGTCAACGGTTCCTGGAAGAGCATTTGTCGTGACTAGTCAACATGCGAGGAACCCAAACGAGGTGATCACGGGTAAGCTAATCACAAATTCAGGCGAAGTTTATACCTTACTAGATACCGGTGTTACCCATTCTTTTATCTCTTCTACTTGTGCTCAACATTTAAACTTGATTCCGGAGAAGTTAGACTTTGACCTATCTGTGGAAACTCCGTTAGGAGAAACTTTCGTTACATCCACTGTTTATAAATCTTGTTTGATCCAAGTTGACACCATCACATTACTTGTTGACCTTATCTCTTTAAAGATACTTGCATTTGACGTGCTTTTAGGGATTGATTGGTTAACTACTCAGCATGCCAAAATTGATTATTTTCGTAAGGTTGTTAGTTTTCATATTCCTAACCAACCTGTTATTCGAATTCAAACAACCAAACCATTGAAGTCAAACTCTTTAATATCAAGGCATAAAGCCATTCGTTTATTGAAAAACGGATGTCAATCTTTCTTAGCCCATGTCATGGACTTGAAAAAAAAATACGTCAGATTTGAATGATATTTCTGTTGTTGGTAAAATCGCTGACGTATTTCCTAAAGAATTTCTTGGCCTACCTCCAGAGCGTTATATTGAATTTTGTTTCATCTTTGAATTCGGTACAAAATCCACTTCTAAAATCTCATACCGAATGGCTCCTATTGAACTTCAGGAGTTAAAAATTCAACTATAGAATTTGGTACCCGAGCCTTTATCTGGTGACTTCCTTTGTGAAATGCACCGAAGCCAGACTCTCCGTAGGGGACGCCATATTTGTGCAGTAGTAAACTGATAGGTGTCATTGTGACGTGCTATCCAAGATTGGGATACGAGTCACAGTTGAGAGCAACCTAAGTCAGTAATCGAAATACGTAGCTTTCTATGCTTAGCTGGTTATTATCGAAGATTTTGTGGAAAGATTTTCTCGAATCGCTACTCCATTAACTCAGTTGACTCATAGAGATACAAAATTCGAATGGAGCAAGGAATGTGGGAAGAGCTTCGAAGAACTCAAGTGGAGACTCATTTTGGTACATGTTCTGACCATACCATCCTGGAAAAGCGAATGTGGTAGCTGATGTGTTGAGTAAAATATCATATACGAGTACAAGTGCGATATTGTCAAAGACCCATTTTGTATGACTTACAAATGATAGAGTTGAAGACTCTAGGTACCCATGTGATGATATACGAGTAGAATCGACTTTAATCGATAAAGTTAAAACCGTTCAAGCTACACACCGGAGCTGATGAATATGAAGAAGGAGGTACAAGAAGTCGTTATTCCAAAAGCGAGAATCGGCGATGTGAGGAAAGCTCAAACCTTCGATTTATTAGTCCATTTAAAATCCTCGATCGAATATGAATTGGGGCCTATAGACTCGTTTTACCGCCAAGTATGACGCATGTTTATAACGTTTTTTGTGTATCGATGTTACGTAAATATGTGGATGACCCGAACCACATTATTGAGTTAGAATCGGACGAGATAGTAGAAGATTTAATGTACGAGGAGGTACCAGTCAAGATCTTGGATAGGAAGGAGCATGTCATACGCATGTCAATTTCGAGGACGAAATTTCATAAGGAGGGGAGGTTGTAAGACCCCAAATTATTAATAAATGAAATTTAATTTCCTCTATTTATTATTTTGAAATAGTAAGGGTTGATTTGATTAATGTGGTTAGTTATGGATAAAATGCGCAAATATTTTAATTAAGCAAGTGGTTATAAAATATTCATTGTTGTTGGAGAATATTCGTTTGGTCGTGGAATATTCTTACTGTCGGGGAATATTCGTACGACGGCGCAACCTTGTGTGGGCCCATAACAAAAAGCGATTAGATGAAGAAAACGACAAGTACAATTTGTTTATAAATAACGACGCAGTTGTTACCGTTAATACTGTTGGAATACCCGATGGTTAAAATACAGTAATACGCGTTGTTGCACAGTAGCACACGGTATTGCACCAATTATTGATTTTTACGTAAGAAGGCACTACTCAATAATTGTTACAGTAATTACTGTTCAGTATTTTATTTTATTGATTCAATAATTGCTGCGTTGATTTTCTTATATTACTATTGTTTCAATAATTGTCACTATACAGTATTTTCTATTATCGGAGCAATAATTCATATTATCTAAATAATATTATTAGATAACATTATTGACAATGTCTAGAAAGTTCTGTCTAAGGAGAGGTTTGGTCACCTAATTGCGCGCCAGTAAGGAGAAATCCTTATTGGAAAGCCCCCTCTTTCCTGGGAACGGCCTGGTTGTCAGTACTATGATTCTGTAATATTATTTGTGAATAATTAATTATTGATTTATATGATGAGAAAAATATTGATTTTATGTGGATATAGATGGAAAAAAAATTTAAAGTGACAATTGTTAAAAAATGATATTTTATCTTTTCTGATAAAATAATTTATTATTATATTTTAATAATATAATAATGGTGATATTTTTACAATGAATGTGGGATATATGAGTATATGAGAAGAACGAGTATTTTTGTTGCAAAAGTTGTTTAAAACATGTTAAACATGTTGGTGGACCCATTCTTGACTGAAATTTGTTTATAGCCTGTAAAATCGTCCGTTTATGGATTTCGGTCAATTTCTGTTTAGAATTTGGAGAAACATTCTTCTGCAAAGTTGTAGAGAATTGAATTTCCTATAAACAGTTGCAAGATTCGAATTTTCTGATAAAAAGGATATTTATTATGAATTATTGAAGTTCCGAGGTTCTAGAATAATTGATTTTTGGAAGTTTAAAATATTTATAGTTAGAAAAACCTTTTTATTGTTTTGGTTGGCCCCCCATGTGTTGCAAATGGTTGAAATCAGATTTTCAAAGTAGTCGTAGGAAATTTTTTTTAAATATTAATATTATATTAAATTCTCTGCTTTGGTATTCTAAGCATTTTCCTATAAATAGGGTGCTTAGGTTAGAATTGAAAATCACACCAGAAACTAAAGATTTCTCTCTCTAAAATATCGAGCGTATTTGTGAGTATTTTAGTACTTTGAGTATTGCTATACGGTGCAAGTTCTTTCAGCACTATATCCAGTATTCCAGTCAGAAGTACTATTCTTTCTGAGGTAAGGGATGTTATTTTATTCAAAAATGATATTATTTCTTCAATATCATTATGTCAAAATATTGGTTAGAATTTTTTATCAAATTTGTAACTTTTTTATATCGGGGTTACTATTCATGAGTTACTATTCACGAGTATTATTCACGAAGCGTGATGATTTTTTTTTTTGTGAAATTTCTATCTTTTGAGTTCGGAGTTACTATTCACGTATACGACACTATTCACGAATACGACACTATTCACAGAAAAAATAAATTTTCTTTTCTGTGTCCAAGATTGTCTGTTATGATTCCTATCTTTGATTGGATCTATGTTGTGATCTTCATTCTTGAATTTTACTCCAATCTCGTTATTTATGAAATATTTTTGAACTTGGATTATTTAAAGTACGAATCCTTAATACTTGTTCTTTTGTTTCACTGGATTCGTTTTCTTTAAAATATTTTTCATCATCCTCAGTCCTAAATGATGATATTACTGAATATCTTTGGCCTGTAGTGCAAAGATGAATGATTTCTTGATGAATATCTTTGGCCCGTAGTGCAAAGATGAACATGTGTTGAGATGAACATGACCGACTGAATAATATCTTTGGCCTGTAGTGCAAAGATGAACAGGTGTTTAGATGAACATAACCAACTGATGAATATCTTTGGCCTGTAGTGCAAAGATGAATATTTAATTCCAGATATATATTGATTGATGTTACAGGGATAAAATATCGACGATGAACTTTTAAATTCATATATAGAAGGTAGTAGTTTGCATTCTCTACTTAACTCTTCTAATGAATTATTATTTCCTCTGCGAAGATTGATTTAAAACTGATTGTCTATTGTATTCTATTAGATTTTTTCCCTGTTGAGGACTAACGATAATTTGTTCTATATTATCTTAGTCATAATGTTCTTTACTGGGCTAGTTGAGCTCACTCTTTTCTTTGTTGTTCCATTTTTCTTCTCAGGAGGCGAAAATGTAGCGAGTACTAGCCGGGGTGTGGAATGATGGTTCTAGAACTGATTCTAGTAGTCCTCACTATTCTATAAAATAGTGTATCAATAATTATAATGAGGACTTATTTGAGTTTGGATATTGTCTAGATGACAATATTTGTATTTAAACTCATATTTTTTATGTTGTATTAATAAAGTTGTAGTTGTTTCTGTACCATATATTTTGACGACTCAGAATGGGTGTTGTATACCTATTTTGGGGGCGTCACAGTCGTGATTCATGATTTTTCATTAAAAGGTCATTATTTTGTTCAGCAACAAGGAGATATGGAATCAGTTCAGAGTATTTCTTAAAACCTCGTTCTCTAAAATGCTACAGGAGCACATTCAAGGCTTGAAAAGTAAAGAATGTTTTTTTCTAGATATTATCTCCACATTATTTCAATTTAGAATTGATTTTAAACGTTGCAGAATTATATTCACGTACTGATTTAAAATCCTGCAATCGTAAATGTATCCAATCATAACGAGCTTTTGGGAAAATAACTATCTTTTGATGGTTAAATCTTTCTTTTAAATTTTTTCAAAGAATAAGAGGATCTTTTATTGTGAGATACTCTAACACTCTGTTTCTATGTTTTGAACAGAAAAGAAAAGAATAGAAAACTTAAATTAGAACAGAAAAGAAATGAATAGAAAACTTAAAGTTTTTCTTTGTGTTGTTTCTGAATTTTTAATAGAAAAGAATAGAAAATTTAAAATTGAGAACATGAGTTGTAATTTAAAATTTATTATACTAAAAATTGAGGAAAATATGGGAATTATAAAAATATTTTTTATTTTAATTTCTTTTTCGTTCAAATCAGGCCAATTTTGGACGGAAAACTTTGGCATGAAAAGTGGCCAAGTTTTCTATCCATTTCTTTTCTTTTCTTTTCTATTTATTTAAAAACTCAGAAACATAAGAATTAGAAAGAAAATTTAAATTTTTCGTCTATTTTTTTTCTTTCTGTCCATTTTAAAACTCAGAAACAGAACGTAACTTCAACTCCTCATGGAGATGATGGCGTAAGAAAATCATGGCTTTTGCCTTGTTTTGGCTATATGTTTCATTACCATCTTTAATGGTGTTTCTAAAACCCATGACGCATCAGGATGAATTTCGGCATCAAGGATCCATGGCAAATAATTCTTACTCGTAATATCAAGTGCCACAAACTAAAGTTTGACAATGTTTGTCATTGTAAATTCATAAAAAAAATATCAAAAATTATTAGAAAATTTGATTTATTATAATAACAACGCTACGTACCAATCACCATTCAAAGACCAAAAAACTTACATGAGATATATAAAAATATAAAGAATAAATGATAATAGTTCATGCCTCTTAACATAATGATTACCTTTTAAACCATGTTATACTCTTACCAATTATATTTTAAAACGAAATTTCAATACACATCAAATGGATAAACTAGTACTCCCTCTGTTCCTAAATAATTATCGTTTAAGGTTTTTGCACATAAATTAAGAAAGTCAATTAATATTATCATTTAATAGTTAAAATATGTGTAAAATTTCATCACTACCCCTTTTTGGGAAGTTAAAAACTATTAATACTAAGAGTGATAATTTCTTGGGATAATGATAGAAGGTAGGGGTGATATAGGAAAGTAAATAATTTATTCTCCTAGAAAGTTCTAAACTATAAATAAATTGGAACAATTTTTTTTCTCTCTAAAACGTCATTTATTTAGGAATGAAGGGAGTATTCTTTACTAAACAAATAAAGCATATCTTGATTTTTCGAAGAGTTGAAAAAAATATTCACAATATTAAACACTAATGACAACTATCAGATATGTCTTTTTATAGCAAATTCTAGATAATAATTATTAAACAAGCTGTTGGTTTTTCAGGATAACTGAATTATTTGTGATCACATGCACATATAATTGGGGATGGCCATCTATGTTTAATTGATATATTAATCTTACCATAAGTTGTTTATGACAATAATGGGATTGGCAACAAATAGATAATATTCAAAATCATGGTTAGCTTGTGAGATTATATTATATATATAGTAGATAAACATACTTTCTACTTCAAACCAAATATGATTATCTTCGAGACGAAAGTGAGGAGCAATTCGTGATTATAATATATTATAAAAGTGAGGACCAAATATGATTGCCTTCGCCTTGTTTTGGCTAGATGTTTTATTACCATCTTTAATGGTGTCTCCAAGACCCATGTCATTTGGATGAATTTCGCCATCAAGAATCCATGACAAATAATTTTTACCCGTAATATCAAGTGTCACGAACTCAAGTTTGACAAGGTTTATCATTGTAAATTCAAAAAAAAATATCAAAAATTATTAGAAAATTTGATTTATTATAATAACAACGCTACGTACCGATCACCATTCAAAGACCTATAAAAATGTAAAGATCACCTTTTAGACCATGTTATACTCTTACCAATTATGTTTTAAAACTTAATTTCAACACACATCAAATGCTAAAGATTGTTTATTTAGTCTCCCATTAATGTGAGTTCCCTTACATAAACTAGTATTCTTTACTAAACAGATAAAGCATATCTTAATTTTCCGAAGAGTTGAAAAAAATATTCACAATATTAAGCATTAATGACAACTATCAGATATTCATTTTTAACAAATTCCAAATAATAAAAATGAGAGAAATGTATCTAGACATCCATATATTATAATTTTATAACAATTACAACTACACTACAGAAGAACATTACATTACGCCCAAAAGCAAATGGGTGTTATCTTGTTATAACGAGTGTAGAAGTGAGGATTTGTATTCAGTGGGGTCAAAATATTATGATGCTATAAATAATTTAGCGAGGGTTCGGAAGTAGCGTCTCCGAGCCAATTTTTTTAGATAATTTTGTATTTTTTTGGCCGATTGCATATATAAACATGTATTTAGTTACAATATTATTAATGTAACATGTAATAACATCATATATATATATACACACACACACACACGCCTTATTGACCCCTAATACGCCTTTCTAATCATAAATTTGTTAATATATATTTAAATTTCTTATGTTATAAAAATAATATAAATTAAATTATTATTTATTTTAAAAATATTAAGGAGTAAAAGTAGTATAAAATAGAAAAAGTAATAAAAAATTCAATTTGACCCGTATATTAAAATTTTTATAAAATTCTAGTGAAATCAATTTATTCATTACACTTAAATTTCTTCTAAATTTGTCATATATTATACTCCATCCGTCCCAAATTAATTGCTCAATTTTGACTTTTTTAAGTCAAATTGACTATTGTTAGAATTAATAATTAAGCATATATAAATATATTTCTAAAATTATAAAAATTGAGATCAGTAATAAATTGTATATACTTTCTTTTGGTTATAATCTCTTTACCTATATTTTAACAAAAATAGTAAAAATATTAGTTTTAAAAATGGTCAATTTGACTTTAAAAAATCACAACTGAGCAATTAATTTGGAACGGAGGGTGTAACAGATTAGTGTTACATTACAACTGCATTACAGAAGAACATTACATAACGTCCAGAAGCAAAATGGCAAACCAAACGGGAAGAATCATCTCTGGTAGATGCACCATAATTATTTAAACCATTATTACAACTTTCTCCAGTACTGGTTAGAAGTAATACTGCCTTAACATTCTTTGTTGCCCGAGGAAATCTGCATTGACAATGGAAACATTTAATATCCAAAATTACTACAATTTTTTAAATAAATAATAATTGAGGTAGCAAAAGAAATGTAAAATCCTTAACATGGAAGAATTCATAAAGTTATAAAGCAGGATCCTTATTTCGTCCAATCATTATCAGAAGGTTTCTAACAAGAAAAGAAACAATTTTTAGTCTTACCATGGTGCAAAGATGCAAACGCTAGATCAATGTAGCATCTTCTTCTCAAGATAATAAGTGAATAGAGATCTCCTTGATCCTAAGAAATTTTCAAATCCTAAAATGAGAAACTGATACCCATTTGATTTCTATGACAGCTTGCTTTCTCTAAGGGGGCTTCAGTATGAATGCAAATAAGAAATTGCAAGGTCTTTGCTTGTCCCTGTTAAACCGAGTAATATAAAATTCAGTTGGACAGTCAAAGAGATGAGGGGACTTTGAAAAAAGGACCATGTGAGAATTGTTCGACAACATGCCATGTCTAATCTTCTTCTTGAGTTGTACTGTCTAACGAGGCCACATAAGGAACAAGATTAATTTGTCACGACTCTCTCCAACAAAAGCAAGATAATATTAAGTGAGACAATAGCCTCAAATTTATTTTTATAATTTCATAATTGTGTCATCACCAACACTAAAGCCCGACAAAAACAGCAGATAATAACTTTTTTTATATAGATACAACTCTTTCCTACACATATGCAAGTCTTTGTTATGCTAATTATATAAGAAAAAGTTGTATTTATGGTTTTTTTCTAATTATTATTTCAGTGCGTTTATCTTTATAAATAAATTTTGGATAATCATGAAACAAAATATAATCTTAAAATTAGTAAATTTTGCAAATAAGATTTCCCCCCTTTTTGGAACAAAGAGTAAGAGATATAGAGAAGAGGACCTGAGATGCCAGCAGTAAACAAGGGCAATGAACGTGCCACCAAAAGCCCAAGCGATGCCTTGAATTACGAGTTCCAACTGACACACACTTAGACGAGGACTTGGAGACACCCTCACTGTCAAAACGGTGATGTAGAGGTAGAGGAAAGTGGCGATGAACTCGGCGATTCCAGCTTGATAAAACAGCCAGGAGCTCAGCTCAGCTGGCTCGAACAGTAGTGTTGGGGGTGGCTCCTTGTAGTCCTTGACTTGGCTGTAAGCCGCCGTGCCAATCGGCTGCCTCTAGTTGAACTTGTTGGCTCCAAGTCTCAAATCCTCTGCTTTCCCCTCCATTTCTAACCTTTTTCTCTCTCACACACAAAATCGCACACAGTAGCTTCTTTCTTTCTCTCTCTCAAGATAAGTGACCGTTTTGAGTGATGGAAGAGAGTAAAATAGAAGGGGTGATTATATTGTCACTGCTCACGTAAGAATGTGTCCATTTCATGATGCATATTGTCTTCGAGGACAAAGTTGACAACATCTAGCAGTCCTACAGCACATTTGCTAATGTCAGCTAAAGAGATTTGAAGGTTTTAAAAGAGCGTCAAAAACATCAGAATTTGGATACAAAAATCCTGACTGAGGATAGGATTACATCCAATAATTTTAATTAAAGATAAGCTTACTGAAGGAGTGGCAGCTCATCACATGCCTCTATCCAAATCAACAACAATGAAACTAGCCAGAACCAAGTCCACGTAATATTCGAGATTTAACAACTGGAGAAGACTCCTACATAATACCGTGGAACAAATAATATATTTATATGTAACATATAATATATATATATATATATATATATATATATATATATATATATATAACCTTTAGGCTTCTACAAAGATGTATTCTAATTTAACAAAGCTTTTAGTTGTAAACAAATACAAGAAAATTTAGATCTATATATTTCACAAACAAAATTAGCGGCCACACCAACCTTGTTTGGATCACTTACCAATTTGCAGAAAAAATTAAGCTCTGGCAGCAAGACAAACCTGCATCATGCTTCATAAGCAAATAAGTTTCATGATATATCACTTGTAACTCAACTATATGTGTAAATAATTGTGAGCAAAGTTGAGGACATACTGAATATATATGTATTTAGAATCAAGGAGTCTGTATTCTCTTCTTCATGCCAAGGATCCCACTGGATGAGCCTTCTTTATCACATGGTTGCTTGACACAAACATCCCCCAAAACTTGAATATTGAAATCTCCACACATTTTGTGCATCATCAGTTGAGCATTTATATTCATGAATAGAAAATTGAAACATATTCATCCACCATAGGTGCATGTGGTCAGGACAGCAGATGAGTAAGATCAGCAAATATGCATAATTAGTTTCCTTCATGTGTATCCTCACTACGAAGCCAAAAGATATCCTTCCACAAGAAAAGAATTACTTTATGGAATCATTAAATTACAGTAAAATATAATACAAAATGCAGGATCATTAAATTACAGTAAAATATAATACAAAATGCAGGATAGTGAATCAATATTATAAATGTGTTTTCCTATAGAACTTCCAGCAGAACCAGCTATGCAGAGCAGTTTCTGATGCATGGAATAAATTTCAGCTTTTAATATGAAGGGAACAAATGGTACACACAAAGTCTGTCTTTCATTTTCCAATTAGGATGCTCCTGCTAAACACTTTCCACTATAAGCCTGGGCTAAGAGTTCTACAAAGTGCAACAGTTTTAGAAGAATTTGAGCATAAGGAATATTTCAATGGACCAAAAGAGAATTAAACCAACCCCATAGTCAACCTCTCCCATCAGCTATTTCCACATGGTATTTTAATTGAAAATGGTAAAAAACTAAAAATTAATACTTGGGAAAACAGTAAATAAATTCTAAAGAGGTCAGCCACTAAAACATTTTTAATTACTATTTATAATAAAAGTTGCTAAATAAACGCATTTGATACAGTAGATTATAGTTCAGTTCAAGTTGAAAAAAATAGGCATTCAATATTCTGAAGACTTAAAAATATTCTGAAAAAAGACTTGAACACATGAGCACCCGACAAGTAACTGAATTCATGCATGTGCACTTTAAAGATGAGAAAGAGTTAAAAGTTGCGCACCATGTTACATACGCTATGCGAAAGTTGAAGTGCTTCCTCCCACTTGTTCACCTTAATAAGTCCTTTGATGAGGTTAGTGAAGTCACTCAGCTCAGGAACTCCACCCTTTTGTATCATGTCCACATATAACTCAAAAGCCTTCTCAACCTTATGTGAAAGAGAGAGACTCTCAATCAAAGAAGAAAACATATTCTTGTTTTTATATGATGACATTAACGATGACGAAATTTCTTTATGTAGCTCTACAGCCACTTCCAGTCTTCCCGCCTTGCAAAAACTATCAATCATAAATGTGTACACTGGAACAAGTGGAACAGATTCATACTCATTTATCTCATCTAACAGACCAAGACTGACTATGAACTCTCGGTTGAAGCCTTCAATGACTTTACGGTAGCCAGCTATATGCCTTGGCCAATACGTTTGCTTCATTTCCTCCAAGAGTCTGTAGGCCTCATCCAAAAGACCAGCAGCACAACAATGGTTTATTAGAACCCTATACGTGACGTAATTCGGAGCACAACCCTTGGCTCCCATCTGTGCCAAGAGTTCAAGGCACTTATCCACTTTACCTGCTTTCCCAAACCCATCGATCATGGCAGTATAAGTGACAACAGTTGGATGGCAACCTTTCTCTTCCATCATCAGCATAAGCTTGAAGGCTTCATCAGTCTTCCCAACTTTACAAAGACCATCAATCATCTCTGTGTAGATTATAACATTTGGTGGGCAAGAATTTTCTAGCATTTTGGACAAGACTCTTAGTGCAAGATCAAGTCGTTTATCCTTGAACAACCTGTCAATCAAAGAGCTGTAAGTGTAAACATTTGGACTGTACCCACATTCAGACATTTTAACAAATACCTCTTGCGCTTCATCTAGCTTGCCAACCTTACAAAATCCATCAATAAGAGCATCATATACAATATGATTTGGCTCACAACCTTTTAAAGACATTGCATTCAATAGGTTACGAGCCTCTTCAACCCTATGTGCTTTGCACAAACCATCCACCAAAGCTCCATAGGTAACAATATTTGGCTCCATAGTTTTGCTGTAATCAGTCTTAAAATAAATATTTACATCAGGGGTTTCTGTAATTCCTTTCATTCTTGCATAAATCTGACAAGCTTTTTCAATCTTTCCAGATTTACAATGCCCATCAATCAACGCAGTGAATGTAACAATATTTGGTATGCAACCTTCCGACACCATTACCTGAAAGAGCTCATTTGCATCGGATGCCTTTCTCTCTTTGAGATAAGCATGTATAAGAGCTGTATAAGTCACCACGTTAGGGGCACAACCATCCCTTACCATTTCATCAAACCAGCTGCGAGCCTGCTGAATGAGGCCAGCTTTACAAAAACTATCAATCAAAATTGTGTAAGTATATACATCTGGAACAATGCCATTCTTTTTAAGTTCTTGGAACAATAGGAAAGCCTTGTCTACTTTGGAGGCTTTACACAGAAAACCAATAACTTTTGAGTATGTACTAATGTCGGGTATGAAACCTTTACTCATCATTTCACGAATCACTTTATAAGCTTTCTCAAATTTCCCAGCCCCACAAAGACATCTAGCAAAATTGCTGATATTGACTTTATTTAGTACAACCCCTGCATCAAGCATTTGACTGTAAGTTTTCTCAGCCAAGTCTAGCTCATCTGAGCTCGGCAACTCCTCATTGCCACAGATTCCACCAATCAATATATTATACACCACATAACCAGGTGGGCAACCACAACTTACCATTTTCTTAAGCAATTTATAGGCATATGTGTGATCTCCTGATCTGCAATAAGCATTAACAAGAGAATTAAATATTTTAGGACTTGGATAACAACCTTCCGTGATCATCATACTAAGAATTCTCTTACATCTCCCCAACTTCCTTTTATTCAAGCACCCACAGAGCAATATTTCATATGTTACAACATTAGGAAGGCAACAATTAGACCGCATTATATTCAAAAAATTCATAGCTTCTTCAAAAAGTGAAGCTTCACACAAGCCATATATCATTTTAGTGTATATTACAGTATCAGGGGTAAACTCTTCCTTCTCAATCAAATCAAGGGCTTCTTTCCACCTTCCCTTTCTGCAAAGAGAATAAGCAAAACAACCCAACGTATGCCTGTCCATATTAAGACCCAAATCTGCCATCTCCCTGTGAGCCAGATTCGCCGTGTCCAATTTATCTGCCTCTAAAAACACCCGAATCAAAGCATTATACGTCACCCTCGATGGCTTATACCCAAAATCCTTAAGCCTGCCTAGCTCCTCCAATGCTATGTTCCACAACCCATTTCGGCAACACTTTCGAACCAACACATTAAGCAACCTCCCAAGTACCTCTTTATCATCTTCCTTAATCTCATTTAGAAAATGTTCAGATATTCTATCATTCTTACCGCAACCCAATACATCCAACAACGCATTATAAACAGCTACTGTGTGACTATAACCAATTTGTCTACCGGCCCAAATAAAAAACTTTACACTTAACTCAGCATTTTGTATAACATTCACCACATCAATTACCAAAGTTTCATTCAATTTCCCTCTGAACTGCCTAAGGAACTTATCATTATCATTCTTTATTGCATTAGCTATCAAATAAGCATCATTAGAGACTTTACCCAATTCGAAGTCTGGCTTTGAAGGGAGAGAATCAGCAGCTGAACCCAACAATGAGTCCCGCAGAAGAGCAAACTCTTCAGCCAAACCGGAATCAACCCGTGAATTTTCCTGCAAATGCAAATCATTTCCCGGAAAGTTGACGTTTGGATCAATTAATCCGTCTAGATTGTCAGGGGATGAAGTGGAAATGAATCTGCTGAACATGGAGGATAAAGTTTGGCGGGATAATTTAAATGAGTGAACAATTGAAGGAAGGAATCTGATAATTGTAAGAGATTGTGTGATTGAGTGATTGAGAAAAACCTTGAGACTTCGTCTCCTCATTCTCTTCCAAGAAATTTGAAAATTTAAAATGGTTTAGGGTTTATCAACTGGAAGAGGGGTTCCAAACTACAATTTTCTGGAACATGTTTTTGGGTGTTTACATTTTCCACAATAAAGTAGGTTAATTGAACTTTCGACCCATGAAGTCTGCAGTTAATTTCATATTCATCCATCACTTCCATTTGAAAATTGAACAATATATAAATAACAACTAAAAAGAAAATACTTTAATTAAGAACATGCAACTATTTTTCAGCATTAATAAATAGTAAAAAAAAAATAAAATAAAATACATGTTCTTAGTAGTAAAATAAAATACATCCACATGTTCTTTTATTGTTATTTCTTGCCACAATATTTTTTTTTGCTAAATATTGCCACAATATTTTGATCTATTATAGAAGTTTTTCTTGTTTTAATGCATTCAACATTATTCTTTTGTTCAGTAACGACTTATTTTTGTATTTACAAGTAAAAAAAATTAGCAACTATTTCTAACTTATTTTAAAATAAGTTAATTTGACGAAATATAATGTATATTTTTCCCATATTTTATTTTACCTCTATTTTTATTAATGTTTTTTTAGTAATATTTATATTTAATTTTAATTTATAAGTTATTATGAGTCAAACACCAATATAACTTATTTAACTTAATTTTTGACGTATAAAGCCAAATTAATGTCAAATATTTTTATTTATAAATTATAATTTAAAAAATTGATAAATTAATTTATATTTTAATTTTAAATTATTTTAAAATAAGTAGTTGTGGAATGGGCAATCACATCAAACAAAAAAAATTACTAACTATAAAAAAAATGTTGACTATACCTCTTACAAGTAAGCAAACAAAGTAACACTATAAATAAAATAAAATAAATAATGTAGTAATATTAAGGTTGGCTAAAATCCGTCTCTTTGTTTCACCGCTAAGAAATTTCCAAAGAACTTTATTCTTTCTCCTCCACCGACCACTTTTCTCTCTCTTGCTCTTTTTAGGCTGTATTTTTAGAGAGAAGCCTAAAGAATAGAATCGTTTGAATCGAACAAGAGAGAGAAAATCAGCAATTGGTTTTCCCCTTAATTGCCCATCTGTCTCTCCCTATTTTTCGATCCCCCACTGATCAAAATCCAAGTGAAACAATCAAATACTGAAGGAATTGAGAGAAATCAGGTAATCCCTCAATTGGGTTTGGTCTATGTTTTCATGTTTCAAGCCTGTCTGTGATTTTTTTAGGGATTAATCTTTGTATGATTGATTGAATCCTTCACCCCTGCTTTCTTCCTCAAGTCTTTTCATGGGATCCTCTCAATAATTTTATAATTAGGTTTTTACCCAGTTATTGGTTATTGATTGTTGATCCGATTGTGTAGCGCTAGGTATAATTTGGTTTCTGGGTTCGTTGGTTATTTGATTTTGTGATGTGTCCTTGAAATTGTGATTCTTTTAGATGGATGACAAAATCCATGGCAATTTAGTGGTAAGTATATATGTTACCATGAATTGCTTTTTAGGACTGGATATGTTTATGGAAATAGAATGCGGAAGATGGAAAATTTTGCGCTCGTGTGTTTAGTTTTTATGTAACCAGAAATATGAATTATACATATCTATGTTTGTTATGTGAATATTTATGTGTATTTGACTTGTTTGTGAAGCATTTATTGTGGTTAATTATTTGTGGATAATGATAACGGTTGCAATTAGCTTGGTGAACTGATATTTTTGTCGGCCCCATATTTAAAGTTTATGAACAAGGTGTTTAAAGTGAATATTATGTTTAAATTATTGGGTTATGATTAACGAGGTTATGACGGTGTACTTGCATAATAAATGTTGCAGCATTGTTTAAGGCGTTCTAAAAATTTAATTATATTTATGCAGCCTCCTCCAAGTTCCTTTGTACGTTTGGAGAAAAGAAGTGTTGACGACGATTGTCATTTGAGGAAGAAAGTAAGGATGCGTAAGTGGTTGTGTTGTACTTGTCAAGTAGAAGAGTCCTACCCGTCACATGAGAGTGAGCCTTTCAAAAGCCCAAGGAGTAATGCTGATGGTATGTTATGTTTTTTGACATTCATCTTATGCAATGTTGCTAAGGGAGCTAAAGTTAATTTCAGTTACCGTGGTTTGGTTTATTTAAGATTCTTTTATTTGTTTTTATGAAGATAAGTGATGGTTTACAAGTTTAAATATTCTGGATTGAATCAACTCGATAGATTATGTGACATAGTCATGCATGAGAATTTTTGTATGATATTTGGGAACCAAATCTCAAATAGATTGACCACTTCACATATATGGGAGAGGATTTTTGATCAAGTTCTCTCGAATTAAACCATGATTAGGGAAAGCAAAATTAACTATATATATGCTCAGAATCATTGATAATTTTAAAGAGATACTTGATCCTCAAAAATCTGATAATGTTAAAAAAATGCAGTGTCGTTCATTAAGTACCGAGTAAGAAACTACTATGTTTATTAGTATACTTTATATATAATGTTGTTTACTTTACTGCCTCTAAATTAAAGCATGATTTTTAGTTGGTTATTAATGTTGTCTTGTGAATATTCATATTGAGCCTCAAATAAATTTTAGGTTGGTTACCTGGTAGTCTTACGGTAGGTACCAGAGACCTAGAATATAGATCTAGGCTCTAACCAGGTTAAGGGTTTATATGGTCTGGGAAAGGGCAATGCTGCATCTGTATTCAGGTTGCCTTTAATTTAATTTAATTTAATTTTCCTTTTTATTTCTGCTTGTGTTGATGCACACTACTGTTGCTCTTCTCTCTCTCTCTCTCTTATGTTTTTTATTTTCATTTTTTCTTTGTTGTTGTTTTAGCTGTTTATATGTGTGTGTGCGCGCGTGTGTTTCTGTATGTGGCTGTGTGGGGATTCATTTTCATCTTACCCCAACTAGTTTGGACAAATGCACTGTTGACTTGTGCTGAGTTTATGCACACCATTGTTCAAGCCTTAATAGCTTGATTAGAAAGCTTAGAAGTCATCTTTAACTAACTGTCCGTCCAAAAGGCAAAAAACAGCCTGGCTGGATGAAGTACCAAATGCTCAGAAGCTTAAAATAGGAGAAACCAGAACTTATGTGTCAGCTGTCACGATTTGCAGGGTGCCCATGTAATTTAGTCTCATGTGGTCTTGCTGAGTAAGCTTGAATTTTTTTTCTGTTTTCTTTTAAGAAAACAAAAATGGACTCTTTTTAATATCTACTTCAGTTAGACATTCAAACAGAAATATCGACATTCTAACTGAGTATGGCGTTGCCCCTCGTGTCTATTGCAAAACAAGAAGTGCCTTTTCCTTCACCCCTTTAAATTTCAGATGCTATTAGTTTCAAAAGCATAATATTTCAACTTTTGGTTGACTATTTTCCTAGTGTATGCATCATGCAGGATATGAACTTTTGTGTTTTGGTTGCTAAGTGCTGACGACATTTATCAGATTTCTGTTTTGCTTCTACAACATATAAGGTATAAATATTACGTATTGCTAATGATTTCAAAAGAAAATAGAGTTGGTCATGTTATACATATGATTTTTTTTGGCTTTCAATGATAGTGCTGCCCAAAAGTAACCAAAATCATTAGCATTAGAGTGAGTAAGGCAAAAAAATTTCCTATTGTTTTGAGGGAAATAATAGTATTATTTATCATGTCACAAGTAAAGAAGGAAAGCATTTAAAAGTCACTTGCACCGTCACAACTTCAGAACATGATGCAAATCGATATGGCACATATACCGATGTACGCCTAGAAAGACTACTAAGAGGACACAGATAAAATGAAAGCCAATTTCCAAACCATAAAACCTCCTAGAAGCCTAACTCTGTTTCGCACAATAGTGAAATATGAGATTTAAGTCTACTTATACCTCACTTGTCAAAAGAAAGAAAAAAAAAACTACCAATGCCCTAAAATTATTTCCAGCAACAACTGGATTATCCCTCACCATTAGTATCACGTGTTCTATAGTTTAAATATTAGTAGTTCAAAACTTCAGATTGAACCAGACAATGAAGACACTTTGATAGTACCCGTTAGTACGATAATTACAATTATGGTTTTATTGTTCATTGATTATTTTGTAGGGGGTGTGGGGGGAGTTCAGGGTGTTGTTGAAGGATGGTTCTTATAAAAAAGATCATATCAGTAGGAAGTCAATCAGACGAGTTTAGTGTTTTACCTTCTTCTAATCTTGCAATTTCATCAACCTAGGTCAGCCTCCCAACCATAACTATTATCTCCAATGTATAGAACAACCATCAGTGCAATCATAATATGAAGATTATTACAAGTTCCCCAACTGGTCAACTCAAAAATGATCTCAACCAAATGTGGAAGAAAACATGGTTTTTCAGTGCAGACTAAAGCTTCTAACAGTTTGTGACTATTAAATTGTCTCTAAGTTTTCATAAATACCATTCATGTGTAATGTTTGTGAAGTTTTTTTGTGTTGTACTAAAGTACCAATTGGCATTCATGGTTTGCCGTGTCTAAGTTCATATTAAGATGAATGCACTTGTGTGTGTGTACATATGTTCTCTATAGTTGTTAAATGGTGCTTTGTTGAGTTTTCTATGGGCCTGCACTACTGTTTTGTGAGGTTAATGTGATTGTGTTGTTTATATTAAGTGTTCTAATGCTTTCCATCTATCTGTACACATTAGGGAAGCATAAAAGTTCAAAGGTATCCGCTCCTGTCAAACCTGAAGTGCAGAAGACAGTTCCAATCATTGAAGTGTCTGCACTTTCTTTGGAAGAGTTAAAAGAAAAAACTGACAACTTCGGGTCGAAGGCATTGATTGGTGAAGGATCATATGGAAGAGTGTATTTTGCGAACTTAAGTAACTGAAAAATCTGTGGCTGTGAAAAAGCTTGATGTTGCAGCTGAGCCTGAGTCAAATGTTGAGTTTTTGACTCAGGTATGTTTTAAAGTTCTGAAGCATATTTTTAAATTGATCTGCTTGGTTTCTAGCAACCTTGCTTCTTTTATGCATTTATTTTTGGTATCTGACTGGATGTTGGTCTTTGTCCCTCAGGTATCCATGGTTTCGAAGCTGAAGCACGATAATTTTGTTGAGTTACTAGGTTACTGTGTTGAAGGACATATTCGTGTGTTGGCATATGAGTTTGCTACCATGGGATCTCTACATGACATTCTGCATGGTAAGACAAATCAACATGGTTTCACTTTATTGTGTTAGACCTTGGATTCAGTTGAACTGTGGTTTTCTTATGCTATTTAAGACATTTTAAAAATTGTATCTACATTTACAGGTAGGAAAGGAGTGCAAGGGGCACAACCAGGTCCTGTTCTTGACTGGATGCAGCGGGTAAGAATCGCTGTTGATGCGGCAAGGGGGCTGGAATATTTGCATGAGAAGGTTCAACCTTCTGTAATACACAGAGATATCAGATCCAGTAATGTGCTTTTATTTGAAGACTTCAAAGCCAAGATTGCAGATTTTAACCTTTCAAATCAGGCGCCTGATATGGCTGCTCGCCTTCATTCTACCCGAGTTTTGGGAACTTTTGGTTATCATGCACCAGAGTAAAGCCTTCAAAACTCATGGCATTTGTTTGTATGCCTACTATTTCGTAAGATTTTGTTTTTGACGCATGTTAAAATGGACTCTATGAATCATATTTGATCTCATGTTATGTACATGATCCCAATATCTTTGCTATTTGTTAGCGTGTTACTAAAATTCAATTAAAAGTTTAAATAATTTCCCTCTTAATTTGATTTTAGACTAAAAGCTTGGAAAAGTATTTTCTTTACCAAATTTGAGGTTTACATTTTTTGGTTTTTCGACATAATTTCCAAGAAGTTGTCGCTAGTTATTGTTTTTGCCAAGTGATTATTTAAATTCACAATGTAGTAGACTGTATTACCTAGCCTTTATGCCAATGCAATCATGAAATATGTTTTATGTATCATATGAACTCTGACAGTATCTAGTTCTATAAATTTCTTCTTTCACTTACTTTCCTTGAAAACTTTACAGATATGCCATGACCGGGCAGTTGACACAGAAAAGTGATGTGTATAGCTTTGGGGTTGTTCTCCTGGAGCTTTTGACTGGAAGAAAACCAGTTGATCATACCATGCCTCGAGGGCAGCAGAGTCTTGTTACTTGGGTGAGCCTTTATCTTGTCTTGCCTTATTTATCAAGTACCATTATTACCACAATTTTATGCTGATAGCCTGATACTGTTGCATTTATTATGTAATTAGGCGACTCCAAGACTGAGTGAAGACAAAGTTAAACAGTGTGTAGATCCAAAGCTTAAGGGAGAATTTCCTCCAAAAGCAGTTGCAAAGGTTTCTACTCCCTCCCTCTTTCTTGCACACAAATACACCAATGATGTTTTACAGCAGTAGCTAACAAAGTGAGTTTTTTGTCTTTGTTTTGCAGCTGGCGGCTGTAGCAGCATTGTGTGTGCAGTACGAGGCTGAGTTTAGGCCAAATATGAGCATCGTTGTCAAAGCTCTCCAACCGCTTCTGAGGGTTGCCGCCCCACCTCCCGAGGTTTAGGGGGCAATAAACTCGATTGTTGGAATTTATGCGGCTTCTGCACAGTTTGGACAGTTGTCTAGGATTTCATTGATCAGTTTATATACATATATGATACATTTTATTCAATTTGGGATTTGAGGTGTAGGAGTGGCTTTGCCTGTTTTCTTGTTTGGTTTGTTAAGTCTGGTCTAGATGCTGATGCCTAAAAGCAACAAGTGTGATAATATGTGTCAAGGGTGTTGGCTTTCTTGTTTGAGCTTATTGGATTAAAGAATGGAATGTCTTTAAGTACTTGGATGCTTTATCTTTGAGTGAATGACTGTTGCTATGTCTTGGTATTGTTATGAAATAGCATATTTGAATATGAGTCTTTTTTTTAGTTTTGGCAATCTGGGTGTGCCTCTTTGCATGTTCATCTCTTATAAAATTTCCTTTTTGATACAATTAAACGACTACATAACCAGCTGCATTATGTCAAATGAGGCTTAAAAATAAAGTTGGACAAAGGACAAGCTAGTTGACAACCTTTGTCTTCAGTTTTGGATCCAAATCTTGTAGTTTATAGCCCCCCCCCTTCCCCTTCCCCTTCCCCTTCCCCTTCCCCTTCCTTGTTTCTTATTGTGAGGTTTTTGATCCCTTGTATATATTATATTAGGTTCGGATCTTAAGCTAATTACTTATTTAATATACATTGCTCATCCCTTTTTAGCGACGGATCGGGCGACAATTCGGTCCGTCGTTATGTTTGGTATGTCACTATATATTGTCCGTCGTTAAAAATTAAGATGACGATTTTATATATAGTGTTGGACCGACGCCCGGTCCATCATACTGGGATTATTTAATTTGTTGATATTATCATTTATCTTATTATTCAAATGTATTTGCCATTCATTATTGAAATTATGTATTTCAGAACAAAGTGTTGTTGATAGGGTTGTAAATGAATAATTCTTAAACAAAGCTACTCAATTCGATTAAGCTCGAATCAGCTCAAGTTCGTTTAACTAATCTAGTTCGAATAATTTATTTTTATTGAACGTAACTAAGTTGATCTTGACTCTCGAGTGATTTCTTGTTCGTCTTATTTAGATTTGACTTAAACTTGTCTCCTGTTTAATAATCAAAATCTGGCCCCACCCAATTGGATAAAATTTGCAAATAAATATGAATAAATATTCCAAATATAAATTTTTTTGTAGTCAATTTGAAAATTTAAAATTGGCATGAATTTATTTGATTATAGTTAATATTATAACCTACTTAATATATTTATATATTAAGTATAAATTGTAATTTTAAAAATAAAAGAAATTCGCACCGAAATTTAATTTTAAAGAGTAAAATACACTCACAATAATCATAATAACACTCACCACCACACTAATTTTTAAAATAACAGATGTAAGATTCACTACTCTTAGAGTAGTTGACCAACTAATATCCATAAATATTTTTAATATAATGTCCAATACATCCTTCAATTATAATGTTTAAATAGGAATATGTATATTATCATTTTCACTTAACTTGATATAATTAATTAAATTATGAACTTGTGCAATAAATAGCATAAATATCAAAAATAACAAATATTCATTTTATCAAAATAAATTCACACTGTTTGCTAATTAAATTTCTCAAATATTAAAATTTATGTAATATACATTCAAACATAATCTTTTCTAATTAAAAAGTAAAATTTTAATACCCATAAAAAGTGCAAATTAACAAAAAAAAATTATAATTATTTTTTTTTCAAATATTAAAATGTATGTAAAACAAACTTGGACGAAACTTGTTACATAACGAATCTTATAATTCATATAAAAAAGTATTAAAAGTTATATTAATTATTTTTCTCAAATATTAAACTAAACATAAGTATAATTATTTACAGCAAAAATGAAAAATATTGTTACTCAAAAAAATATTAAAAGAATTTTTTTTACAAGATAAAAGTAATAATAAATATCATTACATTTTCTTTTATTCAACATTGCCACAAAACAACACCAGCTATATACTAAAAAAATTAATCATAATCATAAACATCCCAAATTTTGACATATACTCAAGAAAGTTTAACATATGAAATCATAATATGTAACTAAAAATTCAAATAATAATTTTTTTATTAAACACCAAAAACTAAACTATCAGAATCCCCAATTCACTTTAATTAGAACAACTCCATTAATAATTTAATTTAAAATTCTTAATATTTGTATCATTTATCCAAAAATATGTGTTAATTAAACTAAATTAATTTTTTATATCTTACCAACAATTTGAATGTGATGAATAAAACTATAATTAAAATGTAGTGTATTAAAATAAATAATTTTGTCATTAAATATATATATATATATATATTATTCATGAAATAAAAATTGATAACATACAAAGATAAATATATAATTTTATTTTTTAATTAACCTTAAAATTTTTTAAGGGTACTAATAATTACTTCATAAATTAAAGGGAATGTAACTGTTACTATGATTGTTTAGAGGGGTCTCACTATATTTTATTTAATTTTAAAATGTAACAAATCAACTTGAGTTAATTGTCAAATGGGGCTCTTTTAAAGAGAGAGTATTCAATCATAAAATGTAATGGAGGTAGTTGTCATTTCACCTATATCTATATTCTATCTATATTATAAACCATCTATGAGAGGTCTAGTCACATTTTTATTTTTTCTCTTTTACCCTTACAAATTTAACCATATTACTATGTTGTCCTTTTTAACTTAAATTTTTAATATATTTTTATTTAATCCTTTAAATTTTATAAAATTCTTATTCTACCGCCACGTAATTGACTCTCTCGCCGGGTGGCGGGTGCTATTAAGCTGTGCCCATATCACAGTATTGCATTGCCGGCTGCCTAGTAGTATAAATAAATAATAAGCCGTAGAAGAAAATTGAGGCAAGGTCTTGTATTCTGAGCGCGCATTCTCCCCCCATTCTCCCATACTTAAAACTCCCATTGTTTCAGCCACATAAGGCAAGCAAGCTGATGGCAACGAAATCCAGTACACGTAATGGACGGAGTGACTTTACTCCGGATAGCCAAAGATGCGTAATGAAGATCGACTTAATTGACGATACAGCACTAATTGAAACTACTTCAATTGGTAATGGCCGTGGAAAGGCAAAAATATTTATGGGTTTCGTAGAAAATGCGAATAGGAAAGAAGTTCGTGGAGATATAAGGACTGCTGCAATTGGAAATGGCCGTGGTAAGGGGAAAAGATTTGTGGGTTTTGCTGAAAATATGAAAATGCAAGAATTTAGTGGAGATATAGCACTGATGAGGACAGCTGCAACTGGAAATGACCGCGGAAAGGAGAAAATAATTGTGGGTTTTGCTGAAATTATGAATAAGCAAGAATTGGGTAGAGATAAGGAACTGATGAGGACTGATTCAATTCGAAATGGCCGTGGAAATGAGAAAAGAATTATGGGTTTTGTTGAAAATTTGAAAAGGCAAGAAGTTGTTGGAGATATAGCACTGATGAGGACAGCTGCAACTGGAAATGACCGCGGAAAGGAGAAAAGAATTGTGGGTTTTGCTGAAATTATGAATAAGCAAGAATTGGGTAGAGATAAGGAACTGATGAGGACTGATTCAATTGGAAATGGCCGTGGAAATGAGAAAAGAATTATGGGTTTTGTTGAAAATTTGAAAAGGCAAGAAGTTGTTGGAGATTCTGGACCGATTAGAACTGCTTCAATTGGAAATGGCCGTGTAAATGAGAAAGAAATTTTGGGATTTGCTGAAAATGTGGAGAAGAAAGAAACCGGTGAAGATGCATCACTGATTGAAACTGCTTCAATTGGAAATGGCAGGGGCAAAGAGAGAAAATTTATGGGTTTTGCTGAAAGTGTGAAAAATCAAGAAACTGATAAAGATATAGAACTGATTGAAACTGTTTGTGGAGTTGAAAATGGTTTTGGAAATGAGAAAGGATTAATGGGTTTTGCTGACTATCAAAAAAGTAATGGAAAGAAGATGAAAAGGGTAAAAGGCCAGAACAAGTGTGCAAGAATAACCGAAAATGGGAAGGATTTAACAACAGACATGGTAGAATCTCAATCTGAAAAGGGGTGTGAAAAGAAAAGTGCTGGAACCAAGTTTCCTTACTCAAGGAAGGAGATGGAGGCTCTAAGGTTTGCCAATGAGGAAGATCAGAAGAAGAAGTGGGAAGAGATATACGGTGGACTTGGACCTGTTGTGACAAGGGAGTATGATAGCCTAGTTGACTGTAATCTTCATCAGAAGAAGCATGCTGGATTGAACTTTGATCCTCGATTGAATTTCAAGCAGAGGGCTGCTGCCCGTGAAATTCTTGGTACTTATTTACATTTTTTTTATATTCATTATGGAATCCCTGCTTAATTGGTTGTTTTCTATTTGAGTCTTTTCTTTTTAAATTACCATGAAAGACTGCTAGATATATGTTAATTTAAAAATATTTCTATTTGATTTCTTGCCATGATTATTATATTTGTTAAATCATTGTTTTTATGAGGAATAGTGTTAGGATCTTGTTCTGGTTGAATTAACAAGTTAAGCCTTAAGATGTCACTTTGGACTTTTAGCAGTGTATGAAGATTTTACAGTCTGGTAAGTTTTTTTACTGATAGGACGTGCTAAGAATGATTACATTTTTCTGTGTGCTTTCTGTGCATCTTTAGAGTGTGCGAGCCTCAGATTTAAGATGTTAAATATTTCCAGTTTTTCTCTTAGGGTACAAGTGTTACTCGACATGTCTTGTTGGAAGGTTTGTAGAAGGTCAGTTTACTCTTCTGCTATTTCTATTTTTGGATAAACCGAAAAGGGGTATCGGGTGGTAGTTTTCAGACTTGTTTCTGTTCTTATGTTTTCCTCTTCTTTTCTTTTTTTGGTTGGGTTGATTATTTTATTGATTCTGTAGTAATTTTTCTTTGCTTGTGAACCTTGAATTGAATTTAGTTATTAATTCATTTTTGCTACTAGGTACCTGCTGCTTTTTGAATGGGAATCCGGAAAGTTTTTCCGACTTATTAAGTTTTGAATCTTTAAGTCAGTAAAGAAATCTGTTGGACAACATTTTACTCTTAAAGTTCAATCTAGTTCCGTTTCTTGAGTAAGTTACAGGCCAAGTGCCGCCCACAGAGGGAAACTGAAATCTCATGTAATGACTTGTTGGATTTAATAATAAGAGCATAACACTGCACTGAAACAACGAGAAGTCCATGAGGGCTTACTCAATGGACTACTCACAGCAAGCTTCGCCTTTTAAGTTTGGACTACTAAATTTCTTTCGACGGTTGAAGTCTTATAGTTGCCTATAAGTCTTTTTTAATTTAATACGGAGGGAGCTTGTGAAACACACTCCATTGCATCTAAGTAGTAAGCCCACCTCAAGATGAGGACGTAAAGCTTTTATTTGTAACCTTACTTGTGGTGCCTTCTCCTTTTGGGTTAGATTGAGTAGAAGCACTAGTGTTTGTTACTATAATTTTAAAATCGTGACTGGTGTCTATGCTTATTATCATGATATCAGTGTCTTCAAAACACTTGTGATACCCCCTCTCTTCACATACCCCTCTCTACACCCACCAACTGTGCTACAGAAAAGGAAGAAGTGTAAACTACATTCCAGTTTACTGTTAACATTTCCCCTGATTTTCTCTTTCTGGTTACATGGTTGGTTGCTTCCCTAGCCAAAATTTATTATTCATTTATTTTAGTTCTGTTGTTATTCATTTATTTTAATTCTGTTGTTGTTCATTTATTTTAATTCTGTTGTCTTCTTTGCGGTGGCCACTAAGGCTTTCAAGCTTCATTCTGAGACACTGGTCCTAATCATAGTCTTTTCCTTTGGCTGGGTGGTGAATCATCAATTTTTATTAAAATTTTGCAAAAACTTATTGAGTCTATATACTATTTAATAATAATGCCTTTCGGTATTGGGAAAAAACACAAGGTAAAATTTTATTTTCTCTTGTATGTTTGTGTCCTAATTGTGTCACTGATGGGTTCAATTTATGTGTGCACAGGTGCGGTGGCTGCAAATTGAAGAGAGAACCATCAGAATATATTTGTGCATTGAAGAATGGCCTAAAGCTATCTGGAACAGACATTTAATGCAGTGTTTTTGTGTGCATGGGCATATGATAGTTGAGGACACGTGTACCTAGCTAGACATATGATACCTCAGATGTTTCATACCTGTATAAAGTCCCTGTACATTCATATTTTTGCTGTTTGTTGTATGGATTCCTACTTGACAAGTACATATGGTTGATCAAGCCACCATAGATACATAGCAATTGTAAATGAATAGATAGTAGACACACTGCAATTAGGAAGAGGTCACAGATGTGTTCAGTTGTGAAGTTACATTTTAATGAGTTTCAATCTTAAAATTCTTGGTGGCGCTTTATTGTATGGAGATGCTCTTTCTTTTAACTCTAATTGCTTTGGATTTGTGGATGTTATCCTTTTGCTTGTATATAATTAGTACAGGCTGATACCCCACTGAGTGAAAATGGCAGAACTTCTTTGACTAAAATTTCAGGTGAAGAGTGTTGTGAAAACCTGCACAGTTGTAGAGGAAGAATGCAGTGAGGATGATGGCAGTAGCATCCAGAGACCAGCATTTTGTTTTTGTAACAGGAGTACCTGATTTTGATTCTGGGCGTGCACAAGATGGCTTAGAGGATCTAAGGCGTGTAAGATATCAATCCATCACTCAATTTTTCTATTTCTCTTTATAAACATAATTAGCAAGGCCATTGTTCCTAGATGTTTGAGGACCTTTCTGTTCTTACGTGCTAGGTCTGTTCTTTCATATCATAGTGGGATAACGTCTGAAGAAATCCATTCATTTCCTTGTTTGCTTACTCACTAGTCGCTAAGATGAATTTAGGTACGGATATTGCTGTATTTTCAATTATTGGCTCTTCGTCCAGTAGCTGATCGAGAACTAGTCTCAGTACACAAATGAATAGCATGAGCCATCCATTAATTACAGTCAATTTCAAAATTAATTGGGTGAGGGGACTTTATTTGCGACAAACTAAACTTTCAAGGACTTGCTTGCAATAATATTTTAGAGGACTAAACTGCTTTGTAGGCGACGATTCAGGGGATGAAAGAGCATTTAAGCCTTGATTGGCTGGCTGGCTAAGCAGCAGGGAAACTATATGCTTCTTACACATTTGTGAAGAATTTTGACTAGATTTGAAATTTATCTTGTTAAATGGAGTTTTGTATATGTGCTATATAAGATTAAAATGACTGTAGGAACATTACATTGTAACTTGGGTTATCCTCATCTTCACGCAGGTGAGCGTTAAATATATTTTTTCTCACTCTACTCGACCTCGGTTTATAAGTGTATTAATGGACTTCAAATTTTTATGGTCAATTCATTGAACTGTAATTTCTTTATAAAAATTTGAAAAACTGTCTGTTCCGTTAAAAACTTAAAAGTCTACATGGCACCATATGACACTCTTACGTGGAATATTAGACCCACCATAGATTTTTTTTAATAATAATAACATTTAGATTATTATCCGATCAAATGAATCAAGGAATTCAGCTGAACCAAAACATATTATCCGATCCGAAGCAAAATCATCATTCAAACATATTACCTGATCGATACAGAACCGGAACGAAAAAGGAATTAGATGAAAGTGTGTGTGTCTGTGTGTGTGTATATCGAGATCTGTTTGTGTGTTGATTTAGATCTGATCTGATCCGCAACGGTAGTCGTGAAGGTAGCTATGGAGGTGATGGTGGTTATGGAACATGTGGGATTTTCTGTAGAAACCCAAAACAGATCATCAAATGATCAGAAGCTTATTCCTAAAATCGCTTCCTCAAGACAGATCTCGAAGAAAATAGGATTCTTGTTTTCCCTCATTAATTATGCAAAGAGGAGTAATAATTGTATCAGTGGTAGTTTACTTGGGCATAGGGATAGGCCCCCCCATCCATCCTCTTAGATCTACTAATAGCAAGACCAACATTTGTAATCAAACCCAAACCTCTTTGTTTTTAACATCAAGAAAGGAATTTTTGTTCTTTTGGAGATATTTGTGCAGAGGATTGAGCAAAAAACGGATATAACAGAATAACTACCGGAATCAAAAAAAATTTAACCAAATTTTTTGATAATTCAATTATTTTTTGCAATTTGGTTATATTCGGAATTCGGCTTCAGATTCGGATTTGAATCAGAGATGAAAAGCTTCAAAACCAAAAAATAGAAACACATTATGATTGGAACTCAACTGGTAACTTGATATTCTTACCTCTTTGTTCCAAAGAAACAACAAGGTTATGGTACTGCAATTGGAAGCCAGAAGTCACTCCAATGAAGCATTTCAAATTATTTGATCTGCGAAGCAGCGAAGGAGAGCAGAGTAAACTGGAAGCATCAGAATCGACCATTGCTAAGTCACAAACAGTACAAATCTGCCCTTCATGGGATGGAACAAAACGTGAATTGCAAATGAATTTCTGAAGTTATAATTCAGCTGGGGGGTGTCATTCATGGACGTCTATCGTCATTCATGGACGTCTATCGTCATTCATGGATTTATGAAGTCAACCCTTTTGTTGTTTGATTCAATAGTGACTAACATGGATTGTCAATTTGAAATGATTCTTTTTTTTTTTTATTTTGATCAAATGAAACATAATTTCGATTATTGATTGAATAACCGAATTTATTAGGTTATTTGGTTATCTCTAAATTCGGTTAGTAATTCGAATAGTGAAATAAGGAAGATTTTGATTTTCTATTATAACCGAATAAGCGGTTATAATTGAATTGCTCACCTCTGCCTGAGTTATGGTGGTTATGGAGGCGGTTGCCGTGGAGGTGGAGGTGGAGGTGGATGTAACACTCCCTTCCCGAAAAGGAAAGGGAGGTCACGTGCGAAGCACAACAAACCTCAAAATAAGTAAACAGAGCACTAACAACTTCAAAATATTAATAGTGATATTCATCAATGAAGTACTAAATACAATTCTCCAACTAGAGTCAAAATAATCAAAACTAAAAAAAATTGAATCAACCTAGATGGTCAAGGCAACATTCTCATCACACTAGCCCTTAATCACACCTGCAAACCTGCCGGAAGAAAAATACAGCATGAGCCAATTGTCCAGTACGGATACAGATATACAACTGATATACGAAAATAATTGAGACAAAATACTGAACAAAGCCTCAAATGTAAATACGGACGAAAATATAATCTCCAAAGATCTGAATGAAATATATCTGAATAAATAAAATTGACGAAACCAATAGAAGAATAAAGAAATAACGAACTGAAGTAACTAACTCAATGAATTGAACTGAACAGAAGCAAACAAAACTAATACAATGAAATAAAAGACTAAATCAAATGGTTGAGTTTTATTTCATGCCGAGTGAGCTTAGAAATATACATTGTCACACAGGCAAGTCAAAATAATACCACACAGGCAATTGTCAAAATAATGTCACACAGGTAAGTCAAATGATACCACACAGGCAACCAAAATAATGCCACACAGGCAAATCACACATTGGACCGCGAATCCAAATGTATGCAAATCGGATATGTGTGTTTGGCACAACATCACAAATCCGCAGAACAGAAAACTAGGGTTAACCCATACGCCTCCCACAACAAAACACCAAATGGCCCACTTCCTTCGGAGCCCAAAACGGAGACGCCGTGGACTAATCACACTGCCACAGAAAGTGTCATGTCTCTCGTGCCAAGACGACATGCCTGTGGAACCCCCACAAGTGGTTATAGCTCGGGTATATCCTACGGTATATTCTAACAAAAATACTATGTCACAACACATGCGACATAATACCAACAAAAGGGTTCTATATGTACATGTTGAACCAAATCAAATTATAGTCACAAGATCTCAAAAAAAGAAGGTAGCAACATGTACCGCTCTATAATTATCAAAAATAAATACTAAACATGATATCCTAATTCAAAGAGTACAAATACGAGTCATGTGTATCAACTCCAAAATGAAACTAATATATTTATTTCACATGAAACAATTATGTGAAATCATAACATAATTCGAAATAAGGAAATAAGCGAACAAATCAAATTTAACAAGAGTATCGTTGAAAGAGTACGGAATCCGTACCTGATACTTCCAAATCATTTATAGCACACTCCACAAAATGTTACCCTCAAATGCCAACGATATCAAATACGAAACGTTATTCACCACCTAAACATATTCACCTCAAATTAAAAATAATCCAAACTAATAATTCCAAAATAATTCATAATCTATTTAATATGCCTTTAATCATCGACTTATATTAATTATTAATACTCCAAAATTTATATTTTAAATATAACTCTTTAAATTCCCTCCGTCCGATCTAATAAAAAGTAATAATAATACAATTATAAGTTACCTACTAATATAAATTATATTAATATGAAATTATTTTCCCCAACTACATCAAGTTACAATACAAACTCAAATTAAATTATATTAATCATTTAATGATTAATTCTCTTTTTATTTTGACAATCAGTATTACTGTTATATATATATTTACATAACTTCCGATTATTCTTTTATTGGTTCTATGATTTCATATGTACAGAATCCTTATTTGTGTGTGCATGTGAACTTAAGCTTCTGCTGTTGTTATATATATACTCCATCATTTACCAATTTATAAAGTACACTCAATAATACTAATATATATATATATATATATATATATATATATATATATAATAAAACCCTCATGTAATGATAACATATATAATAAGCCTGCAACCAAGGTTTATATGTAACAACCCCAAAATTGGTCCATTCCATCCAACCCATTCTGAGTCGTCAAATATATGGTACGAAAAACAACTACAACTTTATTACAACAATTGTCGTGCAAAATACAACAACACATATGCTGTGAGTTTGGATATAAATATATACCAACTGTAGCACGTCACAATGACACCTTACATAAAAGTATAGTCAAAAACTGTTTTAGAAATTAGAATATTTGGGAAGTGCTCAAGGAAACCTTCGTACATGGGAGGCCATGATTTTTAGGTTATGGTAGATATCATATGGCCACAGAATTATCCTTGGTTGACCCAATAGACCCCAAAGAAAAACGAGAAGATTACTATCATATTCTTCCCAATGATAAGTCTTCTCTTAACATATCATTATCTCCACTGTCTCTAATTGGGAATTAAACTCCAAACAAACACCAAGATTATACAGGTAGTGCTTGTAAATATACTCAGCAAGTGGATGAGCACAACCCTGTCTTATGATGACACGAGGTTGTATGTCATTAGACATCTTATATGATAGTGGCAAAACACCCTTCCAAGTTAAATTCACCTCACCCTCAACATCTATAGACCACCGTTCTATTCCCTTGTTATCCCCCGCTCGACCCAGCTACACTTTTATTACCTGAAAGTAATTGTAAAGCAAAAGGGAGAGTACAACTAGCTTAGTAAAGAATAGCATAACTAAAGATAAATAAATTATCAATAGTATTCGTCAGTAATAAATCAGAGATTTAGAACATATAGTAGATGATAAAACTTTTCAACCATAGTTGCAGCGGAACGAGCAATCCATTAGAAGAGTCAAATAGACTATAAAGTCTATTATCTTCTCCATATTAAAAGTCCACCAACAATGTTTTATCCCTGTAACATCAATCAACAATTCCTGTCTATAATCACATGTATAACTCATAATCGTAATTGCAGTTCTAAATTCTTTTTCTCATCTAGGACAAAGATAATTTTCATCACCTGAAACATCAAAGATTATGGTTATACCAAATCACAGTTTATGTTCATAATCCTACTAATAAATTCATCTTTGCACTACGGCCAAAGATATTCATCAACAAGTCATCTTTACACTACAGGCCAAATATATTCATCAACAAGTCATCTTTGCACTAAATGCCAAAGATATTTATCAGTTAGTCATGTTCATCTAAACACCTATTCATCTTTGCACTACGGGCCAAAGATATTCATCAGAAATCATTCATCTTTGCACTACAGGCCAAAGATATTCAGTTATATCATTATTTAGGACGGAAGATGATGAAAAATATTTTAAAGAAAACGAATCCAGTGAAACAAAAGAATAAATATTAAGGATTCGTACTTTAAACAATTCTCGTTTAAAAATACTTCATAAATAACCAAAGTGGAGTAAAATTCAAGAATGAAAACCAAAACATAGATCCAATCAAAGATAATATCCAGAATAGATATTTTGGACAAAAAGAAAAAAAATTCATTTTTCGGTTAATAGTGCCGTATTCGTGAATAGTGTCATATACGTGAATAGTAACTTCGACACCAAAAGATAGAAATTTCACAAAAAACATCATCACGTTTCGTGAATAGTACTCGTGAATAGTAACTCATGAATAGTAACCCCGATATGAAAAAGTTTCAAATTTGATAAAAATTTCCAACCAACATTCTGGCATAATGATATTGAAGAAATAATATCATTTTAGAAGAAAATAACCTCCCTTACCTCAGAAAGAATAGTACTTCTGACTTGGAATACTGGATATAGTGCTAAAAGAACTTGCACCGTATAGCAATACTCGAAGTACTAAAATACTAACAAAAATACGCTCGATATTATAGAGAGAGAAAGAGAGAGAAATCTGTAGTTTCTGGTGTAATTTTCAATTCTAACCTAAGCACCCTATTTATAGGAAAATGCTTAGAACATCAAAGCAGAAAATTTAATAAAATATTAATATATATATATATATATATATATATATATATATATTAAATTCCTACGCACACTTGACTTCTGAATTTCAGCTTTTAACAACACATGGGCCAACAATAAAAACGTTTATCTAACAAAAAATATTTAAAACTTCCAAAAAATGATAATCAATTAATCCGAAACTTCAATAATTCACAATAAATAGCCCTTTTATCAAAAAATTTGAATCTCGTGAATTTTTATAGGAAATTTAATTCTCTACAACTTTGCAGAAGAAAGTTTTTCCAAATTCTAAACAAAAATTGACCGAAATCCATAAACGGGCGATTTTACAGACAATAATCAAATTTCAGTCAAGAAATGGGTCCACCAACATGTTTAACATGTTTTTAGTATTTATTGCAACAAAAATACTCCTCCTCCTCATTTACTCATATATACCACATTCATTGTAAAAATAATATCATTATTATATTATAATAATATAATAAAATATTATTTTATCAAAAAAGATAAAATATCGATTTTCAACAATTGTCACTTTAAAAATTTTCTCCATCTATATCCATATAAAATGAATATTTTCCTCATCATATAAATCAATAATTAATTATTCACAAATAATATTACAGAATCACAATACTGACAACCAGACAGTTCCCAGGAAAGAGGGGGCTTTCCAATAAGAATTTCTCCTTACTGGCGCGCAATTAGGTGACCAAACATCTCCTTAGACTAAACTTTCTAGACATTGCCAATAATGCTATCTAATAATATTATTCAAATAATATGAATTATTGATTTGATAATGGAAAAATACTATGCAGTGATAATTATTAAAACAACAATAATATAAAATATCAACGCATCAATTATTGAATCAAAAATAAAATATTGAACAGTAATTACTGTAATAATTATTGAGTAGTGCCTTCTTACGTAAGAATCAATAATTCAAAAATACTGTGCAATATCGTGTGCTACTGTGCAACAACGCGTATTACTTTACTTTACCCACCAGGTATTCCAACAGTGTTAACGGTAACGATTATGCCGTTATTTATAAAAACTTAATTTGTCATTTTATTCATCTGACAGTTATTCTGTTATGGGACCCACAAAAGGTTGCGCTGTCGTATGAATATTCCTGACAGGAAGAATATTTCACGACCAAACGAATATTTCTCGACAACAATGAGTATTTTATAACCACTTGCTTATTTAAAATATTTACATATATCACCCTTAACTTTAAATTTTTATTAATTTAACCATTTACTGAATAGTAATTATAAGAAAAAATTTAATACTTTTATTTCATAAAATTCGGGGTCTTACAATCTCCCCTCCTTATGAAATTTCGTCCTCGAAATTTACGTACCTGATATTTCAAAGAGTTGAGAATACCTTGCTTCTATTTCAGATTCTATCTCCTGGGGTCATCATGATTTCTCCATTGCTCATCTCCCGTGATAACTTCATTTGGGTTCCTCACTTGTTGGGAAGTCATGACAACGGCTATTCCTCGAACTACCCGGCTTTGACTTGTCTGGGCAACATTTGGTGTCATCACTACCGTTGGAACATACTTTTCTATAGGGCATATTCCTCCCTCAACTGCCTCTTCGTACTTCTGATTCATGATCTGAATCATCAATCTTCGATCCATATCAAATTCAGGTTGACCGCTCTGTACAGGGTAATTCAAAACTCGATGTTGGGTTCTCCCAATTGTTTTCCAAAAAGAGAAATTCATATAATCTATTTTAGTCTTATTAGATTGGACATCTCTTTCCACAATATCCACGTGTCGTGCGACTTTTACACATGCATCACTTATTCTCACTCATTCAGTTTTTCCTTCTTTCAGCTCAGATTCCATCTTTATCATCTTATACTCTGCCAAAGAATGCTCATGTTCAAGCATCACATATCGGGTAACACAAGCTTGAATTGTTGCATCCTTTTGCTCCACGACCGTCTGTCGTTCTTCAGCCTGCTCTTCTAACTCATGAATACGATTTTAAAATTCTACATTTTGATCATATAGTACCTCTAATAAACTCTCTTCAGGTACCTCTTCTTCCTCTTCTGCCTCACTCTCAGCTGTTACCTCTGCGACTATCTCGGGTGCAACTATCAATTCTTCACTCACCACATGGATATCTCTAATTCCTTCTTCGTCTGACATCACATTATCATGGTTAGTGATTAGAGGTATCCCCACAGTCTCATTCACTCCATTGTTAGCATTCTCAGCTGCCATTCTCAAATACTGCCATAAAACAAGGGTTAATTAAGCTAATTAATATATCACATAATATCTGTATATTATGACCGACCAATAATTAAGCTTAGGTAGGACACACTAGCGAAGGATTTACTCATCTCTCCCCTCCTAGTTTTAATACCGATCTCCTCCAGAGATCATATCCCTAAGCTCTGATACCAAATGTAATTCATGTCCCAATCGTGGACAGCACCTCACAGTGGTACCTATCAGTTTGCCACCGCAGAACGGCGTCCCCTACGGAGAGTCTGGCTTCAGTACATCCCCCATCAACTGGAAGTCACCAGCAAGAGGCTCGAGGCTCTTTACTTATGGCTCTGATACCAAATGTAACAACCCCAAAATAGGTCCATTCCATCCAACCCATTCTAAGTCGCCAAATACATGGTACAGAAAACAACTACAACTTTATTACAACAATTATCGTGCAAAATACAACAACACATATGCTGTGAGTTTGGATACAAATATATACCAACTGTAGCACGTCACAATGACACCTTACATAAAAGGTATAGTCAAAAACTATTTTAGAAATTAGAATCTTTGGGAAGTGCTCAAGGAAACCTTTGTACATAGAAGACCATGCTTTTAGGTTATGGTAGATATCATATGGCCACAAAATTATCCTTGGTTGACGCAATAGACCCCAAAAAAAATGAGAAGATTACTATCATATTCTCCCCAATGATGAGTCTTCTATTGACATATCATTATCTCCACTGTCTCTAATTGGGAATTAAACTCCAAACAAACACCAAGATTATATAGGTAGTGCTTGTAATTATACTCAGCAAGTGGATGAGCACAACCCTGTCTTATGATGACACGAGGTTGTATGTCATTAGACATCTTGTATGATAGTGGCAAAACACCCTTCCAAGTTAAATTCACCTCACCCTCAATATCTATAGACCACCGTTCTATTTCCTTGTTATCCCCCAGTCGACCCAACTATACTTTTATTACCTGAAAGGAATTGTAAAGCAAAAGGGTGAGCACAACTAGCTAAGTAAAGAATATCATGACTAAAGATAAATAAATTATCAATAGTCTTCGTCAGTAATAAATCAGAGATTTAGAACATATGGTAGATGATAAAACTTTTAAACCATAGTTGCAGCGGAACGAGCAATCCATTAGAAGAGTCAAATAGTCTACAAAGTCTATTATCTTCTCCATGTTAAAAGTCCACCAACAATGTTTTATCCCTGTAACATCAATCAACAATTCCTGTCCACAATCACATGTATAACGCATAATCGTAATTGTAGTTCTAAATTCTTTTTCTCATCTAGGACAAAGATAATTTTCATCACCTGAAACATCAAAGATTATGGTTATACCAAATCACAGTTTATGTTCATAATCCTACTAATAAATTCATCTTTGCATTACGGCCAAAGATATTCATCAACAAGTCATCTTTGCATTACAGGCCAAAGATATTCATCAACAAGTCATCTTTGCACTACAGGCCAAAGATATTTATCAGTTGGTCATGTTCATCTAAACACCTGTTCATCTTTGCACTACGGGCCAAAGATATTCATCAGAAATCATTCATATTTGTACTACAGGCCAAAGATATTTAGTTATATCATCATTTAGGACTGATGATGATGAAAAATATTTAAAAAAAAACGAATCCAGTGAAACAAAAGAACAAATATTAAGGATTCGTACTTTAAACAATTTCCGTTCAAAAATACTTCATAAATAACCAAAGTGGAGTAAAATTCAAGAATGAAGACCAAAACATAGATCCAATTAAAGATAGTATCCAGAATAGATATTTTGGACAAAAATAAATTTCATTTTTCGGTGAATAGTGTCATATTCATGAATAGTGCCGTATACGTGAATAGTAACTCCGACACCAAAAGATAGAAATTTCATAAAAAACATCATCACGTTTCGTGAATAGTACTCGTGAATAGTAACTCGTGAATAGTAATTCATATATAGTAACTCGTGAATAGTAACTCATGAATAGTAACCCCGACATGAAAAAGTTCCAAATTTGATAAAAATTTGCAACCAATATTCTGGCATAATGATATTTAAGAAATAATATCATCTTAGAAGAAAATAACCTCCCGTACCTCCGAAAGAATAGTACTTCTGACTGAAATACTGGATATAGTGCTAAAAGAACTTGCACCGTATAGCAATACTCAAAGTACTAAAATACTCACAAAAATACGCTCGATATTATAGAGAGAGAAAGAGTGAGAAATCTGTAGTTTCTGGTGTGATTTTCAATTCTAACCTAAACACCCTATTTATAGGAAAATGCTTAGAACACCAAAGCAGAAAATTTAATATATATATATATATATATATATATATATTAAATTCCTACGCATACTTGACTTCTAAATTTCAGCATATAACAACACATGGGCCAACAATAAAAATGTTTTTCTAACAAAAAATATTTAAAACTTCCAAAAAATGATAATCAATTAATTCGGAACTTCAATAATTCATAATAAATATCTCTTTTATCAAAAAATTCAAATCTCGCTATTTTTTATAGGAAATTAAATTTACTACAACTTTGCAGAAGAAAGTTTTTCCAAATTCCAAATAGAAATTGACTGAATTCCATAAACGGGCGATTTTAGAGACAATAATCAAATTTCAGTCAAGAAATGGGTCCACCAACATGTTTAACATGTTTTTAGTATTTATTGCAATAAAAATACTCCTCCTCCTCCTCATTTACTAATATATACCACATTCATTGTAAAAATATCATCATTTTTATATTATAATAATATAATAAAATATTATTTTATCAGAAAAGATAAAATATCGATTTTCAACAATTGTCATTTTAAAATTTTCTCCATCTATATCCACATAAAATGAATATTTTTATCATCATATAAATCAATAATTAATTATTCACAAATAATATTACAGAATCACAATACTGACAACCAGGCAGTTCCCAGAAAAGAAAGTGCTTTCCAATAAGAATTTCTCATTACTGACGCGCAATTAGGTGACCAAACTCTCCTTAGACAGAACTTTCTAGACATTGCCAATAATACTATCTAATAATATTATTCAAATAATATGAAGTATTGATTTGATAATGGAAAAATACTATGCAGTGACAATTATTAAAACAAAAATAATATAAAATATCAACGCAACAATTATTGAATTAAAAATAAAATATTGAACAGTAATTACTGTAACAATTATTGAGTAGTGCCTTCTTACGTAAGAATCAATAATTCAAAAACACTGTGCAATACTGTGTGCTACTGTGCAACAACGCGTATTACTTTACTTTACCCACCGGGTATTCCAACAGTGTTAACGGTAACGATTACGCCGTTATTTATAAAAAACTTTAATTTGTGATTTTATTCATCCGACAGTTATTCTGTTATGGGGCCCACAAAAGGTTGCGCCGTCGTATGAATATTCCCCGACAGGAAGAATATTTCACGACCAAACGAATATTCCCTGACAACAATGAGTATTGTATAACCAATTGATTATTTAAAATATTTACATATATCACCCTTAACTTTAAACTTTTATCAATTTAATCATTTATTGAATAGTAATTATAAGAAAAAATTGAATACTTTTATTTCATAAAATTCAGGGTCTTACATTATATATATATATATATATATATATATATATATATATATATATATATATATATATATATACATGATCAGTTTTCATTCCATGAACTCTTACTATTTATATATACAAATTAGTACTTTTCATTCCAACAAAAAAAATTGCACATGTATCATAATTACTATTATATTTCTCTCTATATATAGCCCCTGACATATCAATCAAAAGTATCCCAATACAATAAAAGCATACCTGAGATTTCTTTTCTTCCGTAGAGCCACACAAGTCTTCCTCCCCTCTTTCCCTCAATTCGTATAATGAAATAAAATCAGGTCGAGCTGTTTATTAACTAAGAGGCCTTTTTTTTTTAATAAACTTCTAATTAGGTTCAAATAATAATAAGGCCCAAATTGTACTAAATTAATTTATCCATCTCTTATTAATATTTATTAGCTCACACAAATTAAATAACTAGTTTGACCCAAATAAATGACAAAGTCCAAACAATATGTTTTAAGAATATAAATTTAATATTTTTTTTGGGATATTATATTACCTCCCCCTTAAAAAGGATTCCGTCCCCGGAATCAAAAGAGTAATAAAGATTTACTTGACATTAAAGAGGTGATGATACTCTTGCCGAATAGTCTCTTACTTCTCTCATGTAGCCTCCCGCTCCGAATGATTTTACCACAAGACTTTAACAAAAAGAATTGTCTTCCTCAATTTTAATTTAATCAGTTATTTAATATCTACTAACAGAATTTAACTTTCCAAACAAAACAAGGAAGAAAAAAAATTACTTACCTTTTCTAATTTGAATACAATTGTATAAAATAAAATTAATTAATATTTAATTAAAAAAATATGGGTTATTATATTTTTCACCCCTTAAAAATAATTTTGTTCTCGGGATTCAAATAAGCTACAAAAAAATAAAAATAAATTTAGTTATGACGTAGCGCCACCATTTGTAACGATCAACGTGGATAAGTCATCGGTTTACGTAATTATCAATGTATTTGTAAAAGATTCGTCAGCTACCGTGCTAAGCCTTGATAGGGTTCTTCGCGTTGCATCAAATTAGATCACATGATCCACCGTTGGTGCGGGTCGTCGCTAATATCTTTGAGTTTAATTTTTGTAAACGTACTCTTCGGAACATAATTCAAAATCACAAAAATTTCTCTTCATCCAAATACGATTCAAATACCCAAAATATTTAAAATTATTATTAATTCGTAAAACGTTTATGTTTCACACATGACAAAAATTTAACAAATTATTTTTATTTAATTTTACATAAATTCATGCAAAACTCTAAGGGCACCAGATAAACGAAACAACTTAAATTATATCACCAATTCTCACTAAGTCCTCAAGGGTTTCAAAATATCATAACCTAGAATTAAATTAGTTCTCAAATAATATTTCACCAAAAATATATTACTACTATGATCTCTTCATCACCATACCAAACTCCAAATCATATATCCTACTATCTGAATAAACAAACTATAGCTTTCAAAATCTCTTAAAGATTCATCACACTTATTATATATCTAATCATTTAATGAATCAATCACTCTCTTAATGGAAATCTTAACCCAATAAATTCCAAGATCTCCTCATACTATCACTCAAAATTTCATATAAGATAACTCCAATATTCTATTAGAAAATTATCGCAAAATTCAATTTCTCCAAAAGATTAATCTAATTACCTCGAATTTCTACAACAATTCAAAATTACCAGAGATCCCCTGTACTTAATAGTTTCCACTTTATCATATTATCCCACCGATTCACATACCTCAAATTATTCACAACTTAACAAAAATCAGAATCTAACTCAAATCAAATCCTCAATTCCAAAATCATAATAATTTGTAATTACCCGAAATAACTCTAACAAATAATTCTCCAATATCAAAATTCGCTGATACAAATGCTCATATCATAATCGTATAATAATTTCTTAACTGAACAAAATATGACATTCTTCTTCTTAATGATCAAATCGCAATCCTTAACTAATATTATTGCTCCAACGCATAACAATAATAATCTTAACAAATTAGCTCGCCTTTCTCAAATCAAATACAACTCAAGGATCTAAAAATACTTGGTCAAAATCAAGACCAACCAAACAGAGAACAAAATCAAATCAAACTCTCACGTCTACCCAGTGATTTACCCACAACTCACAGGTCAAACCTAAATAGGTTTTCTACAAGAAAGAACCTGACTCTGATACCATCTCTATAACACCTCCTTTCCGAAAAGGAAATGGAGGTCACGTGCGAAGCACAACAAACCTCAAAATAAGTAAACAGAGCACTAACAACTTCAAAATATTAATAGTGATATCCATCAATGAAGTACTAAATACAATTCTCCAACTAGAGTCAAAATAATCAAAACTAAAAAAATTAAATCAACCTAGATGGTCAAGACAACATTCTCATCACACTAGCCCTTAATCACCCATATATATATATATATATATATATATATATATATATATATATATATATATATATTCAGTATCAATTTTCATTCCATGAACCCTTGCTATTTATATATATAAATTAGTACTTTTCATTCCAACAAAAAAAAAAATTGCACATGGATCATTACTATTATATTTCTCTCTATATATAGCCCCTGACATAGCAATCAAAAGTATCCCAATACAATAAAAGCATACCTGAGATTTCTTTTCTTCCGTAGAGCCGCACAAGTCTTCCTCCTCTCTTTCCCTCAATTCGTATAATGAAATAAAATTAGGTCGAGCTGTTTATTAACTAAGAGGCCTTTTTTTAAATAAACTTCTAATTAAGTTCAAATAATAAGAAAGCCCAAATTGTACTAAATTAATTTACCCATCTCTTATTAATATTTATTAGCCCACACAAATTAAATAACTAGTTTAACCCAAATAAATGACAAAGTCCAAACAATATGTTTTAAGAATATAAATTTAATATATATATTTTTTCGAAATATTATGGTGGAGGTGTGGTTTTTCACTTTTATTGGAGAACATAAAGCAAAGGGTTCAACAATTGATTTGAGTGAGAATGATTTCATTCTCAAATTCGTTTTTGGGTAACAAATGGGGTTATTAATTTTTTTTTATAAAGGAGCTAATTTAATTGAGAATGTAATTAACTTTTTATTATTGTTTCTTTTAATATTTTAAAATTTTAATTTAATTTTTTTTATTTAAAATAATTTAATTTTTTAGCAATATGTTGTCCGTCGCTAAAAGTATAGACGACAGTTGTATGACCGAACCGTCGTCGGGTCCGTCGCTAAAGGGGAGTGAGCTCGGGTGAGTTGGATAAGGGGTGAGCTTAAGATTCGGACTATATATATATGTGTGTATATATAATATCACATTTAAGTTATTAATTTTTTCTATTTTATAATTGTGAAGTTAAAAGATTTTATTTGGTTGTTTTTTTCCTATTGTTTTATTTGGTTAACTTGTTTTAATTATTGGTTTTTGGGTCTCTTATTTTTTTTACCATGACATGCCACATGGACATGTGGACATAAGTATATGATCAGAACGGATCTAAAGCATATCTCTTACATAACATACCTCTCTTAAAATAGTATACGTTTATTAAAATTACGTCATTTTGGAGATTTTTTTAAAAATAAAATAATATTAAAAGAGAGTGGTCCCACTTGCCTTCCTTTTATTTATAAAAATGCCACTCGTGGCCCCACTTGTTTTTTTAAAAATCTCCAAAACGACGTAGTTTTAATAAATATATGCTATTTAAGAGAGTATGTTATTTAAGATGTATGTTTTAGATCATCTCTCTATATATGATATGTACAAAGTCTATATGTTATGTTCTACTCAGTCCGTTAAAAGTCAAGCAATCTAACAGAATTTTTAACGGTTCGTAAAAAATTGTAGTTCAATGAGTCGAATGAAAAAAAATTCAGTCCAATAAGGCATTTATATATAAACTGAGGTCAAGTAGAGCATTTCAGACTATTTATATGCCCACCACGATTGACAAATGCATATACCCTTTATATTATCTAATAATTTGGTAATGATTATGTGAGGCTAGAAATAATAGTAAAAAAGTAATGATAACTTAGGAATATCATATAATGCTATGCTATTTTGTAGTCCTAAAATAGAATTATCTCTTTTCCTAGAATGGAAATGGAAAAAATTATTTTTAATTTTGGAAGGGAGGAACAACACCGGCCCTGGGCTAAAGCCCAAGGTGTCGAAAATTAATTCATTTGATGTCGGAATTGACTGAATCCAAATCAGGTTCCTTCAGTTTTTCGTCCTCTATAATTTTGAATAAGGGATAAACTTGAGTTAATGTTAGATTGTCAAGAGCGGTGTATGAGGAGGAAGACAATCCCATTTTTTAAAATTTTGAGGAAAAGAAAATAAAATCATTCGGAGCGGGAAGCTACTTGGGAGATAGAGGAGTCTATTCGAGCGGAGTATCCGCACCTTTTGATAATTAGGTACGTTCATTCTTTTGATTTCGGGGGACGGAATCCTTTTTAAGGGGTAGGTGATGTAATACCCGGTAAAAATTAATAAATAAATAAATATTAAATAATAAAAATTATTTTGTTTTTAAACATATTAATTGGACTTTGTCATTTATTTGGGTCAAAATAGTCATTTAATTTTTGTGGGCTAATGTATTAATAAGTGTTGGGTAAATTAAATTAGAAAATTGGGCTTTAAATTAAGTGGGTCAAATTTATAATTGGGTAATTTTAAAATCCTATTAAAATTTGGAGAGTTAATAAAATATATTAATTAATAAATGATAAGTAAAACCCTAGTCTATCTCACGTATCTCTGATAACTGACTGAGAAAAGAAAAAGAAGAGGCCAGCCGCATTACAAAGAAAAGAGAGAACGACAAACAGGAACCAAATAGGTAAAATTTTTGTTTGTGTTGTGTACTATAAATTCTTGTGTTTGATCAATTGAAATCTAGGTGCATAATTTTCATCATAAAGTCATGTTGATTGTTGATTGGGTAATAATATATTTATATATTAAATTCGTTAATAATAATATGGAGTCCTGCTGTGTTGTTTGGTTTATTATATATATATATATATATATATATATATATATGTGTGTGTGTGTGTGTGTGTATGTATATATTAATTTCGTTGCATGATGTTATTGAGATGGAGTACTGTGATGTTTATTATATATATAAAGAGAGAGAATTTGAAGGTTATCATTATTAACGAGTAGCCTGTATGCAATATATTATTTTTATATATATATATTTATATATTTTAAGAATTTTAAAAAAAATAATTAATAACATGATGCGGAAGAGAAGCTGCTGCAGGTGTAGAATTTATTATATAGATATATATATATATATATATATATATATATTATATTTTAATAATCTTTTGGCATATTATATTTTAATACGTATTTGGCCATGAAATTTATAAATCGAAATTCGTAAATCAAATTGAAGTTATGTATATTAAATTGAATTAATTAATCTTGCCAACATAATTATAAAAGTTTTTAATAATAATTTAATAGTATTATGTTATTAATGATTGGATTGTAATAGAATTTTATTAAATTATTTAAATTGAACGAAGAGAATTTTAATAGTTATTTTTGGAATATAAATTTTGGGGTGTTAATAATTGATAAAAGGCGATAATTAAAGGCATATTAAATAGATTATGAATTACTTTGGAATTATTAGTTTGGATTATTTTTAATTTGAGGTGAATATGTTTAGGTTGTGAATAACGTTTCGTATTTGATATCATTAGCAATTGAGGGTAAGATTTTGTGGAGTGTGCTATAAATGGTTTGGAAGTATCAAGTACGGATTTCTTACTCTTTCAGCGATACTTTTGTTGAATTTGATTTATTCATTTTGTCTCTCGTTTCAAATTTTGTTATCATTTCACATAATTGTTTCTTGTAAAATTCATATATTTGTTTCATTTTGGAGTTGACACATTGGACTCGTATTTGTACTCTTTGAATTAGGATATCATGTTTAGTATTTATTTTTGATAATTGTAGAGCGGTACATGTTGCTACTTTCTTTTTGAGACCTTGTGACTATAATTTGTTTTGGTTCAACATGTACATATAGAACATTTTTGTTGATATTTTGTCGCATGTGTTGTAACATGATATTTTTGTTAGAATATACCGTAGAGTATACCTGAGTTATAACCACCCGTGGGGGTACCACATGCACGTCGTCTTGGCACGAGAGACGTGACACTTTTCATGGCAGTGTGATTAGTCCACGACGTCTCCATTTTGGGCTCCGGAGGAAGTGGGCCATTTGGTGTTTTGTTGTGGGAGGCGTATGGATTAACCCTAGTTTTCTGTTCTGCGAATTTGTAATGTTGGGCCAAACACACCTATCCGATTTGCATACATTTGGATTCGCGGTCTAATATGTGATTTACCTGTGTGGCATTATTTTGGTTGCTTGTGTGACATCATTTGATTTGCCTGTGTGGCATTAGTTTGACTTGCCTGTGTGGCAATGTATATTTTTGAGCTCACTCGGTATGAAATAACCTCAGCCATTTGTTTCAGCCTATTATTTCATTATATTAGTTTTGTTTGTTACAATTCAGTTCAATTCATTGAGTTAGTTACTTCGGTTCGTTATTTCTTTACTCTTCTATTGTTTCGTTAATTCTGTTGATTCAGATATATATCCTATTCAGATCTTTGGAGATTATACTTTCGTCCGTATTTACACTCGAGACTTTGTTCAGTATTTTGTCTCTGTTGACTTCGTATTTCAATTGTATATCTTTTGTATCTTTATATTCGTACTGGGCAATTGGCTCATGCTGTATTTTTCTTCCGGCAGGTTTGCAGGGGTGATTCAGGGCTAGTGTGATGAGAGTATTGCCTTTGATCATCTAGGTTGATTAAATTTTAAGTTTTGATTATTTTGACTCTGTTTGGAGAATTGCACTTAGTACTTCATTGATGAATCACCACTATTAATATTTTGAGGTTGTTAGTGCTCTGTTTATTTATTTTGAGGTTTGTTGTGCTTTGCACGCGACCTCCCTTTTCTTTTCGGGAAAGGGGTGTTACAAAGAAAAATGTTGCAGATTTAAAGAGAAAGTTACAAATTTGATGACTAAAGTTGAAGAAGTTGTTAGAAATAATTTTTCTAATACGACTCACCTATTTGAGTATCCTAAATTTAATTGAGTGCAAAAAATGGGAAGTATCACGTTGAGGTTAGTCTGTGCTATATCATCACTCGTCTATAGATAAAATCCATTATTGGGAATAAAAAGACATCAATATAATCTAATCAAAGTTTTTAAGGAGTACAACAGTTCTCTTGGACTGGAACTCCGGCAGAAAATTTTGTTGAATGGTTAACTAGTTTTCAAGCAGAGAGATGATGATGGAGATATAGTATAAATGAAAATGCACATTTTTACAGTAGCAAAAGATATATTTATATATCACAATTATGTTGTTCATGTAACACTGAAGATCTCATAACTACACAATAATACACAGATTATAGGAACAAAATGAATTTAAAAATCTATAAAACTGACGAGAAAGGGCAATAAATCATTCCACAAACTTATATGATTGTCCAGATCACACAACTATAGTTGGGCGCAATGTCACAGCAACATGTTGTGCCTCTTTATTTGTGGTTCTACAGAGAAAACCATGCCAAAGGATGGGCTGAGCACTTGATAAATCTCAAGAATCTGACTTTGCAGTTGCTGGGTTAAAAGCAAGCTGCTCTGAGCAGGAGAGTACGTCGTGGGGTCCGGCCGCATCCCCAACCCCCATCAAGTTGAGGTAATATTGGTAGTGGGAGATGATGTTGTTCATGGCATCAATATCACCTTGACCACAAACCATTTCCCCGTAAAGGATATTCATAGTGACGCCAAAACCGGGAGTTCGCTTGGCTAAAGTGTCATTCTTGGTGGGTTTCCAGTTGCCGACAAAGGCATCATGGGATGAAGGCTGCCCCTTCTTGATTTCGGTCATCCACCTCCAAATTGCTGCCTGGAAAGCAAGGGTAGCATTCTGTTCAATGTATTCTGGATGGTTCAGTAGATCCGCCTTAAGGGCTTCACCAGTAGCACCGTAGTTGAAGTTCCTGTGCAACAAAACGTACAATAAGAGAGCTTAGAATTATATAATGAAGTAAAGGACAAAAACAATAACGTCTAAAATAGTAACATGTTGAAGCTACAAATGCAGTCGGAACATGTTAGAGCACCCGACTAGTCTTTTGTGACACATGCAGTTCCCCGTCTCACAGGGATAAGGCAATTGCGGAATACATACATTGGGCATGACCCCAAGAGGATATAAATATTTTGAAAAGGAAGAAAAAGGTGCACACTTGCCAACCATGCCTTATTCATGGAAGTCAGAACTTGTACAGATTAATACAAATTAGACATGGATGCAGAACAGTAAGAATTGTTGGAGCAGTAATGAGAAAAAAATTATACATACCAGTAAAGAGGCAGAGCTCCACGTCCATAGTATTCAGCTCCAGGAGCACAAGGGTATGTGTACTTGTATGAGTCATCACAGTATGATTGGCTAGGACTCATTTCTCTGTTGTAGCATAAACCCCATGCCAACGGTCCTCCAGTTGCCACTCCATATCCACCTGCATTTTATTTATTTATTTATTTTTATCATTATTGCTGTAATTTTGCAATTCGCTTACATAAGATGTTCGGCAAACTAATACTCTAAACTCCAGTAATAAACATGATTGAATAGTACATGAGTTTTTATTGGGTACTATATAGCGGTTACATTTAACCCCAATAAATCATTTCTCTGTACAACTTACAAACTGATCTATACGAATCTTTTACTTAATTTCAAACTATTGGAATGAATAAGTAATTTGTTTGACCCAAATCTAACTGAGATAAATACAAATTATAAATGTCATCTAAAAACTGTTTATTAAGAAGGTATTTCAGCAATGTCCATATAATATTTTAAGTCTACATATTAAAGACTCATATACCTCTCTCAACCACTCTCCATAACCAACCAACTCAGTCAAGACACAACAGAGAATTCAAAGTTAAGGAAAACAACAATCTATTCAAACAAATCAAAAGCCTATCAACGTGAACATATTCAATCAAGCAAATTTAGTAAAAAAATATTGAATTAAGGACTAGGAGACAAACCCTCTGTCAAGAACTAGATGAGGATAAGATGATTGTACCATCTTGAAATTCAATATTGAGTAAATCAGCACCAAATAATTAAATCCACAATTTCTCAACCTGACCTAGCATCAAACTACTCAATGCGAGCTTCAAACCAGCTAAGAGTTGAGATAAAGGTTTCTACAGTACCCATCAAAATAAAAAAGGCAAAAAACATATCAAACTAAATAATAAAATATTTCAATCAATCCACAAGTGGAGTTCTCAACTTCTCGTATGCATCATAATGAAAAATTCAATCTAAATGCAAGTATTGTCAAATCATCTTACAACAAACCACCAAAACCCCTGCAATTTATATCTTACATATAAAAACCAGCACAAACACAACCCAACTTATAATCTTTATACATGTAAATCAACTCAACCAAACCCAAAATAAAATTAAAATATAAAGTTCAGATTCTACTTTCCTGTTTCCATAATCCTCACAAGTCACAGCAACCAAATGTAATTAAAAATAAGAAACTTGACTTACATGAGGTTTTACTGCCAACATGGCCAAGAAAGGCTGCAATTTCCTTCATCTGCATGAGCTTGCCACCAGTGGTTCCAAACCCAAGCGGCTGATAAACAGCAGCTGCAGTAATGAAAGACTGATAATCCCAGAAACCAACCGCATGAGCTACGGGTGTATTCCTTTTTGCAAAAAGCTCCTCAAATTGATAAACCTGAAACAAATCTGAAATTGTTTGGTTGCAACAATACTTCGACCAACCCTTGCATTCCCAGCCTTGACTACAAACTTTCTTTCCCTTATCAGTCTTCACCAAGACTTCTTTTGAAGAATCTCCATTCACAATAGCTAGAATCACCATTACAATTGCCAAAAACAAACCCATTTTTATGTTTGCCTCCATTCTTTATCTGCAAGAGAAATTAACAAAATTATGAAGTGGGTGTTGTGTTTTGTTGAAGATTAAACGAATCCAGAAAGATAAGAACACAATAAACAGCTGCAAATGAATGTTGGGGATCTGATAATTTAAAGAGAGAAAAATAGAACAAATTTAGAGAGAAATGGAAAATGAAAATGAAAATGTAACTTACTGGAGACCTTGCTTTTCACAGATCTATTGTCGGTAGAGTGATGGGATTGAATTGATTTTGGCCCCCTCTTTTGCTACTTAATTTTCTTTTCTTTGGGTGAAATGTAATGGAGGAGAGAGAGTGTTAGATCAACTATCTCATTCAGTGGGAATGGAAAAAGAAGAGAAAGGAGATGAACGGTGGATATGACGTTTAGTTGGGTAGAAGATGATCGAACTTTAATGGGTATAAACCAGGCTGGATTTGGAATCAAGCAAAGTAATGGACTTGAAAGTTGAATGACCCACCACCTAACATCACTCCCTCCACCGACACCTACAACATCTGTAATTTTTTGATGCCATTAATGTAATAATGTGTGTTCCTAAGAATTTTCAAGTAGAAAATAGAAATTGCTCTAGTGAGAACTGAGAAGTGAGATGAAAGTGAAATATTTCCAATCGGAAAAAAGACTCCAATTTTTGTTTTGTTAATTTTTAAGTACTAGAACTGTAAAAATATGATTACACTTAAATTTTTTTAAATAAAATATATTTATGATACTTATTACTAAAATTTAGTATTAAAATAAAGAAAACAAAATCTTGCAGATCCAAAAAGTAATTATTAAAAAGATAAAGTTTTAAATGTGTTATATATAGACCATACTAAAATCTAAATGAGTCATATAAAAGTCTTATTTGTACAAAAACTTTTTTTCTTAAAATAGAAAGAAAGAAAAGTAGGTTTTCGAACAACGTTAAAACACTAACGAGGTGTGACGTTCCCAAAATAGATATACATCATCTATCTTGGGTCATTAAATACATAGTATATAATTCAAATAAAAATTTAATTAATACAACTGTCGTGTAAAATACGACAAAACATAGCTGAGTTTTTACACGAATTTCGTCTCATAAACAATATCCAAACTGAAATTCAATCCTCATTACATTTATTATCAAACAAAATATTGAGGACTACAAAAACAACCATCTCGGACCATCAATCTGTTCCCCGACTAGTCCCGGCTACGTTCTCATTTTCTGAATAGAACAATGAAAGCAAAATGATGAGCTTAACTAGCCCAGTAAGAAATATTATGACTAAGATAATGCAGAATAAATTATCGTTAGCCTTCAATAGTGTTAAACTGATAAAATATAATAAACATCAAGTTTAATTGCAGCGGAACAAACAATCCATTAAAATAGTCAAGTAGAGTATGATATCTACTATCTTTTATGATTTAAAAAGTTTATCATCAATTTTATCACTAAGACTCGGCTTAATAAATAATCCACATCATCGAATCATCCCTGTACTACGGCCAATGATATTCATTAGTATCACGACCACGAATTATCCATGCACTACGAGCCAAGGATATTCGTGTTTTCACCAATGGTCATGATCATGCCAACAACTGTCCATCAATGCACTACGGGCCAATGAGGATTTTTACAACATCATTTGTAACATTACGGTCATGATTATACAGAATAATCTCTGGTCATAATCATACCAATCAACAGTCCATCTATGCACTACGGCCACATATGACTTTTATGACAACCCCAAAATAGGTCTATTCCATCCAACCCATTTTGAGTCGCCAAATACATGGTACAGAAAATAACTACAACTTTATTACAATAATTATCGTACAAAATACAACAACACATATGTTGTGAGTTTGGATATAAATATACACCAATTGTGACTCGTGTCCCACACGTAATGTGACAAATGTCCCATCAGTGGACAGCACCTCACAGTGATACCTACATAAAGGTATAGTTAAAAACTATTTTAAAAATTAGAATATTTGAGAAGTGCTCAAGGAAACCTTCGTACATGGGAGGCCATGCGTCTAGGTTATTATAGATATCATATGGCCACAGAATTATCCTTGGTTGGCCCAATAGACCCCAAAAAAATGAGAAGATTACTACCATATTCTTTCCAATGGTGAGTCTTCTCTTGACATATAAATATATCCGTTGTCTCCAATTGAGAATTATACTTCAAACAAACACCAAGATCATATAGGTAGTGCGCGTAGATATACTCAGTAAGTGGATGTGCACAACCTTGTCTTATGATGACACGAGGTTGTATGTCATTAGATATCTTGTATGATAGTGGCAAAACACCCTTCCAACGTTGGGTTCGCCTCACCCTATTTGATTCACCAAATATAACTACTAAATGATGTATACAACACCTTTCTATACTGCTTAAGGAGAACCTCCACAGCTAGAGACCACAGTTCTATTTTTTCGTTACCCTCGCTCGACCCAGCTACACTCTTATTACCTGAAAAGGAATTGTGAAGCAAAAGGGTGAGCACAATTAGCTCAGTAAAGAATATCATGACTAAAGACAATTACATTATCAATAGCCTTCATCAATAATAAATCAGAGATTTAGAACATATAGTAGATGATAAAATTTCAACCATAGTTGCAGCGGAACGAGCAATTCATTAGAAGAGTCAAATAGACCATAAAATCTATTATCTTCTCCATGTTAAAAGTCCACCAACAGTGTTTTATCCCTGTAACATCACTCAACAGTTCCTTTCCCCAATTATATGAATAACTCATAATCATAATTGTGATTCTAAATTCCTCTTCGCACCTAAGACGAAGATAATTTTCATCACATGTCTTTACCTGAAATATCAAAGATCATGGTTATACCAAATCACAATTCTTGTTTATAATCATACTAACAATTTCATCTTTGCACTACGGCCAAAGATATTTATCAACAGACCATCTTTGCACTACAGGCCAAAGATATTCAACAGCAGGTCATCTTTGCATTACGAGCCAAAGATATTACTCAACAAATCATCTTTGCACTATAGGCCAAAGATATTCAACAACAAGTCATATTTGCATTACGAGCCAAAGATATTCATCAATAATTCATTTTTGTACTACAAGACAAAGATATTCCTCAACAGTTCATATTTGCACTACAGGGCAAATATATTCATCAACAGTTCATATTTGCACTACAGGCCAAATATATCCATATCTCAACAAATTATAATCATTTCAGAATTTATATAAACAATAATTATTACCATGTTGATCAATTCATCTTTACACTTAAGCTAAAGATATTCAATTATAAATTCAATGGTCATGATCATACCAGTTAACCATTCATCTTTGCACTACAGGCCAAAGATATTCCTTAGTCACGATCATACCAATAATTTACCCATCTTTACACTCAAGTGAAAGAGAAATTCAACATCAGGATTATAAAAATGTTATATATGATAATAAAAATAATATAATCAACATATAAATTAAATCTCAAGAGTAAGATTCATAAATCAACGATAATTTGGTCAGAAAAAGAAACCAATTTTGTCGTGAATAGTACCCGTGAATAGTAACTCGTGAATAGTAACTCATGAATAGTAATTCATGAATAGTACTCCGTATTTGTACATAGTACCGTATACGTAAATAATGTCATATACGTAAATAGTGCCATATACATAAATAGTGTCGTATACGTGAATAGTGCCTATACGTGAATAGTAACTCCGACTCAAAAAGGTAGAAATTCCACAATAAGATCCATACTAATATGTCAGTATACTGATATTGAAAGAATAACATCATTATGAAGAATATAACATCCCTTAATATCCCTTACTATCCCTTACCTCAAAAGAGCAACACTTCTGACTGGATATCGGATATGACGCTGAAGGAAACTTGCACTGATGAATAGCAACTCACAAAGTATCTAAATAATCACAAAATACACTCGATAATTTAGAGAGAAAAAGAGAGAAAACTTAAGAATTTTGGTGTGATTTTCAATTCTAACTTAGCCCTCTATTTATAGAAAAATGTTAGCACGCCGAAGCAGACTTGACCTGCTACCTGATGGCTTTACCTGCTACTATTCCACCCACCAAAAATTAGCCATCTTCCCCAACAACCAAAAGTGGGGCCCACCCATTTCTAGAATTTTCCACCAAAATCATTTATAAACCTAATTTCTGAATCAGTCACCTCTTAAAATTCATAATAAATCATTCGTTCATTTTTAACAGTTCAAAATTTGTGAACATATACTCAACTTATATATGTATAACATATCCAAAAATCACAACGATCCAACGGTCAGATTAAAAATTATAATTCACGCAATATTTCTCAAAAAAACACTGGTTTGATATTTAATACCTACAATCTGATAAAATACTGATAAAATACCTCAATATTAATTCCTTCATTTATAACCACATAAATAAATCCATCATTTATATCCACATCAAATAAATATTTCATTATCATATAAATCAATAATTAATTATTCACAAATAATATTACAGAATCACAATAATGACAACCAGGCAGTTCCCAGGAAAGAGGGGGCTTTCCGATAAGGATTTCTCCTTACTGGCGCGCAATTAGGTGACCAAACCTCTCCTTGATAGAGCTTTCTAGACATTGCCAATAATGCTATCTAATAATATTATTCAAATAATATGAATTATTGATCTGGTAATGGAAAATACTGTGCAATGACAATTATTGAAATAACAATATTATAAAATATCAACGCATCAATTATTGAATCAATAAAATAAAATATTCAACAATAATTACTGTAACAATTATTGAGTAGTGCCTTCTTACGTAAGAATCAATAATTCAACAATACTGTGCAATACTGTGTGCTACTGTGCAACCACGCGTATTACTGTATTTTAACCACCGGGTATTCCAACCGTCTTAACGGTAACAACTACGCCGTTATTTATAAAAACTCAAACTTTGTCATTTTCTTCATCCGACAGTTATCCGTTATGGGGCCCACAAATGGCATCGCCGTCGTACGAATATTCCCCGACATAAAGAATTAATATTCCACGACCAAATGAATATTCCCCGATAACAATAATTATTTTATAGCCACTTTTTTTTTTTTGAAAATTTTATATATATCACCCTTAACTTTGCTTTTTATCAATTTAACCATTTACTGAATAATAATTATAAGAAAAATTGAATACTTTTATTTCATAAAATTCGGGGTCTTACAACTTTCATCTTAATATAAGTATGAGGATAATGACAATGATATAAGAATTCAATTAAATGAAAGCAAAGGATAAATTTTTAAAGATTTATAATTTAATTTATCCAGAATTCAATAATGTCCAAATTATCAACATGATACTACTTTGTGAAGTAAAATTCAAGAATAATATTGTATCAAAAATGATTTGGACCGAAAATAAATTAATTTTTATCATAACTAGTACCCCGGGTGAATAGTATCCCGTGAATAGTACTTTGGGAATAGTAATCCCGTGAATAGTACTCCGGCTTGAAAAAGTTAAAACTTATCAAGAATGCTCAGAATAATATTTTCATGAAAAGATACTGGATGAAGCGCAAATTTAAAGGATATTCTACTAATTTCATGGAGTATAGAAGCTAAAATTTTAACAAAATAAGTGTAGAATTCGAAATCTGAAACGAAATAATATTACTCACATACTACATAGTATGGAAGAAAATATTATTTCTTACGAATACTGAACAAAAATAATATCCCTTACCTTAAAAAGAAAAGTATTCTGACTGGTAGGGTGGGGATATTCTTGAAGAAAACTTGTACTGGTTTTTACAATCAAAACTTCCAAAAACTCGAAAGAAATACCCTTATTATTATAGAAGATTTTTTTTTGATTCTGGTTTGATTTTCAATTCTAAATTAAGCATCATATTTATAGGAGAATGGAAAGGATACTATTAAGAAATCTCAGGGACGAAACAATCAAAAAATTCACGGGCGCTGAATTTCTGATTCACAAGACTTTACTGTGCACTACATAGTAAAATACTATACAAATAAAATATAATATATTCTATTTTTTTATAAAAAACAAACTTTTTAATATATATATATAATATATATATATATAATAATAATAATAAAAAATCAAACTCCCTCCATTCCTGGTAATCTTCCCCCCCCATCCCATTTCTCATTTCATTTTTCTTCCCACATGTGGGCCCACCCCACGTCACTTTCATACACATCACACTCACACACAAATATTATATATATATATATATATATTGAATCATCTTCTATCGATTATTTTGAAAAATAGGTATATGGGGGTCCATAAAATAATTAAAATTTTCAACAAATAATTCAATAAAAATACCATCAATATTTTTAACAACGTTTAATCATCAATAACATAACTTGCAATATTAACAACCAGATCATTTTCAGGAACGAGGGAGTTTTTCGATAAGGATTTCTCCCAATTGGCGCGCAATTAAATAACTTAACCCCTTTTCTCGACAAAATTTTCTAGACATTATCAATAATGCAAATAATAATATGAATAACTTTTCATCTCAATTATTGATTTAATAATATAAAATATTAACAATAATTGAATCAAATAACGTGAGATACTATGCAGCAATTACTGTAGTAATAACTGAACAAAACTGAGTGACTTCTCACGTAAGCATCAATAATCAATACAGTGTGCTACTATGCAACCACGCGTATCACTGTACTTTTCATCACCGGGTAATTCGATAGTTAACGGTAAAAATTCCGCCGTTATTTTTATAAAAAAGTTATTTTTGTCATTTTCTTACTTCGACAGTAATTCCGTTGTGGGGTCCACCAATGATTGTGCCGTCGTACGGATATTCCCCGATAAAAAGAATATTCTCCGACCAAACGAATATTTTTCGACACAACAAATATTTTATAACCACTAGCTTATTTGGTAAAACTTTCAAATATTACCCTTAACTTTAACCTTTTATCAATTTAACCATTTAGTAAATAGAATAATAATTAAAAGAAAATTGAATATTTTCATTTCATAAAATTCGGGGTCTTACAGAGGGTGTATTCAATAGACTTTTAAATATTTTTTTTAAAGTGACAAACTTTTGTTGAGTTTGTGGATTTTAATGACTTTTAAAATTACTTTTAAAAACTCCGTGAAATAAGTAACATACTTTTATAGACTTTTTACCAAGACTTTGATAGACTTTTGTATACTTCTAATATATCTTGCAGATTATATTAATTGTTAAAAAGTCAACAAAGATTTTATATTTTAGATGAAATGAGTACGATATTAAATAATATTAAAATATATTGACAATGTCACAACCTAATTCGAAATAAAAGGCATTGTTGAAGTTGAATTATTAAATCATACCAGTCTATTATAAGAAAATGTCATATTTCATAATTTTTATTTTTCATAAAAAAGTCATTTTCTACTAACAATAATATAAAATAATAATTTCAGTTTTAAATTTGTTCATTATCGTTTTCCTATCAAGTTATTATTACTAAACTAACAATTTATAATTTTCAACGAATAACAAAATTAACAAATTTATTACATTTAAAAATAAACATAAAACAAAATACCTCTTTAATACTTACAAATATAATAAATGAGATTTTTTATGGGTGAGAAGAAATATAAAATGATATTAAAATATTTGTGATCTCCATTTATACTAGAGGTGGCAAATGGGCGGGCGGGCGCGGGCCGGGCCGGGCCAAAATGGGCCGGGCCAAAAAGGCCCGTATTTTCAAGGGCAAAAAAAAGTAAACCCATAGCCCGCGGGCTCACGGGCGGGCCGGGCCGTCCCGCGGGCCCCGAAGGTAGTTTATACCTATTTTTTGGCACTTTTTTGAGCAAGCAAAGCCCGCGGGCGGGTCGGGCTGGGCTTTGAACGGGCCAGACAAAAAAGGCCCGGGTTTTGTGGGCCAAAAAATGCGGCCCAAGGCCCGCTTTTTGGCGGGTGGGCCGGCCGACCCGCGAGCTTTGGGTTCCATTAATTCTATTTGGAACCCTTAACGCTACTCTCTCTTTTTAACCTTTCCTCATTTTTCTCTCCTCACCTGTTATAATAGCTCTCTTTACTTTTTGAATTTTTTTTTGAAAGGACTAAGGTAGAGAGAGAGAAAGTGAGAAAGATATATATATATATATATATATATATATATATATATATTCTTTTCTTTTCTCTTCTTTATTTGATCTCCTCCATCTCTTTCTTCTTTGTTCATCTTCTTCATTTCTCAAATGTTAAGAAGTCTTTGAAAGTCTTTAGAGATGAGATCAGACTTTGAATATGAGTATCTCTTCTTCTAGAGTCTCTCAAACTCTACCATTCGATAGAAATCTGAAAAATCTTTGACTTTTTGAATACCAAAATACTTTTATAGACTTTGTAAAAGTCTCAATTCAATACCATCTAACTTTTAAAGATATTACGAAAGTTGTAATTGAATATCAATAATCTTTTATAAACTCTTTAAATATCTTGATTGAATACAATCAAAAAATTATGACCATCAATAAATTGGTGTCACAAAAGGAGGGGTACCAAAATTTTAAATTTTAATTTAAACAATTATATATAATTAATTCTTAACTAACTAAAAAGTATAATTATTGTCACATCTGTTGACATTATTATATTCAAACTTAACCAAATTTATATCAATTTTTAATTTTTAAAATTTTTAAAATAATTTTAAAAGGTCAAAAATCATATCTAAATTTGAAACGAAAATATTATTTTACTCCAACAATTTTTTGGGCAACTTGCAAAATTATTTCAAGAGTCCCATTAAGTATTGTAAAAGTTATTTGATGAATTAGAATTGGTCGATTGCCACATATATTATTATATATGAAAGGGAAATGATTAGTATGAAGTTTATTTTGGGGTAAGTTGGTCAATTGACCAATAGAATACTGACACGCAGGCGAGGTTGTATGTGTGTCAGTATTCTATTGATCAATTGACCAACTTACTAAAAAAATAACTTCATGCTAACCGGATCCATATGAAAGTGGATAGAATTATATGATTGATTCTTTCTATCAAATAAATCATTGAAATATTACTAACTATATATAGTTATTCAAGTAACTTAAAAAACGTAACTGTTAGATAAAAAAATGCCACTCTCAGTAAAAAAAATTAAATTTATAAAATTGTATACGATATATCATTTTCTTTGCTCCAAAGCTTAGGAGCAATTTTGGAAGCGGACAATTAACCTTATTAAACACCTAGATGATAGCATATGATCCGGTGGTCAATTGACCAATACAATGGTGACACGCAGAAATAAATCACCTTCCACTTGCGTGTCGACACTGTATTGATCAATTGACCAAAATTAATTTTATACTAACTAATTCCAATAGTATAGCTGTATAAGCTTGTCAATCAAGCTGTATGAGTTGGTTTCCGGCTTGCCTTTAAGTGCAACCTGTTCTAGAATTGATTTGCTCAATACTAAGTCCAATTCATGTGGGTCTGTTCTAGTAATTGCTCGTGTTTTGAAGGCACAACGTAACGAAATCCTTCATCTCTCTCCATTTTAACAATCTCAATTTCATTTTTTCTCTCTCCTCCTTCCTCTCCCATCACCATTTCCCGCCCAAATAAATTAGAATGAATCTGAACCGTCCTTGTGTTTTCCCGCCCAAATCAATTAGAATGAATCTGAACCGTACTTGTGTTTTCCCGCCCAAATTCAAAATGGATTTTATCTTATTAATATAAATTTGTACCATTTTGATAAATAAACATAGTAGGATGAATAAAATTTTCCTTTGTCGTTTCACTTTTTCTATTTTGAATCAAATATAAGCATTATAAGATTATTCGTGATGTTAGTGAGATATTATCCGATTATGTAATTTTACCATGTACATTCTTTGAAAGTTGTTGCTATAAATCTCACCGTCAATAAAAACTTTCAAAATGTTATTATACTCCGTATTTTATTTATTATACACCAATCAGATTCAGGTTTAATTTGGCCACAGCTAGGGTTGATATTGAACTCGAGTGGTTTAAAATTTGGTTCGAGATCGACTCAAAAAATTTGAGCGAGACTCGGGTTCGATACTTAAATGAGTCGAATTCGAATTCATTTTGATAATCGGACACTTATACGAGTCGAATATGTGCCGTCTAGTGTTTGCTCATTTAGAGTATCGAATTTTACTTATCTCACTGATTTATACTCGATACAAGTTACAAGTTTCTTGATCTTTACTCATATACAGTATTAAGTATACTCGATTTAATTAATATATAATATTTAGCATTTAAATACTCCATATGCTTTGAGAAGTGAAAGGGATTCATATGATTTATGTATATGCCCATCAATTGATTCAAGATTGATAATATAACTCATTAATTTCTTTACAAGTCTCAGAGATCTAGTATGAAGAGTTCAAATATAAATTATTTTAAATAATTGACTAAGTTTATTTAATCTACATTATCATAATGTAAAATGATCCGGTTTTGATTTGTGTATGTCTCAAATGTTCGCGAGTAGCTTGACTAGACTCAACTCAAGTCGAGTACGATTAAACAAGTCGAATTCGAATATGAATAAAGATTCCAAAATTGTATTCAAATTCGAGTACGAATACGAGTACCTTAAAAATTTCAAATAGAATCTGAACAATATATTGTTCGACTCGACTTGACTCAGAATCATTTTTCAGAACAACCTATTGTCCGATCTTATTCGAAAAAACTTGAACCGGCCTAATGACGGGGACATCAAACTTAACCATTCCAATAAATAGAGTCATACATTTAGTTTGAGAAGAATAATATCTTCAATTCTGTGAGACCCCAGATTTTATGAATAAAGATTTAAATTTGTCGATTTTTTTTTTTAATATTAAGGTGTAGATTTGATATAATGTTATAGTTGTGGGTAATATTTATAAATTTTACAAAGTAAGCAAGTTGTTATAATATTCGATTGGTCGAGGAATATTCGTTTTAACAGGGAATATTCGTACGACGACACAATCATTGGTGGACCCCACAACAGAAGTATTGTCATAGTTAGAAAATGACAGAATTATCATTTTATAAAAATAACGGCAAAAGTGTTATCGTTAAAACTGTTGAACTACTCGGTAGTAAAAGTATAGTAATACGCGTGGTTGCATAGTAGCACACGGTATTGATTATTGATACTTACGTAAGAAGTCACTCAGTTATACTTAATTTTGTTAACAGTAATTGCTGCATCATATCTCTCATATTATTGATTCAATTATTATCACAGTATCATCTGTATAATATGTTATATATTTAAATAATTAATTGAGATGATAAAGTTATTCATATTATTATTTGCAATATTGACGATGTCTAGAAGTTTTATCAATGATAGATTTGGTCACCTAATTGCGCGCCAATAAGGAGAAATCCTTACCGGAAAGCCCCCTCTTTCCTGGGAACGACCTGGTTATTAAATATTGTGAATTATAATATTAATGATGAATAAGTTCGTGTTGATTAAAGATGAAATGGATAGTTTCATTGTGTTGGAATTATTAGTGTTAATGAAAATCGACATTTATTTCGATAATAATTGATGTCTGGAGGTTATGTTGACCAATCAAGTAATTAACCGGATAAATGAGCAATTAATTGCTATTAATTCACATAATTATAACTATTTGTTCACATATGTGTACTATTGATTCACATTCTTGTACTATTAGGGGAGGTGGTGCAAGATTGATAATACTTGCATGACTAAGTTAAAAATAGAGGTATAATTGAAAGTATTATACTGTAATTCGTATTTTCACATGATTATAACTATTGATTCTCATGATTGAACTATTGATTCACATTATTTACTATTAGAGGAGGTGGTGCAAGTTTGATAATACTTGCAGGACTAATTTTTGAGCTCCAAAACGTGCAATTATCGAAACTATATTTTCCTATAAATAGAAGCTCATTCCTTCATTATTTTTTACCAATTCACTAAAGCTATAGAGCAATTATTATTGAGAGAAATTATATAGAGAAATGAGAAGAGAAGTCTGATACCTCACTATTCCAGTTTTCTTCTAAGGTAAGGGGTATTATTTCTTTCGTATTCATGAATAGAACTTCTGTTATTCCCTTCTTTATTATTATGTTGGAATAACCTGTCTATATGAAGTACCGCATACATGGTGAAATTCTTCTGTTATTCCATTCTTCATTATTATGTTGGAATAACCTGTCTATGCGAAGTACCGCATACTTTGTGAAATTCTTATGTTATTCCATTCTTTATTATTCTGTTGGAATATCCTGTCTGTACGGATTATGCATGACATGGTTCCATTCTTTATTATTCTATTGGAATAACATGTCTGTGCTGTCTATCGCATGCCTGGTGAATTTTTTTTATTCCATTCTTTATTATTCTGTTAGAATAACCTGTCTACGCGGACTACCGCATGCATGGTGAATTCTTCTGTTATTCCATTCTTTATTATTTTGTTGGAATAACCTGTCTATGTGGATTACCGCATGCATGGTGAATGACCTTTCGTATTCATTCTTTATTAAATTATGGAAATGATTTGTCTATGTGGATTACCACATGGCGGATGAAAATCCATTTGCAGTTTCGTATATTCTATTATACTCGTATGAGATATCATTTCTTTTGTACTCGTCATGAAATATCATTTTATTTGGTATTTTATTTACGAGTTACTATTCACGGGTTACTATTCACCCAGTTACTATTCACTCGAATATTATTCACTCGGGTATTCGGGGCACTTTTCGTGTCGGAGTACTATTCACGGATTATTATTCACCTGAATATTATCCACTCGGGTTTTTGGGGTACTTTTCATGTCGGGGTACTATTCACGAGGTACTATTCCCGAAATAATATTAATGGGGTACTATATACCCGAAAAATATATTTATTTTCTGTCCAAATTATTTTTGGTACATGAATATTATTATTGAATTTTACTCCACAAAGTAGTATCATGTTGATAATTTGGACGTTATTAATTTTTATATAAATTAAATTATAAATTTTTAAAATTTATCCTTGAACTTGTTTTATTGAATTATTATGTCATTGTCATCATCCTCATGCTTATATTGTGATGAAAGTCATCTTTGGCTTACGTGCAGAGATAGACTTGGTATGATTATGGTCAGGGAATATTAGGTATAATCATGACCGTAATGTGACGAATGATGTGGTGAAAGTCCTCATTGGTCTGTAGTTCATTGATGGACAGTTGTCGGTATGATTATGACCAGGGATTATTCGGTATAATCATGACCATTGATGATTACATGAATATCATTGGCCATGGTGCAAGGATGATTTGATTTATTAAGCTGTGTCTCAGCGATAAAGTTAATGAAAAATGTGAGATCCCAAATTTTATGAAATAAAAGTATTCAATTTTCTTATAATTATTATTTTATTTAGTAAATGGTTAAATTGATAAAAGGTTAAAGTTACGGGTGATAGGTGAAAAATTTTCAAAGTAAGCAAGTTGTCATAAAATAATCGGTGATAAAAGTACAGTAATATGCGTGATTGCATAGTAGCACACGGTATTAATTATTGATGCTTACGTAAGAAGTCACTCAGTTATACTCAATTATTGCTACAGTAATTGCTGCATCATATCTCTCATATTATTGATTCAATTATTGTCACAGTATCATCTGCATAATATTTTATATTATTTAATCAATAATTGAGAGGACAAAGTTATTCATATTATTATTTGCAATATTGACAATGTCTAGAAGTACTGTCAAAGAGAGGTTTGGTCACCTAATTGCGCGTCAATGAGGAGAAATTCTTATTGAAAAACCATCTCTTTTCCGGTAACAACCTGGTTGTTAAATATTGTGAATTATAATATTCATGATGAATAAGTTCGTGTTGATTAAAGATGAAATTGATATTTTCATTGTGTTGGGATTATTAGTGTTAGTGAAAATCGATATCTATTTTGATAATAATTAATGTCGGGAGGTTATATTGACCAATCAGGGTAATTTACCGGATAAATGAGCAATTAATTGCTATTAATTCACATGCTTATAACTATGTGTTCACATGTGTGTACTATTGATTCACATGATTTACTATTAGGGGAGTTGGTGCAAGATTGATAATAATTGCATGACTAAATTAAAAATGGAGGTATAGTTGAAGGTACTATACTATAATTAGTTTTTTCACATGATTATACTATTGAGTCACATGAACGAACTATTAATTCACATGATTTATTATTAGGGGAGTGGTGCAAGTTTGTTAATACTTGCAGGACTAAATTAAAAATGAAGAAAAAGAGTAATGTATTATACTGTAATATTTCGAGCCCCAAAACGTGTAATTATCGAAACTATATTTTCCTATAAATAGAAGCTCATTCTTCCTTCATTCTCACAAATTCACTAAGTCTCAAAAGAGCAATTATGGAGATAGAAGCTATAGAGAGAGAAGCTATAGAGAGAAAGAAGAAGCGAAGTCTGCTACTTCACTACTCTAGTATCTAGTATTTCTTCTGAGGTAAGGGTTATTATTTGTTGTATTCGTAGGGGGCATTATTTCTTTTGTATTCATGAAGAGAGCTTCTGTTATTCCATTCTTTATTATTCTGTTGGAATAACCTGTCTATGCGAAGTACCACATACATGGTGAAATTCTTCTTTTATTCAATTCTTTATTATTCTGTTGGAATAACCTGTCTGTGCGGTCTATCGCATGCCTGGTGAATTCTGTTGTTATTCCATTCTTTATTATTCTGTTGAAATATCATGTCTGTGCGGATTACGCATGACCTGGTTCCATTCTTTATTATTCTGTTGGAATATCATGTCTATGCGGGTTACGCATGACCTGGTTCCATTCTTTATCATTATGTTGGAATAACCTATCTGTGCGGATTACTCATGCCTGGTGAATTCTTCTGTTATTCCATTCTTTATTATTCTGTTGGAATAACCTGTCTATGTAGATTACCACATGCATGATGAATGATCCTTCGCATTCATTCCTTATTAAATTGTGGAAATGATCTGTACGTTGATTATCGCATGGCGGGTGAAAATCCATTTGCAGTTTCGTATATTCTATTATACTCGTAGGAAATATCATTTATTTTGTACTCGTCATGGAATATCATTTTCTTTTGTATTTTTCTTTTACAAGTTACTATTAATGAGTTACTATTCACCCGGTTACTATTCACTCTAGTAATATTCACTCGGGTATTCGGGGTACTTTTCGTGCCGGAGTACTATTTAAGAATTACTATTCACTGGTTTCTATTCACCCGATTACTATTCACTCTAGTATCATTCACTCAGGTATTCGGGACACTTTTCATGTCGGGGTACTATTCTTGAGGTACTATTCCCGAGGTACTATTCACGAGGTACTATTCACGGGGTACTATTTACCCAAAAAATATATTTCTTTTCTGTCCAAATTATTTTTGGTACATGAATATTATTCTTGAATTTTACTCCACAAAGCAGTATCGTGTTGACAATTTGTATATTTTTTAAACTCTGGATAAATTTAAAGTCTTTAATATTTATCCTTGATTTCGTTTGATTATATCATTATAATCATCCTCGTGCTTATATTGTGATGAAAGTCATCTTTGGCTTACGTGCATAGATGGACTGTTGATTATTTGTTTTACAGTTGTATATTTTTGGCTTCCGTACAAAGATAGAATGTTAATTATTGGTTTTATAGTTGTATATATTTGGCTTACGTGCAAAGATGGACATGTGTATGACATAATCATAACCACTGGTGATAATAACGAATATTCTTGGCCCGTAGTGCATGGATAATTCGATGATGTGATTGGCAGTATTATGACCATTAGTTAACAATTGAATGTCTTTGGCCGTAGTGCACTGACAGACAATTGATTGGTATGATCATGACCATTGGTTTTATAGTTGAATATCTTTGGCCCGTAGTGCAAAGGTAGACAACTAATTGGTATGATCATTGTTATTACATTTGAATATTTTTAGCCTTTGGGGTAAGGATATTGAGTAAACGTTCTATTAAGACTTTGTGGCAAGAGAAACTGTTGATTTACATGATTATAAATATGAATTATGGATTTAACTATAATCTTTGTTGGTTCAGGTGAAGACAGGTGATGATAGTTCTTTTTGTCTTGGGTATAACAAAGAACTGTTTATGAGTATTACAGGAATGAAATATTAACGATGGACTTTTAATCTAGAGGAGATAGTAGACATAATGTTCTACTTGACTCTTCTAATAGATTACTTATTTCGCTGTAGTTAAACTTGATATTTATTGTATTTTATCAGTTTAACACTGTTGAAGGCTAATGATAATTTATTCTACACTATCTTAGTCTTAATATTTCTTACTGGGCTAGTTGAGCTCACCCTTTTGCTTTCTTTTTTTTTCTTCAGGAAATGAGAATATAGCTGGGACTAGTTGGGGATGGAGTGACGGTCCAAGATGGTAGCATTAGTAGTCCTCACTATTTTGTGTGATAATAAATGTACTGAGGATTGAATTTGAGTTTGGATATTGTCTATGAGGCAATATTCGTGTAAAAACTCTCAACTATGTTTTGTCGTATTTTACACGACTGTTGTATAATTAAGTTTGTAGTTGATTTATGTAGTGTGATATCTGGCGACTCAAGATGGGTGATGTATACCTGTTTTGGGGGCGTCACAGTTGGTATCAAAGCTTAAGGATATGATCCCTGGCTGAGATGTGAGACAAGAACTAGGAGGGGAGAGAAGGAGAATTCCTTCGCTAGTATGACCTACCTACGTTTATTTGTTATTTAATTGGTCGATCATAGTATAGGGATAATATGTGGCATGTCAATTAACCTTTGTTTTGAAACTATATTCTAGAATGATATCTGAAATACAGGAGATGAGCAATATGATACATAGGAAATAACCGGGAAGGTATAATCCGAAAAGAAAGTTAGGTATTCTCATCTTTTCAAACTACCAGGTACGTAAATTTCGAGTGCGAAATTTCATAAGGAGGGAAGATTGTGAGATCCTGAATTTTATGAAATAAAAGTAATCAATTTTTCTTATAATTATTATTTTATTTAGTAAATGGTTAAATTAATAAAAGGTTAAAGTTAAGGGTGATAGGTGAAAATTTTTCAAAGTAAGCAAGTTGTCATAAAATAATCGGTGATAAAAGTACAGTAATATGCGTGATTGCATAGTAGCACACGGTATTAATTATTGATGCTTACGTGAGAAGTCACTCAGTTATACTCAATTATTGCTACAGTAATTGCTGCATCATATCTCTCATATTATTGATTCAATTATTGTCACAGTATCATCTGCATAATATTTTATATTATTTAATCAATAATTGAGAGGACAAAGTTATTCATATTATTATTTGCAATATTGACAATGTCTAGAAGTACTGTCAAAGAGAGGTTTAGTCACCTAATTGCGCGTCAATAAGGAGAAATCCTTATTGGAAAACCACCTCTTTTCCGGTAACAACCTGGTTGTTAAATATTGTGAATTATAATATTCATGATGAATAAGTTCGTGTTGATTAAAGATGAAATTGATATTTTCATTGTGTTGGGATTATTAGTGTTAGTGAAAATCGATATCTATTTTGATAATAATTAATGTCGGGAGGTTATATTGACCAATCGGGTAATTTACTGGATAAATGAGCAATTAATTGCTATTAATTCACATGCTTATAACTATGTGTTCACATGTGTGTACTATTGATTCACATGATTTACTATTAGGGGAGTTGGTGCAAGATTGATAATACTTGCATGACTAAATTAAAAATGGAGGTATAGTTGAAGGTACTATACTATAATTAGTTTTTTCACATGATTATACTATTGAGTCACATGAACGAACTATTAATTCACATGATTTACTATTAGGGGAGTGGTGCAAGTTTGATAATACTTGCAGGACTAAATTAAAAATGAAGAAAAAGAGTAATGTATTATACTGTAATATTTCGAGCCCCAAAACGTGTAATTATCGAAACTATATTTTCCTATAAATAGAAGCTCATTCTTCCTTCATTCTCACCAATTCACTAAGTCTCAAAAGAGCAATTATGGAGATAGAAGCAATAGAGAGAGAAGCTATAGAGAGAAAGAAGAAGCGAAGTCTGCTACTTCACTACTCTAGTATCTAGTATTTCTTCTGAGGTAAGGGTTATTATTTGTTGTATTCGTAGGGGGCATTATTTCTTTCGTATTCATGAAGAGAGCTTCTGTTATTCCATTCTTTATTATTCTGTTGGAATAACTTGTCTATGCGAAGTACTACATACATGGTGAAATTCTTCTTTTATTCAATTCTTTATTATTCTGTTGGAATAACCTGTCTGTGCGGTCTATCGCATGCCTGGTGAATTCTGTTGTTATTCCATTCTTTATTATTCTGTTGAAATATCATGTCTGTGCGGATTACGCATGACCTGGTTCCATTCTTTATTATTCTGTTGGAATATCCTGTCTATGCGGGTTATGCATGACCTGGTTCCATTCTTTATCATTCTGTTGGAATAACCTGTCTGTGCGGATTACGCATGCCTGGTGAATTCTTCTGTTATTCCATTCTTTATTATTCTGTTGGAATAACCTGTCTATGTAGATTACCACATGCATGGTGAATGATCCTTCGTATTCATTCCTTATTAAATTGTGGAAATGATCTGTCTACGTTGATTATCGCATGGCGGGTGAAAATCCATTTGCAGTTTCGTATATTCTATTATACTCATATGAAATATCATTTCTTTTGTACTCATCATGGAATATCATTTTCTTCGGTATTTTTCTTTTATAAGTTACTATTCACCTAGTTACTATTCATTCTAGTATTAATCACTCGTGTATTTGGGGTACTTTTCCTGCTAGAATACTATTCACGGGTTACTATTTACCCGATTACTATTCACTCTAGTATCATTCACTCGAGTATTCGGGAAACTTTTCATGTCAGGGTACTATTCACGAGTTACTATTTCCAAAGTACTATTCACGGGGTACTATTTACTCGAAAAATATATTTCTTTTCTGTCCAAATTATTTTTGGTACATGAATATTATTCTTGAATTTTACTCCACAAAGCAGTATCATGTTGACAATTTGGATATTTTTTAAACTCTGGATAAATTTAAAGTCCTTAATATTTATCATTAATTTCGTTTGATTAATGCTTATATCATTGTCGTCATCATCATGCTTATATTGTGATGAAAGTCATCTTTGGCTTACGTGCATAGATGGACTGTTGATTATTAGTTTTACAGTTGTATATTTTTGGCTTACGTACAAAGATAGAATGTTAATTATTTATTTTATAGTTGTATATATTTGGCTTACGTGCAAAGATGGACATGTGTATGACATAATCATAACCACTGGTGATAATAACGAATATCCTTGGTCCGTAGTGCATGGATAATTCGATGATGTGATTGGCAGGATTATGACCATTAGTTAACAATTGAATGTCTTTGGCTGTAGTGCACTGACAGACAATTGATTGGTATGATCATGACCATTGGTTTTATAGTTGAATATCTTTGGTCCGTAGTGCAAAGGTAGACAACTGATTGGTATAATCATTGTTATTACATTTGAATATCTTTAGCCTTTGGGGTAAGGATATTGAGTAAACATTCTATCAAGCCTTTGTGGCAAGGAGAAACTGTTGATTTACATGATTATAAATATGAATTATAGATTTAACTATAATCTTTGGTGGTTCAGGTGAAGATAGGTGATGATAGTTCTTTTTGTCTTTGGTATAACAAAGAACTGTTGATGAGTATTATAGAAATGAAATATTAACGATGGACTTTTAATCTAGAGGAGATAGTAGACATTATGTTCTACTTGACTCTTCTAATAGATTACTTATTCTGCTACAGTTAAACTTTATGTTTATTGTATTTTATCAGTTTAACACTGTTGAAGGCTAAGGATAATTTATTCTGCATTATCTTAGTCATAATATTTCTTACTAGACTAGTTGAGCTCACCCTTTTGCTTTCTTTTTTTTCTCTTCAGGAAATGAGAATATAGTTGGGACTAGTTAGGGAATGGAGTGACGGTCCGAGATGGTAGCATTAGTAGTCCTCACTATTCTGTGTGATAATAAATGTAGTGAGGATTGAATTTGAGTTTGGATATTGTCTATGAGGCAATATTCGTGTAAAAACTCTCAACTATGTTTTGTCGTTTTTTACACGACTGTTGTATAATTAAGTTTGTAGTTGATTTACGTAGTGTGATATCTGGCGACTCAAGATGGGTGATGTATACCTGTTTTGGGGGCGTCACAAAAAACTTTTTAAATCATAGAAGATAGTAGATTTTATGCTTTACTTGACTCTTCTAATGGATTGCTTATTCCGCTGCAGTTGTTGATTTAAAACTGGTTGTCTATTATATTCTATCAGTTGTTATACTGTTGAAGGCTAAGGATAATTTATTCTGCATTATCTTAGTCATAATATTTCTTACTGGGCTAGTTGAGCTAACCCTTTTCTTTCACTGTTCTCGTCAGGAAATGAGAATATAGCTGGGACTGGTCGGGAAACGGATTGACGGTTCAGATGGTTATTTTAGTAGTCCTCACTATTTTGTGAAATAGTGTAATAATAATTGTAATGAGGACTCCATTGAGTGTGGATATTGTCTAGATGACAATATTCTTATTAAAATTCTTAGATTATGCTTTGTCGTATTATACACGACAATTGTATAATTAAGTTTGTATTTGATTTTTGTACCATGTATTTGACGACTCAAGATAGGTGATGTATACCTATTTTGGGGGAGTCATAAATTCTCAATATTTTTTTATCACACGATTTTTAGAATATTCAAAATTTTGCTCAAATATATCAATTCAATCAAACAATTCTTTAAATTTATTATCATAATTTCATTATTATTTTACTATCATTAAACTAACGAATTATAATTTTTAAGTGTAAATCATGTGTCGGAAAAATATATCATGTCACGAGAAAATATCCTTAATATTTGCAAACTTGATAAATAGATCTGGTTACCATGAAGTTAACTTCATTATAAGTTGGTTAATTGACCAATACAGTAATGACACGCAGAAAGAGATTACCTCCCGCCTGCGTGTTGACACTGTATTGATCAATTAACCAAAGTTAACTTCATGTTAACTAGAAATGTTATCTTTTTATAAGAGAACATTCTAACAATATGTCAATCATATAGGAAAACATAAACTTATTTTATTGATAAACTTGAAGTAAATGAAATGAAATGCCCATATCATATCTTCTCAGGTGGAGGTGGAGGTGAAGTGGAATACTAAAGTTGTGAACTGGCCCTGATTCTGGAGTAATAACCATCATCCTTAAATTCTTACCAACCTTCTAATCATCATCCTTATATATTAAGATATAATTCCCTAAGATTCTTCCTAACCTTCTAAACCCTTCCCCCATATTCCTCCTAAACTTTTAGGATTAAAATGTATCACTAAAATTGAATTATACTAAAAAAAATATATGTAAAAACTGACAATCTCCCAAAGTCCCAAACTATTATAATAATAATAAAAATAAATAGTAAAAAATAAAACAGTAAAGAATCAGTAGTGAAGATTAGGGAGGATTGACCAATCCACACCTCATTTATAAACTACTATATCAGTACATGGGTCAGAGAGTTGAAGTAGGAACTACAAAATATAAATGCTTAATTAATTCCCTGAATTATAAAATACTTATATTATATTGCAATTTCAGCATGATAAAAGAATATACAACACATACTTGAAAATGACACCAATGAAGATGGAGATATTGAAATAAATCTCACAAAAAAGGAGGAGGAGGAGGAGGCCATATTTTTGATGGCAGAATGATTTTCTATCTTCCTCCCTTAATTGTCTCTCTTATATATAATATAATAATGAACCATACATAGTCAAAAAAAACTTGTCCATATGGTAAATTATCTAGTGGCTTCCTTTTCCCCTCTATTTTTATTTATTTTACTTTTTTTTATTTTTGTGGTTATCTACAATCAAGGCCATTCGACAGGAGGGTCGACCATCCATGGCCTCCCATCAAGGGCTCTATATTATATATATATATATATACATACACACACACACTCATAAAGCTTCCTATGCGAGTGGTCCGTATGCGGACAACCTTTAACGACGGATAAAACCGTCGCTAAAACCGTCGCCATATGGTCTGAATCGTCGTTATAGCCCAGAACTATCGCTATAGCCCGGTTCAAACCCTATAGCGATAGGTTTAACTACGGTTTTGTCCGTCGCTAAAAGTGGTCCACATGCAGACCACCTGCAGATGAAGCAGACTGTATGTGTCTATATATATATATATGTGTGTGTGTGTGTGTGTGTGTATGTGTGTGTAATTAAAAATATAAATATATAACTCTTATATTTTAAACAAATAAAGTATTACTTATATTTTTTTCAAAGAATATTATGTATGTTATAGTATTATGATTTCTTATATAAAGTCATAAGTTACATACTAGCTAAACCATTGGTCTAGTGCTTTGTTTGTGGATCTTGATTGGATATGTTCCCTTCTTCTTTGCCTATATAAGGCAAAATTATCTAATGAAAGAACACACAAATTAGAGAAATTTCATAATACTTCTATCTTGCAATTTTGTTATTTTTTAGTTCTATAACACGTTATCAGCACGAAGTTCCAACCAACTGAGATGGTAAAACTTTAAATTCTTGCAATTAAGCATTATACTAATGGCTTGATTTTTGTTGCAGATTATATTATTTAACTGTCAAATTATATTCATGTTTTTATTGTCCATTTTAAAATTTTATTATTTACAGTGGTACCATCTATCCTTGTTGATCTTACAAGACTTGGTGGGAACCTTTTTACCATTTATTAACTTGTGGGAATAACCTGACTATGCGGACTACCGTAAGTTTGGTGAATACCCCTTCGTATTCATTACTTATTAGCAGTTTATGGAAATAATATGTCTAAGCGGACTACCGCATGCCGGGTGAAAATTCATTTGCAATTCTGTACATGTATTTTTTTATGATGTTTACAATAATACTTGCATATACATTAGTGATTTCATACCTTCTGACTAAAAGGATATGCTAATAAAATAAACGTTTATATATTTATATTATTTATATATTTATTGTAACACCTCAGTCCCACATCGAAAGATAGGGGAAAAATTTATCTGCATATAAGGAAATAAGTTACTACCAATAGTACCTTCAAGTCATGACCTTTTGGGAGCCTGTGGTGGGATAAGATGACCCAAGAAGATACTATTGGACCAGTAGTTTGAGACCTTATTTTGATGGATTTGATTCGATTCGGACTCGGGATTTGACCCGAGATTTATTCCGGACTCAGGATTTGACCCGGGTTGTTTCATATGGTATCAAAGCCGACTCTCGAAAGCTCGAGTCAGGTCATCCGATCGGGTTGTCGGAGGTGGGAACACGAAGACTGGTGGTATTATCCCACAATGGAGAGATGGAGGTACGGAGGTGGGGACACGAAACCAGCTGGTATTATCCCACAATGGCTAGAGAGGTAAAGATCTTTGGGCTGTGTGTATGATCGGTTCTAACGGGGACGTCAGAAATTTAAGTGGGAGAGTTTGTAACACCCCAGTCCCACATCGAAAGATAGGGGGAAAATTTATCTACATATAAGGAAATAAGTTACTACCAATAGTACCTTCAAGTCATGACCTTTTGGAAGCCTGTGGTGGGCTAAGATGACCCAAGAAGGTATTATTGTGCCAGTAGTTTGAGACCTTATTTTGATGGATTTGATTCGATTCGGACTCGGGATTTGACCAGAGATTTATTCTGGACTCAGAATTTGACCCGGGTTGTTTCATTTATCATCGCTTGAGGTGGTGGCTTAGTGGTGGGAAATCAAACATAAATCCCCACAAACGTGGGTTCAAGTCCTGGTATACCCCACTATGCTTAAGTGGTCTCACTCCCTGGATTTTTTCATGGGAAAAGCTGAGTTGTGCCGATAAAGACACCACTGAGGCCTCTATTTTTTTTCCATGCATTTATCTTCTCCCTATCATGTATGAAATTATTTATTACATGCGTTAATAAATAATGGAAATTATTATGTTTTAAATCAAAATAGATGGCAAACCTGGCAAAAATAGATTTTTCAATTTTGAAAATCTCTAGAGATAATTATTTGGCTTGGACACTTGATGCAGAATTACACTTTACTGTAAATGGGTTAGAAAAGACCATTGAATCAGGAAACAAAGCAACTACGATACCAAATGCACAAGCCATAATCTTTCTTTGTCATCACATTAATGAAGGATTAAAAACTGAGTATTTAACAGTCAAAGATCCTTTAACCTTATTGATACAACTAAAGGAAAGATTTGACCACCAAAAATTGGTTATTCTCCGTAATGCCAAATTTGAGTGGCTTAATTTAAGACTACAAGATTATAAATCAATTACGGAGTATAGTTCTAATGTCTATAGAATAACCTCTTCTTTGGCTTTGTGTGGGGATCTAGTTTCTGAAACTCAAATGTTAGAAAAAACGCTTTCAACTTTTCATCCCACCAATATGATTCTATCACAACAATATAGACGAAGTAAGTTCACAGAATTCAGTTAATTATTATCTATCCTCTTTATTACAGAAAAGAATAATGAATTGTTGTTGAAAAAACAACAAGTACATCCAACGAGTTCTACCACATTGCCAGACATTAACAACACATCATTATAGTATAATAAACGTGATAATGGATGGCAGAATAATAAGAAGTTTCGGGGACGAAAAATTAAACGAGGCTATCATAACAACAAATTCCACAATTGTAACAATTCAGGACACCAGAAGTGGCAAGAGTATGGATCGAGTAAAAATAAAGAAAATACATCACACACAAATAACAAACAAGATGTTTATTTCATGTGTGGGATGAAAGGGCATTGGTCGCGTACCTGTCGTACGCCGAGGAATCTAGTTAATTTATATCAAGAGTCTCAAAAGAGCAAAGAAAAGGTGACAGAAACAAACTTTGTTAACCACCAATTGAATATTGTTGATGCTCCAACAATGACCAACAATGAGAAAAAGTTTGGCGACATTGTTCATGTTGTACGCTACATGTATAATATTATGTGTTTCTCATGGATAATATTATGAATCAAATATATGTTTTAAATATATTTTTATGTGTCAGACCAACTTTAATAGATATGGAAGATATATGTCTAGTGTCGACGTCAGAAAAAATTTCCTCTTTTATTGGAATTCCTCTTTTTTACCCTATATGTTTTCTATGTGTTGAATTTTATTTGAAAGGGCGACTTTGAAAAGAGTAAGACACAAAATGTCGATGATTTAAAAATTCAGAGTCGCCTGTTGGTAGTAGTGAAATGGTTGTATTAACTCAACCGAATTTGGAAAGTTTTAAAAAAGGTCCAATTATTGGACTCTGTTTAACAGACCTTGGAAACCGAGATTCATATAGTTCACGAGCTTGATTAAGCGGGGGGGGGGGGGGGGGAAGGTATTAGGCACCCTCCGACTTCCGTGAAAACACAGTTACCGCGTCTTTTTAATTTCCTAATTTATTTGAAGTGTGTGTGGTTAATTGGGCCTAAGTGCATTATTTGGAAGTAGTGATATGCCTTATTTGTACCTATATACAAAGGTTTTGATTTATATAAAAGTTCAATTTTAGTACAAGGCATGTAAGATGATGTTTTGAAAATAGATTTTCGAACCCTTATGCTCACATAGTAATTGAGGCCTTTGATACTTCCATTTTATTTCGTATTTGGCTTGATTTGATTTTATTCTCAAGTTGCGAAGAATCTTCTACAAAATAATATACATTTAAGTGTCGGGCTCCTTATGGGCATGAATGTAAGACACCGAATTTTATGAAATAAAAGTATTTTATTTTTTCTTATAATTATTATTCAGTAAATGGTTAAATTGATAAAAAGTTAAAGTTAAGGGTAATATATGTAAAGTTTACAAAATAAAAAAGTGGTTATAAAATATTCATTGTTAACGGGAAATATTCGTTTGATCGTGGAATATTCGTACGACGGAGCAACCATTTGTGGGCCTCGTAACGAAAAATTATCGGATGAAGAAAACGACAAGAATGAGTTTTCTAAAAATAACAGCGTAGTTATTACCGTTAACACTTTTGAAATACCCAGTGGTTAAAGTAAAGTAATACTCATTGTTGCACAGTAGCACACTGTATTATGCATTATTTTATATTATTATTATTTCAATAATTGTCACTGCACAATATTTTATATTATCAACCCAATAATTCATATTATTCGAATAATATTATTAGATAACATTATTGACAATATCTAGAAAATTTTGTCGATGAAAGAGGTTAGGTTATTTAATTACGCGCCAGTAAGGAGAAATCCTTATCGAAAAGCCCTCTATTCCTGGGAATGATCTGGTTGTTAATATTATAGTTCTGTAATATTATTTGTGAATAATTAATTATTGATTTATATGATATTTATTTAAGGTGGATATAAATAGAGGAAATTTTAGAAAAGTTACAATTGTTGAAAATTGATATTTTATCTTTTTTGATAAAATAATTCAATCAAATATATTATTATATTACATTATAAATGTATAGTGTGATAGTATAATAATATAATAATGGTGATATTTTTACACTAAATTCACGGTATATAAATAAAATGAGGTGGAAGAGTGCAAATTGGGTCTGAATGGTATTTTTTAGGATTAAAACGTGTAAAATATTTGGTGGAAGATTTTTCTAATTAAGTGGGCCCTACTTGTATGTGAAATATGCTTATTTTTGTTGGCCAAAGTGGGTGTGTGGTGGATTTGATCCGTAAGTAAATTTTCAAGGATGAAATGCAATGAGATTTCATCCGTATGTAAAAATTCGGGTCATTTTTTGTTCAGAATTTAGAAAAACCTCCTTCTACAAAGTTGTAGAGAATTAAATTTCCTACGGTGAAGATATAGAATTCATATTTTTTTTGATAAAATAGCTATTTATTATGAATTATTGAAGTTCTTGAATTTATAAATGATTTAAAATATTTTGGTGGAGATTTCTAGAAGGTGGGCTCCACAATTATCCTTTTTATGAGACCCCAGATTTTATGAATAAAGATTTAATTTACTCGAAATATTTTTTTAAATATTATGGAGTGGATTTGAGATAATGTTATAATTCTGGGTAGTATTTATAAATTTTGAAAAGTATGCAAGTTGTTGTATAATATTCAATTGGTCGAGGAATATTCTTTTTGTCAAGGAATATCCGTACGACGGTACAATCATTGGTGGACCCCGCAATGAAACTATTGTCGGATGGAGAAAACGATAAAAATATTTTTATGAGAATAACAGCAGAAGTTTTACCGTTAAAACTGTTGAACTACTCGGTAGTAAAAGTACAGTAATACACGTGATTGTATAATAGCACACAGTATTGATTATTGATGTTTACGTGATAAGTCACTCAGTTTTATTTTATTAGTATTATTAATGTAATAAAACAAAAAAGTTTTTTATATAAAACAGAATACTTTTATAAAGTTATTCTAGAAATAGAATATATTATATTCTATTATGCATAGTATTTTGCATAATAAAATCTTTTTATATAAAACAGAATAATTTTATAAAGTTATTCTATAAATAGAATATATTATATTTTATTATGCATAGTGTTGCGTAGTGTCTGTATAGTATTTTGCATAGTAAAATCTTTTTATATGAAACAGAATACTTTTATAAAGTTATTCGCTTTATTAGATTATAAATAGAATATATTATATTTTCTTTAAAAGATTTTACTTTAAATATGGACCATCCGATTAAAAGTAAATCAATTTGGATCGTTCATGAATTAGTTACTGTGCAGTCCATTCTTCTATAAATAAAAGCTCATTCCTTTATTATTTCTTACGAATTCACTGAAACTCTAGAGAGAGAAACTATAGAGAGAAAGAAGAAAAGTGTTCTGCTACTTCACTACTTCTATATCCAGTACTCTTCTTTCTAAGGTAAGGGATATTATTTGTTGTACTCGTAGGGGATATTATTTGTTTTACTCATAAGGGATATTATTTGTTGTACTCGTAAGGGTATTCTTTATTTCTTATACATGAAGAGAACTTCTGTTATTCCTATTCTTTATTATTCTGTTGGAATAACCTGTATACGCGGGCTACCCTATACTTGGTGAAATTCTTCAGTTTTTCCATTCTTATTATTCTATTGGAATAACCTGTCTATGCGAAGTAGCGCATACATGGTGAAATTCTTCTGTTATTCCATTCTTATTATTCTGTTGGAATAACATGTCTATGCGAAGTACAGCATACATGGTGAAATTCTTCTAATATTCCGTTCTTTATTATTCTGTTCGAATATCCTGTCTGTGCGTTTACGCCGGACCTAGTTCCATTTTTTATTATTCTGTCGGAATATCCTGTCTGTGCGTTTACGCCGGACCTGGTTCTATTATTTATTATTCTGTCGGAATATCCTGCCTGTGCGTTTATGCCGGACCTGGTTCCATTATTTATTATTCTGTTGGGAATAACCTATCTGTGCAGTCTATCGCACTCATGATGAATCCTTCTGTTATTCCATTCTTTATCATTCTGTTGGAATAACCTGTTTATGTAGATTGCCACATGCATGGTGAATGACCCTTCGTATTCATTTCTTATTAAATTATGGAAATGAGCTGTCTACGTGGATTACCGCATAGCGGGTGAAAATTCATTGCAGTTGGTTAAAGTTTTGGCTTCTATACTCCATGAAATTAGTGGAATATCCTTGATATTTGCGCTTCATCCAGTATCTTTTCATAAAAATATTCTTCTGAGCATTCTTGAATTTTACTCCACAAAGCAGTATCATGTTTACAATTTGGACGTTATTAGTTCCTGGATAAATTAATTCTTGAACTTGTTTTATTGAATTCTTATATCATTGTCATCATCCTTATGTTTATATTATGTTGAAAGTTATCTGTGGCCTGTAGTGCATAGATGGACTTGGTATGATTATGACCAGTGATTATTCGGTATAATCATGACCGTAATGTTACAAATGATGTGAAAAAAGTCCTCATTGGCCCGTAGTGCATTGATGGACAGTTTTTGATATGATTATGCCTATGGATTCTCTTCGGCCAAGGGTGCAAAGATGAATTGTTTTGTGGCATGATCAGGACCGTTGATGAAAATACGATTATCTTTGGCCCGTAGTGCATGAATAATTCGTGGTCGTGATACTAAATAATATCCTTGGCCTGTAGTGCAGGGATAATTTGATGATGTAGATTATTTATTAAGCTGAGTCTCAGCGATAAAATTAATAAAAAAACCTTTTAAATCATAGAAGATAGTAGATTTTATTCTCTACTTGACTCTTCTAATGGATTGCTTGTTCCGCTGCAGTTAAACATGATGTTTATTATATTTTATCAGTTTAACACCGTTAAAGGCTAACGATAAATTATTCTACATTATCATAGTCATAATATTTCTTATTGAGCTAGTTGAGCTCGCCCTTTTGCATTCATTGTTCTCTTCAGGAAATGAGAACGTAGCAGGGACTAGTCGGGAAACAGAGTGATGGTGCTAGATGGTGCATTAGTAGTCCTCACTATTCTGTGAAATAGTGTGATAATAAATGTAATGAGGACCCCATTGAGTTTGTATATTGTCTAGATGATAATATTTGTATTAAAACTCACAGCATATGTTTAGTAGTATTTTATACGACTGTTGTATAATTAAGTTGTATTTGAATTTTATACCATATATCTGGCGACTCAGGATGGGTGATGTATACCTATTTTTGGGGGCGTCACAGTTGGTATCAAAGCTTAGGGATATGATCATTGGCTGAGATGTGAGACAAGAACTAGGAGGGGAGAGACGGGGAATTCCTTCGCTAGTATGACATACTTAAGTTTATTTGGTAATTAATTGGTCGGTCAGAGTATAGAGATAATATGTGATATGTTAATTAACCCTTGTTTTGTGACAGTGTTTGAAAATGGCAACTGAAAATGTTGAGATCAACAATGAAGCACATGAGACCGTTGAGTCACCAACGATCAATACCCAGGATTAAGTGCAACATGAAGACAATAATCCTCCGGTAAACAATAACACCGATGAAATGGTGAACGATGGGATGTTCAGAGGCTTTATGCAATTCATGCAACATCAGGCGAGAGCGGTTCCTATTCAAAATGCAGGTGGAAACAATGGCAACCCACGGCTTGTCACCGCTAAGCAGTTCAAGGAACTGGGACCACCAGAGTTTTTGGGAATGCCAGAACCACTTAAGGCAGAGACATGGTTAAAGCAGATCACCAAGATATTTGATGTCTTGGGATGCTCCGAGGAGCAAAAGGTTCTCTTTGCCACCTTTGTGTTGCGTGAAGAGACAGATTACTGGTGGGAATCTGTAAAACGTACCCAGCCTGATACACTCAAGATGTCTTGGGAGAAGTTCCAAGAATTGTTCAACGATAAGTACTTTCCTAAAAGTATTCGTCACATGAAGGAGGTAGAATTCATCAAGTTGGAGCAAAACAATATGATCGTGTCGCAGTACGAGGCTAAGTTTGCGAGGTTATCCCGGTTTGTATCTCATTTGGTCGATAATGAGGAACGAATGTCGCGAATGTTTCTAAGAGGTTTGAAACCTGATATACGTCAATAACTCATTTCTCACAAACTTAGTTTATATTCAGATGTTGTGAATAAGGCTCAGTTATTAGAGTGCGATAATGAGTCAACACAACCAAAAGGTAACGAGCAACAACACGATAATAATCATACCGGTGGCTACGGCCATCGGAACAATGATAACCATCGTGGGAGAAATTATCATGCCAAGAATGGTAACCACTTCGATGGTAATCATGGACAAGATAATAGAAGTGAAAATTTCAAGAAGAGAAGGTTCAATAATGATGGAAAGACAACAGCACCAACACCCATTTCAAAGGAAGAAGAACGACCACCGGTCGTATATTTTAAATGCGGACAGGAGGGACACATCCGTCCAAACTGTACACAGGAATCCAAAACGTGTTTTAATTACAGAAGAAAAGGTCACCTAGCTCGATTTTATCGTATGGTGAAGTCAAGTCCAACTGGGATAGTGATGTCAAAGGATGTCCCAGACAAGCTAAAGCCGGTAGTTTAAGAGAGAGCATTTTTTTTCGTGACAAGGAACCTGAATAAAATTATAATGGGTATGTTAGTCATAAACTCTTGCGAAGTCTATACCGTGTTAGATACCGGTTCTACTTACTCTTTTATTTCACCTAGTTGTGTTCAATGTTTGAATTTAACTCCGGAGAAGTTAGATTTTGATTTATCTGTTGAAACTCAGTTGGGAGAAACCTTCGTTACATCCGCTATTTATAAATCTTGTTTAATTCAAATTGACACGTTCACGTTACCTGTCAATCTTATCTCTTTGAAAATACTTGTCTTTGATGCGATTTTAGGAATCGATTGGTTAACTACTCATCGTGCTTTTCGTAAGGTTGTTAGCTTTCATATTCCTAACCAACCTGTTATGCAAATTCAAGCAACCAAACCACTAAAGTCAATCATTGTCATATCAAGCCATAAGTAAAGAGCCCCGGTCCTTTCGTTGTTAACTTCCTTGTGTGGAATGCTTCGAAGACAAACTTTCTATAGGCGACGTCGTGAATGACAATGGCAAGTTGATAGGTATCAATGTGACGTACTATCCAAGTCTTAGATGAGGGTCACAGTTTTGAATGATATTTCTATTGTTACTAAATTTCCTGACGTATTCTTGAAGACTTCTTAGCCAACCCCTAGAGCGCGAAATCGAATTTTGTATTGACCCCAGTACAAAACCCATTTCTAAAACCCTTAAATATTTCTTTACTTAAAACGAACGTAACATGCGCCAAAGATGTTGGCTCGAGCTGTTGAAGATTACGATCGTACAATGCAATACCATAGTACGAAAAGCGAACATGGTAGCTAACGCGTTGAGTAGAAGATCGTATGCGGTTACAAGTGCGAATATACGAACCCACGTGAAGATAACGAATATTCGAGTAGAATCGACTTTAATCGATAAAGTTAAAGCCGCTCAAACTACATACTCAAAGCTGATGAATGTGAAGAAGAAAGCTCAAGAGGGCGTTATTCTAAAAGCAAGAATCGACGAAAAGAGGAAATCTCAACCCTCGATTTAATTGGCCCATTTAAAAACCTCGATCGAGAAGGAACTGTGGCTTATAGACTCGTTTTACCGCAAAGTATGTCGCGTGTTCATAACATTTTTAATGTATCGATGTTACGTAAATATGTGGACGACCCGAACCACATTATTAATTTAGAACCGGAAGAGATAGCAGAAGATTTAATGTATGAGGAGATACATGTTAACATCTTGGATAAGAAGGATCATATTCGACGCTCAAAGGTTATACCTCAAGAGTTAGAATTTGAAGTGAAGTCAAGGTATCCTCGCCTCTTTGGCATACCAGGTACGTACATAAATTTCGAGGGAAAAATTTTATAAGGAGGGGAGATTGTGAGACACCAGATTTTATGAATAAAAATTTAATTTTCTCAAAATATTTTTTTAAATATTATGGTGTGGATTTGAGATAATGTTATAGTTGTGGGTAGTATTTATAAATTTTGAAAAGTATGCAAGTTGTTGTATAATATTCGATTGGTCGGAGAATATTCTTTTAGTCAGGGAATATCCGTACGACGGTACAATTATTGGTGGACCCCGCAACCGAATTATTATCGGATGGAGAAAATGACAAAAATATTTTTATGAGAATAACGGCGGAAGTTTTACCGTTAAAACTGTTGAACTACTCGGTAGTAAAAGTACAGTAATACGCGTGGTTGCATAGTAGCACACGGTATTGATTATTGATGTTTACGTGATAAGTCACTCAGTTTTGTTTTATTAGTATTATTAATGTAATAAAACAGAAAAGCTTTTTATATAAAACAGAATACTTTTATAAAGTTATTCTATAAATAGAATATTATATTCTATTATGCATAGTATTTTGCATAGTAAAATCTTTTTATATAAAACAAAATAATTTTATAAAGTTATTCTATAAATAGAATATATTATATTTTATTATGCATAGTATTGCATAGTGCTTGCATAGTATTTTGCATAGTAAAATCTTTTGTATATAAAACAGAATATTTTTATAAATTTATTTGTTTTATTAGATTATAAATAGAATATATTATATTTTATTTAAAAGATTTTGCTTTAAATATGGACCGTCCGATTAAAAGTAAATCAATCTGGACCGTTCATAAATTAGTTACTGTGCAGTCCATTCTTCTATAAATAAAAGCTCATTCCTTCATTATTTCTTATGAATTCACCGAAACTATAGAGAGTGAAACTATAGAGAGAAAGAAGAAAAGTGTTCTGCTACTTCACTACTTCTATATCCAGAACTTTTCTTTCTAAGGCAAGGGATATTATTTGTTGTACTCGTAGGGGATATTATTTGTTTTACTCGTAAGGGATATTATTTGTTGTACTCGTAAGGGGTATTCTTTCTTTCTTATTCATGAAGTGAACTTCTGTTATTTTATTCTTTATTATTCTGTTGGAATAACCTATATACGCGGGCTACCCTATACTTGGTGAAATTCTTCTGTTATTCCATTCTTATTATTCTGTTGGAATAACCTGTCTATGCGAAGTACCGCATACATGGTGAAATTCTTCGGTTATTCCATTCTTATTATTCTGTTGGAATAACCTGTTTATGTGAAGTACCGCATACATGGTGAAATTCTTCTAATATTCCGTTCTTTATTATTCTGTCGGAATATCCTGTCTGTGCGTTTATTCCGGACCTGGTTCTATTATTTATTATTCTGTCGGAATATCCTGTCTGTGCGTTTATGTCGGACCTGGTTCCATTATTTATTATTCTGTTGGGAATAACCTATCTGTGCAGTCTATCGCACGCATGATGAATCCTTCTGTTATTCCATTCTTTATTATTTTGTTGGAATAACCTGTCTGTGTAGATTGCCACATGCATGGTGAATGACCCTTCGTATTCATTTCTTATTAAATTATGGAAATGAGCTGTCTACGTGGATTACCGCATGGCGGGTGAAAATTCATTGTAGTTGGTTAAAGTTTTGGCTTCTATACTCCATGAAATTAGTGGAATATCCTTGATATTTGCGTTTCATCCAGTATCTTTTCATAAAAATATTCTTCTGAGCATTCTTGAATTTTACTCCACAAAGCAGTATCATGTTGACAATTTCGACGTTATTAGTTTCTGGATAAATTAATTCTTGAACTTGTTTTATTGAATTCTTATATCATTGTCATCATCCTTATGTTTATATTATGTTGAAAGTCATCTGTGGCCTGTAGTGCATAGATGGACTTGGTATGATTATGACCAGTGATTATTCGGTATAATCATGACCGTAATGTTACAAATGATGTGAAAAAAGTCCTCATTGGCCCGTAGTGCATTGATGGAAAGTTTTTGGTATGATTATGCCTATGGATTCTCTTCGGCCAGGGGTGCAAAGATGAATTGTTTTGTGGCATGATCAGGACCGTTGATGAAAACACGATTATCTTTGGCCCGTAGTGCATGAATAATTCGTGGTCGTGATACTAAATAATATCATTGGCCTGTAGTGCAGGGATAATTTGATGATGTGGATTATTTATTAAGCCGAGTCTCAGCGATAAAAGTAATAAAAAAACCTTTTAAATCATAGAAGATAGTAGATTTTATTCTCTACTTGACTCTTCTAATGGATTGCTTGTTCCGCTGCAGTTAAACATGATGTTTATTATATTTTATCAGTTTAACACCGTTGAAGGCTAACGATAAATTATTCTGCATTATCTTAGCCATAATATTTCTTACTGGGCTAGTTGAGCTTGCCCTTTTGCTTTCATTGTTCTCTTTAGGAAATGAGAACATAGCAGGGACTAGTCGGGAAACAGAGTGATGGTGCTAGATGGTGCATTAGTAGTCCTCACTATTCTGTGAAATAGTGTGATAATAAATGTAATGAGGACCCCATTAAGTTTGTATATTGTCTAAATGATAATATTTGTATTAAAACTCACAACATATGTTTAGTCGTATTTTACACAACTGTTGTATAATTAAGTTGTATTTGAATTTTGTACCATATATCTGGCGACTCAGGATGGTGATGTATATCTATTTTTGGAGGCGTCACACTTTTTACCTCTTGATTTTTGCTGAAATTGGTGGGCACAACTTGTGGATTGCTGAGATTGTGATGTGGTGTGCGTAAGAAAATTTTTTTATAAAATTTTATTAAATATTCTACTTTGGTGCTAAGCATTTTCCTATAAATAAGATGCTTAGGTTAGAATTGAAAATCACACCAGAATTAAAAAAATTCTCTCTATAATATCAAACGTATTTTTGTGAGTATTTAGATACTTTGAGAGTTGATAAGCAGTGCAAGTTTTCTTCGGTATTATATCCAATATTTCAGTCAGAAGTGCTATTATTTTCAAGTAAGGGATGGTAAATGATATTTTTTTTTGCAATACTCATAAGAAATATTATTTTCTTTCATACTCCATATTATGAAAAGGATATTATTTTATTTCCTATTCCTAAATTTAAACTTACTATAGTAAGTATTGCTTCTATAATTCCTGAAATGATTAGAAATTCCTTAAGTTTTGCGCTTCATCTAGTATCATTTCACGGGAATTTTGATATTAACTTTCTTGGTAAATGTCCATATTTTCATGTCAGGTTACTATTCATAAAGTACTATTCACGGGGTACTATTCACTTGAGTACTATTCATCCGGGATACTATTCATGACAAAAATTAATTTCTTTTTTGTCCAAATTATTTTTGATACATGAATATTATTCTTAAATTTTCTCCACAAAGCAGTTATCATGTTGATAATTAGGATATTTTTGAACTCTGGATAAATTGAATTATAATTCTATAATATTGATCCTTTATCTCACTTGATTGAATCTTTATATCATTGTCATCATCCACATGCTTATATTGTACCAGAAGTTATCTTCGGCCTGTAGTGTAAAGATGACCTGTTGTTGAATATCTTTGGCATTTAGTGCAAAGACGACATGTTATTGAATATCTTTGGCATATAGTGAAAAGATGATCTGTTGTTGAATATCTTTGGCATGTAGTATAAAGATGGCATGTTATTGAATATCTTTGGCTTATAGTGCAATGATGATCTGTTATTGAATATCTTTGGCACGTAGTGCAACGATGATCTGTTGTTGATATCTTCGGCCCGTAGTGCAAAGATGATTGTTGTTGAATATCTTTGACCTGTAGTGTAAAGATGAACACTTGGTGAATATCTTAGGCCCGTAGTGTGACGCCCCCAAAATTAGGTATACATCACCCATCTTGAGTCGTCAGATACATGGTACAGAATTCAAATACAACTTAATAATAAAACTTTCGTGTACAATACGACAAAACATAAACTGTTAGTTTGAATACAAATATTGTCCACTAGAGAGTATACAAACTCAAAAGGAGTCCTCATTACAATTATTATCAAACTATTTGACAGAATAGTGAGGACTACTAATGCATCATCTAGGACCATCACTCTGTTCCCTGGCTCGTTCCAGCTATATATTCATTTCCTGAAGAGAACAGTGAAAGAAAGGGTGAGCTCAACTAGCCCAATAAGAAATATTATGACTAAGATAATGCAGAATAAATTATCATTAGCCTTAAATAGTGTTAAACTGATACAATATAACAACATCAAGTTTAACTGCAGCGAAACAAGCAATCCATTAAAAGAGTCAAGTAGAGAATAAAATCTACTATCTTTTATGATTTAAAAGGTTTTTCATCACTTTTATCGCTGGGACTCAGCTTAATAAATAATCCACATCATCGAGTCACCCTTGCACTACGTGCAAGGATATTCTTTAGTATCACGACCACAATTATCCATGCACTACGGGCCAAGAATATTTATGTATTCATTAATGGTCATGATCATGCCAACAACTGTCCATCAATGCACTACGGGCCAATGAGGACTTTTTTCCATATCATTTGTAACATTACGGTCATGATTACACCGAATAATCCCTGATCATAATCATACCAAGTCCATCTATACACTACAGGCCACAGATGACTTTCAAAAAAATATAAATATGAGGATGATGACAATGATATAAGAATTCAATAAAACAAGTTCAAGAATTAATTTATCCAAGAACCAATAACATCCAAATTGTCAACATGATACTGCTTTGTAGAGTAAAATTCAAAAAATGCTCAGAAGAATATTTTCATGAAAATATACTGGATGAAGCGCAATTATCAATGATATTCCACTAATTTCATGGAGTATAGAAGTCAAAACTTTAACCAACTGAGTATAATAAAGAATGGAATAACAAAAGAAATCACCATGCATGCGGTACTTCGCATAGACAGGTTACTCTAACAGAATACTAAATAATAGAACCAGGTCAGGCAAAATTCGCACCGACAGGATGTTCCAACAGAATAATAAAGAATGGAATAACAACAGAAATCACCATGCATGCGGTACTTCACAAAGACAGGTTATTCCAACAGAATACTAATCAGGACGGAATCAGGTCCGGCGTAAAACGCACAAACAGGATATTCCAACAGAATAATAATAAAGACAAAACCAGGTCCGGCGTAAAACGCACAGACAGGATATTCCAACAGAATAATAAAGACAGAATCAGGTCCAGCGTAAAACGCACAGACAGGATATTCCAACAGAATAGTAAAGACTGAATAATAGAAGAATGTCACCAAGTATAGGGTAGCTCGCATATACAGGTTATTCCAACAAAATAATAAAGAATGGAATAACATAAGTTCTCTTCATGAATACAAAAGAATAACACCCCTTACGAGTACAACAAATAATATTCCTTACCTTAAGAAGAAGAGTACTGGATATATAAGTAGTGAAGTAGCAGAATACTTTCTTCTTTCTCTCTATAGTTTATCTCTCTAGAGTTTCAGTGAATTCGTAAGAAAATAATGAAAGAATGAGCTTCTATTTATAGAAAAATGGATTGCAATGTAACTAACTCATGAACGGTCCGGATTAATTTACTTTAATCTGACGGTCCATATTTAAATCAAAATCTTTTAAATAGAAAATAATATATTATATTTATAATCTAATAAAACGAATAACTTTATAAAAGATTTTACTATGCAAACACTATGCAAGCACTATGCAAATACTATGCATAATAAAATATAATATATTCTAATTATTGTCTAATAAAATAGATAGCTTTATAAAAGTATTCTGTTTTATATATTAAATAATTTCATGTATTATTACATTAATAATACCAACAAAATTGAGTGACTTATCATGTAAGCATCAATAATTAATACCGTGTGCTACTATCCAACCACGCGTATTACTGTACTTTTAACACTGGGTGTTTCAATTGTTAACGATAAAACTTCCGCCGTTATTTTCATAAAGTATTTTTGTCGATTTCTCAATCCGACAATAATTATGTTGTGGGGTCCACCAATGATTGTGCCGTTGTATGAATATTCTCTATTAAAACGAATATTCCCCAACCAATCGAATATTATATAACAATTTGTGTACTTTACAAAATTTATAAATATTACCCACAACTATAACATTATATCAATTTCACTCCATAATATTCAAAAATAATATTTATAAAAAATTCATCTTTATTCAAAAAGTTGGGGTTTTACACGTAGTGCAAAGATGAATTTATTAGTATGATTATGAGCAGGAATTATGATTTAATATAACCATGATCTTTGATGTTTTAAGGCAAGACAAGTGATAAAAATTATATTCGTCCTAGGTGCGAAGAGAAATTTAGAACCACAATTAAGATTATGAGTTATTCACATGATTGTGGACATGAACTGTTGATTGATGTTACAGGGATAAAACATTATTGGTGGACTTTAAACATAGAGAAGATAATAGACTTTATGATCTATTTGACTCTTCTAATCGATTGTTCATTCCGCTGCAACTATGGTTAAAAAGTTTTATCATCTGCCATATGTTCTAAATCTCTGATTTATTACTGACGAAGGCTATTGATAATTTAATTATCTTTAGTCATGATATTCTTTATTGGGCTAATTATGCTCACTTTTTTACTTCACAATTTCTTTCAGGTAATAATAGTGTGGCTGGGTTGAACGGGGGTAACAGGGGAATAGAACGGTGTGTTAGTTCCCAGAGGCACAAAAGTTATCTAGAAGGAGGGGTTGAATATATATTCTAAAATTCTTCCTTCTAAAATACTTGTTAATTTTGATAATGATTTAATCACAGCGGAATTGAGATTTGTTTATTTTCCCTTTAAGATATAACGAGTTAATAGGAGTTAAGCAGTTATGACAGTTATACCAGTTATGGCGAGAATATAAGAGACAGTGATTTTAAGTGGTTTAGAGCACTCAAAGCTCCTATTCCACTCTTCTACTCCTAGAGTAGGAAATCCACTAAGGATATCTTTACAATCTTTGAATCTCACAGATTCCTTCAAGACCAGTAGTCTTGGAACTTCTTAGTTCACTATTGAACTCTACAAGTCTAGCAGACTTGGTACTTCTCAGTTCACTTAGAACTCTTCAAGTCCTTCTGACTTGGAACTTCTTACTTCAATTGACAGTAGTTGAGTTCTTGAATGGTGTTACTCAATTACCGTTAAGCTTGAGTTCGAAAGAACTGAGTAGCTAAACAAGCTTTTTTTTCAGATCGTAGAGTTGAGCGTTGAGTGTTCTTCAGCATTTTCGTTGTTTTCTTGCTTGTCTTTTGCATCATCTTCTATTTTGCATACAAGTTGTCTTTGAAATGCATCCGTTGGAAGACGTCCGTTGAAGCATTAATTGTATTTGACATTTCTGAGCACTTATGGTGACTTTCTAGAAATCTTCTGTCTAGTCGTCTGGCCCACTAACACTGCAGACTGCTATCTCACCTAACACTTAAAAAGGTGTTTTCTGCTGACCCATAGTACTTTCCTTAGCTTCTTCAATATGTTTCTTTGTTACATACTAAGGATGATTGTTGTGTCATTGGGACTCCCGATAATTTCAACGTCTATAATCCATTCCATATTTGTTGACTTTTATTATTAAACAAATGGATAAGGCTCGATGCTTCTGATGCAGACATATGATACACTACGACCATGATCGTGGTGTCTTGCCACCTTGGTGCTTGATCTGGTGCTAATAGATGAGATTACTACGACTTCTGTTAAGTATTGATACATTACGATCTTCACTTGCTTGACTTGCAAACTCTACGCTTCTACGAGCACTCTATGATTCTTGAGTTTGACTTGGCAGGCGTTTAGACCACTCTACGATTTTGGAGAGGCCCTCCAAAGCATACATATTACGATTCTCAATAATCAAACAATTCTGCCTTAGCTTCTGTAATCTTTTGATCAGCTTGATAGGCTACGATTCTGTTGAATCCTATCTATTACATTTTAAGACATAGGTTAACCTAACAACTTTGATCTTTTCTTCTATACATTCATTTACAGAATGATAAACATTAAAGTTTAGATCAGCGTAACAAGTTTGATCTACTACTAAGTCCTTGTACATGTATTCCTTTAAGGACTTTACATATAATAATGAATATTTACTTTCAATATCAAATTTAAATATGCAATCTCCCAAAAATCTCCCCTATTTGATGTTGACATAACCAAGGAGATTTGTATCATGATTATCAATTTCTAGATGCAGTTCCTAGAAAGTAAATATGACTTAGTGTTTCAGTGAGCAACTGAAATCTCTAGAGAATAAACATGAATTTATTGATATTTGTAAAGACAGATATTACAATAAAGCTTGGTTACATCAATAAGAAATTAGTTTCAACTTTTCTCTATTTCTTCTGCCTTTTGTTCCTTGGAGGATTGTCATACTCTGCAGCTCTCCTTCTTTTGCTGGCTTCGTTTCTCTATGCTATATCTTCCAGCTCACTTTGACTTAGCCTTTCCAAATGATCGTGTCTATTCATGAATGCAGGATCTCCAATTGGCATGTTTAGGCCTGTAGTGGTTACCCCTTGTGAGCTGGGAGAAGACCCTTGACTCCTTAGTGGTTGTGCCATGATAATTTGTTGTTGTTCAGGTCGTGGAGTCTGATGGCGAGGTTGTCTTGCAGGAGGGCTCATTGAAGATTGAGCAATGAATTTGCCTTATCCTTTGTCGCCAAATACATGGTATAAAATTCAAATACAACTTAATTATACAACAGTCGTGTAAAATACGACAAAACATAATCTAAGAGTTTTTAATAAGAATATTGTCATCTAGACAATATCCACACTCAATGGAGTCCTCATTACATTTATTGTCACACTATTTTATAGAATAGTGAGGACTACTAAAACAACCATCTGGACCGTCAATCCATTCACCGACTCATTTCCTGAAGAGAACAGTGAAAGAAAGGGTGAGCTCAACTAGCCCAGTAAGAAATATTATGACTAAGATAATGCATAATAAATTATCCTTAGACTTCAACAGTATAACAACTGATATAATATAATAAACAATAAGTTTTAAATCAACAACTGCAGCGGAATAAGCAAACCATTAGAAGAGTCAAGTAGAGCATAAAATCTACTATCTTTTATGATTTAAAAAGTTTTTCATCAACTTTATCGCTGAGACTCAACTTAATAAATAAAATCAAATCATCCCTGCATCACGGCCAATGATATTCATGTAATCATCAACGGTCATGATTATATCGAATAATCCCTGGTCATAATCATACTAACAATTGTCCATCAATGAACTATAGGCCAATGAAGACTTTCACCACATCATTCGTCACATTACGGTCATGATTATACTGAAAAATCCCTGGTTATAATCATACCAAGTCCATCTATGCACGTAAGCCAAAAATAACTTTCATCACAATATAAACATGAGGATGATGACAATGACATAATAATTCAATAAAACAAGTTCAAGATAAATTTTAAAGATTTATAATTTAATTTATCCAGAAATCAATAACGTCCAAATTGTCAACATGATACTTCTTTGTGGAGTAAAATTCAAGAATGCTCAGAAGAATATTTCCATGAAAAGATACTGGATGAAGCAAAAATATTCAGGATATTCTACTAATTTCATGGAGTATGGAAGCCAAAACTTTAACCAACTGAGTATAATAGAATATATGAAACTGTAAATGGATTTTTGCCCGCCATGCGATAATCCACGTAGACAGATCATTTCCATAATTTAATAAGGAATGAATACGAAGGATCATTCACCATGCATGCGGTAGTCCACATAGACAGGTTATTCCAACATAATAATAAATAATGAAATAACAGAAGAATTCATCATGCATGCGGTAGCCCGCGTAGATATGTTATTCCAACAGAATAATAAAGAATGGAATAACAAAAGAATTCACCAGGCATGCGATAGACCGCACTGACAGGTTATTCTAACAGAATAATAAAGAATGAAATAACAGAAGAATTCACCAGGCATGCGATAGACCGCACAGACAGGTTATTCCAACAGAATAATAAAGAATGGAATAACTAAGGCTGTAAAATGAGCAAACAGTTCGGGCTCGATTCGTACTCGCTCGACTAAAAGTTCGATTCGAGCTCGACTCGAAATATAAATGAGTCAAATATGAACACATTTTAAAGTTCGATAAATTACTCGAACCTCCTCAAATTACAATTTTCTATTGATACTCGGATCATATCCGTTGGAAAAGTCAAAATTGCTCGAGCTCGATTCGGAATCGTGCTCGAATCGGTAGCTAAATGAGCCTCAATCAAACCTTATTTTATACTCGATAAATTTTGTGAACCAAATCTGAGCAACTCAATTCTCGAATCGACTCGGTTCGTTTACACCCTTAGGAATAACAGAAGAATTCACCAGGCATGCGATAGACCACACAGACAGGTTATTCCAACAGAATAATAAAGAATGGAATAACAGAAGAATTCACTAGGCATGCGATAGACCGCACAGACATGTTATTCTAACAGAATAATAAAGAATGGAATAACAACCCTTACGAGTATTGAAAGAAAATAACTCTCTTCATGAATACGAAAGAAATAATACCCCTTACCTTAGAAGAAACTGGACACTGGAATAGTGAGGTAACAGACTTCTCTTCTTCTTTCTCTCTATAATTTCTCTCTATAATAAATGCTCCTGTGAGACTTAGTGAATTGGTGAGAATGAAAGAAGAATGAGCTTCTATTTATAGGAAAATATAGTTTCGTTAATTGCACATTTTGGGGATCAAAATATTACAGTATAATACCTTTCTCTTTTTCTTTATTTTTAATTTAGTCCTGCAAGTATTATCAAACTTGCACCACCTCCACAAATTGTAAATAATGTGAATTAATAGTTCATTCATGTGACTTAATAGTATAATCATGTGAAAAAACTAATTACAGTATAGTACCTTCATCTATACATCTATTTTTAATTTAGTCATGCAAGTATTATCAATCTTGAACCAATTCTCCTAATAGTAAATCATGTGAATCAATAGTGCACACATGTGAACACATAGTTATAAGCATGTGAATTAATAGCAATTAACTGTTCATTTATACGATAAATGACCAGATTGGTCAATATAACCTCTAGACATTAATTATTATCAAAATAAATGTCAATTTCCACTAACACTAATAATTCCCACACAATGGAAATATCAATTTCATCTTTAATCAACACGAACTTATTCATCATTAATATTATAACTCACAATATTTAACAACCAGGTCGTTCCTAGGAAAGAGGGGGCTTTTCGATAAGAATTTCTCCTTATTGGCGCGCAATTAGGTGACCAAATCTCTCCTTGACAAAACTTCTAGACATTGTCAATATTACAAATAATAATATGAATAACTTTGTCGTCTCAATTATTGATTTAATAATATAAAATATTATGCAGATGATATTGTGACAATAATTGAATCAATAATCTGAGAGATATGATGCAGCAATTACTATAGCAATAATTGAGTATAACTAAGTGACTTCTCACGTAAGAATCAATAATCAATATCGTGTGTTACTATCCAACCACGCGTATTACTGTACTTTTATTACCGGGTAGTTCAACAGTTTTAACGGTAACACTTTCGCCGTTATTTTTATAAAAAGATAATTCTGTCATTTTCTAACTACGACAATACTTCCGTTGTGGGGTCCACCAATGATTGTGCCGTCGTACGAATATTCCCTGTTAAAACGAATATTCTCTGACCAATCGAATATTATATAACCACTTGCTTACTTTGCAAAATTTTTAAATATTACCCACAACTATAACATTATATCAAATCCACACCATAATATTCAAAAAATATATTTCGAGAAAATTATTCTTTATTCATAAAAGTCGGGGTCTTACACTTTATGTCAGCATCAAGGGTTCGAATATCTTCAGATAGTTGAGGCATGCCTTGTACGAGCTCGTGGAGATGATTCTTGGAGTAGGCAATATCTGCACGGTTTTCTTGGATCAGAAAATCATTTTGAGATTCTCTCTTTTGTAGAATGGCCAAGATAGTTTTTGTTTATTGCATTTGGCCCATGGAAAATGCTTGGAGTTCATTCATTGAAGTTCTTAGACTCGTGAGACTCTTCATCATAAGCTTATTTCGAGATTCTTAAGTCTTTTGCAGAATGAGAACTGTTTCCTTGTGCTTCTTGGTAGCCTAAAAATGAATTTGATCCCTTTCATTGATGCTCTGAATCATTTCCTATATGATTTCCCTAAGCTTATTTGTAAGCTCAGTACTTAGATTGTTGGGGAGGGCGTTGGCAGCATTGATCAAATGAGTCAGCCTCATATGAACAAGGTCTGAGTGAACTTCAAGATCTTCTTGTATTTCCTTGTTTACCTTCTGAGATGCTTTGGACAACTCCGTTTTGGTAGGCAGATCTGATATGAGTTCAAGGGGTTGTTGATTATTTGGACGAGAGACTCTTGTATATTGATCTTGCATATTGTACAGAACAAGATCATAATTAAAAGAGTTATTGATTGATGAGGAAGGGATGTTTGATGAAGGAGCAGGTGTGTGAGGTCGAGTCTTAAGAGGAGGTGACTCTACGATTGGATTAGGATCAGTAATCATAGAGTGAGAGATGGTAGGATATTGGATCAATACAAAATTAGGCACATTTGGTTCATCAGTTACAGAATGTTGGGATTCTGTAACTGGAAATTGATTTAGTGGATGTAGTATCACTTCCAACCATCTTGGTAATTCATAGAATTGGTTGAAGGTTTATGGTGGAAAGTGACTAACCCCGAAAGAGATGGGAATAGATTGTAACTCACGCCTATTATCTGAAGAGGGACCATTAGTGATCAGCTTTCGGGCAAAAGTGAGGTTACATGGGAATCCATGAGCTAGCATAGAGATTGCTGGATAGGTTTTGAAGGTCCAGAACATGTGATCCCAGGAGTTGAGGATTTGGGCTCTTTGAAAGGGCATCATTGGTAGATAGGAGAATAGTTGATTATAGTTTGCTTTCCTATATCCATCCCATCCCACTGCAATAATATCAACTTCGTCATCCTCTTCTTCTACTCTGTCTTCATTTGAAGTTTCCACTACATCAATCATCTCCACTTCTCTTCTTTGCTCTTCTGCTCTCTCATCCTCCATAGCCTTAATCCGTTATATCTCTATAGTTTCTGAAGCTAGGATCTCTTAAGGGACTGAGGAAGGTTCATGATGATCTCTTGGCAATTCCTCCTCAACTGTAGCCTTCTCTGACATAGGGACTTCGTTAGGCTCCCCCTCAACTCGATCATCCATTTGAACTTCAAACAGTTCCCCCTCAGCTCGAGTTGTATTCTCATTATTTGCTACGAGTAGCTCTTTCTTAGCAGCTATTTTTCTGTCTTCCTCCTTTAACACTCCTTCATTAACAATAATGTATTTCTTGACAAGTTTTCTCTTTTTCTTTCTATGCTGAGCCACATCCTCAGTACTTTCTTCAGATTCAGCTCTGAAAGTTTGATCAGGCTGAGAAGCTGTTGCAGCATCCTCTTCTGGAGTAGTGTCAAGTCTGGACTTTACGATCGGTAGTGACTCTACGATTGAAGAGAAATAAGATTTCTTGGACTTATGGCTGTGTTTTCCCTTCTTAAGAAGCTAAGATATGGTAGCTCTATATTCTTCTTCTTCTTCAGATTGTTGTTCCTTCCCTTTCATTTTCTTCAGAGTTTCAGTGTCTGAACTCCTTTGAGGTGCATCAGTGGTTGAACCTTGAGGCTCCTCTGTTGTCTGAGCCTTTATCTTCCTCTTACCCTTGCTTTTTCTGACCAAAGCAATGGATTCTTCTTTATGGATTTCTTCTTCTTCTTCATTAGTCTCCTTTACACTTGACATGTTCCCTGGTAGTCCTGAATCCTTCGCTTCACCGGTCCTTCCACTGGATTCAAACATCATTCTGACATTTTTTGTTGGATTTCTTTTCCAATTTTGAAACAGCTGCTGGGTCATCCTTCTATTGGGATTGATATATTCCCCTTCATTATCCCCAATTTTGACACACAGTGCTGATTGTAGGATGATGCTTATAAACCGCCCGTAAAGCATCTTTCCAGAGCTCTTTAATTTATTTGAACTGAGTATCCATTTCCCAATCCAATCGATGAATAGGGATCCATAGTTGAGTTGAATCCCAAAGCAGATTGTTGTCATGAGCTTAAGTTGCACTTCATTCACAGAGTCATGGCCAGAGCTCTTACAGCATATGCATTTCCCAACAATGTCAGTCAAAAACTCATACATTTAGGGAAACTTTTTATGTTGTTACGTACTTCGGTCACTGATTTAGGTTGCTCCCAGCGTTGAATAGCTTCAATCTTTGTCGGGTCAATAGATATTCCATGACTTGATACTACGTGCCCAAGGAATGCTACTTCCTCAAGCCAGAACTCGCATTTTTCTTCAACTTGGAATAAAGCTTGTTTCACGAAGCTTTTGGAGTATCAGCCTCAAGTGTTGCTTATGATCTTCATGGCTTTTGGAATATATGAGAATGTCATCAATAAAGACAACCACAAAATGATCCAAATATTTCTTGAATACTCGGTTCATCATATCCATGAAGGCAGCAGGAGCATTAGTCAATCCAAAAGACATGACTAGGAATTCATAATGCCCGTACCGAGTTCTGAAAGCCGTCTTTGGAATGTCATCAATTCTAATCTTTAACAGATGATATCCGGAACGAAGATCAATCTTTGAAAAGAATTTGGCGCCTTGCAACTGGTCAAACAGATCATCAATATATGGCAATGGGTACTTATTCTTGATGGTGACATGATTCAACTCTCGATAATCAATACAAAGTCGTATACTCCCATCTTTCTTCTTCACAAATAGAACAGGAACACCCCAAGGAGACTGTGACGAACGAGATTTTTGTAATTTAATTTTAATATTTATTGAATTAAATAAATATTTTTTGATGATTTAATTATTGGATTAAATAATTATTTGATACAATTGTGGTAAATTAATTTAATTATATGTGTTACATTTATTAAATTAATGTGGAGAATAATTATTATTCAAGTATGTAATTAATTGAGCTTATTGAATTAAATGAAATATTTAATTAATCATGATGTTGTTTTAATTAAATTAATTATTAATTAGAGAGTTAATAGTTTGACATTATTAATTAATGAGAAAATTAAATATATGACTATGTGAATTTACGAGAAGTTATTATATTTTATTTATATTAAATAAGATATATGAATTATTGTGCAAGTGGGTGTGACATGAATTAAATTATATGATTTTTGAAATCTATTAATCTAGCCAAACAAGACCCTATGGGGAGTTGGAAGCGATGTCTGAATTTCCTCTGATGGTTTCCATACCCACGAGGAAGTCGGCATTATTTTTTTGTATATTATTTTCTTACGGATGCCTCGCATTCGTCAAAATAAAATCAATCCAGACGATCACTTAATAAAAAATGGGAGTGTAAAAGGTCTCAATTCCTATTAAGCATCAGGGTTTGAAAAATCTCTTTTATAAAACATCACTGCCATATCTTGTTAAAAACTGAATTTTTACATAAATTCAAACCCTGTGTATATAGGTTCGAACGAGGCCTAGCACAACTTCCATATAATAGCACATTGACCCACCCCCCCCCCCCCACACACACACACACACTCAGATAATAGTTTCTTGAAAAGAGGCGGTCACCGAGGTAACACGGATGTCGAGGGGTGCCTAACACCTTCCACCCGCATAACCAATTCCCCGGATCCTAAACAAATCTCGGTTTCGCCGACCCGTATATCAGTGTCACCTCACTGGGTCAATGTGTAAACCTTTTATCGGTTGTGTTGGTACAACCATTTAAAAAACCAACTGGCGACTCTTAACAGTCCCATCTTCGACATTATACATGTCAGACCTTTTTCACTTGTTTTTTCAAACAAATCTCACCTAAAATGAGAACACCAAAGAACAAGTAACGGAAAGGGACACCCAAAAATCCCGATGTCGACAGCAAACAAACAAAGTACGAGGAGATGAAGGTGTAATTACGTGGGAGAGATTTAAAGTGATGTTTTTCGAAATGTATTTCCCAACTAGTTCGCTAAATCAGATGGATGTTCAATTTCTGGAACTGAAGCAGGGAAATATGAGTGTACCTGATTATGTGGTAAAATTCAACGAGTTAGCGAGGTTCGCCCCATATCAAGTTCACACGGATGAGAGGAAGGCGAGACGGTTTGAGCAAGGACTAAAGCCTTGGGTGTACAGAAAGGTATCAATGTTTCAGCTAAACACGTTTGTTGAAGTATTGGAAAAGGCCATCCTCGCTGAAGGTGGGAGCGATGCGGTGACCAAGTACAATTAAGATCAGAAGAAGAAGAAGAAGAAGAAGAAGAAGAAGAGTGAAGGTGAAATTAATAACAAGGCCAGTGGAAGTGGCACGGGAGGTGGAAATTTCAATCAGAAGAAAAGGTGGAATGACAGCTCATCATCGGGAAACAAGCAAGGTAATCAGGAGAAAAGAATCGAAGCATGCCTGACTTGCGGGAAAGCCCATCTGGGAGTTTGTATTAAAGGAAAAAGAGTGTACTATAATTGTGGTCAGGAAGGCCACATAACACCAAACTGTACAAACCCAAAGATGGGTGCTTGTTTTACTTGTGGTTCGAAGGACCATCTGGCAAGAGACTGTTCCAAGAAAGGATCGAGAGGGTCAGGATCAGGAGGAAACCGGGGCAATAACAGTGGAAATGCCTTAACCATCACCGGACCAACCGTAACAAACTGACCGACCGCCCGGACTTTCAACATGACGGTGCAAGATGCAGTTCAATCCCGTGATATGGTGTCAGGTATCATTCTGATCAATAAAGTTAATGCTTACGTATTATTTGATTCGGGTGCTACTTGTTCCTTTATATCCGATGATTTTTCCAAGAATTTAGATTTGCCTAAGAATGAATTGGATTACCCTATGAACATAGAAATTGCGAATAGAAAAATAATCCTTGTTAAGTACGTACATAAGAACTGTAGAGTGGATATTAAGGGTAATATCATGAACGTAGATCTTATTCCTATTCGACTTGGGGAATTTGACGTTATTTTAGGAATGGATTGGTTATTCAATTATGGGGCTGTAATTGATTATCAAAAGAAGCGTATTAACCTTATGACTTCGCCAAAGGTTATGTTTTATGGTAGCAAGTCGCCTAGACAATCGATTTGTCTAACGATGATGCAGGCCAGGAAGCTGTTGAGACAAGGCTGTGTAGGATACTTAGCTTACATAGTCGCCAGTCGAAAAGAGAATCCAAAGGTAGAAGAGATACCGATTGTGAGGGATTTCGTCGACGTATTTCCAGACGATTTACCAGGACTTCCACCAGATAGAGAGGTAGATTTCGTAATCGATCTGGCGCCCAGAACTACTCCAATATCGAAGGCACCATACCGAATGGCACCAATAGAGATGAAGGAATTAATGGTATAACTACAAGAATTGTTGGACAAAAAGTACATTCAACCGAGCGTATCGCCGTGGGGAGCGCCGGTGTTGTTTGTGAAAAAGAAGGATAGATCAATGCGAATTTTCATTGACTACAGAGAACTGAATAAGGTTACGATTAAGAACATATATCTATTATCGAGGATTGATGATCTGTTTGATCAGTTGAAGGGAGAAAGATACTTTTCCAAGATATACTTGAAAAGCGATTATCATCAACTGAAGGTGAGGCCAGAGGATGTACCGAAGACAGCGTTCAGAACGCGATACGGTCACTATGAATTTTTAGTAATGTCATTTGGTCTAACGAATGCTCCTACAGCATTTATGGGACTAATGAATGGTGTGTTCAAGCTGTTTTTGGACAAATTCGTAGTGGTATTTATAGATGACATTTTGGTATATTCCAAAACCAAAGAAGAACACGAAGAACATTTGAGGTTAACGTTGGAAGTATTGAGAAGGGAGAAGGGAGAAGTTGTACGCTAAATTTTTGAAATACGAATTCTAGATCGAACGATTACAATTTCTTGGTCACATAATTCATAAAAACAAAATTTCGGTAGATCCATCCAAAGTAAAAGCCATGATTAACTGGGATCAGCCGAGAACGCCCTCGAAAGTAAGAAGTTTTCTTGGATTGGCGGGATATAATAGATGGTTCATAAAAGACTTTTCCAAGATCGCAACTCCGTTAACGAATTTAACTCGAAAAGCTGTGAAATTTGTTTGGACGGATAAGTGTGAAGAAAGTTTTCAAGAATTGAAGAAGTGGTTGAGTACGGCCCCTGTGTTATCTCTTTCGGATGATACAGGAAATTTTGTTGTTTATAGTGATGCGTCGCATAAAGGATTTGGCTATGTGCTGATGCAAAACGGCAAAGTCATTGCGTATGCATCATGACAATTGAAGGATTACGAGAAGGGATACCCAACCCATGACTTGGAGTTAGCTGCAGTTGTTTTTACTTTGAAAATTTGGAGGCACTATCTATACAGGGAGAAATGTGAAATATATACGGACCACAAGAGTCTGAAATATATTTTTACACAGAAGGATTTGAATATGCGTCAAAGAAGATGGTTGGAATTAATTAAGGATTACGACTGTTAGATTTTATACCATCCGGGGAAAGCAAATGTAGTTGCCGACGCCTTAAGTAGAAAGGGTCGTGAGAAATTGATGATGTTAACTGCTCAGGAGGAGCTAATTTTAGAAATGGAGAAACTAGAGTTGGAAGTGAAGTATCCTATGGAGATCGATGAGAAGATATTTCAGATGCAATCTGGTACAACTCTACTACATAAAGTGAAGGAGTCTCAGCTTCAGGACGAAGAATGTATAAAGGTGACAAAGAAGATATCTGAAGGAACCGAGATTTAAGATGGATAAGGAATGAATATTGAGATTTAAGAGTAGAATTTGGGTACCGCCAGTACAAAAGATTAAGGAAGATATTTTGAGTGAGACTCATAGTTCACGATATTCGATTCACCCTGGTAGTACCAAGATCTTAAACAACATTTCTGGTGGCCGAATTTGAAACGTGATGTTACAGAATGTGTTGCCAAGTGTCTGACCTATCAGAAAGTAAAAGCAGAACATCAGAGACCGAGTGGATTGCTACAACTGTTAGAGATCCCAGAATGGAAATGGGAACATATTACAATGGACTTCGTGTTTGGCCTTCTGACGAATCAGAAAGGCTACGACGTAGTATGGGTTATCGTTGACCGATTGACGAAATCTGCACATTTCCTTCCAATCAAAATAAGATTCAACTTAGATCAATTGGCGAGGCTATACGTAAAAGAGATTGTTTCGAGGCATGGAGTTCCGGTATCAATTGTTTCAGATAGGGATCCGCGCTTCACATCAAATTTCTGGAAACGTTTTCAGGAATGCATGGGTACGCAATTGCGAATGAGTACAGCTTAGCACCCTCAAATAGGCAGGCAGAGCGAGAGAATGATTCAAACATTAGAGGATATGCTAAGAGCTTGTGTGATGGACTTTAAAGGAAATTGGGATGATCATCTACCGTTAATAGAGTTCGGCTACAACAACAGTTACCACACTAGTATTAGTATGCCGCCTTACGAAGCGTTATATGGCAGAAAGTGCAGAACTCCGCTTTACTGGGATGAAGTTGGTGAGAGACAATTGCTAGGGCCAGAATTGGTACAGCAGACATCAGAAATAGTCAAAGTGATCCGAGCACGACTAGTAGTGGCTCAAGATCGACATAAGAAATACGCTGATTCACATCGTAAAAATATAGAGTTTAAATCAGGTAGTTATGTTTTCTTGAAGGTCTCTCCCTGGAAGGGGAAGATCAGGTTCAGAAAGAAAGGGAAATTGAGCCCAAGATTCATTGGACCATTTGAAGTACTGAAAAGAATCGGAGAAGTTGCGTACGAGGTAGTCTTACCTCCAGCACTCGAGAATGTCCACAACATCTTCTATGTTTCTATGTTACGACCATACAAAGCCGATTACAAACATGTAATTGAATATGAACCCCTACATTTTGAGAAAGACTTATCTTACGAAGAAATTCATGTCCAAATTATCGACCGAAAAGAACAAGTACTCAGAAATAAAGTCATACCTTCTGTTAAGGTAATTTGGAGGAACCACAACGCTGAAGAAGCTACGTGGGAACTCGAAGAGAATATGATGAAAAATTACCCTCATTTATTTTCTTAGTTATGTGTAAGCGATTCTGGGGACAGAATCTTTGTAAGGGGAAGAATGTAACGGGTCGAATTTATTGAGTCGTGATTCTGGGGACAGAATCCTTTTAAGGGGGAAAGATGTGACGAACGAGATTTTTGTAATTTAATTTAAATATTTATTGAATTAAATAAATATTTTTTGATGATTTAATTATTGGATTAAATAATTATTTGATGCAATTGTGGTAGATTAATTTAATTATATGTGTTACATTTATTAAATTAATATGGAGAATAATTATTATTCAAGTATGTAATTAATTGAGCTTATTGAATTAAATAAAATATTTAATTAAGCATGATGTTATTTTAATTAAATTAATTATTAATTAGAGAGTTAATAATTTGACATTATTAATTAATGAGAAGATTAAATATATGACTATGTGAATTTACGAGAAGTTATTATATTTTATTTATATTAAATAAGATATATGAATTATTGTGCAAGTGGGTGTGACATGAATTAAACTATATGATAAAGCTTTATTAAATTAAATAATTTTTGAAATCTATTAATCTAGCCAAACAAGGCCCTATGGGGAGTTGGATGCAGTTACCCACTACTGGAGTAACTGACCATTATGCGCGTCTGTTGAATTCTTATAATACGTATTCTTCTTTTCATTCTTCATTATTGCCTAAGTCTAGAAAACAAGTCAGAGAGAATAGAAAACTTACAGAGAGAAAATTGAGAAGCTTGAGAGAAATTTGTAAGTGTGTAATCAACAGGTTGTTGTGAAAGGATCATCATTGATCACCTCTTCTAAATTATACTCAGGGTAATCTCCTCCTTCCCAATTTCTACTTCACGTCTTTTAGTTTTCATGAAAATGGCTTTTAAAGTTTTGGTTTAACCTCTGTAATTGGGTTAGGAGTAATGATTATGGGTTGTATGTGTGCTATGACATATCAAATCGTGTTTAATTATATATATTATGTAAACCATATCATCAAATTCATGAAAACATGTCGTATATGATTTCTACAAAATTACAGAGTATGGGTTTTGGCCTTATGGCCTTATACGTGATATTTTATGTATTGATCGTATATTATCCCTAAATTTTACACTTGTATGTTGTTATGCATGTTGATACGAAGAGACCAAAGTTTAAATAAACGGATTCGGTGTTATAACGAATCCGTAGTGATAATTTTCATGTTTTATTTTCAAAACCTTCAAAAACATCAAGAACAGTGGAAGTAAATGTGTTGATTTTGCAAATTATGTGTTGTAACTTGTTAAAAATCATGCTAGATGAGTTAAGTAATGATTATATATGTATTACAATGATTGGGTAAGTCTAAATTCGTGTAAAAATAACTAATTAAAATTTATGCCCATATTCATGTATAATTTTACCTGTGATTGATTTTTGGCCTAATTTGGCCTTGTTACGTTCACGAACTGCAGAACTGCAGAAAATGAGCCTGGGTAACCCCGCCCCCGGCGGGCGATACCAAACTAAATTACCCCGCCCCGAGGGTCAAATAATAATAATAATAATAATAATAATAATAATAATAAATAAAAAAATTAAAAATAAATATTTGATGAAAATTATTATTAAAATATTTATAAAATAAATTAAATATTTTAATTGAGATATTTGTGGAATAAAATAAATATTTGATGAAAATTATTAAAATATTTATAAAATAAATTAAATATTTTAATTGAGATATTTATGGAATAAAATAAATATTCTGTGAAAATTATTATTAAAATATTTATAAAATAAATTAAATATTTTAATTGAGATATTTATGGAATAAAATAAATATTCAATGAAAATTATTATTAAAATATTTATAAAATAAAGTAAAATATTTTAATTGAGATATTTATTGAATAAAATAAATATTCGATGGAAATTATTATGAAATAATTTATTCGAGTGTAATAATAGTAAGAGAATGAAAATATTCTAATTTAATTAAGTAATTAAATTAGAAGGGTAATGATTTGTTAAATAAAGTGGAGTTTATATTAAATAATTAAGTGAAAATGTAACTAATGAATGTCGTGAATACATATGGTATGTGTGTAGGATTTGTGGTAAACGGAAGTAGTAATCGTTTAGCCTACGCACGAGGCAAGTTTCCTAATCCTACTTGTCGTTATTGTTCAAGTTTATTATTTACCTCGAGTAAATTATCATTACTATTATTCAAGTTCAATTGTTATATTAAAGATTGATTATCTTTTCAAAGCATGATTCAGTTATACAATAATTGTCCTATTGTATACTTCTTGAGATTATTATTCAAATTGAATATCATTATTGTTGAACCTTATTAGACTAGTGAACTTTATTGATTCAACTAGTCCTTAGTTGATGAACGTTCTAAATTTCAGAACCTTATTGAATTATCCAAACCAAACTTCCTTTGGTGCGGACTCGAATGTCAAACTGAGATGAACAACCATGCAAAGGGATTTACTTATGCGTTAGCGTTAAGATATTGTGCACAGTATGGTACTAAGGGTTGATCCCCCTAAGTACGAGTAGAAAGGTCCATAGTCTTATGATTGTTAAAGGTTTCTAGTATAACCCTTGATAACCTAGGACATAGTTCAAGGTCTTATGACCCTCAGAATTCTTTTGATTCTTGTTATTCATTTTTGCTTCAAAAGTTGAGCTTTTATTCATATGTCTTTGATTTACTCGCATGTTATTATACTGTTATTTCATTATTATACTTGTGGACAATAGTGCTCACTCTTGCTTAATAATAACATTGCAGTTAAGAACGAAAGAACTGATGAACCTTCCACTAGTAAAGGCAAGTGCAAAGTTAACAAGTGATGAAGACTTGTTGTTTATTTGATGATGTATTTTGTTTAAGACTTGATTTAATGATGTTGTTAAGACTTATTTGTTTATGATTCCGCACAGATGTTTAAGGTTAGTTAAACCTGGGATTGTATTATTATTATTCAGATGTTGTAACCCTTAAGGGGAAGATTTTTATTCTATCTATTGCATGGCTTGCATTTATTATGGGTAGATAGATAGATGATATTTATACAGTGAACACCAAATCCCGTGGAATTGAAGTACCCGGATTTGGGGGTGTCACAGAGACGTCTAACAATTCCTGCAATTGGGTCTTTAACTCCTGAAGTTCATTAGGAGACATTCGATATGGGGCTTTGGAAAGGGGTTTTGTACCGGGTTCAAGGTCGATACAAAATTTAATTTCACGCTCTGGGGGTAGGACAGGAAGTTCTTCAGGGAATATGTCAGGAAATTTATTAACAATAGAAATATCATTCAAAACTGACGTATTTTTGTTTAAATCCGTGAAATGAGCTAAGAAAGCTTGACATCCATTTTTCAATAAACGAATAGCTTTATGGCTTGAGATGACAATGATTGATTTTAATGGTTTGAGTGCTTGAATTCGCATAATAGGTTAGTTAGGAATATGAAAGCTAACAACCTTATGAAAACAATCAATTTTTACATGATGAGTAGTTAACTAATCAATCCCTAGAATTACGTCAAATGCAAGTATTTTCAATGAAATAAGATCGATGGGTAATGTGAGGGTACCGATTTGAACCAAACAAGACTTATAAACAGTGGATGTAATGAAGGTTTCTCCCAATGGAGTTTCAAGAGATAAGTCAAAGTCTAATTTCTCCGGAGTCAAATTTAAACGTTGAACGCAAGTAGGAGAAATAAAAGAATAGGTAGAACCGGTATCAAATAAGATATAAACTTCGCTAGAGTTTATGATAAGCTTACCCGTGATGACCTCGTTCGGGTTCCTTGCTTTCTGGGAGGTCACAACAAATGATCTACCTTGAACTACTGGTTTTGACTTTTCTGGGACGGCCTTTGGTGCCTCCATCCCAGCTGGACTTGTCTTCCCTGAACGACAAAATCGAGCTAGGTGACCTTCTCTTCCACAATTGTAACACGTTTTGGACTGCTGCACACAGTTTGGACTGATATGTCCCTCCCCTCTGCATTTGAAGCATATGATAGGTGGTCGTTCTCCTTCCTTAACAACAATTGTTGATGCTGACGTCTTTCCATCATTGTTAAATCTCCTTTTCTTGAAATGTCCATTCTTATTGTCTTGGCCATGATTACCACCGAAGTGGTTTTCATTTCTGGTATGTTGATTCCCTCCACGTTTGTTGTCACCGCTTCGATCACTGCTACCACTAGTATTATCATTTTGCCAGCTGCTTTCTCTTGGTTGGGTTGACTCGTTATCGCCCTCCAATAACTGAGCCCTATTTACAACATCTGAATACAAACACAGTTTATGAGAAATTAGATATTGTCGTATCTCAGGTTTCAAACCTCTTAAAAACATCCGCGTCATTCTCTACTCATTATCAACCAAGAGAGACGCAAACCGGGACAACTCGGCAAACTTAACTTCGTACTGCGACACGGATGTCCCACTTCCATCCTAAACTAATATTTTTTCCAGAAGTACCCTTAACGTTTCAAAAAGCAGGTCACATGTGCCCCTGCCGTTAACAGAAGACAAACGGAGTTAAAATGTGATGACGTGACAGACTTAAATATAAAATATATTCTAAATAAAACAATATATATATATATCATTTAATCAAAACAAAAATACTAAAATTCAAAATAAAAAAAAGCATAACATATTTACATCATTTAATCAAAATAATAAAATTCAAATTATTTTGTTAACTAATCAAAACAACTAATTAAATAAAATAAGTTATATAACATATTTACATCATTTAATCAAAATACTAAAATTCAAAACATAACATATTTACATCAAATACTAATTAAAAAATACTAAAATACTAATTAAAAAAATACTAAAATACTAAAAAAATTAAATTAAAAAAATACTAAAATTTAAATTATTTTGTTAATAATAAGATGTATTTTACTATTTATTATTAATTATTAATAACAATTTCTGATCAATCATTTAAAAATTTTATTAAAAATACACATGCATTCATCGGATGATATATAAAAGAATGTTTGATTGTTAATCTGAATTTCTGGGTAATGATACATTTTAATTTGATAAATTGAATGATAGATGTTGATTTTATTTATAATATTTAAAACTTATAAATATATTTGTCCAATTAAAAAAATAGAGAAATTAAAAGGTTATGAAGAGTATGCAAAATCACTTATTGGTGGGTCACTAACACCTGGAACTTTAAAATTCAAAATTCAGAATTCAGAATTCTTACCTTTTATTCAATAATTAGGTTCACTGTACAAATGGAGTGGTGGCAATTAGTGCCTTTATAATTCTGATTTCTCTTGCTCTACTGCTAATTTTAAAATTTATTTTTATTATGCATTTTTATCATCCTTTTTCAAATATTTTCTGTGTTCCCAATACTAAAATATTCAAATTATTTAGTATTATGATTTTAGTAATTTAAATTTTTTATATCAATTAGTATTTAGTATTATGATTTTAGTATTTTAATGATGTAATTTGAATTTTTGTTGTTTTGATTAATTAACAAAATAATTTGAATTTTAGTATTCTTTTAATTTGATTTTTTTAGTATTTTAGTATTTTTTTAATTAGTATTTTAGTATTTTTTTAATTAGTATTTAATGTAAATATGTTATGTTTTGAATTTTAGTATTTTGATTAAATGATGTAAATATGTTATACAATTTATTTTATTTAATTAGTTATTTTGATTAGTTAACAAAATAATTTGAATTTTATTATTTTGACTAAATGATGTAAATATGTTATGTTTTTTTTATTTTGAATGTTAGTATTTTTTTGTTTTAATTAAATGATACTCCATATTATTTTATTTAGAATATGTTTTATATTTAAGCCTGCTACTTCATCACATTTTAACTTCGTTTATCTTCTGTTAACGGCAGAGGCACGGGTGACTTATTTTTGAAACTTTAAAGATACTTTTGAAAAAAAAATTAATTTAAAATGAAAGTCGGATATCCGTGTAAATATTTTAAATATTAATTATAAAATTAATTAATTTGACTGAAAATGTCTAATCAAACCCGTTTTTACGGGACGGAAGAAGTATTTTTTAAACTGTTTATTTAGAACTGAATACATATGTTTGTTTTGAAAAAAATTGTTTGAGTGGCTTATAAATATATAAAATGATTGAGGTGAATGGCTAATTTCCTTTTAACTTTAATATTATTTCTCAATTCTCAGTCTTTGCTCGGAAACTTCTGGTATCCTTTGTGCCGTCAAACACCAAGATCTCTCTTTCTATCTCCTACATATTTTTTGTAACATTTTTGTTACATATTACACAAAAGAAGAAGAAGAAGAAGAAGAAGAAGAAGAAGAAGAAGAAAATGAGGAGAGTATTCGGTGTAAAAAAAGACAAAGAGCCCCCTCCGTCCCTCAACGATGCCTCCGATCGCGTAATTTCCCTCTCTCTCTATGTATATATATATATTTATTTTTACCGGTAAATTTAAATTTAATTTTTGTTGAAATTTATGTTATTGATCGGATGATGTTTCATTTAGAACTTTTTTTGTGTGGATTACTTCGTTGTTTGTTAGTTCAGTTTTGTTACTGTTGACAAATCATTAGGGTTTAGTTTGGTTGTGCAAATTTTGGTAGCTAATTACGTTTCTATTTGATTGATGGATAGATCTATTACATCCTATCTGTTGGGTGGGTGGGTGGGTGGGTGGGGGGAGAAAGAAAAAAAATAATTGATTTTTGTGAAGTCCATTTGTGACATCTTTGAATTCGAAATTAGTTTATTGTGAATTTATTTGATTTTAATACAATTGTGAATGTAGTAAACAATATGAAAAGTACTGCTTAGGAGTGCAAAATTTGATGTTTTCAAAATTTTTAGATTTGGCCAATGACTTCTTAACATCAAAATGGGACACTTTTTTCCCCAAAAAATTGACACATTGTATATAGTTTAGAACAGGTTGGTAAGGAAACTCATATTGTACTCTGTAAGAACTATCAATTGTTTTTAAGTTAGTGCAGGAGGCACCATTTCAGTTTAAGGTTAGTAAAAGATTGAAATTTGACAATATATGATAAGACTGCTGAAGTTATAAATTCTTTTGTTCTAAAGTGGAAGGGAAAAACATCAATATTATGCACTTGAGCACCCTTTTGCTGAAACAAAAAGTTGCATATATTAGTAGCGGAAAATTATCCCACCCCCAACCCCAACCCCCCAAAAAAAGAAGAGGAAAAGTGAAGGCAGATGATTAGCTCCCGAGCCAAGTGTTAATTGAAGTTTTTCACTATTAAAGTGTATTGTATGTTCTAGTTGCTGTGTTTTATTCGAGTGTTTTAGATTTCACTCAAAACCGTGATGATATTTTTCAATATTACATCCTGGTTCATATTTCCAACACTAACTTGGTGCTTGCAAATTGAATCCGTATTTACTTAAGAATGTGTGGGAGAAAAATGAAAGGGTGTTATGCCTTGTGAATAGTAATTTGTTTTGCATAGTTAATAGTTGGTGTATGTTTATTCATTTTCTTCATCTGAATAAACCATGAACTTTAGTTGATGAATTTAGGTTTGAAATGGTATCTGACTTTTAAGAGAGAATTTATTGTTGGTGGCTGTCAATGGCACATATAAACCTTGAAAGCCTTGTGACTAAGCTCTCCATCACTAAGGGCGGAGGCTGCATGGGAACAAGGAAACTGTTCCTAACATGTGTGATATAATTGCTACCAGTTTCCATTATTTAGACTAAATGTATAAATGTATGACTCCATTATTTAGAATAAATTAATAAATGTAGTGAACCACTTCTAGCTAACCAATGTTAAACAAGACCTGAAGGGTCACTTGATCAATGCTCGTACTCCCTTTAGAGATAAAGCTGCTTATTTTCATATTCTTTCAGTCCCTTTCTCCTATTATTTCAATCGCATATCCCCCCACCCCCCCACCCCCCCACCCCCCGGGTTTAATTCATCTTCTTCTCTCTCTTCCTGTTTAAAAGGCTGTTTATGCCCTAAAAATTGTTGAAATATCTGGTTTTTTTGGTTATTAAGATTGGTGTAAATTTGCAAGAATGATGGAGTATGATATGTATACTTTTGGGTTTTTTTTCTGATGATATTATGTTATCTTTGGTTATTATTATCTTGTTCTTACTTTTAAATTTATTTAGGGTATCTTGGCATGATTTAAATTGTATCTATGAATTATCTTTTGAGCTTTTGTGTATTTGCATGACTCTTCCTCTCAGATTCTTAGATGTCTATTGAACTTCAATCTCTGCTATTATTTGTTATCTTTGGGTCGTTCCATCAAATAGGGGAATTGTTTGTATGTTAAAATATATTATTTGTTTCCAGATCAATAAAAGAGGTGAAACTGTGGACGAGAAGATCAAAAGGCTTGATACTGAACTTACTCGATACAAAGAACAGATTAAGAAAACCCGACCTGGTCCAGCTCAAGAGGCTGTAAAAGCTCGAGCAATGAGGGTTCTCAAGCAAAAAAGGATGTATGTTATATTCTCTCTGTCACGGTCTCTATATGCACATGTGTTGATTGTGTACTTTACTGATATCAAGTAGTCAGTCGCATCTCTTAATATCAGAATCAGTCATGGATACATTTTAATATGTAATCTGAAAATTACAGCAAGTTAGGTAAATCGGATATGAGATCTGTTTAGGAGGATTAAGAAAGAATTTTTCAACTAAAAGTTAAGGTACCCATTTGTGGGGTATCAACAAGTTGAGAAAATAAGAGTTCGGTATTGATGACGGAAGGAATTGTCCCATTTGTGGCCTATTTAATATTTTCAGATTATATCTTGTTTGTTGTGTCTTGTATCACATCCATTATTTTATTGTTAAGAGTACTTATAACCAATGAGTTTAAAGGCAATAAGAATTCAAATTTGTGCGGAAAACATCTTTAGTTTGTGGGTGTAATTAGTTAATATTACCAACAATAATGCATAATATTCTATTGTCTAACGATTTTTATTATCTTTTAGAATTTACCACCTTTCTCCCATACTTAATGCTATAGTCATTGATAAAATATAACCATGTGAAGCCTCTGTTTCCATCTTCTACCTTTTGATAAGAGTGGGGACGACGTGCATGTTGATTGAAGGCTTCTTTGCTTTGCCTGTTTATTTGACGTAGGTGTACGTGATACTGTTGTAGGAAATGACCTTTTGTACATTTTCTCAAGAGTTTTTTGTTGAATGAAATAAACATTTTGCTAAATATTTTTTTATATGTTCCTCCATAATTGCATGACTAGTTTCATTTCTTGATAGGTATGAGGGACAACGTGATATGCTCTACAATCAAACATTCAACCTAGACCAAGTTGCATTTGCTTCCGAGGGAATTAAAGATGCTCAACAAACAGTACGTTCTAGACAGCTATAAAATTTGTTTTCTTTTTACTGCCCCTCCATCTCAGTTGGCTTCCTATGTTTCTTTCCAGCACGCATATTAAGAAAGAAGGAATTTTGTGTAAATGTTAACGAAGTTTCCCAGGTAATCTTTCTTATAAATTAGACCCCACATCAACTAACAAAACAAAATGAAGAGCAAATATGCAAACTTGATGAATACTAAAACTACAAGGGCTTTATTTAGAGGCATCCCAAAGGAAGGGATAGGGAAATAAAGTGGGATGGAAGGAATTACTATTTAATAGTTACTCTATTTGGAACTATAATGTATAAACCCTTGATGGACAAGTAATTCAACATATATATTTTGGTTACCCTTTCGTTTAATATTCTGAGATGTAATATATAGGAGAATATAAGCATGCCAAAATTACTAGAAATGAAGTTCAGGACTTAATGTGGAATGTAGATACCTTATTTGTAAAGGCGTATTTTGATTTTTCCATGTTTTTTCTATATATGTGACCTGATATGTGCTACATATTGGTACAGTTGAGCAATTGTTATATTTATACTCCCTGTTTGGTGATCATTGAGGCCATAATAAGCATGATCTTCCGATTGTATTTCTCATCTGATGTCTGTAATCGTGGAGCTATCGATGCTCTGGCCTTATAGATGACTAAGCTGTTCTGAGATTATAAATTTGCACTATTTATTTGAATCCTCGGTATCCTAGATGGAATTGGGTTTTTGGGGATATGCTATATTTACCGTAGAATATTTGTTTTTCTTGGTAGCGCCCCAAGGGCCATGGTTCAAGGCATGTCAGACGGAGCTTATTATGTACCTTCTTTGGAATATGCTGCCTACCTCATGAGAGGTAGAAGACAACCCAATTTTACTGGGGAGGGATTTCCTTGAGTTGTGTGTCTTATACATGTCTACATTTTCTCATAATCTGCACTATTAATATGGTTCAGGTTATAAGGATATGAAAGTCTTTGAGTCACTTTAAAGAAAATCCGATACTTATATTTCTGATTTTGCCTGGTACCAATCTTTTACTTTCATTCTTTACAGATGACAGCTCTGAAGTCAGCAAACAAAGAGTTGAAAGGAATGATGAAGACCGTGAAGATTCAAGACATAGATGTTTGTATACTACAGATATATAAATGTATTTTTCTGTTATCAGTCAAAAATTTCAAATACTTACTCTGCCATTTATCTTTAGAACTTGCAAGATGAGATGATGGACCTGATGGATGTGAGCAATGAAATTCAAGAATCTCTCGGTAGAAGCTACAGTGTGCCTGATGACATTGATGAGGAAGAACTCATGGGTGGTAAGCTGAAATTTTATGTATTCTTTTCTTGGATACATACCCTCAAATGTTTAGTAGTAACTTAAATGTTGAAGAAAAAATTCATTACCAGAAAAGAGAGTAATGGTTCTGACTTTTTTTTTATGGTTGATGCTTTTTACATTCAAGTGATATACTTTATTCTGTAGATATATTTTTTTTGACAAAAATACACTAGTGTTATCAGTCAAATTATATGAGAAAGCACTACATAATTGTCTTCCCTTAGTTGTGTGAATTATTCCTCGAGTTCCATTTCAAAGCTAAGTTATATTTATAACTATCATATTAGTCCACTGCAGATCATTTGTTTTTATCACAACAGCTGAACTCCTGTTTATTTTGGATTTTGACAATTTCCTGGTTTCGGAATTGTGCAGAACTTGATGCCCTGGAAGCAGACATGGGGCTGGAGACAGAAAGCGATGGTGTACCTTCATATCTTCAGCCTGATAAGGAGTCCGATTTCGATGCAGAACTCAACTTGCCATCAGCACCTATAGGGCAGTCAGCGATACCAGCTGGTAGAGGCAATGGCCAGGTCAATTTCCATTATCTTCTTATCAATGATTACTTTCGTGCATTTGACGTGATTCCTGTTTCTACGAAGAATGACCTGTTTGGCCTTGAACTTAGGTCATGTGTTTGGCTGATTCACTGCATGTCCTATTCATATTGACCTGCATTAATGCATTCATTAGGCTTAGGTTATAGTATATTCTTAAGCGGATGGGACGACATATGCAGTATACTATCCATTAATTGCTTGTGTGTGAATTCTCTTTTAATCTGGCAAGTCTGATACTTTACAGGCTGAAGATGAATTTGGTTTACCACCGGTTCCTCATGCATCCCTTCGTGGTTGAGGAGAGAGTTGGCTGGGCTACGGTCCTATTTGTTCATTATTTTAGATGGATCAAAATGGTGCGAGCCAGTGTAAACATTTTGTGCAGAATTTTACTATTATGACTGCTATACCACTCTTCGGAATATGGGAAGTGTGTTAACTTGGTACTAATAATATTGTCTACATTTCATTGTAATCACCACGCAGAACCTATATATGATTGGGAAATTGATAAAATGGTCAAGAAAAAAAAAAGAGAAAAAGGATACAAGTGTTTGTCCATTGTTTAGTGAAAAGAAATATTTTTTTTAATAATTGATATTTTTACGTGATTTTTTGATATTCTCACCAGAAAATTGTCGCTATAGATGTATAGAGACGGTAAAAATCGTCAATTATGTGGAAATATCGGTTTCTTTTTTTCTTCTATGAGATTTTGTTATTCACATTAAACTAAACTAGATTTGGTGACTGGTTTTATCGGTAGCAATTATTACAATTTAGGTCCCAAAATTTTCTTTTCAAAGTAATAAAGATTTGGGATAAGATTGATCAAAAACTTGTACAATATTTAAAGTATTAAAGATATCCTTCTAATTATTTATCAAAATTAATTTTATAAGGGTAAATTAGTAATATATTATTTTAAATTAACTTCTTTGTCAAAACTCTCAATTACGAATAAAGAAATTACTCGCTTTTATTCTCTTTTGTTCTCAAACTTACAAATACAATATTTAAAAAAAAAAAAAAAAATCGACATTATGAAACTTGTGAATTTTGGACGGAATAGATATATTAAATAAGAACAAAGAATAAAAGATAAAAGAATTTAAGTTTTTTTTTATGTTGCTTGTGAGTTTGTAAAAGAAAAATAAATAAATATATGAATTGTTGCTTAGTTGATTATATATTTTATTAAATTGTTGTTTGTTAAATGATGAAGTTATCTGTTTTGTTATTAAATTTATCATCACTTTATAGTATGATGCTCTAATTGATTTAATTTTGTTAATTTTATTTTATTTTACACTATATATCTTTAATTTTCATCAATTAAAATAAAGTTAATAGATTGGTTTAAGGACTTGAATTAATTAGAAAGATTTAATTTTTTTGTCATGCCTAGTAAATGTATGTGGTTATGAGTTTAACTAGTTTTTTCTATAATCCTATTAATATTAATTCAAAAATTCTACGTGGACATGAAAATTGGACATAAATATATTTGAATTTTATTTATTTATATTGTGACCCCCAATGGTGGGTTAGAATACAAATAGTAGAAAAATAAATACACTCGTGTCTAATTTTCGTGTCTATCTAAAAGAGCTCATATTAATTAATTGTTTGCTTAAAATTTATGAAAACAATCGAGATAGAGGGAAAAAATATAAAAATTATAAGTAGAAAAAAAGGGAAGAAAGATAGAATTATAAAAAAAATAGAGAAATACGAGTCAAATTTTAAATGTAAATTTAATTTAAGTTAAAATTGAACATTTTGGGGTATTTAAGTCATTGTCTAATTATTTATTCCATTCTTAGATATATTCCTAACACCAACCAAACATAAACATGCACATGGAATACTAAAAATTCATTCCATTCCATTCCCTCCTTTATTTCATTCCTTTCGCTATTTTATTCCTTCAATCCAAACATGACATAAAAAAAATCACTTGAGTCATTAGTTTTTTTGGTACAAATCAGTTAATTATTTAACATAAAACTTTGGTTATAAAAATATATGAACGCGCACAGGAAGTGAGGGTTACTTCACGCTCTTGTATAAATTATCTTTTTATAATAAATATATTTTTATACATAACATGGGAGGAAATGTATTCAATTATGCAAAACGTCGTCGTTTTGAAGGCTACATCATTCAAGAGCGGGAGATAAATACAAGTATTCTTATTTTGTTTTTCCCTGTATTTTTCTCTTAAAAAGTCACAAACAATAAAAATTTAGACAAAAACATAAGTTTTTCATGTTTATTTTTATTTTTTATCCATTTTATAAAAGATCATTTCACAAAAAAATGATATAACAATATATTTTCAGTCAATCATAACAAAATTCAAAAACAAAATTAACTTCGACATTAGTATTAGCCAATGAAAAAGGATATTCTCTTTTATCAGTGTCGACCTTGGGCCAGGGCTACAACACGGGACCCACAGTAGAGAGGAGTCCAAATTTTTTTATAAGCTTATGTATATATGTGTATAAAAAAATAAAAAATAAAACAAAAGAAGTTGTTGCATGTACCTGTTAATAAAAAGAGAAGTCAGTCAATCCAATCAGTCTTTATATACTCAATTTCAAGAAGAAACATACTTAGTAAGAAAGTCTCATATTCATTATAAAATATAATATAAACAAATCAATAAATATAGGGAATCAAAACAGACTCTTAGCCACAAAAAGAAGAAAAACCCTTTTGACACTCTCAATTCATAACGCAACACAAATTATTTTTTTTCCAGTGATTCTCCTATTCTCCAATAGAGTTGGAAAATAAATCATCCACTAGCTAGACCAATGTCTTTCTTTGAAGGTAATTTTTTTTAAAGATACATATACAATCTATATGTATAAATTTTGTACATTATAATACATATCTTTGTTAACTTTTTCTTATTTATTATTTGATTCAACAGAAAACTTGGTTGGAATTTTTGTTATTTATAATTGGAAGTTTCAAGTGAAAGAAAATATGCTCAAAATCCAGGTTTTATTGTTCTTCATTTGGAGTTTTGTCCCATTAGATTTTTCTCAAATAAGATTTTAATGAGGCCCAAAAATATTATTTTTTATCTTTTATAAATTCTTACAATCTTAATAAAATTAATTAGTTGATATTTTATTTTTATTTATTTAATTTATATAAAAAACATATTTAAAAAAATTTGCCCCGCACCTTAAAAAATCCAGGACCTACTCTGCCTTTGATTACATGAAAGAGTGACTTAAATATTCATTGCTGGCCTCCAACAAATTTGGAGTAAAATTCAGCTAACCTATTAACATAAAAACAATTAAAAAGACATATAATAATAATAATAATAATAATAATAATAATAAAAGAGATATTAGAATAAACAAAAACAAAATTAACCAACAAAACAAATACACTGACAAAAATAAAATCACGCGCTGAATTTATAAGCTAACAGACAAACTATGATTGGGTCAAATCGTACAATTGTCTACCCTAATCATGTTTATAAAGATAGTCCTTCATAAAATTATATTTCTTCACGTACTTTTTATATTTTTACATGATCATCTCTTAATATGAGCATACAGTGAGTCTCATCTTCATGTGAGAAAGAACCATGTGAAAATATTAAAAATACATGTGAAAATAGTGCTCCTCAAAATATAATATTATTTTTAGAAAATCAATTTTTTATTATTAATAATAGAAACTGTAATATATCCTCAAGTTTAGTATCACAATTGTTATTCCTTCTGTTTCTTTTTATAATCTTTTTAGATAGAGAAATATGTTCATTTTTATTTATTTATTTCAAAAAATATTAATGACTTAATTTCTCATATTATTTCTGCATTAAATACTCCCTCTATTTATTTTTAATTTCCATTTTAGAAGAAAACACAAATATCAATAAATGTAATTAGTATTTTGCCGTATTGATCAAATTAAATACAAAATCTCATTATGTAGAATTTATTGAAAAATATGAAAGATAAATAAATCACTAGTATTTAAGGTAATAATATTATGAGAAATTAACTCATTAATGATAAAAAGTTTAACTTTCTAAAAAGATGAATAAAAAAGAATGGAGGGAGTATTAATTATAACCCATAAATAGAAAAATTGATATCCGTAAAAGTCCTCCCACATATCTATTAATAAATCCTTTCCCTTTTATAACCTGTTAGTTTGATAGTAATTTTGTGTCACACAATATAAGTTGGTCTAATATTTTATCTCCTATATTTATTTACTCTTGTTTTATCTCTAATAACATTTTTTACACAATTAATTACATTTCTTATTGCCTTTTCCTTATTTTATTTTGAACACATTTTGTCTTTACATTATATATATATATATATATATATATATATATATATATATATACTATCAACAATCCCGTGCCTCCAATACTATGGACGGTGGAATTTATCCCAAATTTTGGACGGCCCAGATGATTTATTAGGATGAGCTGAAAAATTTAAAATCATTTGTATTTTATTATATAAATATACATATTTTAAAAAAAACTATTTTTTATATTACAATTAAAAGATTAAAAACACACATTGTGTGTGTCAAGGTGACTAGTGAGAATTTGTGTAAGACCCTAACTTTTTGAATAAAGATGAATTTTCTATAAATATTATTTTTGAATATTATAGAGTGAAAATGATATAATGTTATAGTTGTGGGTAATATTTATAAATTTTACAAAGTACGCAAGTTGTTATATAATATTCGATTGGTCGGAGAATATTCGTTTTAAACATGAAATATTCATATGACGACACAATCATTGGTGGACCCCACAATAAAATTATTGTCAGATTGAGAAAATGACAAAAATATTTTATTAAAAATAACGGCGGAAGTTTTACCATTAATACTGTTGGACTACTCAGTAGTAAAAGTACAGTAATACGCGTGGCTACATAGTAGCACACAGTATTGATTATTGATAATTATGTGATAAGTCACTCAGTTTTGTTTTATTAGTATTATTTATGTAATAAAACCGAAAAACTTTTTATATAAAACAGAATAATTTTATAAAGTTATTCGTTTTATTAGGCTAATAGTAAAATCTTTTTATATAAAGGGCTATATGTATATACACAGCTGTGTATTACACAGTAGGCCTAGGACGACAGATTTTTTGGGCTATAGCGGCGACAGTTACTGTCGCCATAGCCCAGAATAGCTATGACAACGGGTGAAACCGTCGCTATAGCCCAAAAAAATCGTCGACATAGCCTACTGTGTAATACACAGCTGTGTACACACATTTTTTCCTTATATAAAACATAATATTTTTTATAAAGTTATCTGTTTTATTAAACAATAATTAGAATATATTATATTTTATTATGCATAGTACATGCATAGTGTTTACATAGTAAAATCTTTTATAAAGTTATTCGTTTTATTAGATTATAAATAGAATATATTATATTTTATTTAAAAGATTTTGTTTTAAATATGGACCGTCATATTAAAGTAAATCAATCTGGACCGTTCATGAGTTAGTTATTATGCAATATATTTTTCTATAAATAAAAGCTCATTCCTTCATTATTTCTTACGAATTCACTGAAACTCTAGAGAGCTAAACTATAGAGAGAAATAATAAAAGTATTCAACTACTTCACTACTCATATATCCAGTACTCTTCTTTTTAAGGTAGAAAATATTATTTGTTATACTCGTAAGGGGTATTATTTCTTTTGTATTCATGAATAGAACTTTTGTTATTCCATTATTTATTATTCTGTTGGAATAACCGGTATACGCGGGCTACCCTATACTTAGTAAAATTCTTCTATTATTCCATTCGTTATTATTCTGTTGGAATATCATGTCTGTGCGTTTTACGTCGGACCTGATTCTGTCTTTATTATTCTGTTGGAATATCCTGTCTGTGCGTTTTACGCCGGACCTGATTCCGTCTTTATTATTCCGTTGAAATATCCTCTCTGTGCGTTTTACGCCGGACCTAGTTCCGTTAATTATTATTCTGTTGGAATAATCTGCATGTGCGGTCTATCGCATGCCTAGTGATTTTTTTTATTATTTCATTTCTTATTATACTCAGTTGGTTAAAGTTTTGACTTTTATTCCTCATGAAATTATTGGAATATTTTTGATATTTGCGCTTCATCCAGTATCTTTTCATGGAAATATTCTTTTAAGCATTCTTGAATTTTACTTCACAAAGCAGTATCATGTTGACAACTTGGACATTATTAGTTCCTGAATAAATTAATTCTTGAATTTATTTTATTAAATTCTTATATCATTGTCATCATCCTCATGATTATATTTTTTGAAAGTCATCTGTGGCCTGTAGTGCATAGATGGACTTGGTATGATTATGACCAGGGATTATTCGGTATAATCATGACCATAATATTACAAATGATGTGGTAAAAGTTATCATTGCCCCGTAGTGCATTGATGGACAGTTGTTGGCATGGTCATGACCATTGATGAATACACGAATGTCCTTGGCCCGTAGTGAATGGATAATTTATGGTCGTGATACTAAATAATATCCTTGGCCGTAGTACAGGGGTGATTCAGTGATGTGAATTATTTATTAAGCTGAGTCTTAGCGATAAAAGTGATGAAAAACCTTTTAAATCATAAAAGATAGTAATTTTTATTCTCTACTTGACTCTTTTAATGGATTGCTTATTCCGCTGCAATTAAATTTAATGTTGTCATATTTATCAGTTTAACACTGTTGAAGACTAATGATAATTTATTCTGCATTATCTTAGTCATAATATTTCTTACTGGATTAGTTGAGTTCACCTTTTATTTCACTGTTCTCTTCAGAAAATGAGAACGTAACAGGGACGAGTCAGGGAACGGAGTGATGGTCCGAACGATAGTATTAGCTAGTAGTCCTCACTATTCTGTTAAATAGTGTGACACTAAATGAAATGAGGACTTATTCTGAGAGTGAATATTGTCTAGAAGACAGTATTTGTATTTAAACTCACAGCTCTCTTGTTGTATAATTAAGATTGTATTTATATTCTGTACTATGTATTTGACGACTCAGAATAGGTGATGTATACTTATTTTGGAAGCGTCACAATTTGTAAATATATCGATTTTATCTTGTGAAAATAATAATATTTTACGAAAAATATTTTTTGTCATCAAATCCTATTATTAAGAGTGTCGATAACAACTTATAAGTTGATGAAATCAATTTATAAGTTATTTTTTTATTGAAGGGTTTATGACTTATTAAAAAATAACTTATAAATTATTTTAAAACAAGCAAATTTGACCGAATGTAAACTTTATTTTGTCCTTATTTTAATAGTTTTTGCATCTTATTTTAACTTATAAATTATTTTAGTCCAAACACTTTCACATTTTATTTAAACTTAATTTATAACTTATAAGTCAAAAGAGTGTCAACTTTTATATATAAATTAGCACTTAATATTGACTTATAAATCATTTTAAATTTTAACTTATAAGTTTTTTTAAAATAAGTCATGCCTGAACAGGCTACACACTTTCCTTCTAAAACACAAAGACCGTGTTGTAAATTTAAAGCAATACACCAGACCGACTACTATAACTGCATATTCATTAGCATCTGAAACAGCTCAATTCGAATTATATCTCCAATTCCGTCGGAGTTCTATTTCCAATTCAATTCCGGCGGCCGGACATACAGATCTGGTCGAACATTTCACCGCCGGTAGTTTGATCCTAGCTGCCAAATACTAATTACCTATATCACATAATTAAGGTTGGTATTTGAATTCCGCTTATAATCTATCAAGTTATTAATTTGTCTTGAATTTCATTCTAAAGCGGCAAGATCTAGGTTTTGTATGCTATAGGGATTGGAGTGGTTTGTTTGATCTGAAAAATTTATGCATTTATGTAGAGTATATTGAATTTTATCTGAAAACATAGAAATTTATTATTTCGATGGTAAGATCTGATTGGACGGTGGTATTCTTCATTTGTTTCAGGAAATTGAGCAATTAGAATGTAATGCCAAACAAAAAGTTTTTTGTTATTTAGCAAAAATAACAAAAAGATTTTTGTTGATTTGCATTTATATGTGAATTTATGGCATTGGTTTATGTCCTTTAGTATGTTTAATAAGTGGGTGGTAATTAGTTTTTAGATGGTAACTGCAGTTTAACGGGTGTATTGGGGGATGTTGGGTGTATTGGGGGATGTTATTGTCTTATTAATGCTGATATGTTTGAAGGGTTGCAATGACAGATTTAAAGTTGTGTTAGAGTGAGAGGGTTTCGGGGTAAGAATTGATGAAGAACGGGATGATAGAGTGTAGTGTCTGTCATTCCAAGTTGGTTTCTCCTTCTACAAGGACCGTTTCAAGGGCATATGATCAACACAGGAGCAAAGTATCCTCTAAGCAGCGGGCCCTCAATGTGCTCTTGGTGGTTGGGGACTGTATGTTAGTAGGCTTACAGGTAATTGTTTCTTGAATTTTTCTTGACGAATTTAGCTGGTTGGTATTTCGAATGATTTTTGTGGTTTTCTTTTCTTGCAAGCCATTTGTCTACTATGAACTCTTGTCTATAAGCTCAATTGAAGGAGGCAATTTCTTGGTGGAGGTGTAAATGTAATTGGGTTGCTTGAACTAAAACATAGCAGAGCTGTGCCAAGAACATATGCTACTTTATACGTGGCCCAATTGATAATATCCTTATTTTTAGACTACCTGTAGCCATTTGAAATCCTTGGCTTAATATCCCCTCATCCAGAATGTTAAAACGAACTTGAAATACAAAGACAAACTTTGTGGATAAATCCTAGCTTCTTATGTTTTATTTCTTTTTTGTACTTAAATTTTTGTGATATTCAAGTATGTTCTCAATTGTTCGAATATTTTTATACGTCAACTTGCAGTGTTAGAGCATTACCTCTAGCTATCTTTGTCTTCCTCGGCTTTTGCATAGCATTTCTTTTCTTTCCTCATTGGGCTACTATTTTTGGAATATCTTAATTACTTGTTGTCTCAGTATGTTAAATTATTAATATAGGGAAGTATAAAAAAAATGTGGAAAGAACATAAGTCAAGGGACAGTAATCTTAAACACTCGATGTTGAGGTGCATGAATCCAACACTTGTTCAACTTTCTAAGTAGCGATTAAAGTATAATGTGCTTCTTTTCCTTACTTTTCTATACAGATTTCTTGTTACTAGGAAAGCTACAGTCACCTTTGGTTCCCTTTGAATTGCATTAAGTTGTGGTATATATTAACCTAAAGGGTAATGCTAATTGCTAGGGGTTTCAATTTTTTTTTGTCTCAAATGATATTTGACATGACATTGAATAAGCAAATTGTACTTTATGGCATAAGCACTCACAAGAGATGTACTCTACCAGTGTCATGAGTCCAAATCATTTGAGAAACTATTTGAGGCAAATTTTGAGATCTCTAGTATTATCTTAATCCTAAACTACACTTTCTTATTGATAAGTATATATTTAAAGAAGCACCAAGAGGGTGTCACTGATTTGACAAACCCTTTGGCATAATGAAACATATACAATACATCATGTCCCAAAGTTAAAAATGGTCCTGTCGTAATTGACCTAAAATTATCTTATAGTCGTTTTATTTTTCGCATTTTGTTTCATAAACTAACACATTGTTTCTTAAACTAACTAAGATATAAACAAAATGCAGTGCTTGCAAAGGTATAACGAAGGTGGTGCCTAAGAAAAGCGAGCTAGATATTTGCGGGCTAGAAAGCTTTAGGAGTTGTGAAGGCTAATTGTTGTGATGAGACAACGAGAGGGAGAGGGGGATTGGTTAGTTAAAGTTATTTTGTTTGCACTAAGCAAGGAGGTTATGTAAAAAGAATCCATAAAGATCACTTTGACAATAGGAGGATACTTATGACTGTGTGGGTGTTAGGTTGATGAAATAGGTAAATAATGTAGATGGTCTCATGTTGGTTATCAAGTACTCCCTTGAATTTGGTTTTCTCTCATGTTTATATTTTAATTTTATTTTGAAATGGGCAAAACCCAATCTTTAAATCTCGAAACCCAAATATTCATAATCATCATACCGGTAACTAGAAGAAAGGCTACATCAGGGGAAATCTTAGAAATTAACTCCCTAATCAACCTCCACTTATGCCTATTCCCTATACCTCTCACGTAGTCACGTTCCAACTTACAATCTTCATAAAGAATACTCCCTCCGTTCCTAAAAGATCTGTCGTTTTAGAAGAAAAAATTGTTCCAAAAAGTTTGTCGTTTACAACTTTCGAGGAGAATAAAATATTTATTTTTCTATATTACCCCTACCTTCTCTCATTATCCCAAGAAATTCTCTCTCTTGTATTAATAGTTTTCAACTTCCCATAAAGGGGTAGTGATGGAATTTCAAACAAATTTTGCTTGGTAAATAATACTTTCTTAATTCATGTGCCAAAACCTTAAACGACAATCTTTTAGGAACGGAGGTAGTATTTTATAAGACTGTCTCTCCTTTCCAAGACCTCCCCATAGTTCACTGATGACTGAAGCCGATGCAACTCCTTACTCCACCTTTTCTTGAAAGAACCACTCTCAAGACTTAAACTTGAAATGCACTTAAACATCATTTCCCGTCGGATTAACCAACCTAATCCCCATCCTATCCAACACTCAAGTGAGGATCCCTGTCCTCATCCATCACCCCTAAAGGATTAATGACCCAGACTTCTCCCTTATCCTCTCCTTACCTTTGGAAATTCGGCATCGAAGAGACAAGTTTAGCATCTAAGGGAATCAATTAAATTCCCTTCCCTGAATTTTTGCTGCCCACAATAGGACCTGAAGAATCATCTACCATTAATTATATCTACAGACAACCTTGAGAACAAGGTTTTTCGGTGAATGATGAAGTGTTAAGTGTGCAATTCTTTGATTTCTTTAAATATTTTATTGTAGTTTTCTTTGTAATTTATTTGACTTCTTAATTGGGAGAGTCATATTGTATGTAATTCAATAATTTGTGCTAGTAGTGGTTGTTGCGGGTCTAATAGTTAGGAAGTGGATTAGTTGGTTTTTAGCATCTTTTACTAAATTTAGGGACATTAGGTATATTCAATCTCTTGTACTGGTTATATAAATGTATTTGGTTTTGTGGATAAAGATCATCAAATCATTATCAAAAGGCTTGGGCTTTACCAATGGAGGTTTGGCTATCCTTGAAGTTAATTACATGAGGTGTTCACCCCCCATGAAGTGTGGTTTCTCTCCTGTTTCTCCTTTTAATATTATTTTTGAAATTGGTTTGTAGCATGAAATATTCTTTCCGTCCCTATCATTGAATTGTTATCTACCTGTTGAAGTGTTGAAGAAGAGAAAGAGAATAGGGAGAGAAAGAAAAGGGTTGAGAAAATCCTTCTGTAAACTAGGGGGATAAATATCTCCAATTCCTTCCATTGAATGAGAGATATATGTTTACACAAAACAAGTAAGATAACTAGCACTGATTATAACTCTTAAACAAGTAAGATAACTAGCACTGATTATAACTCTTAACTGACTTTCACCACTACTCCAACTATACCATCAATTTTTATCTCACTACAACTACTACCATGAAAGTAGGATTCTTCTAAAACTAATTAAAAAAAATCACATGGTAAAAACCCCATAATAATTTAACAACCCAAAAATTATAGAATTTGCAGTTGGTACATGGTATCATATTCGTTTTTTGGGAATATTATGGGTGGGCAAGTTCAGTTTTCCATTGTTTTTAGTCGCTTTTTTGGCATATTCTCTTTTGCATAATTCTCGCATTTTTATTTTACCGTGTGATGGTGCTTCTGTGCCTGTGCCTGTGCCTTGGATTTCATCTCTTCAGGAATTTCACTTCAAGATGCTAAAGTTGGTGTCAGTTATTGATCTGCTAAAAGTCAATCCCGATTTCCTCCTCTCTTGATAAACTAGTTTGGACTCTGTTATATCTTATCGTTCTCGTTTTTCAGTTTCATTTCCTTTGGTTTCTAAATAAGGTTACTTTAAACTTACGACATTTATTTGGTCTGTCTAATGCAATGTTCTAAAAGGCGCTAGGCGGGAGTCGGGCGGCCAGTGGGGGCCTAGCGCGAGATTTTTTTATTATAAGTCAATTTTAATATTTTATCTTATATTTATCCAAACCAAACAATAATATAAAGCAAAACAATCTATAATAAAGGTCTTTGCTTAAAGTCCAAACACATACATATTGCTAATGTCAAAGTTCAAACACAAACATGCAATTGTTCAAAGTTCAAACATATTTTTAACGTATTAGTTTTATTCATAAACAAGATTGCTATTGAATACTAAAATTTAAAATTTCAAGAATTTAATTCAATATTAAAACTTAAGAAACTAAACATAAATTTAAGAATTATATTGAATTAAACAAAATATTACAAATGTATCATCATTTATATAATTTGAAGTTGGTACAAGTTCAAAAAATTACAACTATAATAAATTATTCATTTTGACTTGATATTGTTCACTTATTATTGTGATTTGATATGCTACAACCTTATTATGAATATGGTAAATCATTAGAAAAATAAATATAACAAGATTTGGTTTGAGTAGTTATTAGAATAAAAAAAACCCTCTCCGCCTAAACCCCACTTAGGCACCGCCTAATTTTCTAGAGGGCTTTTTTTGCCGCTTTGGGCCCAAGTGAGGCGCTAGGGGGGCCTAGCGCCTAGGCGGGGCGCCAAGAGGGGGCCTAGCGCCTAGGCGGGGATTTTTAGAACACTGGTCTAATGGCTGAATAATGATCTTTATTAGGTGCGCAGAGCCCATAAGGATTTATCTCCAGAAATCTATGTTATGTATAGGCATAATGATGAGGCACATTGTCATTTATATTTGCATTGTCTTGTTGCTTGTGGTTTATGGAATTGTTGGGGGAGGATGGGTGTGACCCACCTAGGTAGAAGAATTGTTGTTTATCTGGTTCTGTTCTACGGGGGAGCTGGATTTAGCGTACTGCTAGGGTTTTTAGCAACAACTACTTATCTTTCTTTTTATTTGCTTCTTTATGTGCCTTTGCCATGGGTGCGCTTTGAGAAATTTCTGTTTCCGATAGCTGCTTTCTTTTAGTATTTGTTTTTTCCCCACCTTCTTATAGGATGGGTGAACTACTTGTTCTTCTGTGCTTGTATTCTCTCTTTTCATCTAATAAAATATCTTATTTTAACGAAAAGAAATATGGACATTGCTATGTTGGAAATTTCTAAACTATTGATTGCTAATCCAGTGGAAAATGTTAAAAGTGTCCTGTATCGAGTGTTGCATATTATAATAGTAACAACATCCAATTTTCTTGTTCCTCTTGCAGCCTATATTGGTTTTTATGTCCAAGGTGGATGGGAGTTTCAAGTTTAGTCCCATCAGTGTTAACTTTTTAACAGAGGTTGCGAAAGTTCTATTTGCAATTGTGATGCTCTTGATTCAGGTATGTTTTTCCCCTTCCTTACCCCTCCTCGTTTGACAACAAAGTATCTTGTTTGTTATTTCTTCTGTTCATTTCTTTGTCTGGGATAAAATTGAGATGTTCTTGTTGATAGTTAATGAGGGGGTTCTCAACTAGATTGAGTTATGATTGTTATAAGAGTGTACTGTGGAACTGAACCCCCCCAACCCAACCCAACCCAACCAAAAAAATCCGGGTTCTACGCTAGGAGGATAAAAGTGAGTGGACTAGATATTTTGGTGATTATGAGAAGGTCAAGGTGTAGTAGTGGTGTTGATTTTAGGATTAAGTTGATAAGGTGCGTCATGAAGCAATTTTATTATTTAATTTTGAGTAGAGTATATTATTACAGGCTGTATTGTTGCAATTAAATATTTAGTGTAAGAAATATAGTCCCATACCAGTCATTCCCCCAGAATTCCACCATGTGTGTAATTATAATCATGTAGATATGTCCATGCTGACATCTTTGCCTTCTGATATTAATTTGACATCTTAGTGACCTCTGTTTTTTAGATATTGCTAGGGCAAGCTTGGATAGAAGTGTTAACCTTTGGTTCTGATTTTGCAGGCTAGGAACCAGAAAGTAGGGGAGAAGCCGCTTCTCTCAATCTCCACATTTGTTCAGGTTGAATTTTACTGACATTCTGGCTTGTCACGAATGTCGATATTTGTGGAACTTTATATTCAGGACAACATGGCTATTCTAGGGGACATGTTATTTATTTATTTTTTGAAATCCTCTACTGGTTCAGGCTCGGATGTACATGCACAACAATAGTCTTTGTTAAATATAAATTGTAATTTATTACCAGTTACTTATGTTACTGGCATGTTGGTTGTGTTAGTACTACACCTGTTAGGTAGTATATTAGAAAGGGGGAAGGGTAGACATTTTCTTTTAAGGGTGTACAATCTCCAGTTTCATCTTGCTAGACACTTCTTGCATTTTTTTTTCATGGACATATGTTGATTGTTTCACTGAAGGTTAGAGATATATCCAAGCATTGCTTGATATTTTCATTTCGAAATCTGAATGCTGCAGTGTGGATCATTGGTAACTGATGGGTATCCTCAATATTGATCATATGTTCTACCACTCTATAGCAGTTTAGTTTTGAGATGTGTGATTTCCTTTATTTTTTTCTTTTAAAAGCATTTCTCTTAGAGTTGGGTATCAATAATTTTGAGCCTAGGAGTTCTACGGAGAGTGATAGCTTTACCCTTTCAAAAATCAATATAAGCTACCCTTTGTAATTTTCCTTAACCACAACAATAAGTCTAGGGTGACATTTTTTAGTGACATTTCTAGTAACATTTTTTATTTATTTATTTTTTTTGGTTTTTTTTTTGTAGTACCTCCCAAAAAATGTATAGTATTTATTCCAACTGAAATTTTTGTAAAAAACAGTATTTTATGTGTAATTTGGATACATACAAGAAATATGGTTGTATAGACCGTACATGCTATGTTTTTTGTATGTATCCAAATTACACCTAAAACACTGTTTTTTATAAAAATTTCAGTTTGAATAAATACTATACATTTTTTGAGAGGTACTACAAAAAAAAACACAAAAAAATACAAAAAAAATAATGTTGCTACAATGTCGCTAAAACAATGTCGCCGTAGAAGGACTCTAACCACAAATGGCCTGGTTGGCTTCTATGCTAATAATCATTTTGAATTTTCTGCAGGCCGCTCGCAGCAATGTGATTCTTGCCGTTCCAGCGTTTCTCTATGCTATAAATAACTATCTAAAGTTCACCATGCAGGTACAATTTGTTTAGAATCTCTTCTTCTATGTACATATATTGGAACACTTGTGACTGTATTGACAATACTATTCAGGATAAAGGAATAATGCCATTACTGTGGTTAAGTTCCAGTAGCAAATGCCAGGTTGCCTAGGTTAGAGTTATCAGATACTCTTGTTGACCTAACAAACCGCGTATTGGTACTTGTGTTCTCAAACATGATACTCTTACGTACCAATAATCTAAATTTAGCGTATAAAAAAATTTCTTTGTTGTTCTACCTATAATTAGCAAATATCAGTATTCAAACTTAGTATTGGATATTCAAATATAACATTTGTACTAAATTATTTATAAAACAATCAACTTCTTGATTCAACTGAAATTCTATAAAACTTTAGGTTAATTACCTTTAGGTTCTAAGAGAATTTCTAATTATAAGCACTCGTAGTCATATAAAAAACCCTAGCTAATCTAAAGGTGAGTTTTTATTGTTGGATTTGATATTGGACTTCTAAATGTCAACCGCACAGTCATGTAACTCATAACTACCTGTGCAGCTCTACTTTAATCCTGCGACTGTGAAGATGCTGAGCAATCTAAAAGTAAGTTTAATTGTACGGGTTTGGCTTTTAAATTTCTTAGCCTGTTCATATGTACTGATCTTTTGGTGCTGGTCTTTTTGTTTGCATCTCTGTTTGACATGCATTCTCAAGAGTATCAAAATTAACTATGCTTCATAGTGCTAAATAATAATCGTAAGAAGAATTAAATGACAACCTGATGTTCCTTTTATGCTGCCTAATCATTTTGTGTCCTTTTGGGGTTTTGGTAGTGTGTTGAGTTTTTCCTTATGAGGATCAGCTTCTGAAATGGTTTTTGGGGGTTTAGGAGTATAGAGGTGAAATTTCTGTGGCAGAGCACATGTTTTGCTATTTTGTGGGGGGTGTGGTCAAAGATGAATGTGAGAATTTTTCTTTCTTTTTTTGGTGGTGGATTAGCAAGCATTAGGCCTCTGCAATGGGTGGTTTCATGGAGTTCCTTTGTCAGGTTTTCTAGGAGATTGTAGATTGCTAAATGTTGATTTTTTTTTTATTTTTTGTACTTTTATTCTTTCATTTTTGTTTTCTTTCCAGAAGACATCTTGTTCTCCTTTAGGATTGTATTATCCCTCTTTTGTATCTGGTACGTTTTCTTTTATCCAAAAAGTCATTTCCTCATCACCTTTGCGACCTTGACTTACCCCAATATCCGTGCTCTTACAGTAACAAAATCCAGTGAAATCCATACATTGAAAAACCTTGTTATTGGATTCCTAAATCAACCAGATTTATTAACGTTGTGAGATTTGAGATTAGATAAAAGAAAGTTGAAAAAAGTAGTATACTACTATACTGTAGCTTAGATAAAAACAAATTGGGATGGCCATTCAACAAATCTTTTTTCCCCTTGTTTTGATATGCATCTTATGAGACATAACTTTAGGAGAAAGTGAATTAAGCAGCCAATACCATTAATTAAACCATATGGAGGATTTGAAGTGACTGAGTATTATATGGTACTTCTATTGGAAGGGAAAGAATGGAATTGTGGAAGACTGAGTTAACATGGATAAGATAAAATAAGTACACATGATAACTGTGGTTTAGTAGAAAATGTAGCTGGACACAAAGTTGATAGCATATTAAGAGTAATGTTACTAATGTAGTTCAAAGCAACCATTTCTAAAAAAATAGATGAACTTCAGAAGAGCTGTATGAGTGAGGGTTTGAGTGTTGAATTAGTGCACAAAGTTCAAGTGCTTTCTTTAGGTTTAATTTTTTTATCCTTCTAGAGTAGCGTTCTTGGGTGTTAGAGAGAAGTAGCTTGCCTGTTATGGGTTTGTATAAAAAGTTTACGAGTGTCTTTTTCTTTAAGATTTGGGTTATTAAAAGGAGAAGTACTATGTCTTCTGTAGCAGAGTTTACGAATTTTGGGAGAAGATATAACAGATTGAGCTGCTGCTACTTTGCAGCTAGAGTTTTTGTACGTTCTAGATGGGGTTTGAGAATTAATCCAGAGGAACCTTACTATCTTGTATATTGTTGCATTATGTGCGAAAGGTTAGTGTTAGAGAGGATTCTAGAATCATGATAATTGGAGTGATTACTGGAACTATTAGAGAGGATTCTAGCTAGAATCCTCTCTAACAGTCAGCACTGGACTGCTGATTGCCTCAGTTCCTCCCTGTTGTCCAGATCTGACGAATCACAGGAATAACAGTATAACACATGCCATTTGAATCTAAGAAGATATTTGATCTTTACGGCTTAATGTTTGTTGTAGCAGCTGTTCAAAGATTTCCAGCACTATTTTACTGTATTACATTTAAAATTTCTCTATTTACCTGAATCATAAATGCATGTTGTTCTTATTATGCACACTACTAAATTGTGGTAGATATCTTTTTTCGATATTCATGTTTTTTCATTACTTGAACTCTTGTTTTATTATGTTCTTAATTTTAACTGTGACTTTGAAAAATGCAGGTCTTGGTAATTGCCATCTTGTTAAAGATGATAATGAAACGGCGGTTTTCTGTAATTCAGGTCAATTCCAAATTCCAAATGGTCTTATTTGATCTATTTGGCTGTGAAGTGTATTTAAGATACTTGTATGTTTCAAATTCTTTTAGAGATCCAGTATGAACACTTCCCAAATAATGTCATACATATTTGAAGGTCAGAAGTCTTAAAAATAATTAGTTTACCTCATACGTTCTGATTCATAGTATGTCACAGTGTGAGGCTCTTGCTCTTTTGCTCATTGGCATTAGCATTAACCAAATGCGTTCCCTGCCTGCGGGTACTTCTGCTTTGGGTCTTCCTGTTGCAACTGGTGCATATATCTATACTTGTATCTTTGTAAGTGACCTTCCTTTAATCTCAAGTAGTGTTGATGTGTTCATATGTATCATGCACAAACCGTTTGATACCTTGTTCTCAATTTAGTCTCTATTACATTGTCTTCATTAGGCTCACTTAGGAGTTCAATTTACAGGTGACTGTTCCATCTCTGGCCTCAGTCTTCAATGAATATGCGCTGAAGAGTCAATATGACACAAGCATTTACCTTCAGGTGATTTCAGTCTTAAGTATGACTACGTTTTGTTCTTTGTGATGGATACATTTGAAGATCTAATGGGCGCATACTTGCTTATTTCCCACTAATATGATTAAATATGAAAATGAAATTTTATTCAGTAACACAGCCAAATTATTTTCCTTTATATAATCATCACAATGTACAACGTTACCATTAGTGTCATAATTCTTATCTTACCATAAGTTTTCTCATCAAAAAAAGTAATAGCAATAATGACAAAAGGCATTTAATTAGGAGTATTGGATTACCTTTATATAATCATCACAATGTACAACGTTACCAGAAGTGTCATAATTCGTATCTTACCATAAGTTTTCTCATCAAAAAAAGTAATAGCAATAATGACAAAAGGCATTTAAGTAGGAGTATTGTACGTCCTTGCACCAATAAGGAAAGGCCGGTAAACACTGGTGGTAAAGCTAGCCTTGTATGTGTTAATACCAACTCATATTTCAGCCTGTGCATGATCAGTTATGTACTGTCTTGTTGATGGTACAAAAGGATATTCATACCCGTGTATAAACTGAAAAAACGTTGTAAAGAAGATGGATTACGTTTCCTATCATGCTTATGCGTCGTAAGATCTCATTCATTTGAATGAAAGAAAATATCCTTTGCAGCTTTATTCTTGGAATGTATGGCACTATCATTGATTTTTCCTCTTCTCGTTTCTGTTTCCCTATGGTGTTGCTTGATGGAGATTCAACTCTCAGAGGTCAAGTTGATGACCAGGAATCTTCAAATTTATGAAGTATGACTGCACATTTTTTAGTCCTGATACATGACACTCTTATCCATTCGTGATCAACCTGTTCTAGAGTTACTGTGAACCATCCATTGAGCATAGTCCTCGAAGTTCTTCTATCACTTTTCTCTTCAGTGTTATATATCAAGCAATGTTATATACGTCGTATCTGATGCACTGTATTTTTTTCCTTGCAGAATTTATTTTTATATGGATATGGAGCCATATTCAACTTTCTAGGCATTCTTGGAACCGTTATTTATAAAGGTACTGACCTAAAGCTCTATTTGTCAAGTTCTGCCAATGCAATGATTTTGGACCAATATGCTTGTGATTTAGATTAATATCAAATGTTTGATGGAGAGTACTTGGATGTACTTTAATATTTCTTGTGAAACAGAGGACCATTTCCCTTTTAAAATATATTTAAAAATAAATCGCCTTTTGAATCAGCTCATTCAAGGATAAAGTGATTATTCGCAAGGCTTCTTTAATATATTTTGTGTGTATATATTCAAGTTTGGATTTCCCGTTATATATGTAATATGCTATTATAGTCTGATTAAAATTTGCATATTAATATCGGGCTTTTAACAAAGACTAGGTAATTATTGGAAAATACTAGGTAATTATTATCCAATGTTCTAAAAGGCGGCCGGCCAAGGGCCTAGGCGAGTCCTAAGCGAGATTTTTTATTTTAAGCCAATTATAATATTTTATCTTACAATAATATAAACAAAACAATCTATAATAAAGATAATAAAGGATCTTTGCTTAAAGTTCAAACACATATCCATATTGTCAATGTCAAAGTTCAAACACAAATATGCAATTGTTCAAAGTTCAAACATAACGTATTACTTTTATTCATAAACAAGATTGTTATTAAATAATAAAATTTAACATTTCAAGAATTCAATTCAATATTAAAACTTAAGAAACTAAACATAAATTTACGAATTATATTGAATTAAACTAAATATTACAAATGTATCATCATTTATATAATTTGAAGTTGGTACAACTTCAAAAAATTACAACTATAATAAAATTATCCATTTTGACTTGATATTATTCACTTCTTGTTGTGATTTGATGTGCTACAATCTGCATTATGAATATGGTAAATCATTAAAAAAATATCAAGATCTGGTTTGGGTAGTGATTAAAAAAAAGACTCCGCCTAGGCCCCGCCTATTTTCTTGGAGGGATTTTGTTGCCGCCTTAGGCCTAGGCGAGGCGCTAGTGGGGCCTAGCGCCTAGGCGAGGATTTTTAAAAACGGTTATTATCAGATACGGTGGTACAATATCAAATTGGATACTAATTGTTAGATCCAAGAATCTATTCAACGCCCTAAGTTGTGTTCTATACCTTTATTTGATGCGCTATCTTATGTGATGGGTAGAGTTTAGATTGTTTTCCATTAGATATTGGAAACACTTTTAGCAATGATTTAATATTCTTAGTTTGAAAGCTCTAATTTAAACTTTGAATATTACTCCTGATATTGATGTTTTAAATATTTCAGGTCCCGATAGCTTTAATATTTTGGAAGGACATTCAAAAGCTACTATGCTTCTTATATTAAACAATGCAGCACAAGGAATTCTGTCCTCTTTTTTCTTCAAATATGCTGGTGAAGTTAATTTGCTTAGTAATTTGAGATTTTCTCTCTCGCAGCAAGTATCATGCATCATTCTGCAGATTAGAAACTTTAAAAAAACAGAAATTTTCTGTTATTTGATAGGCATATTTATTTTTTGAGTCGGTGCATCAGCGTGCATGATATTGTATTTTTGTTTAAATGTTATTTATCTGGGGCTTCATTTGATGCAAGCAGATACAATATTGAAGAAGTATTCGTCGACAGTTGCCACAATATTTACAGGCATTGCATCAGCTGCGTTGTTTGGTCATACTTTGACTATTAACTTTATTTTAGGAATTTCGGTTGTTTTTATCTCAATGCATCAGGTACTACAACAAAGAGATTTATTATAAAATTTTTCATTTTAATGTTATTATTTTTTGTATGTGATAAGAAAAATTACTATCATTTTGTTCCAAAACTTACCATTTACTTCATTTTTTACTCAGTTCTTTTCACCACTTTCTAAAGTCAAGGATGAACAAGAGAATGGTGTATTGGAGCAAATAGAACTTCAGAATAATCATAGGTATTTACCTGTTCTTTTGTCTTTTATTTTAGGCATTCCTCCATTTTGTTGTATTGCTATTGTAACTGAGTGATATACTCCTATGAGGATTTAGAGAATTCTTGTTTGTCTGAATGGAGTAGAGGGAGAGATAACTTTATGTTTTGTATCCTATTTGGTTCAATCACAGAAAGGATTGATCCACTATTTACTGTGTCCAAATTTAAATTGTGTTAAAGATGACCTAGTTTGATGGTATGAATGTGCAATATGATTACTTTTGGCTCATTTCGTTTTTTTGATCCTTGCTTTGAAACTTACCTTTTGCACTGAATAAAAGCTTTCCAAATTCCTTGTTTCCAGAAGCAACTTCTTTTTGTTCCTGTTTGCTAAGATTAAAGGTTATTCACATAATTTGATTTCAAGTACAAATTTATTTTGCCTTTTCAGTTCAAGGGATTCATCCTTCATAAATATGGCAGCAGGAGCAAATGAGGAGGTGCAAATTTAATTGGTTTTTCTTGTAGATCAAATATTCATGCTCTCTCTTTTATATTCTACTGAAACACATTGTTTCTTTTGCCTTTCATTCGCTTTATTTCTCAGGCTAGTCATCATGTAGGACCTGATGAACGACAACCGCTTCTTCCTAGATGAAGTTAGGTAAAGAGCATGTTGCTGAAACTTGAAAAGTATTGTTTGAATTAGTTTTCTCAGTGCATTTGTAATTACATCCATCCAAAAACATTAATAAGATCAAGGTCTGTTACTTTTACTTCTCTCATTAACAATTAAAATTTTGTTTCATTATGTAACAAGATTAAGGTTATGATATCAGCAAGACTAGATAACATAACAGGACTGGTCAGATTACAGTACTTCAAGTAAGGCACTATTGATTTGAAGAACTTATAAAAGATATGCTTTTGTTTTGCGCCCCTTACCCCCTGTTACTATTAGTAATGACTGGTTACTATATGTCAAAGTTTTAGCTTTTGAGATGGGTCTCACCAAATTTAGGGTTTGATGTCAGCTGTATTTTATTTGAAGAATAGATGGTATTCTCTAATATCATGAGATAGATATCTAATCTCTATCCCAGAAAAAATAGTAAAAAAATATCAGGTTTTGAGGCACATTTATGCCAATGTGGTTTAGTTAAGCCAACATTTGTTTATGACATCAAACTTGTGCACACATAAAAAGAAGTGTCCGGCACAGACACATTGACCTTGTAGAAATATTTGTGCCTCCTAGACCCAAGGTTAGGAGATAAGAGAAGAAAAATATGAAGAGTTAATCAAACTGAATGATTCTGTAGATACTGATCAGTTAGGTTCACTCACTAACAAAACGAGTTGTTATTGAATAGTGATGTGTTAAAAGTACTGCAAGTGCACAGTGTCGAATTGAAGAACTGACAAGTACATGTCGAACCCATAGAGACTAGATTAATTTTAATGTTTACTTAATATCTATTTTAGGCGAATTAGAAATAAAGATTGAGAATTAATTAAGTAGAATATGAAAACTAATAATGAGGAAGCAATCTAGGAATCCGAATCCATTAAATAATAAACATAACATATAATTCAATCTATTCTATTTTTATAACTCAAATATGATTGTGATCACCCTTCCCTTTAATTTACTAATTTACAATTAACGTGGGCAAGCATAGATTATGAAAATTTAAGGATTAACTATAACCCATCAAAACTTCTTTGAGCAAGCATGGATTATGAAAAACTCATATCTTAACAATAATCTATCAAAACTTCTTAATTAATTTAAAATCACATAAGAACTATAACATAAAGGTATTTCAATAACGAAACATGAAGACAAAATCAATTAAACATAAAAGTATAATTAATAGAAGAGATGCAAAATATTATCATGAATAATTATTTAATTTCATCTTCAGCCTATATGAAAGAAATTAGCTAGACATGGAAAATAATTAAATTAACTAAAATAAAGAAAAGAAGAAGATTAAAAATAAATAAGAAAACTCCCTTTAATTAACAATCATCCAACGAACATACAATGAAGAAGTAATTTAATCTAATCCTACTCCTAACCTAAACTAATACAGAAATACCTAATACTTCATCCTCTCTAAAACAACAGACTTATTTATGGGAAAATAACTTTGAACCCTAATTTAGGTTCATTGAACTTGGACACTTTTGTTCCCTTTCCATGTAGGTTTCAACTTCCTAGTGACAATCAACTTCTCAAAGAGATCTTCTAGATAAACTTTTCTTTCTCTTATTCAATTTGACTTTCACACCAAGATTGTTCCACCTCTTTCCTTCTCCTTGCAAGATTCTTCTTGGATATTCCTTGCATGAATAAGAGCATTAAATATCGCTTGATCACCAAGATTTTGACTTTATTGCAACAAATATTAAATCCTACAAAATAAAATAAATATAATATATTAATTAATAAACTAATATAATTAAAATGACAAAATTAAGGATAATGTATGAATTATGTATCTATCAAATAGTATTAAAAAATTGAACAAATTTTTTTTTTAGAAAAGGTTTACAATTAAGGGGGACAATAAGTCCACCATGCGATCAACAGTAAGGGTGTAAATGAACAGAGTCGAGCCGAGTATTGAGTTGCTCAGATTTAGTTCACAAAATATATCGAGTATAAAATAAGTTTTGATTGGAGTTCATTTAGTTACCAAGTCGAGCCCGATCCCGAATCGAGCCCGAGCATTTTGAACTTTTCGAACGAATATGATCCGAGTATCAATAGAAAATTGCAATTTGTAGAAGGTTCGAGTAATTTATCGAACTCTAAAATTTGCTCATATTTGACTCATTTATATTTCGAGTCGAGCATCGAATCAAACTTTTAGTCGAGCGAGTACGAATCGAGCCCGAATTGTTTGCTCATTTTACAACCTTAATCAACAGTGGAAAGAATAAAGGACATCCCCTGATCCCGATGAAAATATTGTATATCTTCAATGAACTAAGCACAAGCCACATATTCAGGCTTGTTTGAATTGAATTAGCACAAACTGATCTACTAATCAAAACTATATCGTTTTGGGTAGTCGTCAAAACCAATTAGCTGTGACAACCACAACGTGATCAACGAACTTGGCTATGTTTGTTTGCAATTATGTTGCATCGAATTGGACTAGTTATACTAGTTAAGTACCTATAATGCACTTTTTTATCCCCGAGTTAGTCTTATGATGACAATCTCATAGATTATTTTTCTATTCTTAAGGCCATTTGATACCTCAAAAGGGTTACTATTTAATCCATCCTCCCTATTTGAGATTATAGTCCCTCATAAATGACCTTATTAGAAACAAAAAATAAATCATGATGTTGTCAACTTGGCAAGGATAAAAACAGTTCTTAAGGCCATTTGTTGATGTTTGTCATTAATTATGTTATCTTAGCTTTCTTAAATCACCTTTGTATCTATTATTCAACCTGTTTTGTATCAATATTTCAGGTTTCTTCTTTGAAGTAGTGCTTTCAGCCGTACTTGCTGGATAGCCTGTTCAGAGAATCACTAGGTGAAATAAAATACAAAGGAATCTTTACTTGTGGAATCCCATTTATGCTCTGCGGGATTTCCTATTATTGTTACGTTAAGCCTTCTGTTAATGATGTTGAAGTGGAGACCAGTGGATGACGCAAATTTCTGCTGGTGAAAGAGTTTCAGATAGACGGTCGCAACATGAATTTGTTTCGAGTTTGATAGAACATAACATGCTCTAGTTATCAAATTCCGAGTTAATAGATTCATTTGTATTCTTTATCCTAGCCCAATTATAGATGAGCTTTTAACCTTTTTGTCAGGGTGGGGGATATTTCGGGGATACTCCGAAATATATATGTTTTATATATAAACTTCAATGAATCCAAATTTTGTTACAAAAGGTTGCATTTTGTTGAATTTGAAATGAGATATCTGTTGATTATTTGGTGAGTGCTATGCTCGAAGTTTATAGTAGAATCAAAATGCTTTTTGAACTCTGCAATAATGGTATATAAATAGACTTGTTTATGCTATAATTTTCTTGGATTGTTATTATTGTTTATTGGTCCTTTTTTTTATAAAAAAAGTATCAGCATGCAATCTGAATTTATTCTCTGTTTGACAAATAAATGATGGCAGAAATTCTACAAGTCTGAATGACACATTTGTATTTATGACTTAATTTAGGAAGTTGCAAGCAACTGCTTATTTAGTAGAAATATTTGTGTACTGCATTATGGAGAGTAGGTTTTGAACTGTCCAACTGTAGTTACATGTCGGATTGTGGAATTTTAGGGAAAGTGACTCGAGAGTAGTTAGTATGACGGGAGACGTATACAAAGATTATAAGTGCACATGAAAATTGAACATAATATATTTGAATTTTATGTATTTATATTTTGACTCCTAATTGTGTAAAAATACAAATAGATAAAATTTAAATTCACTCGGGTCTAATTTTAGGTAACTTGTTGTAACTGCCAAATAACCTAGTCTTGGATTTTGGGAAATTTTCGGTTTTATAAAAAAAAAATTTGGCTAAATGGTTTTTTTTATATATATATAAAATTTTGCATTTTACTAAAAAGAGTAGTTAGTTGGACCTGCCTAGATTGGTATAATTCTTTTTTTTATTTTTTTATTTTAATATTAAATATTAAAAATATAAATTAATAAAACTTTGTAAAAATGATACAAGCTTTTTGATATTTATTTTATTTTAACATTCTACTGCACACTAATATAAATTGGATGCTTAGAATAAAAATAAATATATTCCTCTTAAATTAAAGGAAAATGTAATTTAGATATAACTGAATATAAAACAAATTGATTACATAAATGTATGTCTACTATGCACAGTTTGTCTTCATAAAAAATATAATTTGAATATAATTTACTGCGACAAAATAAAACAAACTAACCGTAGATTACAATTTTATATTTTGAATATAATGTTAGTTTCTATTTTCTTTTCTTTTAGTACTAGGATCAGTTGGACATATATTTTTTAAAGTTTAAATACACATATATTTTCCTTTATGATCATTAAACATTTACATAGATATATCTCAAGTATTATTTCCAATTAGTTTTCTAATAGTTTCATAGAATTATTCTTTAAATTGCTACAACAAAATACCTGAAAAATAACCAAAATCATAAATCATCCCCCAAAAATTTTAGCATATCCAAATTAATGAAGAACTTGAGTATTTACAAGAAACTAACTTTTGTTAATATTTAATTTTAAAAGTTAGTTTATTTATGTATTAATTAATGTTAATATTTGACATTAAAAGTAGCAAAGAATATTAATAAAATTTTAATGTTAAATATTAGTAATTTCGTATTTAAAATAAACTAACTTGGTATTAATATTTAATCAACTAAGTAACTAAAGTATTATTAATATTAAATATATTTACTAGTTTTGTTCATTGAAGATGTATATTAATTAAATGTATTTATAAGAAATCAACAATGAATAATTAAATTTTATTAATGTAATTAAAACTAATATATTATAAATTATATTAATGAATAAGTAAAAATTTATACTTCATTGATGAATAATTATAACTTTAAAATTCAAAATTACAAATAACTGAATAAATAATTAAGTTAGGTCTTAGGTTGGACCAAGCTTAGACTAGACTTAAATCGGCCAGACCAAATGAAGCTTTTTTGCAGACCAATCCAAATTTCTGTCTTAAAAAAGTTGTCTTTTTAAATCTTCTAGGCCGGGTTTGACTGTTCCAAGTCTTGACCAAGTCGGGTTTTGACCAGATCACCAAACCAAACTAAGGTCAGGTCGCGGACCTTTTGTGCATCACTAGTTGTGACCATGAGATGAAGAGTAGAATGAGAATATGGTTGGTAGTTTGGTTTTTTGGGTGATTTTCAAGAGTAACTCTCATGGGTATTTCTTCTGCCAAAATGATGGTTGAACTCTGGAGAAGTAGGTGAATCTTCATTTGTGAAGAAAAATGATTTATGTGTAATTTTATTTTGATTATAGATTTGCGACTTAAGTGGATCTATAAGTAATAAGATTGGTCATATATATTATATAGGAACACTCTTGGTGAAACCTGATGATGACAAGTTTTCCCTTCGGTGAGGCTGAGTTAAGAGACTAGTTTCAAGCTCATATTGTAGTTTGGTTGACATAAGAAATGATTTAAGGCTCTCTCAGTCTCTCAAGTAAAAGGAAATATTATGTTATTCATTTATTGATTATTATTTTTTGCTCTCTTTTTGAGTTCTTTATTTTATTTATGGATTCAAGTGTTTTATTTCGTTCATATTGATACAAGGCACTAACATATATTGTAAGACCCCAAAAATTTTTAAATAAAAAAGAATTTCCTTTATTTTATTTTATTTTGAAATAGTAAGGGTTGATTTGATTAATGTGGTTAGTTATGGGTAAAATGCGCAAATATTTTAAATAAGCAGGTGGTTATAAAATATTCATTGTTATCGGGGAATATTCGTTTGGTCGTGGAATATTCTTGCTGTCGGGGAGTACGACGGCGCAGTTTTTTGTGGGCCCCATAACGGAAAGCGATTGGATGAAAAAAACGACAAGTATAAGTTGTTTATAAAAAACGGCGTAGTTGTTACCGTTAATACTGTTGGAATACCCAGTGGTTAAAACACAGTAATACACGTTGTTGCACAGTAGCACACGGTATTGTTACAGTAATTACTGTTCAGTATTTTATTTTATTGATTCAATAATTGCTGCATTGATATTTTATATTACTGTTGTTTCAATAATTGTCAGTACACAGTATTTTTCATTATCGAAGCAATAATTCATATTATCAGAATAATATTATTTGATAACATTATTGGCAATGTCTAGAAAGTTCTGTCTAAGGAGAGGTTTGGTCACCTAATTGCGCGCCAGTAAGGAGAAATTCTTATTGGAAAGCCCCCTCTTTCCTGGGAACGGTCTGGTTGCCAATATTGTGATTCTGTAATATTATTTGTGAATAATTAATTATTGATTCATATGATGAGGGAAATATTGATTTTATGTGGATATAGATGGAGAAATTTTTAATGTGACAATTGTTGAAAATTAATATTTTATCTTTTTCTGATAAAATAATTTATTTAAATATATTATTATATTTTAATAATATAATAATGATGATATTTTTACAATGAATGTGGGGTATATGAGTATATTTGGAGGAGGAGTATTTTTGTTACCAAAAATATTTAAAACATGTTTTTCATGTTGGTGGTCCCCATTTATTGACTGAAATTTGATTATAGCCTGTAAAATCGCCTGTTTGTGGATTTCGGTCAATTTCTGTTTGGAATGTGGAAAAATTTTCTTCTGCAAAATCGTAGAGAATTGAATTTCCTATAAAAAAACACGCGTGATTTGAATTTTCTGGCAAAATGGCTATTTATTATGAATTATTGAAGTTTCGAAGCTCCGAAATAATTATTTTTTGGAAGTTTAAAATATTTTAAATATAAAAAACGTTTTTTGTGTTGTTGGTGGGTTGTTAAACATGCTGAATTGGCTGATTCAAAGGTTGACGTGAAAATTTAATATATATATTATTATTTTATTAAATTTTCTGCTTTGGTGTTCTAAGCAATTTCCTATAAATAGGTGCTTAGGTTAGAATTGAAAATCACACCAGAAACTGAAGTTTTCTCTCTCTATATTATCGAGCGTATTCTTGTGAGTATTTTGAGTATACTTTGAGTATTGCTATACGGTGCAAGTTCAAGTCATAGCCTATATCCGGTGTTTCAACTAGAAGTACTGTCTTTCGAGGTAAGGGATGTTATTTTCTTCTCAAATGATATTATTTCTTCAATATCATTATGTTGAAATATTGGTTGGAATTTTTTATCAAATTTGGAACTTTTTCATTTCAGGGTTACTATTCATGAGTTACTATTCACGAGTTACTATTCACGAGTTACTATTCACGAGTACTATTCACGAAACGTGATGATGTTTTTTGTGAAATTTCTATCTTTTGGTGTCGGAGTTACTATTCACGAATACGGTATTATTCACCGGAAAAATGAAATTTCTTCTTTTTGTCCAAAATATCTATTCTGGATACTAGCTTTGATTGTATCCATGTTTTGATCATTCTTGAATTTTACTTCAGTATGATTATTTATGAAGTACTTTTGAACTCGGATTGTTTAGAGTACGAATCCTTAATACTTGTTATTTTATTTCGCTGGATTCGTTTCCTTTAAAATATTTTTCATCATCCTCAGTCCTAAATGATGGTGTTACTGAATATCTTTGGCCTGTAGTGCAAAGATAGTTGATTTTATTATGAATATCTTTGGCTCGTAATGCAAAGATGTACAGGTGTTGAGATGAACATGAACAATTGATGAATATCTTTGGCCCGTAGTGCAAAGATGAACATGTGTTGAGATGAACATGACCGACTGATGAATATCTTTGGCCTGTAGTGCAAAGATGAATATTTGATTTGATTTGAGATATATATTGATTGATGTTACATGGATAAAATATTGATGATGAACTTTTAATTTCAAAGATGTTAGTAGATTTCATTCTCTACTTAACTCCTCTAACGAATTATTGTTTCCGCTGCAGTTGTTGATCTAAAACTTGTTGTCTATTGTATTCTATCAGATTTTTTTCCCTGTTGAAGACTAAGGATAATTTGTTGTACATTATCTTAGTCATAATATTCTTTACTGGGCTAGTTGAGCTCACCCTTTTTCTTGTTGTTCTATTTTTTCTTCTCAGGAGACGAGAATGTAGCGAGTACGAGTCGGGGGATGTAATGATGGTTCTAGAGAGAATTGTTTAGTAGTCCTTACCATTTTTGTAAAATAATGTATCAATAATTATGATGAGGATTTATTTATATGTGGATATTGTCTAGACGACAATAGTTTATATGTTGTAATAATAAAGTTGTAGTTATTTCTGTACCATGTATTTGGCGACTCAGAATGGGTTGGATGGAATGGAACTATTTTGGGGGTGTCACAGTTGGTATCAGAGCTTAGGGATATGATCTCTGGCGGAGATCGGGGAATAGAACTAGGAGGGGAGAGACGAGTAAATCCTTCGCTAGTGTGTCCCACCTAAGCTTATTTGTTAGTTGGTCACTATATAGGGATATTATGTGACATATTTATTTTCTTAATTAACCCTTGTTTTATGACAGTATTTGAGAATGTCGACTAAGAATGTTAATAGTGGAGTAAATGAGACCGTAGAGACGCATGTACTCACCAATGAGGAGAACGTGCAACAGGCTGGCAATGTACCTCCTGTGAACAACACCACTGAGCAGATGATGAACGACGGGATGTTTAGGAGCTTTTTACAGTTTATGCAAAACCAGACGAGGGAGACTCGTGTTCAAAATACAGGAGGAAATGATAGCAATTCACGGGTGGTCACAGCCTAGCAGTTCAAAGAGTTGGGACCACCAGAATTTAAGGGAAAGCCCGATCCGATCATGGCGGAAACATGGGTCAAGCAAATTACCAAGATATTCGATGTCTTGGGATGCACGGAGGAACAGAAGGTTCCATTCGCCACCTTTATGTTCCGTGGCGAGGCAGACTACTGGTGGGAGTCTGTGAAGCATACACATCCAGCCGCACTCAGCATGTCATGGGAGACGTTTCAGAAACTTTTCAACGAAAAATACTTTCCTGAAAGTATTCGCCATATGAAGGAAGTGGAGTGTATTAGACTGGAGCAGAATAACATGACGGTATTCCAGTACGAGGCGAAGTTCGCGGAGTTATCCAGGTTTGCACCTCATTTGGTGGAGAATGAGGAACGTATGACGCGGATGTTTCTGAGAGGTTTGAAACCCAGAATACATCAGTATCTCATTTCTCATAAATTTTCTATCTATTCAGATGTTGTCAACAGGGCTCAGTTGTTAGAGCGAGATAACGAGTACGTTCAACCGAGAGACCATAACCAGGATCATACTGGTGACAGCAGTCATCAGAATAACGATAACCAGCGGAGAAAGAAGAATATGGACAAAGGCGGTAACCACTCTGGTGGTAATCGTGGCCATGAAAATAGAAGAAGCGAGTCGAGAGGAGATTTTAAAAAGAGGAGATTTAACAACGACCATGTGAAGACGACAGTGCCAGCAGCAACTGGTTCCAAGGGAGGAGAAAGACCACCGGTCGTATGTTACAAATGCGGGAAAGAGGGACATATCAGCCCAAACTGCCCACAACAGTTCAAGGTATGCTATAATTGTGGAAAGGAAGGACATATCGCTCGAGAGTGTACGGTAGCGAAACCAATTCCAGCGGGGATGGTGATTCAAAAGGCTGTCCCAGAAAAGTCAAAGTCAACGGTTCCTGGAAGAGCGTTTGTCGTGACCGGTCAAAATGCGAGAAACCCGAACGAAGTTTGCACGGGTTAGTTAATTATAATTCTTGCGAAGTTTATACTTTACTAGGTACCGGTTCTACCCATTCTTTTATCTCTCTTGCTTGCGCTCAACGTTTGAACTTGACTACGGAGAAATTAGACTTTAACCTATTTATGGAGACTTCGTTAGGAGAAACTTTCATTACATCCGTTGTTTAAAAATCTTGCTTAATTCAAGTTGGCACTATCACATTACCTGTTAACCTTATTTCTATAGAGATATTTGCTTTTGATGTGATTTTAAGGTTAACTACTCATCATGCCAAAATTAATTGCTTTTGTAAGGTTTTTAGTTTTCATATTCCTAAGCAACCTGATATTCGAACTCAAGCAATCAAACCATTGAAGTCAAACATTTTTATATCAAGCCATGAAGTCATTCGTTTATTGAAAAATGGATGTCATATTTTCTTAGCCCATGTCATGGACTTGAACAAATGTACATCAGATTTGAATGATATTTCTGTTGTTAGTGAATTTTCTGACGTATTTTCTGAAGAATTTCTTGGCCTACTCCCAGAGCGTGATATTGTATTTTCTTGACCCATTTCTAAAAATCTCATGACTCCTATTGAACTTCAGGAGTTAAAAATTTAACTATAGAATTTGGTACCCGAGCCTTTATCTTGTGACTTCCTTTGTGGAATGCACCGAAGCCAGACTCTTCGTAGGGGACACAATATTCGTGCGATAGTAAACTGATAGGTGTCATTGTAACGTGCTATCCAAGGTTGGGATATGAGTCGCAGTTGAGAACAACCTAAGTCGGTAATCGAAATACGTAGCTTTCTAGGCTTAATTGATTATTATTGGAGATTCGTTGAAGGATATTTTCGAATCGCTATTCCATTAACGCAGCTGACTCGTAGAGATACAAAATTCGAATGGAGCAAGGAATGTGGGAAGAGCTTCGAAGAACTCAAGAGGAGACTCATTTCAGCACATGTTCTGACCATGCCATCCTGGAAAAATGAACGTGGTAGCTGACGTGTTGAGTAGAAGATCGTATACGAGTATGAGTACGATACTGTCAAAGACTCATTTCGTATAATTTACAAATAATAGAGATGGAAATGAAAACTCTAGGTGCCCACGTGATGATATACGAGTATAATCGACTTTAATCGATAAAGTTAAAGCTGTTCAAGCTACACACCGGAGCTGGTGAATATGAAGAAGCAGGTACAAGAAGTTCTTATTCCAAAAGCGAGAATTGGCGATGTGAGCAAAGCTCAAACCTTCGATTTATTAATCCATTTGAAATTCTCGATCGAATAGGAACTGTGGCCTATAGACTCGTTTTACCGCCAAGTATGTCGCCTGTTTATAACGTTTTTTTTATGTACCGATGTGGACGACTCGAACCATGTTATTGAGTTAGAACCGGACGAAATAGCTGAAGACTTAACGTACGAGGAGGTACCTGTTAAGATGTTGGATGGGAAGTAGCATGTCCTACGCACGAAGGTCATACCACAAGTTAAAGTTTTGTGGAGGAATTATGCTATAGAGGAAATGACATTAGAGTTGGAAACGGAAATGAAAGCGAGGTATCTTTACCTTTTTGAAATACCAGTTACTTACGTCAATTTCGAGGACGAAATTTCATAAGAGGGGAGGTTGTAAGACCCCAAAAATTTTTAAATAAAAAGGAATTTCTTTTTCTTTTTTGAAATAGTAAGGGTTGATTTGATTAATGTGGTTAGTTATGGGTAAAATGCGCAAATATTTTAAATAAGCAGGTGGTTATAAAATATTCATTATTGTCGGGGAATATTCGTTTGGTCATGGAATATTCTTGTTGTCGGGGAGTACGACGACGCAGTTTTTTGTGGGCCCCATAACGGAAAGCGATTGGATGAAAAAAACGACAAGTATAAGTTGTTTATAAAAAACGGCGTAGTTGTTACCGTTAATACTGTTGGAATACCCGATGGTTAAAACACAGTAATACGCGTTGTTGCACAGTAGCACACGGTATTGCACCAATTATTGATTCTTACGTAAGAAGGCACTATTCAATAATTGTTACAGTAATTACTGTTCAGTATTTTATTTTATTGATTCAATAATTGCTGCATTGATATTTTATATTACTGTTGTTTCAATAATTGTCAGTACACAGTATTTTTCATTATCGAAGCAATAATTCATATTATCTGAATAATATTATTTGATAACATTATTGGCAATGTCTAGAAAATTCTGTCTAAGGAGAGGTTTGGTCACCTAATTGCGCGCCAGTAAGGAGAAATTCTTATTGGAAAGCCCCCTCTTTCCTAGGAACGGCCTGGTTGCCAACATTGTGATTCTGTAATATTATTTGTGAATAATTAATTATTGATTCATATGATGAGGAAAATATTGATTTTATGTGGATATAGATGGAGAAATTTTTTAATGTGACAATTATTGAAAATTAATATTTTATCTTTTTCTGATAAAATAATTTATTTAAATATATTATTATATTTTAATAATATAATAATGATGATATTTTACAATGAATGTGGGGCATATGAGTATATGTGGAGGAGGAGTATTTTTGTTACCAAAAATATTTAAAACATGTTTTTCATGTTGGTGGACCCCATTTATTGACTGAAATTTGATTATAGCCTGTAAAATCGCCTGTTTGTGGATTTCGGTCAATTTCTGTTTGGAATTTGGAAAAATTTTCTTCTGCAAAGTTGTAGAGAATTGAATTTCCTATAAAAACTCGCGTGATTTGAATTTTCTGGCAAAAGGGCTATTTATTATGTATTATTGAAGTTTCGAAGCTCCGAAATAATTGTTTTTTGGAAGTTTAAAATATTTTAAATATAAAAAACGTTTTTTGTGTTGTTGGTGGGTTGTTAAACATGCTGAATTGGCTGATTCAAAGGTTGACGTGAAAATTTAATATATATTATTATTTTATTAAATTTTCTGCTTTGGTGTTCTAAGCAATTTCCTATAAATAGGTTCTTAGGTTAGAATTGAAAATCACACCAGAAACTGAAGTTTTCTCTCTCTATAGTATCGAGCATATTCTTGTGAGTATTTTGAGTATACTTTGAGTATTGCTATACAGTGCAAGTTCAAGTCATAGCCTATATCCGGTGTTTCAACTAGAAGTACTGTCTTTCGAGGTAAGGGATGTTATTTTCTTCTCAAATGATATTATTTCTTCAATATCATTATGTTGAAATATTGGTTGGAATTTTTTATCAAATTTGGAACTTTTTCATTTCGGGGTTACTATTCATGAGTTACTATTCACGAGTTACTATTCATGAGTTACTATTCACGAGTTACTATTCACGAGTACTATTCACGAAACGTGATGATGTTTTTTGTGAAATTTCTTTCTTTTGGTGTCGGAGTTATTATTCACGAATACGGTATTATTCACCGAAAAAATAAAATTTTTTCTTTTTGTCCAAAATATCTATTCTGGATACTAGCTTTGATTGTATCCATGTTTTGATCATTCTTGAATTTTACTTCAGTATGATTATTTATGAAGTACTTTTGAACTCGGATTGTTGGATGGAATGGACCTATTTTGGGGGCGTCAATAGTATCTTCTTGGGTCAACTTAGCTCACCATATGCTCCCAAAAGGCCATGACTTAAAGGTACTATTGGTAGTAACTTATTTCTTTATATGCAGACAAATTTTTTCCCTATCTTTCGATGTGGGACTAGGGTGTTACAAACTCCCTCACTTAAATTTCTGACATCCCAGTCAGAACCGATCACACACACGACCCAAGAACTTTGTCTCTCTAGCCATTGTGGGATAATATCGGCTGACTTCGTGTCCTCACCTCCGGACCTCCATCTCTCTATTGTGGGATAATACCACCAGCCTTCGTGTCCCCACCTCCGGCAACCCGATCGGATGACCCGACCCGAGCTTTCGAGAGTAGGCTTTGATACCATATGAAACAACCCGGGTCAAATCCCGAGTCCAGAACAAATCTCTGGTCAAATCTCAAGTCTGAATTGAATCCATCAAAATAAGGCCTCAAACTACTGGCCCAATAGTATCTTCTTGGGTCAACTTAGCCCACCATAGGCTCCCAAAAGGTCATGACTTGAAGGTACTATTGGTAGTAACTTATTTCCTTATATGCAGACAAATTTTTCCCCTATCTTTCGATGTGGGACTATGGTGTTACAAATATAGTTGATGAAGATTCGAGGAGAGACTTCATATGTGACGCCCCCAAAATAGGTATACAACACCCATTCTGAGTCACCAAATACATGGTACAGAAAGCAAACTAAAACTTAAATAATACAATTATCATGCAAAATATGACAACACATACTGTGAATTTAAATACAAATATTATCTTCTAGACAATATCCACACTCAAATAAGTTCTCGTTACAATTATTCAAACACTATTTTACAAAAATAGTGAGGACTGCTAAAACATCTTTCTAGAACCATCATTCCGTACCCCGACTAGTTCTTGCTATGTTCTCACCTCCTGAGAAAAATGGAACAAAAAGGAAAAGGGTGAGCTCAACTAGCCCAGTAAAGAATATTATGACTAAGATAATATACAACAAATTATCGTTAGTCTTCAACAGGGAAAAATCTGATAAAATATAATAGCCAACAAGTTTTAGATCAACAACTGCAGCGAAAACAACAATCCATTAGAAGAGTCAAGTAGAGAATGAGTTCTACTATCTTCTATGATTTAAAAGTCCATCATCAATATTTTATCCCTGTAACAACAATCAATATACATCTTTAATCCAATATTCATCTTTGCACTACAGGCCAAAGATATTCATTTGTATCACCAGTTGGTCATGTTCATCTTTGCACTACGGGCCAAAGATATTCATCTGTTAATCATTTATCTTTGCACTACAGGCCGAAGATATTTAGTAATATCATCATTTAGGACTAAGGATGATGAAAATTATTTTAAAGAAAACGAATCCAGTGAAACGGAAGGACAAATAGTAGGGATTCGTATAATAGTTTATCCAAGATCAATAATACTTCATAAATACCAATTTTGAAGCAGAATTCAAAAATAAAGATCAAAACATGGATACAATCAAAGATAGTAACCATAATAGACATCTTGGACAAAAAGAAGAAAATTTCATTTTTCGGTGAATAGTGCCGTATACGTGAGTAGTAACCCCGACACAAAAAGTTCCAAATTTGATAAAAAAAATTAGATCAATACTTCGGCATAATGATATTGAAGAAATAATATAATATATGAAGAAAATAACATCCCTTACCTCAAAATATCAGTACTTCTGATCGGAATATCGGTATAAGGCTGAAGAAAACTTGCACTGATGAATAGAATCTCACAATGTATCTAAATACTCACAAAATACACTCAATAATCTAGAGAGAGAAAAAGAGAAAACTTGTTTCTGGTGTGATTTTCAATTCTAACTTAGCCCTCTATTTATAAAAAAATATTAGCAGACTTGACCTGTAACCTGATGGCTTTACCTGCTACTATTCCCATCCATCACATTTGAAATAAATTCAGCACATTTCTTCACCAACCACAAGTGGAGCCCACTCAATTCTAGAATTTTCCACCAAAATTATTTATAAACCTAATTTCTGAATCAGTCACCTCTTAAAATTCATAAAAAATCATACGTTCATTTTTAACGGTTAAAAATTTGCGGACATATACTCAACTTATATATGTATAACATATCCAAAAATTACAACGATCCAACGATCGGATTAAAAATTATAACTCACACAATATATCTCAAAAATACTGGTTTAATTTTTAATACCTTCATTCCGACAAAAATACTGATAAAACACCTCAACATTAACTCCTTCATTTTTAACCACAATAAATATATCCAACATTTATATCCACATAAAATAAATGTTTCCTTATCATATGAATCAATAATTAATTATTCACAAATAATATTGCAGAATCACATTTATGACAACCAGGTCGTTCCCAGGAAAGAGGGGGCTTTCCAATAAGAATTTCTCCTTATTGGTGCGCAATTAGGTAACCAAAACTCTCCTTGACAGAACTTTCTAGACATTGCCAATAATGTTATTTAATAATAATATGAATTATTGATCTGATAATGGAAAATACTGTGCAGTGACAATTATTGAAATAACAATAATATAAAATATCAACGCAACAATTATTGAATCAATAAAATAAAATATTGAACAGTAACTACTGTAACAATTATTGAGTAGTGCCTTCTTACGTAAGGATCAATAATTCATCAATACTGTGCATCCACGCGTATTACTGTATTTTAACCACCGAGTATTTCAACAGTGTTAACGGTAACAACCACGTCGTTATTTATAAAAACTCAAACTTGTCGTTTTCTTCATTCGACAGTTATTCTGTTATGGGGCCCACAAATGACTGCGCCGTCGTATGAATATTCTCCGACAACAAGAATATTCCACGACCAAACGAATATTCCCCGACAACAATGATTATTTTATAACCACTTGCATATTTTGCAAAATTTGCACATTTCACCCATAACTAGAGAATTATATCAAATTAATACCTTATTATTCACAAATATAATTAGAGAAAATTCGATTTTATTTATAATAAGTTGGGGTCTTATATCATATATCAATATTTTTGGGTCTAAACAGCAAATGGACCATGTGACACCCCCAAAATAGGTAAACATCACCCATTCTGAGTTGTCAAATATATGGTACAGAAACGAATACAACTTTATTAATACAATTATCGTGTAAAATACGACAACACATATATTGTGAGTTTAAATATAAATACTGTCTAATAGAGAGTATACAAACTCAAAAGTAGTCCTCATTAAAATTATTATCACACTATTTTATAAAAATAGTGAGGACTGCTAAAACCACTTTCTAGAACCATCATTCCACACCCCGACTACTTCCCGCTACATTCTCGCTTTCTGTGAAGAACAATGGAACAAAAAGGAAAAAGGGTGAGCTCAACTAGCCCAGTAAAAAATATTATGATTAAGATAATATACAACAATTTATCATTAGTCTTCAACAGGAAAAAATATGATAGAATATAATAAACAACAAGTTTTAGATCAACAACTGCAGCGGAAACAGCAGTCCATTAGAAGAGTCAAGTAGAGAATGAATTCTACTATCTTCTAAGATTTAAAAGTCCATCATCAATATTTTATCCCTGTAACATCAATCAATATGCATTTTGAATCAAATATTCATCTTTGCACTACAGGCCAAAGATATTCATTTGTATCACCTGTTGGTCATGTTCATCTCAACACATGTACATCTTAGCACTACTGGCCAAAGATATTCATCAGGAAATCATTCATCTTTGCACTACAGGCCAAAGATATTCAGTAATATCATCATTTAGGACTGAGGATGATGAAAAATATTTTAAAGAAAACGAATCCAGTGAAATAAAAGAACAAATATTAAGGATTCGTACTTTAAACAATCCAAGTTCAAAAATACTTCACAAATAACCATAGTGGAGTAAAATTCCAAAATAAAGATCAAAACATGAATACAATCAATACTAGTATCCATAATAGATATCTTGGATAAACAACGAAAATTTAATTTTTATGTTAGTGCCGTATTCATGAATAGTGTCGTATACGTGAATAGTAATCTCGACACTAAAAGACAAGAATTTCACAAGAAAAATCTTACCAATATTCCAGCATAATGATATTGAAAAAAATAATATCATTTATAAAAAAATAACATCCCTTACCTCAAAAGGATAGTACTTTTAACTGGAATACTGAATATAGTGCTGAAGGAAATTGCACCGTATAACAACACTCAAAGTACCAAAATACTCACAAGAATACGTTCGATATTATAGAGAGAAAAAATTTAGTTTCTGGTGTGATTTTCAATTCTAACCTAAACACCCTATTTATAGAAAAATGCTTAGAACACCAAAGCAGAAAATTTAATATAATATTAATATATTTTATTAAATTTTCTACGCACACAAACTTGGTCCAAAATCAATGACACACCTCACCAAAAGTCACAAAAATATTTTTCATGTAAAAATCACTTAAAACTCCAAAAACAATAAATAATCAATCAATCCGGAACTTTAATAATTCATAATAAATAGCCCTTTTATCAGAAAAAATCGAATCTTATGTCCTTCCATAGGAAATTCAATTCTCTACAACTTTGTAAGTTTAAGTTTTTCTAAATTTCAAACAGAAATTGACCGAAATCCACATACGAACGATTTTACAGGCTATAATCAAATTTCAGTCAAGAAATAGGGTCCACAAACATGAAAAACATGTTTTAAATATTTTTAGTAACAAAAATACTCTTCCTCCTCATTTACTCATATATCACACATTCATTGTAAAAATATCATCATTATTATATTATTATAATATAATAATATATTAGTTTATCAAAAAAGATAAAATATCAATTTTCAACAATTGTCATTTTTTTAAAAATTTCTCAATTTATATCCACATAAATAAATATTTTCCTTATCATATAAATCAATAATGAATTATTCACAAATAATATTACAGAATCACAATAATGACAATCAGGCCGTTCCCAGGAAAGAGCGGGCTTTCCAATAAGGATTTCTCCTTACTGGCGCGCAATTAGGTGACCAAACATCTCCTTAGACAGAACTTTCTAAACATTGCTAATAATTTTATGTAGTAATATTATTAAAATAATATGAATCATTGATCTGATAATGGAAAATACTGTGTAGTGACAATTATTAAAACAACAATAATATAAAATATCAATGTAGCAATTATTGAATCAATAAAATAAAATATTGAACAGTAATTACTGTAATAATTATTGAGTAATGTCTTCTTACATAAGAATCAATCTTTACAGGACTGAGGGAGTACCAACCAAATGTATTCAAAATACTAAAAACCAATTAGATTCCATATTTATTTCATTCCCTTTCACGTTTCATTCCTACCTCATTTATTCTTCCAATTTCAAGCATTTCCCCCCTTTAAATGTAAGAAAAATACTTGTTATTCTCAACAAAGATGTGTAAATTCATAGAAGTAAAAGACATCAGGAAAAATAATGAATACAAACTAAACTGTAATACTCCCTCCGTTCTAAATTACAATATCATTTTTGATGTTATAAAAGTCAGTTTAAAATATTTTTAAATTTAAAATTTATACGATTCATTTAAGTTTTCAAAACAATAAATCTTATAACTATTGACATAAACTAAATGAATTTATCTCAATTTTGAATTTAAAAATAACTTTTTAAAAATTAATATTAATCTTATAAATTTAATTTAAAACGGAAGGAGTATTATTGATCAAACAAAGTTTATTCATTAAATATAAATAAAATAAAGGGTAATTTACAGTTTATATTACATTTTAAAAAGTAATTACAATAAAAGTACACTCATTAAATATTTACATTTTTAATGTATATAAATTTTTATTTTCATTAGTAGTGAAAAAAAAATATTCCTTTAATTATGGTGTGATATTTAATGTGCTAGTGATGTGGCAATTCAGTTTATTTTTTGAAAAAAAAACTGTTTACGCTTTGTCCGGTAGAGTGGGCTCGTTTTTCAATTTAAAATTTTGTTATCATATTTGTTTGTCTACTTTGCTTATCTGGAAACCCTTATTTTGTGTTTTTGGAACATCTTTTTCAAAACCCTTCATCTTCAGGCTGTCTTCTGTAGTTCTGTCCGGCAGAGACCGGTTGTTATCGTTTTGGTCATCTGGGTCGTTGTCTTCGTATTATTCGTATCCTTGTGATTATTTGTAAGTTGTGTGGTGTTTTTGTTTCCAAATTTTTAGATATATTTGGTTTTTGTTTGTGATGGTGTCTTTGAGGAAGAAAATGGAGGGAGTTGGGCATAAGAAGAGTGATGAGAAGGGTAAAAGGGTTAGGGATGATGATTATAGAAAGGATATGAAGAAATTTGTAGAAGGGAGGGATAGTATGGCAAAGTTTTCAAAACGGGAGAAGTTGTTAATGTTGAAATCAGAGGTTGAAGATAAGAATCTGGAGAGACGACATACGAATAAGAAAGCTAAATCATTGGTATGTTTCGATTCTGATTTTGAACTTTCTTCAAAAAAAGAGGGGAAAGAAGATGCAGTCGAGGCTCAAAAGCGAAAAACTGTTTCCAGGCAGAAGAAATTGAAGGTTTTTATTTAATAATATATATTTTTTTGTTGTAGTTGTTTACCTCTTTTTTTAAGGTGATGTTTTAACATTCACAGTGTTTCAGACCGTTGTTAGTTTTAGAGATTAGTATCTAGATTTCATTGTTGTTATTATGCATGTTGTTGTTTTAAAGTTTTACAGATGTTATATTTTGATTTTCCAAATTTGTTTGTAATGAATTTTTTTTTGCATTTTCAGATTTGGGAGTTTTTCTATGAGGAGCATCAACGAAACTTTTCTGCCAAAGTTATTTATTGGTGTGAAATGGATGTTCCAAATATTATTAAAAATAAATTATCTGTCATTCAAATGGATAAGTTTAAGTTGACCTGTTTTGGTAAATTTTTAGATTTTGGGCAGCACCATATGTTTTCACAAATAATACATCATGCTTTGATTAGGGAAGTTTATCAGAGGGATAGTGGGGAAATGTGGTTTATATTTGGTGAGAGAAGGGTAAGATTTGGATTGCCTGAATTTTGTTTAATTTCTGGTTTAAATTTGCAAGGAGATGAAGACATTGGTAGGTTCAAGGGGATTGAAAATTTGTTGGTGAAGAAATATTTTCAAAATGAGGTTCTAAATCGTTTTACTATAGGGAGGATTTATAGGAGTGCTTGTTTTGATGATGATGATGAGGCAGTTAGGATGTTTGTCATTTTCTTGGTTTTTAATTTCATACTAGCTACGGTTTCTGACAATTATGTTGATGAAGTTTTATTTAACTTTTTGTCTTCTGGTGATGTTGCAAGTTATCCATGGGGAAAAGTTGCTTTTGAACAAACAAAGAATTCTCTATCCTTTGCTGTAAAGGGACATGTAAAGAAGGATAAGTACGGTGGGGTGATATACAATTTTTATAGTGATAGTTATTGTAAATATTACAAGCTTAGTGGTTTACCTTATGTGTTTCAAGTTTTCTTGTTTGAAACAATTCCCACATTGAAAGTTAGGGGTTTCTGTATTGATGATAATGATTCAGAATTCAGATTATTCAGATGGAGAGAGTTAGGAAAGGCTCCGAAGAATGAGAAGTTGAATGACCTGGTTTTTGGTTCTGGTCAGGTATGTTGGTTACCATTTACATTAAATATTGTTTCCTTTTCATAAATTATTGGTTTCTGAATGTTTTTTTTACTGACTTTTTTTTTCCAGTGTTACTGATGGTATATTTGGTGCTTTTAATTTTTTTTCAGTTGACTATCCAAAACCTTGTTCCTACGGAGGTTGAGAAGTTTCGGTTGGATTTAGGAGGTTTTTTATTTTTCAGTGGAAGTAACAGTGGAGCCCAAAGGTCTGATATTAAAGTTGAATCATTAAGGAAAGTTAATGACCTTATGTTTTCTATTTCTGATCTTGAAAAAATTATTGATAAACGGGTGAAGCCATTGGAAGGTAAGTTGATTGAAGTGAAGAAAGAAATTGAGAATTTGGGTGTTGAGGTTAAAGATCAATTGCAGGTGTTTCATAATCAAATTTGTAAGGACATTAAAAAGATGTTTAGAAAGCAGTTTTATGGTAAGTCTAGTTATTTTAACCGGAGAAATGTTAATGTTAATGATGATGGTGATTGTGATGATGATGATAATGATGATTATGCATATGATGATGATGATGTTGATGATGATAGTTATGATGTTCAGATGGTTGAGAATGTTGATGCTGATGATGTTGAGATAGATAAAAATGTTGATGGTCACAATCTGAATGTAGTAGTTGATGATGTTACGAAGGTTGAGGATGATTTTGTAATTGAACGCGGTGACATTGCAAAAAAGTCACATGGAAGTAATGATGCTGAAGTTGGTGGTGTTGGTGTGAATCAGTTTGAAGAAGTCGATGCAAAGGTTTGTAAATATGTTATATTTTCATTTTTTATTTCATGTTTTTAAAGTAAATGTTGATTTGTTTTCCCTTTTCTTACAGATTCAGTATAAAAATGTCAATTTAAAATCCGATGGTAAAGAGATTGTTATTTTTAGCACTAGACGGGTCCTAATTAATGAGGAAAATGAAAAGGTATCAAATTTTTTTTTAGTTTTTTTATGTTTTATTTTTACGTCTTATATTGATGAGATTTTTTTTTGGCAGTCTGAAAAGATTGATGATATTCCAAGATTTGATATTTTAAGTCAGTGCAGTGGTCAAGAAATTGTTGTTTTCAAACCGGTCGAGGTTAGTGAATTTTTTAATTTTAGTTACATTTACATGTTGTATTATTAACTTAGTTTTGGTGTTTATGTTAATATTGATTTTGTTTCGAATTTTTGATTTGATATTGAAATTGTTTTTTGTGTCATGTCTTAAATTTCAATACAGGACAGTAAAAGTGAAAGTCCAGACACGACGCTGCTTGATGACATGGTTTTGACAACACAGGATTTACTCCATTGTGTTGAAGTTGAAAAATCGGCAACTAAACAAGTTGGTAGGCCTGTCCGCACAAATATGAAGAGTGTCGTGTTGAAGAGTCCTTACACTTCGAAGTTTGGTTCAGCTGATTCAACTTCGGCTGTTGTTGATGATAAAATATTATGCAAAGGACTGTATGCATTTTTAGACATATTTATGGGAATGCCTTTGAAATCTGAAGATGTCATGTTTGACCAATGGTTTAAAATTGGGTTAAATAACAGGAAAAGGTATGTTTATTGTAGTTTAATATATTTATATTATTTTTTTTATAGGGAGATAAAATTATTTATTTTATCTTTACAATATGTTTTTGGTTTGAAGAATTGAAAAATTTGCGGGAAACAATGACAAAATAGAGCCTCCATTCAGATTTGGTTCTATTTCAATATCTTCTAAAATGTGGTTTTACAATCTGAAAACTCCTGGACAGTGGCTTGATGATGATGTGAGTTTTTTACTATTTTTTAACTATTGCATGTTAGTTTCGGATATCTTATCTTATAAGTTTGGTTACTATATGTTTCTGTATTGTATACAACATATATTAAAGTTTATTTATTTTTAAATTTGGTTAATGTCTGATTGCTATTATGGTTTCATTTTTGGTTCAGCACATCAATGTCTGTTTGTACTATATGCGTAAATTGGCTAGATATTCGAATAATATTCGAACAAGGGTTACAACAACAGATTGTTGGTTTCATGTGAAGTTGACCAACTTATATGGGAAATATTGTAATAAGAATTGCGATAAAAATTTGTTGTTGGGCAACAGTGATGTGGCTGAGTACATTCATGGGTTTTTTATAGAGGTCAACACACCGTGGGTTGATGTTAATTTTGTCATGTTTCCAATTCATATGACATTTCCTGGACATTGGTTTTTATTGGTTTTTGATGTGCATCAAAGGGTGTTAGTAGTTTATAATTATCTTCAGCAGAACAGGAACACCATGCGAACAAATATAATGGATGTGTGCGAGCCTTATATTTTCATTCTTCCAATAATATTGTCTGGTTGTGGTTTTTGGAAGAATAGATACGATATTGATTTCAATAGTGACCCATATCGCACAAAAGGAGAACATGATATTATTGATCTTGAATTTGCTGAGGGTCTACCTGAGCAAATTGAAGGGTAAGTTTAAATTTTCTATATTTTTTTAGTTTTAAATATATTATGATGTCTGTATTGATTTCCATTATATCTTGTTTTTTTTCAGTGATTGTGGTATGTTCACTATTTCTTTTGCTGAACATATTCTCCACAAGCAAACTTCTGCACTGCCAAATCCATTCCCAATTTCTCAATACCGCAAGAAACTGTGTGTCAATTTGTTTATTCATACGAGGAACAAGGAAGTAGGAGGATATGAGTCTGAATCCGAACACCCAGGCAGAATTGTTGTAGTGTAGTCTAGTTTGGTTTTGCATCATTTTCATTTCTGTTTTGAAATTAGATACCATTTGATATGGTTATTGACTGTGTAATGTTATTGTAAATATTCTGATTATAGATTGATGTATTAATGTTACACGTATGGTATTGTTTTGTTGGTTCAATTTTTTGTTTTTTTGTCTTGCTTTTTTAATTTTGAATCGATATTGTTATTTTTTTCCCTGGTTCAGTAGGTTTACATATTTGCATAAATGGGTAACAATTTTATCAGTGGTTGGTAACCATTCAATCCTAACAGTTATTTGTAAAAGTATTTTATAACTTGTATCATGTATTTGTTTGTTATGATTTAGTTGGTTGCCAAATTTGTATGTAAAGATAACATTTTTTATTGTTGTTGGTAACCAATTAATTAATACTAACAGTAAATTATAGCAACATTTAATAGTTTGTATCATGAATTTGTTCTTCATGTTATGTCTGTTGGAAACAGTAATACCAAAGTTACCAAGTAATGTTTGTTACTGTCATGATCATTAATATTAAGTTCAAAAATTAATGTTATTTATATGTTTTTTGTTCGTTGCCAAAATTAGAAAATAAGGTAACTATATTAGTTGATGTTGGTAAATAAACATTGATAACACTTAACATTTTTTATTTTTTAATTTTTTTGTCTTTTTGCTTCAAATGGGTTGCAATCAGTCATATAAAGGTTTCTGAATAACGTTTGTTATTGTTATAATCAATAGTAATTGTTGGTAACCAAATTGATCTAGTTAATTAAAATTCAGTTAACCAAATAATATGGGTTTTCTAATGTTTATAGGGTACCCAATCATACAAATAAATGTAATCATTTGTTATGATATGCTTTAAAAACTAATAATTAACCAAAATACAAAAAACAATTACAAAGCTTACAATTATCTTTTTTTAACACGGCACAGTTGGTTGCCAACTATGAATTCAAAGGTTTCCAATTACATGTTAGTGTGTAGCCAGAATGTCATAAAGCAGAATTATAACTTAATTATCCAACTATGAATTCAAAGGTTTCCAATTACATGTTGTTGACTGTGTAATGTTATTGTAAATATTCTGATGATGGATTGATGTATTAATGTTACACGTATGGTATTGTTTTGTTGGTTCAATTTTTTGTTTTTTTGTCTTGCTTTTTTAATTTTGAATCGATATTGTTATTTTTTCCCCTGGTTCAGTAGGTTTACATATTTGCATAAATGGGTAACAATTTTATCAGTGGTTGGTAACCATTCAATCCTAACAGTTATTTGTAAAAGCATTTTATAACTTGTATCATTTATTTGTTTGTTATGATTTAGTTGGTTGCCAAATTTGTATGTAAAGGTAACATTTTTTATTGTTGTTGGTAACTAATTAATTAATACTAACAGTAAATTATAGCAACATTTAATAGTTTGTATCATGAATTTGTTCTTCATGTTATGTCTGTTGGAAACAGTAATACCAAAGTTACCAAGTAATGTTTGTTACTGTCATGATCATTAATATTAAGTTCAAAAATTAATGTTATTTATATGTTTTTTGTTCGTTGCCAAAATTAGAAAATAAGGTAACTATATTAGTTGATGTTGGTAAATAAACATTGATAACACTTAACATTTTTTATTTTTCAATTTTTTTGTCTTTTTGCTTCAAATGGGTTGCAATCAGTCATATAAAGGTTTCTGAATAACGTTTGTTATTGTTATAATCAATAGTAATTGTTGGTAACCAAATTGATCTAGTTAATTAAAATTCAGTTAACCAAATAATATGGGTTTTCTAATGTTTATAGGGTACCCAATCATACAAATAACAATAATCATTTGTTATGCTATGCTTTAAAAACTAATAATTAACCAAAATACAAAAAACAATTACAAAGCTTACAATTATATTTTTTTAACACGGCACAGTTGGTTGCCAACTATGAATTCAAAGGTTTCCAATTACATGTGAGTGTGTAGCCAGAATGTCATAAAGCAGAATTGCAACTTAATTATCGAATTATCATATGCCATAAAGAAGATTTACAACTTACTTAACCAATTATGAAAATAATCATCTTTCAATAATGTGCATTTGAAATTTCTTTTTATTACACAAGTAAAATAATTAAAATGATTACAGAATGTATGTTTATATCAAATCTTTCGTGGTTTCGAAATTGGTGGGTTATTGCAAGTTTTCCTATTGTGTCCTTTTTCTTGGCATCTGCTGCACTTATTTTGAAATGTAATTTCAGATATATGTTTGTATCTACCTTTCTTTGGTCTTCCAGCTGGTCTTCTTGTATTCGGTGGTTTGACACATATGGTCTTAATAGCTTCTGGAACATCCCAATTATCTTTGTCATCTAATGGCATGATGGAAGTTGAATACGTGTCTACCAAAGATTTATTTGAATAATATTCGGAGCAAAAATCATAACAGCTCAAATTCCTCTTTCCAATAACGGCAGCAGCATGTGAGCAAGGCATCTCATGGTACTGAAATTTTCGGCATGTGCATGTCTTCTGTTCCATGTCCACGATAAATTGTTTGATGTTATCATAAACAGTGAAAATCACTAGGTTTGATGTCTCAACCTACAATAGCATTTAATTGTATAGTCAGTATGTATAATATTATTTTTGTATATATAATTTGAAATAATGAAAGTCATATGATATGTTGGTATATTTATCAAACTTTTATGCTGGAAAACAAAAACTGCATAACTTTGTTTACTTTCATTTCAGATGCAATTTTGTGGTAGGTATGCATCTAACAATTTAAAAGATGTATGACTAACCTTAAGTTTCTTTGACTCAATGATATTAGACTGCAATTTTCTCTCAGCCGTTATGGAAAGGGTAGTGAAAGAAGACATTGCCGATTGTTTGTTTGTGAAATACCATCTTTGAACCATACAACGCAGGCATTCAATCATCGACGCAGTTGGAAGATTTCTGATTTCCTTTATTGCATTTTTAATAGATTCAGCGGTGTTCGAAGTCATTGTTGAGTATCTGCTTACAGTTCCATGAAGCCTAGTACACTTGTCTAGATGAACTTCTTCTTCCAAATATTTTCTTATTCGAGCATCAATTGCATCAAGTTGATTCATGTGTATGTTGAATTCTTCAACGGTGTAAGCTCTGCATGCCGCGTTGTATGCTTGTTTGACATCTTCTCCTTTCTTTTTGAATCGGTTTTTTATGTTTTTCAAAATATGGTATGTGCATGAACCGTGCATGACATCAGGGAAAACACTGTTAAGTCCCTTTATAATTGCTTCATGTCTATCTGAGACAATGCATTGTCCTTCTCTAACTCCACAAGCATCTCTCAAATTAATGAAAAACCATGTCCAGGATAATTCATTTTCACTGTCCACAACTCCAAAAGCAATTGGTATAATGTTTCTGTTTGCATCTTGTGTGCTTGCTATGAGAAGTGTACCCCCGTAGGTTGATTGTATGAAGGTTCCATCAATTACAATGATGGGGAAACAATGGCGCCATGCTTCAATGGATGCTCCTATTGCAAAGAAGAGATATTTGAATCGACCATTATTATCCAACTGCAAGGCTGTGATGGATCCTGAAATGAATTTTTAGTTTGGTTAATGTAAATATATGTACTACATATTGCCCATATTTGTAGTTGATAATGATCTAAGTGTAGAACTAATGGCATCAAATTATTCATAATTTAATATTTTTATAGTGTTTATATGGTGTCTAAAATGTTTTTTAACTAGTTATATTTATTGTATATACTGCTCGCATGAAAAAAAGAGTGTTTTTTTATTTTTAATTATTACAGTTAGTAGCCAAATTTTAATTAATAGGTAACCAAATCATTTATTATTAGTAACTGAATTTTTAAAAACATAAATAAACGGTTTCTAATTGATACCTGGATTTGTTTTTTTCAGCATGTGCAACCACGAAGGAATCATAGTGTAGTCGTGTGAATTCCCTCTTACTTTCTCCATTGCTTTTTCTTTTGCTCTCCATGCTTTTTGGTAGGAGATGGACACATTATACTATGTCATCATATCTTCCACAATATCGGACGGTGTGTAAATTTTCTTGAAGTTAGCAACTCTATGCATTATGCATTCACTAACCATTTCACTATTTGCTTGTCTATGATCTCCAAGTAGTATGTTGGATGAACAAGTGTGTATATCATTAAACTCTCTCACCTTGAAAATATTTGTTTTCCGTAATTTTGATGCTCTTAGTTTCCATTTACAACTTTCATTATTGATGCATACCAGAACAAAGTCCCTTCCACTTGTTCTTTCTACCTTGTGTTGCCTGTTTTGTCTGATTGAATGTAGTCTTATCGCTTGTGTTAATATTCTTTTGTCTTTGTAAGCTTGATGAATTCTTACTTCACATTTATTCGGATCTGATATGACCTCATCACTTGTTCTTTCTTCATTGCGTTGTCTGTCATGTTCTTTATCAACAGCTTCAATGGCCAGCTGCTCAACAAAAAGTGATCCAAATTGGTCTCCTTGTGTTTCCAAAAATTCAAGATCAGAATTCCTTTGTGCCAATCTAATCGGCATTTCATCTTGCATTATATTTTCTTCTTCAATTATGACGTTCTGTAAGTCTGTAGTTCCTCCAATGTGGTATTCAGAACCTATAATCAGTGGATACTTCCCATGTTCACCTGATTTTCTACTGATTTCCATATAGAATTTGAAAGTTGATTCATTTGTCACCTTGATTGGAGGGATGTTGATGCTAATATGAAATTTGATTGACAACTCTGTTTTGTAGCATTCTAGGCTTAATGCATTGCATATCAAGTTGTGCATTTCTGTATATGAACATGTTGAAGGGACTAGTAGGCCGGTAACTTCGAAATTTTGATATTGGTTACTATCACTCCACGTACCGTTGAAGTAAATTACAACTGGAATCATATCCATGTTATGGCAACTGAAACATTAAAATAAATACAATTATGTATTTAGTTAGTATATGAACATCACATAGTAATAATTAATTTTTAAAACATTGTTTGCATTGTCAACTTTAAAGAACGAATAGATATACAGATGTAACCACACTATCATACGAATGATGCCAGATTATGTAAATTATTAAAATTATTATTAGTTGCATTTCTAGGTGAGTGATTCAACAATTTTCAGTTTCCAAAACAGACATATGTAGTAACTATGCATATGTAATTGCCTGTTTTCATTCATTTAAAGTAATCAAACCTATATATTAATGTATCCAATCTATTATATGAATTCTTCAAATCATGAATGAGCAATACATTTCCCTTTCGTAACTGAAATTAATAATTTTTTTTATTCGTTTCCAAATCAACATTATATAGTAAGCAAAATAATTTATGAATTATTCCAGATTATGCATTTTTAAATAAAAAAAATAGCATTATTTGAAAAATAAAAAAATTAGTCTTATTTTCAATGTGACAACATTAACAATTTTTAGTAACCGAAATAGAAATAATTATTATATATGTATATGTAACAGTATGTTTTAAGTCAATTTATAAACAAAACAAAAATAATATTTTTGCAGAAGATAAGTTCTAAAGAATGAACATTTAAGTTCAAAACTAAATTGTATTGAATTATGCATGCGTTTAAAGTAACTAAATCTATATATTAACGTTGCCAATATATTAAATGAATTCTTCAAACCATGAATGACAAATACAATTCCCTTTCCAAACTGAAATTAATAATATCACTTTATGGGTTTCCAAATCAACATTTTATAGTTTCCAAATATATACTAATAGTATCAATACTTTTTGCAGAGGATAAGTTCTAACGAATGAACATTTAAATTCAAAACTAAATTGTATTGAATTATGCATTCCTTTAAAGTAACCAAAATCTATATATTAATGTTGCAAATATATTAAATGAATTATTCAAACCATGAATGACATATACATTACCCTTTGCAAACTGAAATTAATAATATTACATTATGAGTTTCCAAATCAACATTTTATAGTTTCCAAAATATATATTAATAGTTTCAATGCTTTTTGCAGAGGATAAGTTCTAAAGAATGAAAATTTAAATTGTATTGAATTATGCATGCGTTTTAAGTAACATAATCTATATATTAACGTTGCCAATATATTAAATGAATCCTTCAAACCATGAATTTAGTATTAATTATTATGCATCAGAATGCTTTTAGTTTGTTTATAAACACATCACAATTTATAATGTCCTGAAGATGTAATGTTAAATATTAAACTATAAAAACAAGGTATCCAAATATTTATATGAATGTTTCCAAATTTTTATATAAATGATTCCAAAATATGAATTTGTATCAAATATTATTTGGTTACCAAATTAACCAAATACAGTAACCAAAATATACGTTATTGGTATAATTAATACTATAAAGTAATGTTTTCGTTCCTTCTATATTCAAAACAAAAATTATGATGTCGTGAAGGTGATTTGTCAAATAGTGAACATTTAAATCAAGGTAACAAAATCTTTAGATGAATGTCCCCAAAACGTTGTATGCGTAGCAAAATTGTATTGAACAACAAAGAATAATTTAATATTTATTTCATACAATCGATCATATTACTGATATGATATATATTAATAGAAATCTGAAAATTTTTATATTCTGTTTTATTTTTGTTATTGTCATAAAAATTACACTCTCAGTTGAATTCAAAGGTAACAAAAAATGACATCAACATATGTATTATATGATTCGTACCTCTGTATTCTCTTTCCAGCTTCAGTTTGAAATCTCTGTTTAAATCTCTTCTTTCAGTTTCGGAAACTTGTGATCGGTGTGTGCATGTCGATTTTCTGATACTCTGTTCTTGCCTCTATGTGATTTTGAATTATGCTTCTTTTGTATGATTGTTTTTGCTTCTTTCCGATTGATCCGATGTTGAAGATGATTTTCTACTGTTAAAGCTTTCTGTTTGTTCTTCTATGGAGCATTCGTTTCCTTTATCGCTTTTTGAATGTTTTGTTTAGTTGGTAACTGTTGTTTAGTTTGTAACTGCCGTATATAGTGGAGTAGTTTTCTCCTTGAATCAAGGAGTTTATATTTTAGTTGGTCTGGTTTATGTGATGTGGATTGTTCTACTATTGATATTAATAGATAATATTACACTATTACTATAATTATTTAATTGGTGCACTCTTTTTGTAATATCTTTCTAATAGTTGTATACTTATGTAAAGAACCCTAAAATAAATCATACAATTTTATTCATTCATAGTTGCAGCCTGGTGGATCATAAACTTGGTGGCATGGCCTAAAGCAATATGGCCTTGCATATTCTTCAAGTTCAACTGAAATAATACAATGCTAGTTGTAAAAATAAAAAATAAAAAATTTATGGAAACTGATATTTCTACACCTATGACTCGCGTATTAGCTAATAAAAATTCGACACATCAACAAATATGTGGGCCCTACATGTGAAAAAATCAAAAAATAATGTAGAAATATCAGTTTCCAAAAAGAACACTTTTTATTTATTAAAATTGAAATTAACATCGTATTTTAATTGAAATCGTAAATTTATCGATATAACTTTGTCATCGTATATAACAACAGTCAAATGATTAATTTTCCTAAACCCATCTTGATTTTTTTTTCCTTTTTCTTTTTGGAAAATGCTTTATTCAATTTCATATTTACTTTATAGAGACACAACTGCAGGAGGTTATGATAATAATACTTGGATAAGATTAATTTACTTCTTCAATGAGATATTAATGAGGAATCCTTTTTTTTAGGTAAATAATGACATCAACTTAATTAATTGTAGTTGTACCAACATTAATTCTTGAAATATTGATAAAAATCTTTGGTTTCAAAATATTGCATTGACGTTCTGTTTCTGAGTTTTAAAATGGACAGAAAATAAAAAAAATGGACGAAAAATTTAAGTTTTCTTTCCAATTCTTATATTTCTGAGTTTTTTAAAAAAACGGAAAAGAAAAGAAATGGATAGAAAACTTGGCTACTTTTCTTGCCAAAGTTTTCCGTCCAAAAATGGCCTGATTTGGACGGAAAAGAAATTGGAATAAGTAATATTTTTATAATTCTCATATTATCCTCAACTTTTAATATAATAAATTTTAAATTACAACTCATGTACTCAATTTTAAATTTTCTATCATTTTCTATTAAAAACTCAGAAACAACACAAAGGAAAACTTCAAGTTTTTTGTTCTTTTCTTTCTGTTCTAATTTAAATTTTTTATTATTTTATTTTCTGTTCAAAACTCAGAAACAGAGTGGAAGTGTTCAACTATAAATTGTTAATTGTGGTGAATAAAGTAAGATTGTGTAGTAAACTTTAAGATTACATAATAATTGCAAGAAATTTGATATTTTCACATGATCTTCACTTATAAGAAGGCGGGGACAACACAGTAAAAATATCAAAAAAATATGTGAAAATATTATTTCCCTTATTATCTTGTTATTCTTTTGAGTAATATAATGAATAAAAAAAATTACTAGAAAATAAGATTACAATAAGGAGAGCACTATTTCCACATATGTTTTTGATATTTTTATATGGTTCTTTCTCATATTAAGACGGGACCCACTGTATACTCGTGTGAGAGAAAATCATGTAAAAATATCAAAAATATATGTGAAAATATCAGTCCTTACAACAATCTATATTTGTAACTTCAAATACAGAATCAATGGTACGTTTCTAAATTTGATAATCTTAAAAAAATGCAACCCATCAATCTATACATAAATCGGTACATATTATTCTTATTAGGAGTATTAGTTTTAAAGAACGCTAAAATATGACATTTCAACATTTTTGTTACCTTCCAAATAATTCAATTGGTTGGAAATCAAATTATCGGAATTTTATTGTATTTTCTGGAGAATATATAATTCCAATTGGTATTTTAATTTATTTTTGAGTCGGAACAGAGGAAGAGATATTTGATTGGTTAAAATAATTAGTAAGGACATATATATTTCTTCAATTAAAATTAATTACCCTACACCAAACATTAGGCTTGCAAACGAAACCAATCATTCGCGAACCTATTCGGTTCGATTCGAGTTCGAGTTCAATGTCTTATCAAGTCGAGTTCGCACATGGTTTTATGTTCGATTGATCAATTAAACATGTTCGCGAACAATGTAGTTTGTTTCTCCTGTGTTCGTGAACAGTTCGATTCAATTTAAGAAGTTCGAGTAGTTCAGGTGGTTTGATTTCTTATATATGAAATTTATTAATCGACTTGAAAGTTAGAAATATAATTAGCCGACGTGGTTTGTCAAAATGTTAGCGAATTTGATCACGTTCACAAACGAACATGTGTTTGTGAACATTCAAGAACTGTTCATGATCGCGAACTGAATCATGTTTGCGAACAGTTAACAATCGAACTCGTCCATGTGTGTTGATTCGATCATGTTACTCGAACATGTTAAAATTCGACTAACAATGTTCGAGTTTGATAAAGTTTGGATCGATTTGGTTCGTATGCAAGATTACCTAAAATTTTAAACTATGTTAATATCATTTTCCTATTAAATGAGGTCAACCGATATTAAAAATGCCAAATGATGTAACATGGCTTTTCATGACTATAAAAAAGGATCATATTTCACAGCCAACGTTAGCTATCAACACTATTCTAACAAACAAATTTGTTGTCGTTCATTCGATTAATTGAGAGGTGGGATTAATTTTGGCCATTAGCCTGATCGTAAGGAGTTGCACTGGTTGCACCTAGTAGGTGAGGCCTGTTGGTTATGCTCCAAAATCTTATGTTTTTTGCAAAGTCCCACATTGGCTATTCTTGGAACTCTTATAGTGCATATTAGTACTTGTTGTTATGGGCTTAGTAACATGGTTGAGGAAATAGGGATGGGCTCGCGCACATGAGGACGGCTAAGGAATTGGGCGAGACCAAGCTTGATTCTCGGGCTTTCGGTCAGAAATCCTTAGTGCGCGCGATACGCCCACGCAGGGGGGGTGCCAATCCGAAAAATTTGTGCTTCGCGGGTGCACCCAGGTAGCCCCTTGTTTTGCTGAGTCTCTTTTATCCTAACCTTAAATACCCTAGCCGTTTTTATCATTAATCCCCAACGTTCAGTAGGCGTAAATCTTATTTATTATTGCAACTTCTTCTTCTTCCTGTTTGCTTCCGTTCTTTGTCTATATATATAACAGTTTTGTATGCTCAACAACTATAACATATATCACATAAACAGTGCACTCTCCCTTCTTCTGATTCTATTTTTTCGTGTATTCTATTCTGGGCAAATCCACAAAGACAAGTCCATAGCCTTCTTCTGCGAGTACACGCAATCTAAGGCTTGCCGTTGAATCCTGGAGGGTGAACGCCGTGGAGCTCAACTGTACCAGTTCATATAACCAGTGAGGGCGGAATCACTTTTTAGGACAGTAGCTTTGCTACGCCTCGACTTCTTTCATATAACAGCTAAGTTGTTCCAATTTGTTCGTCTAATAGTCTTGTTAATAGTGCTCTTACTACTGCTATTGCTTCTGTTACTGCAATTGTTGTCGTTACTGCTATTGTGACTGCTATTGTGACTGTTATTGGTATATAATTCCAACAATCTAAAAAGTGATACCTAGTATTAACAAGATGATGAAATCTGCCTTGGACTTGTCTAAAATTGAACGTTTTGATGGCTCTAATTTTAAGAGATGGTCTGAAGATATACTTTTTTATTTAGAGACCATGAATTTGGAATATGTGTTATACATGGATGCTCCTGTTAGTGTTGTTTCTGTTAGTGATGTTGTTACTCCTACTGCTGTTGAAACTGTTGAAAAATCGGATGTTGATAAAAGAGATTTTGTTAAGGATAATCGTACATGTCGTAGATACTTGTTGCACTACTTGTCCAATTCATTATTTGAGATATATTATCCGTATGAAAGTGCGAAGAAAATTTGGGAAGCTTTAAAATCAAAGTATGCTGTAGAAAATTCTGGTCTTAAGAAATATGTTGCAGGGAAATTCTTAGACTTTAAGATGCAAGATGGAAAATCTGTTATAGATCAAGTTTATACATATCAAACAATTGTGGGGGAAGTCATTGGGGAAGGAATGAAAATATGCGAGAATTTCCAAGTTGATGTACTTATCGAAAAATTACCACCCTCGTGGAAAGATTATAAGATGAACCTCAAACATGAAACTAAAGATTTCACTATGCAAGAACTAGTAGCTCACATCCATATTGAAGAACAAAATAGAGCTAAAGAAAGGGGAGATGTAGTTCCAAATCAAACTGTCAAAGCTAATCTCGTGGAACAAAAGCCACAATGGAAGAGCCAAAATTAACAGTCCAAAAACCACAAAGGAAAAAATCAAAAGTCAATGGGAAGAAAGGATAATAGGTTCAACAACTCCAATCAAATTCAAAAACCTTTTACTAAAGGTCCTTGCTTCGTATGTGGCAGACCTGGCCATATTGCTATGAAGTGTCACTTTCGCAAGGGGCAAGATAACAAAATTAATAATTCTCAGCCTAAGCCCCAAGCAAACTTAGTTGAATCCGATGATATTATCATTGCTGTTGTCTCGGAAGTAAACCTTGTTGACAACTTCACAGAATGGGTAGTAGATACCGGGGCCACTAGACACATTTGCGCGAATAGAGACGTAATACTCAACTATGAAAATGTGACTAATGGAGAAAAGGTCTTTATGGGGGATTCTCGAGCCACCAATGTTGCGGGAAAAGGAAAAGTCTTACTAAAATTAACTTCTGGGAAAACCATTGCCCTACAGGATGTACTTCATGTGCCCGATATTCATAGGAATCTTGTGTCCGGGTCTTTGTTAAACAAAGCTGGCATTAAACTTGTGTTTGAGTCTGATAAACTTGTACTTACTCGTAATGGGGAATTTGTTGGGAAAGGCTTTTGTAATGGGGGTTTATTTGTACTCGATGCTTCTGCTGAATTGAATAATAAGAATGCCTCTTTTGCTTATATTGTTGAATCTTTGTATATGTGGCATGCTAGATTAGGACACGTGAATGTAGCTTCTATTAAAAAGTTGAAACAACTTGAACTTATACCTAATCTTGCAAATACCGAGTTTAACAAATGCGAAATTTGTGTAGAAGCAAAACATGCTAAGAAACCTTTTAAAAGTGTTGAAAGACAAACTGAACTACTTGAGTTAATTCACAGTGATCTAGCTGATTTTAAAAATACTACGAGTAGAGGTGGGAAGAAATATTATATTTCTTTTGTGGATGATATGTCTAGATATACTCGAATTTATCTACTTTCCTCTAAAGATGAAGCGGAAGAAATGTTTCTTAAATATAAAGCGGAAGTTGAAAATCAGTTAGAAAGAAAAATTAAAAGACTTAGATCTGATCGTGGAGGTGAATATGATTCAGGAATTCTTAAAAAAAATTTGTGAACTAAATGGAATAATACATGAAACTTCTCCTCCTTATTCTCCACAATCCAATGGAGTTGCAGAAAGAAAAAATAGAACACTTAAAGATATGATGAATGCTATGTTAATAAGTTCAGGTTTACCTTCTAATATGTGGGGAGAAGCTTGTCTTTCTGCAAATCATATTTTAAATAGAGTTCCACATAAAAAATTAGACTCTACACCATATCATTTATGGAAAAAATATGCACCTAATTTGGGGTATCTTAAAGTGTGGGGGTGTCTAGCTAAAGTAGCTATACCAGAATTTAAAAGGAATAAAATTGGACCTAAAACAATGAATTGTATTTTTATTGGATATGTATCTAATAGTGCTGCTTATAGATTTTTGGTAATTAAAGATGCAACTAATAATTATCAAAATAATTCAATTTTGGAAACAAAGGATGCAGAATTTTTTGAAAATATATTTCCAATGAAAATTAGAGATGAGGGCAATCCATCTTCTAGTGAACCTCTTAAAAGGAAAGATAAAGAACCTGCACCTGCATCTACTAGAAGTAAAAGACAACGTTTTGAGAAAAATTTTGGTCCAGATTTTATAACTGCTTTTATAACTGAAGATGACCCTAAAACTTATGAAGAAGCAATGAAATCTATTGATGCAAATTTTTGGAAGGATGCTATTAATAGTGAGCTAGAATCTATTATGTCTAACCATACATGGGAACTAGTTAATTTGCCTAGAGGATGTAAACCTATTGGATGTAAATGGGTGTTTAAAAAGAAGTTAAAAGCTTATGGGTCTATTGATAAATTTAAGACAAGACTTGTAGCAAAAGGGTTTACTCAAAAGGAAGGTTTTGATTATTTTGACACTTACTCACCAGTGACTAAATTAGCAACAATAAGAATTCTAATTGATTTGGCTTCTATTCATAAATTGATAATCCACCAAATGGATGTTAAAACTGCCTTTTTGAATGGAGAGTTAAATGAAGAAATTTATATGTGTCAACCTGAAGGTTTTGTTGTTCCAGGTGAAGAACATAAAGTGTGTAGACTTGTAAAATCTTTATACGGTTTGAAACAAGCGCCAAAACAATGGAATGACAAATTTAATAAAACTCTCTTGTCTAATAATTTTGTACAAATGAATCTGATAGTTGTGTCTATAGTAGATTCCATGGAAATTGTGGTGTGATTATTTGTTTATATGTGGATGACTTGCTAATATTTGGTACTGATGAGAAAGTTGTGAAAACTACTAAAGAGTTTTTATCTTCTAAATTTGACATGAAAGATTTAGGAGAGGCGGATTTGATTCTTGGCATGAAAATAAATAAAAATGCAAATGGTTTAGTTTTATCACAGTCTCATTATGTGGAAAATATTCTTAAGAAATTTGATTTCTTTAATGAAGAGCCATTAGGAACTCCTTATGACTCTAGTGTGCATTTAAAGAAAAATAAAGGGAATGGTATTGCACAAGTTGAATATGCTAGAATCATTGGTAGTGTGATGTATTTAATGAACTGTACTCGACCCGATATTGCATATGCCATTAGTAGACTTAGCAGATATACACATAATCCTTCACAAGAACATTGGAATGCATTGTCACGATTAATGAGATATTTAAAAGGAACAGTTAATGTAGGTGTACATTTTACTGGTCATCCTAGTGTTTTAGAAGGATATTGTGATGCTAATTGGGTATCTGATAACGATGAAACAAACTCCACTAGTGGTTATGTGTTTACTTTAGGTGGAGGAGTTGTTTCTTGGAAATCTGCTAAACAAACTTGTACTGCTAGATCTACTATGGAATCTGAATTTATTGCTTTAGAATTGGCAGGTACAGAAGCAGAGTGGATAAGGAATTTATTGGCTGATATACCATTGTGGTATAAGCCGATTCCTTCTATTTCTTTACATTGTGATTCTCAAGCAGCTATTAGCAGGGCAATGAACCATGTTTATAATGGAAAACAGAGACACATTCGCTTGAGGCACAATATTGTACGAGGACTGATCAGTAATGGGGTTATTTCCATGGAATTTGTAAGGTCTGAAAAGAACCTAGCGGATCCGCTTACTAAGGGATTGAATAAAAAGGTAGTTCAAGAAGCATCCAGAGGGATGGGACTATTGCCAATATCTTGAGTAAGTAATACGCGATGGAAACCCAACCCATGTGATTGGAGATCCCATGAATTGGGTTCAATGGGTAACAACAAGTCACGTAATTACTTAATTATAGCACTACAATTATTTATATCCCTTCTTGTGTGTATGTAGTGCTTACTGACAAATTGTGAAAGGATGAATCATTTAGATTCTTAATGAAACTCATAGCCCCTAAAGGGTGGTGTATGTCAGTATACACTTGATGGGTTCACCTATATAAAGGTGGAAGTGTAGGCCGCTTCCTATGAGAGTCCTTGGCAAACTCTCTAGAGCCTTTATGAAAATCTGGGACATGGCGCATGACCTAGAACGCGCCCAACCGCGGACTTGTGTGGATTCAGGATTTAAGATATGTGTGCAAGCTCAATTGATTGTATTACAGATAATAGGTTCAAGAATATAATTCACCTATAATCTACAATCATGATCTTGTTCCACTAAGTGTCGATTCAAACCCATAAGGTATCGACGTTATGTATCTAAAATCCATTGCCCTTCTCACTTCCTTTTAATTTTTACCTCTTTGATAATTTTGGATCATGTGGGGGATTGTTGGTTATGCTCCAAAATCTTATGTTTTTTGCAAAGTCCCACATTGGCTATTCTTGGAACTCTTATAGTGCATATTAGTACTTGTTGTTATGGGTTAGTAACATGGTTGAGGAAATAGGAATGGGCTCGCGCACATGAGGACGGCTAAGGAATTGGGCGAGACCAAGCTTGATTCTCGGGTTTTTGGTCAGAAAACCTTGGTGCGTGTGTGCGCGCGATACGCCCGCGCATGGGGGGTGCCAATCCGGAAAATTTGTGCTTCGCGGGTGCACCCAGGTAGCCCCTTGTTTTGCTGAGTCTCTTTTATCCTAACCTTAAATACCCTAGCCGTTTTTATCATTAATCCCCAACGTTCAGTAGGCGTAAATCTTATTTATTATTGCAACGTTCCTTTGTACGTTACTGAATCTTCTTCTTCTTCTTCCCGTTTGCTTCCGTTCTTTGTCTATATATATAACAGTTTTGTATGCTCAACAACTATAACATATATCACATAAACAGTGCACTCTCCCTTCTTCTGATTCTATTTTTTCGTGTATTCTATTCTGGGCAAATCCACAAAGACAAGTCCATAGCCTTCTTCTGCGAGTACACGCAATCGAAGGCTTGCCGTTGAATCCTGGAGGGTGAACGCCGTGGAGCTCAACTGTACCGGTTCATATAACCAGTGAGGGCGGAATCACTTTTTAGGACAATAGCTTTGCTACGCCTCAGCTTCTTTCATATAACAGCTAAGTTGTTCCAATTTGTTCGTCTAATAGTCTTGTTAATAGTGCTCTTACTACTGCTATTGCTTCTGTTACTGCAATTGCTGCCGTTACTGCTATTGTGACTGCTATTGTGACTGTTATTGGTATATAATTCCAACAAGGCCAGGCATCGAATGAACGGCTACAAATTTATTAGCTAGGATAGTGTCGATAACTAACGTTAGCTGTGGAATAAGACCCATAAAAAATCGATTATTATGTTGTGAAATGATAGATAAAATAAATTAAGAAGAAAACAATATATATATATATATATTAATAATCTATTGCATTCAAGTACTCATCCACAATTTTTTGATATCAAATAAAACCCTCGGATAGGATGTGTTTACAAGCTTATTATCCACACCTCTCTATATATGATATATATATCACAAGGTAAGCTTATGCATTAAACCAACTTAAACTCCACCATTTAAAGTTGCATTAAAACAACTTAAAGCCTTTTAAGACTTAACCATTTATTTTGATTGCTATCTTCTGATTACTTTATTTCTAACAACTACTACCATTTAATAAATTGTCAAAACTGATTCATTAAAATAAAATTGGGATAACTAAACTCCAGCTTAAATATATGGGGAGTTGCAGGGAATAAGTGCATTTAATTCAATATAATACACTAAAGTAATTAATATTATTTTAATTAATTAATTAGTTATATATTAGTACGATTTGTTTTTGGTAAGTAACACTTTTGACACAATGCAATGAGTAGTTATTTCTTAAAAGTTAGATTAAGAAAATCTTCAAACTACGTAATAAATATATGAGTGTGATAAAAATTATAGTAGTAATTACTAATAATTTTATATTTTAAAACAAATTGAGTATTATTTATAAGACCTAAATATAAATTAATACTCTGAACTTTAAATATTTTTCCACTTTGAAAATTGTCTTTTCAATTTTTTACATTAGGGGATTAATTTTTAATTTTTTTCACTTAGGGACTTGTCTTCTCAATTTTTTCAATTACGTGATTAAACTTTTAATTTTTTCTACTTTGGGGATTGTTTCTCAATTTTTTTTTATTAGAGGATTAAAATTTTAATTTTCTGATTATGTCTAAATTGATAGTGCTACATCAGAAAATTGATGACATGATAATGACACGTGACTAACAAATAAGTTTTATGTATAATATTAAGTCTTATTTTAACATTTATTTTATTAATTTTTTGTACAAAAAAAAGATAAATATAAGACCATTCTTAAATTTACTTTAAATATTGTCATTAAATTTACTTTAAAAAATTAAATTTACAAAAAAATAAATTTTAAAAATTAATAATTTACCAAAAGGGTAAAATTATCATTAAAAATTAGTAATTGTTTTATATTAAAATAATAATAATTTACTTTAAAATTAATAATGGTCCTATATTTACCCTTTTTGATATAAAAATTTAATTGAATAAACTTTAAAATGAGACTCAATATTACACATAAGTATTTTATAGTCACGTGTCGCTGTCATGTTATCAATTTTCCGACGTGACACTATCAATTAGACGTAATCATAAAAAAATTAAAAGTTTAATCCCCTAATAGAAAAAATTGAGAAAATAATCTCCAAAGTGAAAAAAATTAAAAATTTAATCCCTTAATTAAAAAAATTGAGAAGATAATTGCCAAAGTGAAAAAAAATTAAAAATTTAATCCCCCAATTAAAAAACTTAAGAAGACAATTTTCAAAATAAAAAAAATAATAATTAAAATTTCAGTATATTAATCTATATTTAGACCTATTTATAACTATCTATATTCTAATACGAGAGAAAGAGCATAATATTATCGGGCAAAGGGTCAAAAAAGCCCCTGATGTTTACCGCAATGTCCCACTTGCACCCTAAACTAATTTTTTTTTTCAAAAGTATCCTTAACGTTACATTTTTGGGTCATCCGAGCCCCTGCCATTAACAAAAGACAAACAGAGTTAAAATGTGATGACGTTGCAGGCTTAAATATAAAATGATGTATTTTGATTAAATGATGTAAATATGTTATACAACTTATTTTATTTAATTAGTTGTTTTAATTAGTTAACAAAATAATTTGAATTTTATTATTTTGATTAAAAGATGTAAATATGTTATGCTTTTTTATTTTGAATTTTAGTATTTTTTGTTTTGATTAAATGATATATATTGTTTTATTTAGAATATATTTTATATTTAAGCCTGTCACGTTATCACATTTTAACTCTGTTTGTCTTTTATTAACGGCAGGGGCACGAATGACCAAAAAAATATAACGTTAAAGGTACTTTTGAAAAAAAAATTAATTTAAAATGCAAATAGGATATTGCGGTAAATATCAGGTACTTTTTTGACCCTTTTTCCTAATATTATCTATAAGACTATTATCTATATTCTAAAGACCGAGAGGAAGACTCGACCGTTTTAGAGTGACACCATATGTATTGGCACAAATGGAATTTTATAATCAAGTTATAATATTAATAATAATAAATCAAATTTCATATAAAAAAATTAAATTTAATATAAATAGAGAAAACAAACTCATATTAAAATGAAAATGGATCCTAAGATTTAAAGGTCTCATAATATATTATTATAATTAAGTAAATAATCACAATTATAATATCAATAATAATTATATCAAAATAAGTAAGAATTAAAATTGTTAATCACCAAATTTTTACGTCATTGATGTTGTGTTACCTCTATTTCATAATAATTAACTTTTTTAAAAAAAAATTATTTCAATTTATTTGACGTCTAACTTTTATTATTGTCCCAAAAAATTTTCTCTCTTCTATTTGTAGTTTTTAAGTGGATAGTGATAAAGTTTCATATAAATTTTAATTATTAAATATCCCAAATATTAATGAACTGATATTTTTGTAAAATATAAATAGTAAATAAAATCTGATTCATTTGAGTGAAATTTAATAAAAAATTATTATTTTAGTGAGAGAAATGCGATATTTCCACAAGATATTAGTTTCATGAATATAAAATTTATTTATTATTTATACAAAAAATTATGAATTTATTATATTTTTATATAAAAATATCAATTTATTAATTGTTTTGAATTAGATGAACTCTGGGGCCATTAAAATTTAAAACAGGGGATGAGACCCCCGAAGTTATCTATTCGTGAAATCCACGCGTTTCCCACCTCGTCCAATATTCCAAAATAACTAATCTCTCACCTAGCGCGTGACTTCACTGCTTCTCTATCTAATGGAGTAAAAGATACTCGGTCACTCTCTCTCTAGAATACATTCACTTTCTCTCTCTATATCTCTGCAATGGCTTCCTCCTCGCACCACCAGCCCTTCTCTTCCAAACGCCCCAATACGGGATTTCTCCCTCCTCCTCCTCCATCGCTACCACAACCTTCAGTTTCTCTCAAAAACACTATCCCTAACTCAGCCTCTTCCGCCGCCGACATCGCCGACGATGACAAGGGAAAAACCCTAATTTCTCCCTCGGAGGAAGACGTCGTTCTCACCAACTCGAGCCACCTAACGTCCCAGGAAGTTATGATACGCCGGTCTCACAATCTGAAGGAACTGGCCAAGGTCTACACTGACCATTACTGGAAATTAATGGAGGATCTTAGGGTTGAGCACAAAGATTACGTTTGGAAGTTTGGGTTGAACCCCTTTCAGGAAGGTAATAAGAATGATGTAAAGGAGAGCAAAGAAATCAACGCAGATGGTGGCGGAGGCGGCATTTACGAAGGAAGCGGTGAAACAAATGTATACAACAATGGTAATTATGGTGGAAACCAGCTTTGTGCTTTTAATGGATGCAAGCTCAAAGCTATGGCATTAACTACCTACTGCAAGCTGCATATCTTATCGGACAAAAAGCAGCAGCTTTATAAGCCCTGCGACTATGTCATCAAAAGGTTTCATTTTTATAACACTGCTTTTTTTTTTGATAATTGATGAATTGGGCTTATATGTTTTGTTTGGTAATGAGTATTAGTATATAATTGGTGCATACTTTTGGTAGTTTTAATAGATTATATTCTATGTTTGGTTTATTGTTGTATGCTTGTATGTAGGTCAGTAGGAATGATGGGTTTAGTTATGGCGTTTATCATTTGTTCATTTTAATTAGTGTGTTTCTTTTGGACTAGGTTAAGTATTCTATGAATTTAGAGTGTAAAATTTTTACTTTTTTAATTGAAACACATCAAGGGATTCCTATTACTGATGAACATTATATTTTTTCCTTTGAATTTACCACTACATGATCCCATAAATTTATTTAACGTGTTCTGTTTTTTTTATACTGAATTTTGTGGTTTTGATGGCAATTATTTGTCTTGTTTGGTGATTCAAAAATTAGCATGTTAGCTAATAGTAGAAAAGTAAAAAGTAAAAGAAGGTTACACTGTATAATATATGCTATTAGGAAATGCAAGTGGTTTTCCCATTTTTGAAATGCATGAGTTAATGAAAATCTGAAGATATGATTGTTAGGTGTAATAGCTTTTATTACTTATGGTGTGACACTGAAGATCATATCTTCTATTAACTTGCCCAAATCAGAGTGTCGCTTTTACCTTATTTGTTTCAGTTGGTGCGTGACCGTTATTATTTTATCAAAACTAAAAACATTTGCAGCTGGTTCGTGACCGTTAAGGGGAATTCTCATTAGCAAATTCCTGTGTGCATGTAAAGAAGAGTTAGCTTTGTCAGTTTATGAGAACTTTCTTGCAGCCTATTGGTATTTTAAGTGATCAACTGATGTGAATCTTTTTGGTTTTTGGGTGCGACAACCCCCTCCACCAAAAAAACAATAAGGAAAGAAACGCTTCTCTTTTCTGAAGAGCCATACATAGTTACGTACAAATAAGCGTGCTATTCTACTTTTGGAAGTACGAGTTCATTTACTTTATTTTTTGACTGCGATCAAATTGTCTCTATTCTGCAGTTGAGAAATCCTTGGGGTAGTGGTGTGCGAAGCAGCACTCAAGTTAGTTTTTCCTTTGATTTTCCAATTATTTATTGTTCATCTCCAATTTTGTCCTACATCATTTATAACCGTAGAAATTTGGAATATTGATAGTTCCTAATGACGTTTTCTTTATACTACTAATTAAGCGAGAGGAGGAGTTTGGTGTTACCTTTTTTTGAAGCTCCAACACAATTCCATGAGAACAAAATACCCTATGATTCAAAAGTAAAAGAATCACTAGCCACTACCCACTACTTCTAAATCCCTGTAAGTACTAATATTATTTCATTTTAAAAACAAACACAAAAGGAATACTTAATTTACTTACAAAAAAAGAAAAAGTATAATTAACTAACAAATGGAGGATATCTGTAACTTATCCACAAGAAAAGAGAGGATATGTGATGGATCACAAGTATGATGTAATATGCTGAATTTTTAGGAAAAAGAAGAATTCTTTCAGTAGAAGAGGAGAGAATAAATTGGAGGACAAGAAGTCCCTTTTTTTGGGGTGGGGGGTGGGGGGTGGGGGGTGGGTGTGGGAGAGAAACTAGAAAGCAAAAAAGTCTCAAAGTCTCTAACCCTCTGTGATGTAGCCTCCAGCCCCTATACTTGTTCTCCAATCATAATTTACTGAACATTTTTTTAGGTAAAAGAAGAATATTAGATTAGAAAATAGAAGTCCTTCCAAAAAGTAGTAAAATTAAAACAAGAAAACAAGTGTATCACAGCTAGTCAGTCCCTATGTAAATGTGATGAATGAAATTCCAAGCTCTCATTGAGAAAGCCCCTAGTGATGTATAAAAGGACATTCTATCCCAAAGTAAGCCAACATTCACTTATCGCCTGGAAAAGAGTTTATTGAGCTCTCTCTCACTCTCTTTTCCCTTTCTTGCACCATAGGAGAGACCACAATCCATGTTTCTTGTAACAACCCGGGTCAAATTCTGAGTCCGGAATAATTATTCTGGGTCAAATCCCGAGTGCGAATTGAATAATTTATCCAAACAAAATCTTAAACCGCTAGTCCAATAGTATATTTTTGGGTCATCTTAGCTTACTATAGGTTCACCCTTTTGAGTCATGATTGAAGATACTATCAATAGTAACTTGGGCTTTATATACATACCAAATTGTCTCACATGTTCCAAGTGGGATTGGGGTGTTACACATCTCCACAAGCTTGTGGAATTGTTTTATGAACTATTTTTTTTACTTAATTAGGTAATTATTAGCATGAAATTACACTGCTAAATTGTTTTTTATTTTAAATAAAAAAGTTTATTTAAACTTGTAATTTAACAAATATTACACGGTTATGAAAGTATATCATACATGTGTACTTGTAACCCATTAAAAGAAACAACATAAATTATCTAAGTACATCGTATCACAACATAATTACTAAGTTGTGTACTTCACATGAAAGTTGAAACAAGAGGAATGAGGGTGTGATGTAGATTACAAGCTAGACAGTAGATCAATCATGGAGCTTAATTAGAACTATGTTTCTACATAGGCTTGTGGTGCATTCCACAAAAAGTTCATTGAAAAGTATAAAAATTGCTAAAATGTAGCTTTCAAGGCAGAACTTATGTGGATGAAGAAGACTTATATTTCAGGATACTAGATTCCTCTTTTCATATTTATTCAGATTAGCATTGTCATAGATCGTTTCATGTTTTAGAGTTAAGTGAGGTGGAGTGGGTATATTTTAGTACTTATGATTTTATTTAATGTTGATATTGTTAGTCTATAAGTCTTTTTTTTTGGGTGATGTGTATATATAGACCCACGTTGACGGTTGATCTGGATTAAGAAGTATTTATTAGTTCAGAAGTCCTTTATGTTACATTTTGAAATCCTTTCCTTTATAGGTAGGGTTCTTTACTTATGTATGCAAGCTTTCTATTTGACAGTTAAATTAAGATGCTTAGTGGTAATTGTCAGCATGTTAATTTTTTTTTCTCCTCTCTCTCTATAATGGCGAAACTACAATGAAATTTTAGGTGATTCTTAGGAGGCCTTGGTGAGAGTCTAAGTTTTACCTTTATTTATCTTCCCTCTTATTGTTTTTTTTAATATTTATTTTCTGCTTCTTATATTTATATAGTCAGACCTAAAACTCCCATGCTCAGCCTTTAACATCACACATCATAAAGTCCAAATTATTCCCTTTTCAATCCCCAAACGTCGTAGCTTTAAAGTGCCCAAACTCAAATTGTTAACGCCAAGTTTCGCCTGCGCGTCCAATCACCAAATTCACGCGCTGAATCCTGCACAGTAACAGATCACATCCGAAGCTTGACGGCTTGTGTCGCCGCGGGATAGCTCCGATGTGAGAATGAGTACAGAACGTTACAAGGTTTAACAATGGAGGACTTTAGTGTTTAGTGCTCAAAAGTGTATTACCTGTTAATTGAAACCAAGCCTTGTATTTATAGCCATTCTCACTACCTCAGAATCCATCTCCGAGTCGGATTAGGACTCCTAAATATGGTAGTTATCATTATTTGGGTCCAACACAATCTACTTAAAAGGTGCAAGTTGGATCCAATCCAAATACTACATTTGGAGTTAATTATTCGAACATGGTTAGGATTAGGATCCTTAACCACTTAAAGCCTTTATGACTCCGGACTCTATACGAGGGCCAACCCACTGTACAGGCCCAACCCAACTGATTCCATATAGACTGGTCTGGGCTCTGGCCCAAGAGACTCGGACGGCCGACCCCGAACACAATTAACGCTCCGGCCCAGAGGACTCGGATGTCCGAACCCGAACACCTTCAACATCACTGATGGCTTCGGCCTAATGGGCCCATCAACCCCTTAGAGTGCCAGGCCTTCAGCCCACAAGAAGGTCGGTAAAATGCTCCCGAACACTAATTATTGTTCATACTTCATATACATGGAACAACTGATCTTCACTATTTATTATCTATAGACTGACCATTGGCTTGCGAGTAGGTGTGTCTTGTGTTGCAGCGACATGGTTCAAAGTAGTGTTAACTGGAGTGTAGTTCATTTTGGTATGCGGTACGAATACGGGTATGCGGTACGCTACATAACTAAAACACGATACACTAGGGTATTTTTATATAAGTTCTTATAGTTAGAAATTCTCTTAGAACCTAAATGAAATAAACCTAAGGTTTTATAGAAATTTTTTAGTTGAATCAACAAGTTGGTTGTTTTATAAATAATTTAGGACAAATGTAATATTTCCAATATTGATATTGATATTTGTGCAATTATAAGTAAAACAACAAGGAAATTTTTCAGGTCAATGATAGTATCTGGTAACTCTGGTCACTTAAAAGAAATGGTCGAGTTGCCAAAATATTGGAGACTTGGTTTGTTTTTTAGGCACCGCTTCTTTAACGAGTTACGAATCGTATTTTCAAACATTATCATGGCAAGGATGTGTACAGGCAAAATTTTGTCGTAACATGGATAAATAACAGTGAATAATAAAAATTTTAGAAGAAAAAAAGCGTAACTAAGAAATCAAGGCAAAATAGGTATAACATTAGACAAATATGTGAGATGTCTGTATTATCATTCAGAGAGTGCTATGTGTACTAGTTGGTGTTTTTGTATTTATCAAATTGATACATCTTGTTGCTCTTACAATGTAATTTTTTTTTCATAAGTTTCCATTTTTCTTAATGCTCCTAACTAGCATAATGGTGCCTATCACCCGAAATCTAGTTAAAATATCTCCTTTCGCAATCTAGACCGCTACTACAACTTTGAACCATGAAGAGACTATTGATCACTTCTACATTTCCATATGCAGAGGAGTTTGTGGATTTTTATGCTCTCTTTGTGCGGTAGTTCTTGGGTTATGTCGAAGTCGATTTCGAATTGCTGACATGGAGTGGTTGACGCCTAGAGTTGGTAATTTATTTTTGAGGCTCACTTGTTTAGGGGTGGGGTTTTGATTTTCTTGGGGCATAGGTGTGCCTTTTATTTTCTCTATTCAATTTATACTGCATTTGTATTTTTGATTTGCCCCTTTGGCTCTTATAATGTATTTATTACTTATCTAGTTATTACTCAGTGGCGAAGCCACATACAATTATGTGGGATCAATCGCCCTCACTGAAAAAAAAATTTGTTTTATAATGTAAGGTAAATTTTAAAATTTTTAAGTATTATATATAAATTGACCCCACTAAAATATTATAAATTTTCTATTATACGAGGTCAAATTGAAAATTTATAACTTTGTCAATCAAATTTTAATCACATATGACTCATATCCTCTTAATATATGTATCTCTCTATAATATTTTAAACTAAATAATAATCTAATTTATATTATTTTTAAAAATAAATAATGAATTACTTACTTATGAACAATTGTGATTAGAAAAATAGTATGAGTCAATATAGTGTATATATACCATATATTATCACTCATTATATTTTTATTATAATATAGTATATATATATACTCGAAAGTATAAAGTATTAAAAAAAATTGGCTCAGGAGCGCCTGGCCCCGAAGCCAAATTATTTATAACTCGGTAATAATTTCGACCCCCCACTGACAAAAAATCCTGGCTTCGCCACTAGTTATACTAACATTATCTTCGCAATGGAATAGAATTTAGAAAGTACATATTACCTGACTTAGGTGAGGAGTGACCCAAATATTAGGTTTATATTTCAAATAATTGTGACTGTTATAGTCGACTGGATTTGCATCCCGAATAAGTCACCAGCAACCATGGCAATGTAGTTGTTTCAAAGCCATGGTTAATAGAATAACAAAAAGTCAAAATTCACATAGTTGTATGATGTATTATCTTTTTTAATGCATGTTTTAAATTTTTTCTTTTTTATCACGTCAATGTGTAAAACCTAGCGAGGGTAACTCTTATTTGTGTCTCCACTGCCCCGAGGTGTGGAAATTGTGCTGTTCATTGTTTGTGTTTTTTTGGTGGATATTGAGCTCTGTGCAGTGGGACTCGAAGAGTTGCTTCTTACCAGGTTTCAGGGCTTTAGTTGAAAGAGATGGTAAGGTGCTCTTGCAGTGTGGTTGCTTTACCAAACCTTGGGGTATTTGGATGGAGTGGAATATTCAGATATTTTACTATCAATTCATGTCTTTCATCTCCTTTGGGAAATATTACTTTTCTGCCTTCTTTGCGGACTTCAGTAATGGACTTTGTGTTTAGATTTTTTCATAGAGAAGGGAGAGAAGTCTCTTTTAAGGGATTTATATATTCCACTTTTCTGGTTTAGGAGGATTGCTCATCCTCGGCTTATCATTTTTACTTCTTATCATTTTTAAATCTCTCTTATCTAATAAATCTTTATTTTATTAAAAAGGTTAGTAATTCTAAACTTTGATTGTTTTAAATTCATGTATTTGTTTTGTTATCCCTTATACATGTTTGGTGGTGAACCCAACTAGGAGTCTTATTATCACCCTCTTTTACTTTACTTGTAAGAAGAAAAAAACAAAAACAAACTTATGTAAAACACCTTTGCAAAAGATTTTGTTTTCCTACATCATTTTGTCTTATTTTATTTTTATCTTTTCTATTTTTCCTAATATATGGTTTCTGCTAAATACTGAGATCCACTGTGCTAGAAAATTCCTTTGGAGGATTGTTAATTAAAATTTTTATATCTAGTGCTCTGGCAGGTGCTATAACTTGTGGAAAGCCAATATTGCGCTCCACTGTTCCTTCTCTCTGCAATACTCATACGCAGAAGGCCCAAAATCATCTCAACCGAGCCCTGAGGAAAACTGGTCTAAACGTCTCCTCCACTGATGTTGTTACTCCCAAACTCCATGTCCTTGTGGCCGAATATGTACGTGAAATTCAAAGCAAAAGGAAGGCTGCAAAGAAGGCAAATAGAAAGAAGGGGTTGGCTAAGAACGAAAGTGGTAGCTGAAAGCCTTCTAATGATTGCAGATTTGATCTGGAATATATGAGCAGAGTAGACAAAGTTATAAAATGCCAGATGTTTGGAAATTTCATGATGAATGAAGCAAATGATGAAATTGAGTAATGGACTAATCCTGGAAGTATAATGTGGACGTACTTAAGGTATCAAAAGAGTACTAGCTTTCCTTATTTGGTTAACTAGAATGTTCTACTAGTGTACACTGTACAAGTTTACGAGTCATGCTGGTTTTTAAGAGTTTTATGTTCTTGCTAAGAATTTTTCTAAAAAAAAGTTACAGAAGATAATGTTGGAATAATTAAAAAAAATGCTGTGGAGAACTCAGAAATATAAAAAATACTATGAAGGAAAGGCTAAGAACAAAAAAAGGAAGCTTTGAATATAGACTATGTAGTATATCCTTGCTCTTGCATGTGAGTAAGCACTGCGAGGAGTTCCTTGAACAGCTTTGCTGATGAAACTAGTGCTTCATATTCTGGTAGGCTAAACTCTGTGCTTAGAAGTTAGAAACATAATAGCAAAAATTGAGGTGATGCAATGGAGATTCATCTCATCTCACTCCTTAGCTATCTTTGATATTGCTACTACCCTTATTGGTATTGTGGTCTTTGCAGCATATAAGGAATAGCTGGACCTGCTAGGTATCTATGTTACTTTGTATTATTCGTATGTGGATTGCCCGAAAGGTATTTGAGAAAAGAGTTATCTAGGATTATGAAGATTTTGCTTCCAGGATTTGGTTCTCTAAATATGCTCCTGTTTCTAGGTGTATAGTTATAAAAAATTCTTTGTTGGCAGCAGTATGAGCTTACTATTTATTTATTTTTGTCTAAAATAGAAAAAAAATCTATATAGGCATTGTAATAGGAAGAAGTTCCATCTTTTAAACTGGCACTCTTCCCGTTACTAAGATCTGAAGCAGTGGCTGGCTTGTGAATGCTTCATTTTGAATAAACTTGCTTCTTCCAACATTTGAGTTTCCAAAACAATTAATAAAACAACTTCGCTTTTCATTTCAAAAGATTTCAAACTTAAAATGTGGACTATCAACCGACTCCATGAATTTTGAACTGATAAATGGTACTTGTCCTATCTCCTAAAGTTTATATCCTTTGGTTGCAAAAAGCAATGAATTGATGTTTTCCATGGTTCCAGACAAAAAAATGGATCCATCAAATTTTTAATGAATTCTTTTGATATCACTTCTTTTATAAAATAAGATAATTGGTTTACTTGATTAATGCACTAGGAATTACTAGCAAGGCGGTGAAGGAGATTTATGTGGTAGTCAAATGTGATTTCGTCACATTTAACAAATGCTTGAGAAAGGATTTTGCATCTTCTTCCACATTATTTTCTTTGTAGATTTGTTGTTCACTCTGTACTCTTTCTTTCGTGTAAGATTCTTATTATTATATGATAAAATATACCAAGTTGAAAGCTGGTTAAATGTAAATTAAATATGTTAGACAAAGAAATGGAGGCTAAGCCCATAGATATACCACTTAGTTTACCCATCTATGGAAGCTATATTTCTTTAATCATTTACCGGTGGATTCATGATTGTTTTTGTCTGCTATAAATAACCATAAACCCTAAGCAAGCAGACTGCTTCCCTTTTAAGCTCTACTGGGAGATATACGACCATACTTATAACATGACTGCGCTTGCAGATGGGCAAAGTGAGTCAGTAGTAGAATTTTGTGGCTCAAATGCCTTCGTTTAGCTGTTATGAGCTATGCTTATACTTAATACCCAGCATGAGTTTTGAAACCTTGCTCGGATGCTAAACAACTTGACCCTAGGTGCTTAAAGCTACATTGATAGCTTCAGAAGGAATAAATTAGTTTGTCTATCGTGTCGGTATTAATAAAGGATGTCTAAAAAAGAAGTGGCGTTCGTAGAGAAAGGACCTAACAACTGACTTCATTTTTACTGTTCTACAATCAGGTAAGAAACAAACTGTTTGCTACATAAATGGGAGTAATATTGTAGTCGTCATAAAATGGATATGATTCATTCTGCCGTAAGGAGGTTCAAGAACAATAAACTAATATCGTCATTGTCGCTCCTCTACACAATATCTACAGTTCCTCTCCCTCTAAATAACCTAGCATAAACAATGTGCAACATATCTCTATGCTTTCTGCTCCTCTTGGGGGCTCTTTCTCCCTTCCAAGCATTTGACAAATTATGTTTTGTTCTAGTCATCAACCAAACAACCCTGAAAAGTATAAATGATAACGCCCATACCTCTTTAGTGATCTCCCAATTGGAAGTGAGCAAAAAACGGATAAAACCGAATTAGCGAACACAACCGAATTTTTTTAACCGAATTATTTCGGTTTTTCGTTTTTTTTTGTAATTTCGGTTATATCCGATTTATTGTTCGGTATTCGGTTTTGGATTCGGTTTTAAAAATAAGTTAATTCGGATATCCGAAATACCGAATTTTTAATTAAAAAAATAACATTAATTTTATAGTAGTACTAAGTGGTCTGTATATGATGTGTCAAATTATATTATATTAGTTTTTTGACTTTTTAAACCTCAAATTCTAGTCCCCAAATTCCAGTCCCCACTGCTCCCACATCAGTCCGCCAATCCCATATCCCACCTCCCAAATCAGTCTTAGATCAGATCCCATGCTTGCAAACAACACTTCTCCTCTCGCCCCCTTGGATCGTGTGGGTTTGCTCGACTGACTTAAACCAGACCCCATGAGTGCTACTAAATTCCAGATCTCATATCCGATATAAGTCTTCGCCTCTCTCAGTCTTCGCCGGACCGCCGGTCCTCCCGCCTTTGCCGACGATGCTCTTTCTTCACTTTCCACCGGTAAAAATGTTATTCGATCGAAGGTGTTTCTCGCGCGCGCTGAAGGTGTATTGTACTCGACCGAAGGTGTATTCGACCCCATGTTTCTCTCGCCTTATTTGGTTGTCGTATTGTACTTTATAGCCATGGTTATCATATTGTACTTTATAATGCCTTGTTTGGTTGTCATATCTCCATAATCTATAATACCTTATTTGGTTTTTGTTTTGTTGTTTTCTTCTTTCTTTTTGAAGGTTTTGGCTTTATTATTGATTGTTTATTCGGTTATTACCCAAACAACCGAATAAAAATTTGGTAATTCGGAAATTCGGTTAATGAGTAATTCGGTTATTTGTTCGGATAGTAAAATTGTACAAATTTCGGTTTTCGGTTATAACCGAATAGCTTATTCGGTTCGGTTATAACCGAATGATCAGTCCTACTCCCAATACCATCATTGTATGACTATACTGACTGCTGTGTACATAATTTTTTTATTTTCTCCCGTCAATAAATAAGATGAGAAGTGGTGGTCTAGCTGGCTTTATAATGATTTAACCAAAATTTTATTCAAAAAAAAAACTCCATCTCACATTGTTGGCAACACTTTTTTTAGTGCTTGTGGTACATATTTTTTAAGGTGTGTCAAACGCATATTTAAATATGGCATTTGTATATATTTCAATATGTTCAAATGTTATATGTTTAGGTATTTTACAAAAATTCTAATATATTTAAAGTGTTACCTTCAGTAGATCTTAACATCTTTCACACTCTAAATGAAGTGTTGCAAACAATGTGGAAATAAAAAACCTTCCAGTGGACCAGTCCATGTATAAATTGGTAATAAAATCTCTTTCCCTTTTGTTGATACAGGTTGATGTATTTAACGAGAAAATATAAACACAAATTTAAAACCAATAAGAGAACATACAGAAATGGTAAAAAGAGTTATAAATGATTCCCGAAGAAAATATCAAGGTGAAAGGTTTTTTTTTGATAGGTAAGCCATAAAGAAATCTAAAACTTAAAAAAATACATGATATATATATATATATATATATATATATATATATATATATATATTGGGTGTAGGACCAGAAGTTGCATTTTTGCAGTTTTAATTATAAAAATCTGATGCAGAAATAATAAATGCTCTCATTAAGTTTTGACAGGCCCTGAAGAGGCAATATAGGGGCCATTTAAGTTTGACATGAAGTTTCAATATTGGTCTTTGCGCTAATTTTAGCATGCTAAACCCTACACCTTGGCCATGTGCTGCAAAACTATGAAGATGTTATCAGTATTTCCCAACTTTAGGTTATCTTAAAGAAAAATGTTTGAGATGAAAGAAAATCCTTTAGTCTATGTTTGCAACTTGGAAAACTCGAGGGAAATGAAAGTGAGATATCAAATATAAAAAGTGAAAAAAAGGAAAAGTCATCCTAATAAATTTAATATCGAATGCAATCTTAAAATTTAAGTCGATGGACACTTGATAAATCTCTAGAATTATTTTAGATTTTTTTCTTTTCATTTTCCTTTGTATCCATCATGTTTTGTTGGTTCCAAACTTAACATTATTGTTTTACTTGAAAAAGTTATTTTCTTTAATGATGATGGCTTATTGGAGACATTATATCAGCATTAAGTACTAGATTTTCTAGGGTGCAAGTATTTTTACAGACTTATCCACTCTTCTTATCTATTTAAGCTTAAATATATTAGGAAATAATATAATTTATAATCAGGATAAAGGAAAATTTCAGATACATTAAACATTCGTCATAAATTATATAATTTTTAGTGCATAAAAAGGTGAAAAAGGGGTCCTTGCTGATATTCTATTCAGTGAGATTCACCAAAAGGGGGAAGACCAGTTATGCTTATAAAATTCTATATTTTTAATTTGTTTCAAGCATGTTAAATTGATAACTAATGTGATTAGGCTTTGTGGATTTCATATTATTTCAAGATGTTGCATGATAAAATCAAATTTAAGGCCTCACGGATGGAGGGAGGCTTCGCTGAACCGTATGATTAAATTTTGGGTTGCATCTTTTGCCTTTCAGTTGAATATCTTTCTCCTTTTGGCGAACCTTGCTATAAAAGTCCAAAATACAACTTAATAACTCATCTTTAAGGTACTAAGTTACCTACAAGAATGGGGAAAAAATAAATGTCATTACCTGCTAATTGTGTATCTTCCATATATGCCAGATATATTAACTAATTTAGGATCTTCATATAAATTGATTTATTCCTCTTAACGCTTATAATCATTTACAGAAAATACTAACTAATTCGCATTTATGCATCTTGTCTATATTTTTCTAATCCCAAGATTTATACAAATATAGAAGGAAACTTAAGGGTAACATAGTACTTACGGATAGGGCCACATTCAAATTTAATGCCCAATAGATAAAGCAAGTGGGAATAAACTAAAAAATCATTGAATCGGGTGTAAGAAGATACTTTGGAGTTTCTCCATTTAGAGTTTGTCCATGGATTAGTAGAAGTTATGAAGTAGGTAACAATTGTATTTGGTTGAGTAACTTAATCACCCTTTATTTCAGCACAAACCACCCAAAATCTACCGTTGACCTACATAAAAATATTGACACAATAAATTCATTAAGGCGAAAAAGGATTTATTGTGTTTTTGGGTTGGACACTGTCTAAAATTCAAATCAGACCGAGTTATTGGATGGATGTTGAATTTCCATAAAGTTTGATTCTCCCAAAATCTTTTTGTTTGTTTGGGATTTTGGTAGTTTTTGTGACTTTCCTACATATAGCATCTTTCTGGTGGATATCTGCACTTGGTTTCCCAATTTTTATTCAATTTATACTTATTAGCTAAACTCACAAGCAGCTGGTTGATGTAGTAAAATTTATTCTTTATATGCATCATTTGGTGTGAAATTACTATATTTGGTAATTTTGATTAGTGAAAACATAGCATAAGTGCATTAATTTTATTTTTTAATGCCAGGTCGTCTTAATGAATTGCTGATTGGAATCTCTTCTTGAATAGGTACTTTATTCACCACATTCACTGCTTGAATGGAAGGTACTTTATTTTTTAATGCAGGTTGTCTTAATGAATTGCTGATTGGAGGTACTTTATTCGCCACATTCATTGTCATTAAAAATCGAGTTCTAATACATATGACGACAAATTTATGATGATATTAAATGTCGACGTATGTGGATAAATGGGATAGGAATGAATTAAGAAGGGACCCACATAAATGGGATAGGAAGGAATTAAGAAGGGACCCACACATTATTATTCTATCTTATGACTTATACGCAAGTTGCAATCCAACTTCGTCATGAGATTTGTCGACATATATCATATTCCTTAAAACTTTGGCATTATCTGTTGGATGACTAGGTTTGTCTTTCTAAATGATCTGCTATTCAATATATTTCTATATCTTTCTAGAGTTTAAGCAATTCATTTATCTCCGCATGATTTTAATTTTGTGTTATTAGTATATTATCAGATGTCAAGGCATGTTTATAAATAAAAAAAAGATGTCAAGGCTTGAATTTCTCTATATGGAACAGGACATGATTATAAAGCGAGTATTCATATAATTTCTTTATCTTTCTGTGGTTTGAGGAATTCATTTATCTACTCTGCATGATTTAATTTTGTGTTAGTAGTAGATTGTCAGATGTCAAGGACATGATTATAAAGCAAACTAAATATTTACAACTTGAAATAATGCTCAAGTTGATAGAATAAGCTTTCTCATCTATTTGCCTGACAGTTTTATTTTGATATTTAATATATACACATGTAATTCACTTGACAATTATTTTTTTCTTTTTTCTTTTTTCTTTTCTATTTTTGGTCATTTTATTTCTCTATATATGTTAGTGTACACAACTAGTAATTAGAGGCTCAAAGGAGAACAAATTCATTTTATTTAGAGTTGGTTTGATTGTTGCTCCACCTATTTTTCAATGACTTTGTTATTATCTTCTCCCACCACGTGGAAAAGAGTATCTCATGTTAGACTTTATTTTCCAAATAGTAAGGTTTGTATTGACACACTAGTACATAAATTTCACTCATTTAAGTTCTTTCAATAGAAAACCTTAATGACTCAAATTTATTAATACGAAATAGTTGTTGAATAATTGTACTTAAAAATATTTTAATTTTTTAATGAAGTTGAACCTTTATCTGAATTCGGTCAAATCGTATAAAATCAATTGGGTCGATTTTTTTTTTTGGGGGGGGGGACATTGTACTTAGAAATATTTTAATTTTTTAATGAAGTCGAGCCTTATTTGAATACGGTCAAACCGTATAAAATCAATTGGGTTGTCGGCCGAGTCTGGTATTCTGACCAATTTTAGTCGGAAATTGAATTTGGGAAGACATTGTGTAAAATTAAGTAGTTTAGGGGCCAAATAATTAGGCCAATTAGTTTAGGGACTAAATTATGAGGGTGGAACTTGATGTCACATGAGTGTATTACGCAAAAGTAAAAATCTACAAGAATTGATATTTATGTCAAAAGTAAAAGTAAAAATAAAAGCTAATATATTGTGGACTCAAGCGGAAGAAAATATGCAGGATCTGGATTCGGAGACTACCAACAGATGAAAAAGGGTCTTTTGTGCCTTCTTCTGTACAATCTCCTTTGCCTTCTGAGTTTCCTAATCCTTCTATTCCTTCACATGCTTATGATTCTTCTCTCCCATTTTAATGGTTATAATTTAATGGTGGATGATTCTTTAGGGCCTGCTGTGAGGAGCAAAAATTCAGGGAAGGGAATTTTACCGATTCCTTTGGATGCTAAACTTGTCTTTTCGATACCGAATTGTCAAAGGGAAGGAGGGGATAAGGGAAAAGTCTTGGTCATTAATCCTATACAACGGATAGGGATCCTCAAGGAGTGTTGGATAGGATGGGGGGATTAGGTTGGTTAGTACGACGGGAAATGATGTTAGGGTGCAAGCAAGTCCAAGTCTATTGAGAGTGGTTCTAAGAAGAAAAAATGGAGTAAAAAGTTGCATCGGCTTCAGTCATTAGTGAACCGTGGGTAGGTCTTGGGAAGGAGAGGCGGTCTTATGAAGATTGTAAGTTGGAACGTGAGGTCTAGGGAAGAGGTGTAAGTGGAGGTTGATTAGGGAGTTAATTTCTAAGGATGTAATCTTTCTTCAAGATTCTAAATTGGAGCTGGTTACCAGTAGGATGACTAGGAATATTTTGGGATTCGAGGTTTAAAGATTGGGTTTTTCTTCCATCTTGTGAGTATAGTTGTCACGGCGCCACAACGAGTCATGGTGGTAGCCGACTGCCAGGACGCCTAGGTGATAAGGCGATGGTGTCAGTATGACGACAAGTCGTTTACAATATGCAATTTATATATTATTTATTTTACTTAACAAGTATATTGGTAATAAAATTTCATATATATTAAAACTCTAAACATAACACTATGGAATAACATTGAAAACACAATTATGTAAATACTTAGCAATAACAATCTAAAAATAAAACACTTGATAAATTCAACAAACACCACATAAAAAATAAAGTTCAGGGGGTAGTTTAAAACTTTTGGCAAAACTGAAGGGTCAAAAATAAAAGAAATTTAAAACGTTGGGTTCCCTAGCTGTAATTTTCAAGAAGATATTTAGTTGGGTGCAACATACAAATAAATTGAAAGTTATTTTCTAATAATATGCACAAAAAGAAATCAGCAGCTAGAGACTTCACACTTGCACAAAGTATCACGGAGGGAAAAAACTAAATAGCAAGGTTGTCGCGACTGGGAGAGAAGTTCAACTATGTGACTGGGGGAGGCGCAACTGGAGTTGTGAGGAAGAGTAGTCGCGATGTCGTGAGGAAGAGGAGTTGCGAGAGGCAAAGGAGTTGAGAATTGTCGGCGTGTGGCGTGACCCTCAATGGACAATGGGCGATGCTGTTGCTGCGCGTGACATCATGTGTGTTCATGGCTACTGCTGCTGTGTGATGTTATAGAGGTTTAAATCTGTTTGTTCTTCTTTCATTGTTCTGATGTTGCCGATGACTTATTGCGACTTAGACCTTCGACTTTCTCTAATGCAGCTAGGCGACCACTCGACTTGGTGCGGTAGCAGCGAAAGGACGCCTTGGCGTTGCCTAGGCGACTCCGTAACAACTATGCTTGTGGGGCTTCTGGAGGTATTATCATTTGGGATACTTAGTGTTCGACTCATCTTGAGTCTGTTTTGGACATTTATTCAGTTTCTGTTCATTTAGAGATTAGAGGGCATGTGCGTTGGTGGTTTTCTTTGGTGTATGAGCCTAATCGGCCTAGGGATAGATGTGCTTTCTGAGAGGAGCTTTATGATCTGTATGGGCTGCGTTCTCCTCGTTGGTGTATTGGTGGAGATTTAAATGTTATTAGGGTTTCTTATGAAAAAATTGGCAGGGTCAAGAACTACTACGAGTATGAGGGGTTTGATAAATTTATTAGAGATTGCAATTTAAGAGATATTGTTCTTTCGAATGCCCAATTCACTTGGTTAGTTTCTGATGAACGTACAAAGGCAACTCGTATTGATCGATTTTTGTTTAGTAATGATTGGGAGGATGTTTTTCCTGAGTTAGGGGCAAGAAATTCTTTCGCGAGTAGTTTCTGATCATTTTCCTATTGTCCTATTGTCTTAGAATCTAGCCCTCTCAAATGGGGCCCACACCTTATTCGTTTTGAGAATATGTGGATTTCTCATCCCAATTTATCTAAGTTGATAAGCAATGGTTGAGTGAGAGTGGTTGTGTGGGTTGGAGAGGTTTTGTTTTTTTGAAAAAGTTGGGGTATGTTAAATGTAAGTTCAAAGAGCGGATAAGGAGATGTTTGGCGATGTGAGAGATAATAAGAATAATTTTGAAAGAGATAGAAGAGATTGATAGGATCGAGAAAAGTAGTGATATTTTTTAGGATTTGATTGGTAGACGAGCTCAGCTGTGTAATGAGTTTGAGGAGATGACTTTGCGTGAGGAAGCTAGTTGGAGGCAGAAAGCTAGGTTTGCTTGGGTGAAGGACAGAGTTTGTAATTCAAGACTGTTTCACAAGGTTGCGAGTGGTAGAAATCGTAGAAATTTTATTAGGGAGTTAGAGCTTGAATCAGATGAGATGGTGAGAAATTCTTATTTAATTGCTAACGAGATTACCTATTTTTATAGAAAACTCTTGGAGGGAGGAGGAGGAGGTCGAGGAAAAGCCTATTGTAGAACGTTTAGATTGGTGTCCTATTTTGAGATAAAAGAGTTTTTGGTTGGAAGAGTTGTTTACGAAGGTGGTAATCAAGAGGGTTGTTTTTGAAATGGACAGAGAGAAAGCTCCTGGTCCTGATGGGTTTACAATGACTTACTATCATACAAATTGGGATGTGGTGAAAGATGATCTCATTAGAGTTTTTCAGGAGTTTTTTTTCTACAAGTATTATTGGGAAAAATATTAATTCTACCTTCATTACCCTTAGTGCCTAAGAAGGATCAATTTGTTGATGTGATGAATTTTAGACACATTAGTCGTGTGACTAGTGTGTATAAAATTCTTACTAAAGTTCTCTCTAAGAGATTGGGTAATGTTATTGGGGGTACAATTTCGAGTTCTCAGAGTGCTTTTGTGAGTGGCAGACATATTATTGATCAACTTTAGTACCTAATGAAGTGGAGGATGTACATAGGAGAGTGAGAAAGGGTCTCGTGTTTAAACTGGATTTTGAAAAAACTTATGATAGGGTTGGTTGTGGCTTCTTGGATAAGGTGTTGGAGACAAATGGTTTTGGAGTTAGATGACGCTCTTGGATGAAAGAGTGTTTTGTCTTTTCTCATTTTTTTGTGATTGTTGATGAGGAGCCCAAGTCTTGGTCTAAGTCTGCCCTATGATTGTTAATGAGGAGCCCAAGTCTTGGTCTAAGTCTTCCCGAGGTTTAAGGCAGGGAGGCCCTTTATCACCTATCTTGTTTACAGTATGCTCAGCCGGGGAGCGTGGTATCATCGCAGGTTGTGCAGTTGGGCATGAGGAGGTGAAGATTTCTCACCTCCAATTTGCTGAGGATACTATTCTCTTCCTTCCAGAGGGGCTCTAAGGTTTTAAAAATGTGTTAACTATTCTTAAAGTTTTTGAAGGTTGATTTTTCTAAATGTAGTGTAGATGGGATCAACATAGATAAGAGGGAAATTTTAGCGTATTCGTCTTTGGTTGGTTGTAGAATTGAAGAATTTCCGCTTACTTACCTTGGGCCCACTTGGTGGGAATCCAAGGTCAGTCTCGTTTTGAGATTCGGTAATTGAAAGAGTGAGTCAACATTTAGATAGGTGGAAATGTGCGTATTTTGCCTTGGGGGGGGGGGAGATTATTTTGATTCAGGCTTGCTCGCCTAGAATACCCCTATATTATCTCTCTTTTTAGGATCATAGTTAGTGCAACTAACACACTATAAAGTTAATGGGAGATTTTGTTTGGTTCGGAGCTAGTGATGAGAGGAAGTATCATAGGATCATTTGGTTGGGTGAAAAACAGTGTCTTTCTAAGCAGGAGGGAGGTTTGGGGTTGGGTAATTTTGTCCTCAAGAATGTTGCTCTGGTTGGTATTTGGAATCTCATTTCCTTTGACATAAGGTTATTAAGAGCAAATTTGGCATGTATTTGAATGGTTGGGATGCTAGACCCGGGATTTATGTTACTCATGTAAGTCCTTGGAAATTCATCTCCCAAGGTTATACTTCATTTATTCGACAATTGAAATATGGAGTTGGGAATGGTCATCAAATTCGATTCTGGGAGGATTATTGGTTGGAAGATAACTATTTTTCTCTTGTTTTTAATCGTTTTTATCGTATTCCTTCACTTTACGATGCTCTCATTTCTAATTTCAGATGGGAACTCACTTTCTTGGGATTTTCATTTCTTTAGGAATCTCATGGATTTGGAATCGAATGAGATTAAATCTTTGCTAACATTGTTTGATTCGGTCCATTTATTCTGATAAGCGTATCTAGACTTTAGATTAAATCGGTTCCTTTTTTTGTAAGAGTTACTTCTCTTTTTTGACTCGGTCTATTATTCCATTTCATTGTCTTCGTACATTTGGAAAGCCAAGGTCGCTTAAATGCTTTCGTGTGGTCTGTGATTTTATAAAAGATTAAATACTAATAATTTTTATCAAGGTTGCATGTCTTATAAAGTTCTATCTCCGGACATTTATTTTATGTGCAAGTAGAATGCTCATTTATTTCTGCATTGTATCGTTGCTTGGGGATTGTGGAGCTCTCTCTTTGAAGTGTTAGGGGAAGAGTGGGTGTGTTCTGCTACTGTGGAAGATGTGTTATTAATTTGTTTTAAAGGATTTGGAAGTAAAAGGGATGCCAAAATTTTATGGAAGTGCGTCTTCTTTTCTACCTTGTGGGGAATTTGGAATGAGCATAATGTTTAAAACTATTGAATAATAGGGTTATTTTTCTAGTGTCTCTTTGGGCTTCCGTTATGGGGCTTTTAGAGGTATCTCTGTTACTGATTTATGTAGAGATTGGAGGGTTGCACTTTTTTAAGTGCTTTCTTGTTTTTGATCTTTTAGTTTGCTGAGGATGGACTTCTTGTCCCTCATTTAATGTATTAAGAAAAATTCTTTTTTTATCAAAAAAAAAAGGAGTACATATATATATATATATATATATATATATATATATATATATATACACAACAGATCAGGTCTGGGAGTCCGGACCTGATCAAAAAACGGACCCCGGTTTTTTTTTTTTGTAGAACTAAAAAAAAAATAAAAAATTATGGAATTGAAATTTTTCCATAATACAATGTTTTGGGTGTGTTTTTAATACCTATACCAACCAATGTATGTACAGTCTGCCCAGACTGTACAGAAATGTTTTGGTATAGGCATCCAAATCACGCCCAAAACACTGTATTAATAATAAAAAAGGATACTATATATATATATATATATAATATATATATATATATATATATATATATATATATATATATATATATGTGCGTGTACACAATTTTCTAATCAAGTTTTTTAATTAATTTGAGAGAGTTTTTATCTTTTATTTTTTTGTTTTGATTAGTATAATTAATAACAGGAAGAATATTCTCATGGTTATATCCAAGAGTGAGAGGTAATGTTTTCTGGACCTGAATTTGGTTTTACGCTCCAAAACAAACAAATGAATTAGACCATCAACTATGAGAAATTTTTGGTTGTCCACACTTCTCTTTAATGGAATAAAATTAAATGATAAAAAAAATGTGCTGCAAGAACAGAAGGCTTGCGAGTAGCTAGAGTATTGAATGATATAGCTTAGCAGCAGTTATGCAGGCTGGGGTCTAGACAGAATTGAGCTCAATAAGCTCGATAGATCGTTAAGTGAGTCAGGCTTAGCGCTACTAATCCCTACTAAGTTGTGTAGGCTGGATCTAAGCAGACTTGAGCTCGATAAGCTCGATAGATTATTAAGTGAGTCAGGCTCAGCTCTACTAAACCCTACTCATTTACAGCCATATTATTATCGGTTTCTGTATAAGTCAGTTTTCCTGTCTTCAATATGCAATTTTTTTTAGCTCAAGCTCAAATTGTTACATTAGTGCATTTCTCAAGTTTTCCACTTACATTTTTCTAAGCTTTGTTACGAGATTTTGTTATTTTTTCTGTCAGTAAATGTCCTAATATTTGTCCAATTGAAGACTGTTAATTTAATTTCCTTGGTTGTGTGGACAGCATGGTAAATAACTATATACTTTTTTCCCTTCTTTCCCCCCTAATTTACGTGGTCTACTTTGGTCCAATGGCTAATACTTTTAAGATATAATTCGAAACTTTATCAGGTTTCAAATGTGGTGGCAGCACTATGAGAACAGCTGGAATTAAACATTTGAGAGAAAAAAAACTTGGCAAATTAGCTCTAATATTAACACTTAAAGGTAAGCAACTATACCATGAGGCCTCCTTATTCCTTGGTACTCGACTCCTTTGTGGTGTAATGATATGAGGTTTAATAGCTTCTTCAATTATTTGCCAATCTTGAAAGAATGAATATTTTAACCTCATAGGATGATAATGTAGTCTGATCAGATCCAAGGTGGAGAGGCAGGGAGGTCATTACACTCGTGGTTTGTTTGGTGACAAAGACGTCTCAACTCTCAAAATTATAGCGTGTTCATATTGCAATTCTATAGAGTGGTTCACATACAACCGAGGCAAAGTAATTTATGATTGAATCTCGGAGGCATTCTTATCATTTGGTAGATCCAAGTCCATGGCTTATTTTGGGTTCACTCGGAGCTTTGGCAACCACCGTATGTGTGATGTACTTGCACCCATTTAAGGTGGTGCAACACTTCTCAGTTTGGGTCTCATATGTCTCCTATATACCGTGTTCTACATGAATTGACGTTGGAAGGACGTCATACCAAGCATTATTGACACAAGACCTTGATTTTGAAGCTACAAAAAATTAACTGGGACTTGCTGCTCATCCCGTATAGCACTCCCTAATCCCTATTACAGCAGCATCCATAAGAAATGCTGAAACTTGAGAAACATGTTTGGAATCTGAAGTCTTAAAATCCGTCTCACCTCCAAAAGTGGGAGCAATTAAATGTAAAAGGTTGTAGTTGTACTTTATGCAACTGTAACTCTGGATATGTTTCTCAACTTGATCAATTCATGGAAATAGCATAAACCTTGCTTATGCAGATCATCTGTAACTACTGGGGTAGGGTGTTATTTGCTGCACTAATTTGGTAAGAAATTTTCCTTAGTTGATATTCATGAATTAGTTTTTAGATGTGGTTATTTTTATTTGGATGATCAGTGTGTTTGTTGGCCAATGATAGCTGCCAGCTTAGCAAGAACTGTATTATTGGTAATTAATGTCCCGACTTTCTTTTCCTATAAACTTATATGCATCAAGACTGGGTCAGTCGTGCTGTTTGTATATGGAGTTTTGACAACAGCTAGGCCTAGAAAGCACCTGTGGAAGTCTCATCTGTTTGTATATGGTGTTTCGACAACAGCTGGGCCTAGAGGGCACCTGTGGAAGTTGCGAGTATCAGGGTTATACACGTCTCGCAAAATATAGTTATGGGTTGATTTTAATTTACAAAATTTGGTTATAGTTTCATTTAAGAATTAAATTCATATTACTTATTTTTAATATGAATTGTGTAGGTTAGAATCATGGCCAAATAGGTATGATACACAACTTCCATATCAAGGTCCTTGTTCTTGGTAATATTTATAACAAAAAATAAAGTTTTCAAATTCTACCTTTGGGTTTTAATGTTATGCAAACTAAGGTTTGTTTATGATGCACTTGTTTTTAAATGAGTTTTTTGTAAAATAAAATTTAAAATTTAAATTTTGTTATTGAAAAAAATTAAAGTTGAAGCTTGTTATTAACAAATATTTATGGAGCATATTAGAAAAGGATGTATAAATACTCTAATTAAGTTGTGTGGACAAAAAACGTATACCTGTCAAAATATGCAGAGAAAATTAAAAGAAATTGATAAATTCACAACATAAATGATATTTCACGTGAAAATCGTTGCTATAGATTCCTATGTTGGCTATTTTCACCGTCATCAGTACATCTATAAGCGACACTTTTTATGTGGAAATATCAAAAAAATATTGTAAAAATATCAATTTCCAAATTAAATTAGGGAAGGGCAAAATTTATATTTACAACTAAACTAATTGGAAATTTGACATAAAAGGTCTAGATTGTCCATGCCTCTTTCTCAACTAAAGTAAAAAACAATAAAACGTGCATAACAAAGTAAAAAACTTAGTTAAATAATAAGTTGCTGCTACTACAGCACTATAAAGACTAAACTGGCATATAAGACTAAATTGGCTTAGTGCTCTAATTCAATTTCACATCATGTCTAATACAGTAAACACTTGCTAGCTACAACCTAGCATCAGATGTCTGATCCCGACTAGATGACCGACTCTCGTGTCTATGAGAATGTTTACTAAGTTTGTAGCGCTTGTCAGAGCGGTCTTCTCTGTCCACACAACTTCTTTTATCCAATGAGCGATCGCGACTTGAAGACCTCTCATGTCGGTGAGAATGTTTACTTTGCTTGTGGCTTTTTTGAGACCGATCTTCTCTGTACACAGAACTCCTTTTTCTTCGAGGTGGTGATGGAACCTACAATCCATTAATGGCAGACAGGAGTTTCAGAAAAGGATACAAGTTGTCCAGGAATTGTAGGAAATATATATATATATATATATATATATATGAAAAAATGTATATACACAACTGTGTAGTATACAATCGCCTATGGCGACGATTTTTTGGGACTATAGTGATAGTTCACTTGTCGCTATAGCTATTCTGGTCTATGGCGACGGGTGAACCGTCGTTTTAGCCCAAAAAAATCGTCACCATAGGCGACTGTGTACTACACATCTGTATATATATATATATATATATACGGTCTCCATCCACAGCAACCGGTTGTTGGGGAGCAACCCCTTTTATCCAGCCGTAACAGCTTGTACCGGCCTTAGAATTTTTTTTTTTTTATAAGCTGGTACAAGCTGTTACGGCTGGATAAAAGGGGTTGCTCCCCAACAACCGGTTGCTGTGGATGGAACCCCATATATATATATATATATATATATCAGAACGAATCTAAAACATCTCTCTTAAATAACATACCTCTCTTAAATAACATATATTTATTAAAACTACGTCGTTTTGAAAAGATTATTTTAAAACACAAAATAATATTAAAAGAGAGCGGTCCCACTTGCTTTCCTTTTATTTACAAAAATATCACCCGCGGCTCCACTTATTTTTTAAAAAATCTCTAAAACGACGTAGTTTTAATAAAAGTATGCTATATTTAAGAGGTATACTTTAGATCCGTACTCATATATATATATATATATATATATATATATATATATATGTGCGTGTACATGAAAAATAAAATAAAAATGAAGATAACTCTGCAAATTTCAAGCCCAGAACATAGATAAGCATGAATGAATTATCAGAGCTCAACCCTATCGACTTTATAGATAGTTCAGGTCATTTCTTAGCAAATATCTCAAGCACTAAGTTGGGCCTTACGCATTAAAAGTAACTTAGCTGAATGAGCATAAACAACTTGCAGGCAAACTTGTCAGAACACTAATATTGAGAAGACATACCTGAAAGCGTGACATGTATCTTCCTTCAGGGGGTGGTGGAATACCAAGCCTTTTTAAATCATCAAAGGGGATTGGTCGTCTGTTGTCAAGAAGAAGATATACACTTAGTTTATTGCAGACCAAAATTACATGCATTACTATCTTATTTTGATAGTAATTCACGTTTATATAAAGTAGCTTTCTACTCCTGTCCCATTTTAGTTTTTTCCCCTTTTGGGTGTTACATGGATTTAAGACGTGCATAAACACGATTACGTATTTTTATGAATATTTTAATATAGTTGAAAAATATAACATATAAATTTACTGAAAATATAAATTTATCAAAAACAATTTTAAATGTATATTCGAAACATCGTAAAATACATGAATCCTTCCTGGGGGTGGAGCACAACAAATAAAAATGATCTCATGCAAGGGATTCAACCAATAAACCAGGAAGTTGATAGATAATACAGGAAAGAAAAACTCATTAGATATAAAACAAAAATATAAAAGAAAAACTATCTAGAAAGCTAGTGGCAGGTTGGCAATGGTACTCCCAGCCTTATTACTTTCTAAATACCTAAATCTGAATGGGATCCCTTCATAGCTTGTTATGTTTGAAAACATAGTCAAGGAAATTAAGAGACTCCAGAAAAAGAAATCCAGTATCACCAAGTGGTTGGAAGACAATTGGCAGACTGATTGTTTATATGCAAATCACTAAGAGACCATACTCTAATCAACCAACCTAAAAAGTTTAGCAAGAGAAACATCAAATTTTGCAGCTAATAAAAATTATGATATTACTTCTCTTAAATAGTTCGGCCAAAGAATGAATGTGGTTGATCAAAAATGTAATAAGCAAGGGGAAGTTTTTAGATCAAAGGGTGTAAAAGAGAATCATCTAGAACAACATAGGGATTTAAGAAAGCAATCATATGAAAGTCAAATGTAACACAGTGAAAAATGAATACATACAGTGGAGCTCGAAATGGTCTTTCTCGTCCTCCAAAACGGAGCTGCCCAGATTCCTTCTTACCACCAAGTCCTCCTCCTGCCACATTTAAATTCTTAATTCTGATCTTGCTAAGCAACAAAATCTCCAACGAAAGAGAAATTTTGACTAACCTAACCTTCTTGGTATCCACCCCGGCATTAACTGCTGCCTATTGTAATCGACTGTAATTTCAGAATCATCAATAAACGAATGGTGAGCATCCTGCATTGCAGAGTAATTAAAAGCAGGTGTAACTTTATCGTTTACATCAAATACTTTGCAAATAAACAAGAATGTGGTATGACCTGATTATATGTCCCTGACAAGGCCTCAGGCCCATGCCTATTTGATTATCAGAATAGAGATAGGCTCATGTTTCACCATGGTTAAAATAATGCTGATATATATATATATATACACACACACACACACACACACACACATAAATCAAAGCTGGGAGAAAGAAGATTGAAACAGTGTGTACAAAAGAAAGAAAAGATTGGAATAGTGTCATTGCAATATCAAGTCAAATGCTACTACCAGTTCAAGTATGGGAAATATAGTATGCTAACTGAAGACTTTAGATTACTCATTACTGTATAATTTAAAATCAAGAAAAGTAACCAAAATAGCGTTATAGGGACTAGATGCAACAAACTAGCATATTTGAACTGATCAGAAGAAGAATGACATTATGATAACAATCAAGATTAAAAGAATATTTACATTTATGCGTGGGAACGACAACTCATAAAAAAGCTTAAAGTGTAACCTTTTCATTTTAATGTACTTCATAAATTTATTTGCAAAATTTGTTTATATATTCAAGAAAGAATAATCTACAGCTCAAATTAGGAAGCCCAAGAACAACTATAAATGATTAGGGATCTTTTTATCACCTCCCTCATATCGATATTGCATCATAATTATGGTCCTAAGACCCAAACATCATTGAATATCTAAAGTAGATTCCTATTAAGAAACCTAAACGGCTAAACTAGAAGTTTTGTAAAGCTTTAGGAAATGTATCCACGGTCACCAAGGATTTGATGAACCTTCAAGCTTCATTCTCAATCTTATATCTCTTTATAAATAGTAACTTCAGTTTCTTTAAATTTAGATTCTCTACTATGCCATTGACTATTTTAATTTGCTATACTATTTGATCAAATCTAATTCCCCTTGGACACTGGTTACTTTAATATTGTAAGTGGGGAAGGTACATGCAGTCCTAAATGGTGATACAGTAGGACTCTAGTTAACCAATTGAGAATCATGCTCCTGTCAATAATGCTTCCACTATGAACATTAAGGTGGTGTTTGGCAGCACTAAAATAGAAAACATGTCTTTGATATGTTTTGCCATTGAAAGAAAACAAATTTTAAATGGCTTGAGGCCTAGAGGTATATTAGCTCAAGGTCACTGATTCCTATCCCCATACTTGTAGCAAAATTTACCTATTAAAAAAGTGGGGTGGAGGTGGGGGTGGGGGTGGGTGGGGTGGATGGGGGAGGGAGGGGGAGAGAGAGAGAGAGAGAGAGAGAGAGAGGAGAGAGGTCTGGCTGCCATATTTGTTATGAAAATAATTATCTATATATAATGCCTCCATGGTTGAGGCTCAGTCCCGAAATGGGATTTCCAAAAAAGCCCCCCAAATTTAAACACTCCCAATTTTACCCTGTAAATGAATTTCTAATAAAGATCTTCAACTTTTCATAAATTTCTGTTTCACCCACTAAATTTAAATATCTTTTTAATTTGTCCTTCATCCTTAAAGTTAAACTTTTAAATCAATAATCTAACAAAAATTATACACGCAACGCGTGTGCCACACGGGCTAATATTAATAATAAACTGATGAACAATTCTTTTAATTCATAAATTTGCACCTAATCATTTTTTTGTTGGCTTCCTTCGGCAGGACTCCCACTGTTTCGTGTCGGGGTTTTATGGTTGTTGTCCATGGGGGTTTCTTGGCTTAGTATATCACGTGCACATGCGTTGTGACCCCAGGCACTTACTTTTGGGAAAAGTTTTATGTACCAAAGTAAAAAAGATAACTGAGGTAATTTGATCCAGTTTACGGGCAAATTTTCCAAATGGATTTTATATTCTATATTTTTTCCTATTGGTTAGGGAGGCGATACAGAATAAATCCAGCCAAGATATATATAATGCCGCCATGGTTAAGGCTCAGTCTTGAAATGGGATTTCCAAAAAAGCCCCCCCCCCCCCCACCAATTTTACCCTGTAAATGAATTTCTAATAAAGATCTCCAACTTTTATTAAATTTCTTCTTTCACCCACTAAATTTAAATATCTTTCTAATTTTTCCTTCATCCTAAAAGTTAAACTTTTAAATCAATAATCTAACATAAATTACACACGCAACGCGTGTGCCACACGAGCTAGTATTAATAATAAACTGATGAACAATTATTTTAATGTATAAATTTGCACCTAATCATTTCTTTGTTGGCTTCCTTCGGCAGGACTCCCACTGTTTCGTGTCGGGGTTTTATGGTTGTTGTCCATGGGGGTTTCTTTGTTTACCTAATCATTTTTTTTGTTGGCTTCCTTCGGCAGGACTCCCACGGTTTCGTGTCAGGTTTTATGGTTGGTTGTCCATGGGGGTTTCTTCGTTTGGTTGGTATATCACGTGCACATGGGTTGTGACCCCAGGCCCTTACTTTTGGGAAAAGTTTTATGTACCAAAGAAAAAAGATAATTGAGGTAATTTGATCCAGTGGTCAAATTTTTCAAATGGATTTTATATTATATATTTTTACTCTTGGTTAGGGAGGCAATACAAAATAAATCCAGCCAAGATGTGCATTACATAATAAGACTATAAGAGACCAAGAAAAGACTTTGCTCCCACAAAATGCAAATGAGCATCCCATGACGAATGGAATATGATAGCCATAGAGGCATAGAATAAACAATGTGGTAGAGATAGAATGGGGGAGAAAGTGATATGAAAAGAGCATATCAATCTTAAAGCAATTGACACATCTATAGTACCTCATATGCTCGTCGCATCTCCCTCTCAGTCTCATACTCAACAAAAGCATAACCACATGAGGCTCCAGTCACTGCAAACCGGGCACCAACCAAATTAATAAGCAGAGTAATTACATTTGTGCTAAATTGAAGCAAGTAGTATGCACAAAAACAAACATATCTTATATCAACAATGTTGAAAAAGATATGTTAGCAAGGAATGTATAACTTAGACCAAAAAACTATGTTCTTGGCAGAAGGGAGAACCATATCTTAGATCAGCAACATTCCGAAAGAGATAGTTAGCAAGGAATGTAAAACTGAGACCACAAGACTATGTTGTTGGCCATTATTGCAGAGTTCCAATGCCCAAACAACTATAAACAAAGCAAAAAACATAAAAATAAACGTAGGGGTATTTACCAATGTGTCTGACTAATCTCAGTTTCTTCACATTTCCATATTTGCTCATAGACTGAAAACACAAAACCCACAACATCTATTCAGTACAACCATCAATATATGAGAAAAATTATAGAAAACCAACAAAAATTTTATATAAAAAAATAAAATAAAAATGGGGGGTATTTCCCAATTCACAGAAACCAAACAGATACCTTGTGAAGAGTTTCTTCAGTAGTGAGGTGAGAGAGGTGACCAACGAAGAGAGTGCAATACGGGTCACCACTAACCTTCGGATCGCCGAACGGATCATCTGCAAAATTGAATATTTAGAACGGGGAAAAAGTAGGAATGACTAGAAATACGTACAGACGAGGGAATTGGGAATCATATAGAGGAAGAAATTCGTACAGAGGCCAGCTAAAGAACAGAGGTGAGCCCTGTAAACGGCGTTATCGTGAGGGAGAATGTCCGTTCCGTCGATGCTTCCGGCTTGAATTGGATGGTAATTCTCTGCGTAAAACACCGAGTTTATCTTGTCCCTGTTCCCACTCATTCTCTCTATCTATATCTGTATCTATATATGTATATTATCCTCTCTCTCTAATCTCCCGAAGGAACTATGGTCACTGTATCTCACTCCCCTGCAAATTATCCCAAATTGAAATTGCCCGTTCGGCGATGACTTATTTTAAGAACGAATTATAAGTCATTTTCAACTTATCTTTGATTTCTAAGTTAAAAGTGTTATATGTAATATATAGTATTATTTAATAGAGTCCGGATCCAGTCCGGGATCCCGGACTCTACTAAAATACGGACCTTTTTTTTTTTTTTGCTTTTTTTTTTTGAAACAACTAAAAAAATAAAAAAATTTATGGAATTGAAATTTTTCCATAATACAGTGTTTTGGGCGTGATTTGGATGCCTATAACGAAATATGTCTGTACAGTCTGGGCAGACTGTACATACATTGGTTGGTGTAGGTATTAAAAACACGCCCAAAACACTGTATTATGGAAAAATTTCAGTTCCATAAATTTTTTTTCTTTTTTTTTAGTTGTTCTACCAAAAAAAAAAAGAATAAAAATCAGGTCCGAATTTTCTCCCGTCCGGGAGTCCGGACCTGATCCTTCTTCTTATTTAATATATATAAATATGATAAAATAAAATATAATTTTATATATATATATATATATATATATATATATATATATATAATACAGAAAATATTAATCAATAAATCCGAGTACTTTGAATTCACAAAGTCTCCTTAAAGTAAATTTATTCTCCCACAGATGCTAAGAGTTAATTGAATAATTGTTTCCCAAAGATAAAACGAATTTCAATTCTTAATTAGTAGCATTACAAAATTAAGAATTCATCGAACCAAATTCAATGTTTATGTACTGAACTTAATATGAATGTTAATGATGTATGCATGGAAAAACATTGGGAAAAACTTACTGCAACACTTTTTAATTTTGCGCAGAACGGGAACGAGAATATACTTAAGAACGGAACGGGAATTTACTGACAGAACGGGGAACGGGAATTTTCTGCAGAACGGAACGGGACTGAAATTTTCAGAACGGGAATGAAAATTTGTTATGTTTTAAATGCTTTCCCACACCGTTTATTTATAGGAAAAATTCACATGTAACTGTCGTCAAAACGACATAATATTGTGATGATAAAAAATATATATCACAAACCCGTCCATCACGACTACGACCCGATCCAACCGGACTTTGAAGTCATTTTTCTCATTCAATTCAAATCTCATTTCCAACAATCCCCCACATGAATGTAAAATTGGCTTTACAATATACAAAATATGTTATGAATATGTAGACATTAGTTCGAGTACATAAGAAAAGATATTTCATCAGGTTAAGTAGCCTAGTGGCTTTGAACTTGCCCTAGTAAAATTTATCGAATTTACTTGGCTAATCAGTAGACTTGATGTCTTTGAACTGTCAGCTTTTTGTGTAAACCAAGACAATAGAATTCACAAAGTATCTCTTCAGACATAATTGGTTCTCACGTTTGTGTTCATTTTGGCCTTGAAACACCTCTTGGATCCGTGAGTATATTAGAGAATTCAGCCTTCAAAATTCTCACAGAAGTGGCCCCCTTCTTACTCACGTAGGTGACTTCTATGAAGAGTATCCTGCAATACTCCACTTGAACGTATTTCAAGATATAAAAGTCATTAAAAGCGTAACTTATCCTAATTCTCATGGCAGATGTGCACTGTCTCATAATAAGAATGGTTAGTAGTTAATATCTCCTCAATGCTTTACTGAGTACTACATAGTTCGGTTTGCCCATTGAACCTAGATCTTGGGATCTCCAGTCAGCTAAGTTGGGTTGCCACTATGACGACTCTTATTTAAACAGTAGGCTTTAAACCCATTCCCTTCGATAATTTTTCCACTTGCTCACTTGTTAAACCTTTCGTAAGCGGATCCGCAATATTATCTTTTGACTTTACATAGTCAATTAAGATAATTCTATTTGAGAGCAATTGTCTAACAGTATTATGTCTTCGTCTTATATGGCGTGACTTTTGGAATATCCTCTAAGAAATTACGAAGCCACTCATGTGATGCCCCCAAAATTAGGTATACATCACCCATCTTGGGTCGTCAGATACATGGTACAGAATTCAAATACAACTGTCGTGTACAATACGACAAACATAAACTGTGAGTTTGAATACAAATATTATCTACTAGAGATTATACAAACTCAAAAGGAGTCCTCATTATAATTATTATCACACTATTTCACAGAATAGTGAGGACTACTAATGCTATCCTCCGGACCATCACTCCGTTCCCCGACTCGTCCCAGCTATATTCTCATTTCCTGAAGAGAACAGTGAAAGAAAAGCTGAGCTCAACTAGCCCAGTAAGAAATATTATGACTAAGATAATGCAGAATAAATTATCATTAGTCTCCAACAATGTTAAACTGATAAAATATAATAGACATCAAGTTTAACTGCAGCGGAACAAGCAATCCATTAAAAGAGTCAAGTAGAAAATAAAATCTACTATCTTTTATGATTTAAAAGGTTTTTCATCACTGTTATCGCTGAAACTCAGCTTAATAAATATTCCACATCATCGAATCACCCCTGCACTACGGCCAAAGATATTTTTTAGTATCACAACCACAATTATCCGTGCACTACGGGCCAAGAATATTTGTGTATTTATTAATGGTCATGATCATGCCAATAACTGTCCATCAATGCACTACGGGCCAATGAGGACTTTTACCACATCATTTGTAACATTACAGTCATGATTACACCGAATAATCCATGATCATAATCATACCAAGTCCATCTATGCACTACAGGCCACATATGACTTTCAACATAATATAAACATGAGGATGATGACAATAATATAAGAAATCAATAAAACAAGTTCAAGAATTAATTTGTCCAAGAACTACTAATGTCCAAATTGTCAACATGATACTGCTTTGTAGAGTAAAATTCAAGAATGATCAGAAGAATATTTCTATGAAAAGATACTAGATGAAGCGCAAATATCTAGGATATTCTACTAATTTCATAGAGTATAGAAGTCAAAACTTTAACCAACTGAGTATAATAAAGAATGGAATAACAAAAGTAATCACCATACATGCGGTACTTCACATAGACAGGTTATTCTAACAGAATACTAAATAACGGAACCAGATCAGGTGAAATTAGCACCGACAGGATGTTCCAACAGAATAATAAAGAATGGAATAACAACAGAAATCACCATGTATGCGGTACTTCGCATAGACAGGTTATTCCAATAGAATACTAATAGAGACGGAATCAGGTCCGGCGTAAAACGCACAGACAGGATATTCCAACATAATAATAATAATAAAGATGGAACCAGGTCCGACGTAAAACGCACAGACAAGACTATTCCAACAGAATAATAATAAAGACTGAATATTAGAAGAATGTCACCAAGTATAGGGTAGACCGCGTATACAGGTTATTCCAACAGGAATAATAAGCAATGGAATAACAATAGTTCCCTTCATGAATAAGAAAGAGCAACACCCCTTACGAATACAACAAATAATATTCCCTACCTTAAGAAGAAGAGTACTGGATATATAAGTAGTGAAGTAGCAGAATACTTTCTTCTTTCTCTCTATAGTTTATCTCTCTAGAGTTTCAGTGAATTCGTAAGAAAATAATGAATGAATGAGCTTCTATTTATAGAAAAATAGAATGCATAGTAACTAACTCATGAACGGTCGAGATTGATTTACTTTAATCTGACGGGTCCATATTTAAAGCAAAATAAAATAAATATATTCTATTTATAATCTAATAAAACAAATAACTTTATAAAAGATTTTACTATGCAAACATTATGCAGGCACTATACAAATACTATGCATAATAAAATTTAATATATTCTAATTATTGTCTAATAAAATAGATAGCTTTATAAAAGTATTCTGTTTTATATAAAAAGATTTTACACTGCAAAATACTATGCAGACACTATGCAACACTATGCATAATAGAATATAATATATTCTATTTATAGAATAACTTTATAAATGTATTCTGTTTTATATAAAAAGATTTTATGTATTATTACATTAATAATACCAACAAAATTGAGTGACTTATCACTTAAGCATCAATAATTAATACCGTGTGCTACTATGCAACCACACGTATTACTGTACTTTTAACACCGGGTGTTTCAACAGTTAACGGTAAAACTTTCACCGTTATTTTTATAAAATATTTTTGTCGTTTTCTCAATTCGATAATAATTCCGTTGTGGGGTCCATCAATGATTGTGTCGTTGTACTAATATTCCCTGTTAAAACGAATATTCTTCGACCAATCGAATATTATATAATAACTTTGCGTACTTTGCAAAATTTATAAATATTACCCACAACTATTATATCAATTTCACTCTATAATATTCAAAAATAATATTTATAGAAAATTCATCTTTATTCAAAAAGTTGGGGTTTTACAACTCAGCTTTTTCTCCTGCTTTGTCTAAAGCAATGAATTCTGATTCCATTGTAGACCTAGCAATACATGTTTGTTTTGAGGATTTCCAAGATAACCGCTGCACCTCCAAGGGTAAAGACATATCGACTTGTGAATTTTGAGTCTTTATTATCAGATATCCAATTAGCATCACTATATCCTTCCAACACTGCTGGATATCTTGTATAGTGCAACCCATATTTTTGAGTATGTTTTAAATATCCTAAAACTCTCAAAATTATTTTCCAGTGATCTTTACCTGAATTACTTGTATACCTACTTAGCTTACTTACCGAATAAGCTATATCTGGTCTAGTACAGTTCATGACATACATTAAACTGCCTATTATACAAGAATATTCTAATTGAGATATGCTATCAACTTCATTTTTAGCTAGATGAAGATTTATATCAACTGGGGTCTTATTTAGAATTATATTATACTTGTTAAAATTTTCAAGTATTTTCTCAATGTAATGAGATTGAGATAATATAATTCTATCAGAGGTTCTAGAAATTTTGATTCCTAAAATTATATCTGCAACCCCCAAGTCTTTCATATCAAACCTATTTGACAACATACGTTTTGTTGAGTTGATAACTTCATTGTTGCTACCCATGATTAACATATCATCCGCATAAAGACAAACAATGATATATTCCTTTTGAGTGCTTTTGACATAAACACATTTGTCACATTCATTGATTTTAAATCCATTTGATAACATAGCATTATCAAAATTTCTCATGCCATTAGTTTTGGTGCTTGTTTTAATCCATACAAGGATTTAACAAGTTTGCATACTTTCCTCTCTTGTCCAGGAGCAGTGAAACCTTCAGGTTGTTCCATATATATTTCTTCATCTAATTCACCATTTAAGAATACAGTCTTTACATCCATTTGATGTATTTCAAGTCTATTTAAAGATGCTATTGCTATTAGCATTCGAATAGATGTAATTCTTGTAACAGGTGAATAAGTGTCGAAATAATCCAATCCTTCCTTTTGTCTATAGCCTTTAACAACAAGCCTTGTTTTATATTTATCAATTGAGCCATCAGCTTTCATCTTCTTTTTGAAGATCCATTTATACCCTAAGGGTTTTGAACCAGGTGGAAGGTCCACCAGTTCCCATGTATGATTTTGTATAATGGACTCAATTTCGCTATTTATTGCTTCTTTCCAATGAGAAGCATCTGGAGAGGATACTGCTTCCTTGTACGTTCGAGGATCGTTTTCTAACAAAAATGTTAGAAAATTCGGACCAAAAGACGTTGAAGTCCTTGCCCTTTTGCTACGTCTAGGTTCATCTAATACAGACTCTTTGTCTATATTTTCAGGATTAATACCAGTAGCATCCAAAGGTCTTTTGTATGAATTTATATCTTTATTTCTATTATATGGAAATATATTCTCAAAAAATGATGCATCTCTATATTCAATAAATGTATTAACATGAATATCAGGAATTTCAGATTTATGAACAAGAAAGCGATAAGCCCCGCTGTTATTTGCATAACCAATGAAAACACAATCAATTGTTTTTGGTCCTATCTTAACCTTTTTAGGTTTAGGAACCATTACCTTTGCTAGACACCCCTACACTCTTAAGTATTTATAGCTAGGTCTATGACATTTCCATAGTTCATAGGGTGTTTTGTGAGTTTTCTTATGAGACACTTTATTAAGAATATAATTGGCAGAAAGCAAAGCTTCCCCCCACAAATTCTGGAGTGCTCCAGAACTGTTTAACATAGCATTCAACATTTCTTTCAATGTTCGGTTCTTGCGTTCAGTAATACCATTAGATTGAGGTGAATAAGGAGCAGTAGTTTGGTGAATAATACCATGAGTAGAGAATATCTCTTCAAATGGTGATTCATATTCACCACCTCTATCGCTTCTTATTGCTTTAATCTTTTTGCTAAGTTGATTTTCAACTTCATTTTTATAAAGTTGAAACATTTATACAGCCTAATCTTTGCTTCTTAACAAATATACATAACAATATCTTGTGCAATCATCAATAAAGATTATGAAATATTTTTCCCACCTCTAGTTTGCATAAACTTTAAGTCACATATATCAGTGTGAATTAAATCTAGAGGTTCAGTTTTTCTTTCAACAGAATGAAAGGGTAATCTTATCATTTTTGATTCCACACAAATTTCACATTTATGTTTTTGATTAATATCAAATTTAGGCAAGAATTCTAAATTAATTAATCTACGCAATGTATCATAATTAACATGTCCTAATCTAGCATGCCAAATATTTGAAGATTCAAACAAGTAAGCAGAAGAATTTATTTTATTAATATCAATAGACTTCGGTACAACAACCATTACATTCATTTTAAAGAGCCCATCATTCATGTAGCCCTTTCCTACAAACAAATCATTCTTTGTAAGTACAAACTTATCAGACACAAACACCAACTTAAAGCCATTCTTGCTAAGTAGTGACCCAAAAACTAGATTCTTGCGAATATCTGGCACATGAAGCACTTCATTCAAAGTCAGTTCTTTGCTAGATGTCAGTTTCAGTATAATCTTTCCACGTCCTTCAACTTTTAAACTTGAGGAGTTTCCCGTGAAGAGTTGATCATCATTTTCTACTGGTTTGTAAGTAGAAAACATCCATTTGTTGGAACATATGTTGCGAGTAGCTCCAGTGTCCACGTACCACTCTTTAGGGTTTCCTACCAAATTACATTCAGATACAACTGCTGAAAGATTAATGTCTGAAACATTTTTAGAAAGTTTTTCCAGTTCTGTCACATTAGCTTGAGGTTTTAGTTCTCTCTTGAACTTCTTTGGCTTTCGACATTCATTTGATTTATGTCCTGGAATGCCACAGTTGAAGCATTTGCCTTTGAATTTCATCTTGGCTTTGAAATTTGAATTTCCTTCGCGCTTCCTTTTGTTGTTGTTGTTAGGCCTTTGTTCAACCACATTTGCCTTTGCCTCGTATAAATTTTTCCCACTCTTCTTTTCAGATACTCGATTGTCCTCTTCAATCCGAAGTCGCACAATCAGTTCTTCAAGATTCATTTCTTTGCGTTTATGCTTAAGATAATTCTTGAAGTCTTTCACGACGGTGGAAGTTTCTCAATCATTGCAGCAACTTGTAATGAGTCACTTAATGACATTCCTTCAGCATGAATATCATGTAGAATTACTTGTAATTCTTGAACATGTGTGATGACTGCTTTAGAATCTAACAGTTTTATAATCAAGAAATCTACCGACTATGAATTTCTTCATGCCAACATCTTCAGTTTTATATTTCTTGTCTAAAGATTCCCAAAGTTCCTTTGCAGTTTGAATTGTACAATACACATTGTATAGAGTATTGTCTAATCCATTCATTACATAATATCTGCAAAGGAAATCAGCATGTTTCCATGCATCAACTGCAGCCACCTTTTCCTTGTCAATTTTCCTTCAACAAGAATATGACAATCCTCTTGTAGAAACCTTGCCAAGTTCAACGTGGTGAGGTAAAATAGCATTTTTTATTGCTAACGCTTGAAATCCGTTCCTATTGAACCTTTCAGGCTTTTTTTCATGAGACATACTCATGGCAGGAATGGTACTAGTAGAAGTCATTTCTGTTATACAATAAGATAATTATTAATAAACAGAAACCAATTTTTGTTGTACAGAATTTAAATAACAAATTTTCTTTGCAAAATTCAAACAACAAATTTTGTTTATAAAAATTTTATTGTAGAAAATTTGTTTACAATTTATTTTGTAAAAAATTCGATTTATAGAATTTCTGTTGGAGTACAGTACAATTCCCAATATATAAGTTTTCAGTTTGACTCAAAATCACAGCTAAACACATGTAAATATTTTAATAACAATTTTAAAAGTTTGAACTCAAGTCTTCTTTTTTTTTTTCAGAAGACAAATATGTCAAAACCTTATATATGATGATAAATAAAATATGCAATACCGAATATAAAACAAAAAGCATATAATGTACCAACTCACTCATATAACAAAATTACGAAATGCACTCATAACAAAACATACAAACATGCTTTATACCAACTGCACTCATATAATATTATAATTGTATTAACTGAATATTAGTGAATGCAATGACAGAATATCCTGACTTACTTTATATATTACTATTATATAATATTATCTTCCTTAGTAATCATAAAAACAGAACACTGCATGTGCTCAAGGCAAAAGAATATATGCAGGTCATTAATATAACATGCAATTCTAATAATATGCATGCAACAGGTAATAAACAAATAAATATATATTCAACAAACATGTAAAAAACTAATGCAGAAGTTTGTATTCTGTTTTTATAAAAACATATAAAACAGTGTAACAAAATTTGCAGAAATTTAATAAACAAATACAATTTTATACAAAACAAAAATTTGTTTTATAAAATAATTTCGTGTTGAAATATAATTCTGTAATTAAACTTTTATAAAACCAAATTACAGAATTATATTAAATAAAACTATAATTACAGAACAAAGTAAATTTGCTTTAAGATTGTTATTTGTAATATATAGTATTATTTAATATATATAAATATGATAAAACAAAACATAATTATATATATATATATATATATATAACACAGAAAATATTAATCAATAAATTCGAGTCCTTTGAATTCACAAAGTCTCCTTAAAGCAAATTTATTCCCCCACAGATGCTAAGGGTTAATTGAATAATTGCTTCTCAAGATAAAACGGATTTCAATTCTTAATTAGTAGCATTACAGAATTAAGAATTCATCGAACCAAATTCAATGCTTATGTACTGAACTTAATATGAATGTTAATGATGTATGCATGGAAAAACATTGGGAAAAACTTACTGCAACACTTTTCAATTTTGCGCAGAACGGGAACGGGAACGGGAATTTACTGACAGAACGGGGAACGAGAATTTTTTGCAGAACGGAACGGGACTGAAATATTCAGAACTTGAAGGAAAATTTGTTATGTTTTAAATGCTTTCCCACACCGTTTATTTATAAGAAAAATTCGCATGTAACCGTCGTCAAAACGACGTAGTATTGTGATGATAAAAAATATATATCACGAACCCGCCCGTCACGACCACGACCCGACCGGACTTTGAAGTCAATTTTCTCATTCAATTCAAATCTCATTTCCAACAAAAAGTCAAGTTAAAAACAAAACGTGTTTCACCGTAAGAGTATTACTACAGTGATAAAATAATTTTATAAAAATTAATTTATAAAATGATGTATTAAAGTACTATTGTAACTGTAATGACTTATAAGTTAAAATAATTTATAAAGACTAATATGAAGAACATAAATAAATAAAGGAAAAAATGTATGTAGACGACGGTTTTTTGAGTTATGGCGACAGGGTCTATTTTGGGCAAAAATCTGTCGTTATAGCCCGACTATGTAATACAAAGCTGTATATATACATATAACCCATAAAAATACATTAATTCAATATTTTATTATAAAAATCACTATTCTAACATTAATAAAACATTAAAAAGAATTATAACTTCAATATTCATGTTTTTTTGAAATAATATCCATTAGTTATTAATATCCCCTTTTGGACCCTTCACCAGGTTCCACTCTAGGCCATAGGATGAAATAAATCCTAGAATTGAATTGTAGTTGTATAGGTTCTAAAAAAGAAAAAAGAAAAAAATGAATCTTAGATTTTGGCTTAAATATAAATTAATACCAAGAGCTTTTAACCTTTTTTCACTTTACTGAACATAATTGTCCCATGTGTTTCTGCCTGTAAACTCTAAAATAAAAAAATTCTTATGCCAAACTGATTCAAGAGTTTTGCAACACTTCTTACAAACTTTCAAATTGAAGCTTCAACCTTTTAGGTTGTGGCTCGGTATCGACATCAATGACCATCTCTGTATTGTCTGGCTTGTAAACTAGATGAACTTCACACCTCTCCACATTCGAATAGTTTCCTTTGACAGAAACCTCATTTTTTACACCACTACTAATTGATGGTTTAAAGCTAATAGTCGAATGCTCTTCAAAGCTCCATGACCATAGAGAATGAATCCATCTACTTCCAAGTTCAACAAAACTGCCTCAGAGGGACCACAACCCACAACCCAAACAATGATCCTGTTAGATTGTTTCGTTCATCCGGTGGCACATCAAAACAGATCGAACAACCCGTATTTTGATGACTGAAACTATCTGGAATCTCCCTAGTTGGAAGGAAATCCCAAATCAAATAATTAACAAAAATTAAGAAGAAGATTTATTAAATAAATTGAAATGATCAGATATTTTGAGGGAGAGAGACCAACCTTAAAGAAACTCTCTTTAAAAGTGTTTGCCACATTGTTGCATCCTATGATGCTAATGAAGCTTATAGAATCGAGTTTCTCCAAGCCTTGAAAATTAGTCAGTTTACTGCAATTGGAAAGATACAGCTCCTCCAAGCTATTCAGGTTCGATAAATTTGGTAATTTTTCCGTTGATGTGCAATCAGTTGCATTCAGATATTCAATGGACTATAATTCTAAGACCATTAGTCCTAAGATTATAATTATGGGTTTATAATACCTGGTTGAACATTATATTAAATAATCTCCCATATTAAGTCATTTTATAATTGCTGGACTAATAGTCACAATTATAAATTTAAAAAAAAACAAGATATTTGAGATTAATAGTCATATCCGAGTATAATCTTTGCAAATATAAGATGCAGTAAATTTGTAGTCTATTCCACAAGAGTTATCACTCCATCGTTACCATGGTTTAATGTAATTGTTTGTCTATTTTGACATTAAGAATGATTGCTAAATATAATTCAATTTCTAATCTGCCTCCATGTTTCATTGGAATGTCAACACACTTTTTTCAATTTTGATCAACAAACCAATCTTGCATCTCCCTCTTTGGCTGAAAAATTAGATACTGTTAAAAAGATTAGTCTACCACTGTTAGATAGGAGTAAATATCACAGAGCCAGAAAGAACCAACCTGAATTAAGCCTTGTGCAGCCAGATTGCTACAACCTTTTAAAAGGAGAAAAAAATCATCAACTTTCTATACATCATGAGTAGCATCATCGGATTTGTACACCAGATGAAACCCACACCTTTCCACCATAGCATCATCTCCTCTGACGGAAACCTTAATTCTATCAGCACTATTCACTGAGAACATTTTTGGTATAAAGCTTACCCATGAATGCACTTCAGAGCTCCATGACCATGTAGAATGTGTCCATTTAGTACCATTTGTTCTATTTTCAATAACAGCCTCTGTCCCGGAGGAAAGACTAACAACCCAAAGAATCATCCCTAAGAAACTATTTGGCATATTCCATGGTGCAAGAAAATAGATTGTAGAGCCAAATCTTTGATGACTGAACCAGTTTGGAATCCTCCTCCGTGGAAGGAATATGTGGATTTCTTTCCCAAATTCAAAGAATATCTGATACATAAATAAATAAAAAAGAAATAGGTAATGATGAGAGACAGAGAGGGAGAAAGAGAAAGCGAGATACTAACATGAAAGAAACTTTCTGTGAAAGTGTTTGTAAGCTTGTTGCAGTCTCCCATATGAATTTCTTGAATAGAACTGAGATTCTCCAAGCCATGAATCTCAACCAAGCTCCTGCAATTTGTAAGATTCAAGTGTTTCAAGTTTTTCAACTTTGACAGATTTACTAATTTTGTCATTGCTCTACAACCTGTTGCCACTAATTGGTCCAGTTTAGGAGGAAGTTCCCAAACTGACTGAAGATTCTGGCAGCTTCTCAAATAAAGGAGTTTTAAATTTGAGAGCCGACTAAGGCAAGATGGTAAGTTACAGAAATAATTTTCAGTTAAATCCAAAACTTCTAGTGAGGATAAACTTTCAATATTATCAGGGATATCTCCGTCGAACATATAGCAGTCTCTCAGATTCAACTCTTTTAAACTACACAAACCACAAATGGAAGTTTGGAGGAATCCAGCAACATCATGGAATGGAGAAGGTAATAGAAGCGAACGTCTCGTCAGTGCTGGCAGAGCTAAGATTTCAAGATTCTTTATATGTCCAATAGAATCTGAAACTTTTGTTAAGTTGGTTTTGCCTGCACGAAGCTCCTTTAAGGATTCAATCTTCCCCAGTTCCTTAGGCAATTCTTCTAGATTTGAGCAACCCTCAAGATTTAGACGCTCGAGTGCTCTTAGGTTGCAAATGCTGCTTGGAAGTTTTTTGATGTTCTTGCAATCGCGTAGATTCAATTCAAACAATTTATTAAGACGTTCAATGGAATCTGGTATTTTCCTAATCATCGTCTGAGATATAACCTTTCCAGAGTTCTCAGGTTGTAAATGCTGCTCGGAAGATTTTTAAGATTCTTACAATCACTTAATACCAACTCAATAACTTCAGTGAGACGTCCGATAGAATCTGGTAGTTTCTTAATTGATGTTTGGGCTGCCCAAAGTACTCTTAAAGACTCAATGTTCCCCAATTCCTCTGGCAATTCCTTGAGAGCTGAGCAACCATAGAGATATAAACATTCCAGTGCTTTCAAATTGCATATGCTGCTTGGAAGAGTTCTTAAGTTTCTACAATAGCTTAGATCCAACTTATTCAATTTAGTCAGACGTCCGATTGAATCTGGTAATTTCTTAATCCCTATTTTGCTTGCATTAAACACCCTTAAGGATTCAATGTTCCCCAATTCCTCTGGCAATCCTTCTAGATTTGAGCAACCTCGAAGATCAAAACATTCAAGTTTCCTCAGATTGCATATGCTGCTTGGAAGAATTCTTAGATTTTCGCAGCCCCACAAATCCAAGTTAACTAGGCTATCTAAACTTCCGATTGATGGGTGAACCTCAACCAAACTTTTACAACCACCAAGAAGTAACTTCTCGATGCATGGTACTCCTGTGAAGTCTGGGGTTGTCTTCAAGAATTCACAACGACTGAGATTTAGGATCTTCAATTGTTCAAGAAACTGTTAAAACAACAAAAATATGGAATCAAACATTTTTTTGGAAAGGCTGAACCAAGAATAATATGTACTTGATGTATGTATGTTCTGAATCTAATATAGAGTGCAGCAATGAGTAATGTCATACCAAGATACTGTGCCACAATATACTGAATTTGCTAAAGCGTAAGTCGAGGTTGACTAGTTTTTGTGGATGAAAATCAGACGGTAAACACTGTAAAGGACAGTTGTGCCACGAGAGCCACCTTAACTCTTCAAATATTTGTCTAAAATTTCCAGTCACATTTACACTGTTGATGTTAAGGAATCTTAATCTAGGCATCCTTTCAAATGTTTCTGTATTCAATGGAACTTTTTGTAATTCACCTGTGTATGGGCTATCAGGGATGATGCCCTGAATTGCTTCTGTTCCCTAAAATAGATTGAGAAAAAAAATGATGAGTAGTTTTAAGTATGAGAGAAAAAGAAAATGACTGCATGATATATCTTAATCTTAAATAAAATGAAACTAACAATTATCATCTTAAACTTTCACATGCGAACTAGTAAAAAGATGACTATATTCAATTAATTACCTTCCCATTTTTTAACACATTGCAAATATCTCCGGTGGACCATAATCGACTGCGTTTTTCAGGCTCTTCGGGGAACATGTTATTAACAATTTCTCTTCCCATGTCCCGAAGCAGATCATGCATCCTGATCTCATTTTTATCATTAATTGACAGTAAACATCTTTCTACAAGAATGATAATTTCATTTTCTGAATCGTAACCACAAGAATTTAATATATGAATTGCCTCAAATTTGTCCATCCCAATGAAAAAACACGCAATATCGAGGAAAATATCTTTCAGGCTACCACCACCTAATGCATCAAAGCTTATTATTAGTTTTTCTCGAATCTCATTACGAGGAATTTGTTGCAATTTCTTAAAGGAACCTCTCCATTCTTCCAACGTTCTTGTATACAAATATGAGCCCAAAACCTCAAGAGCTAATGGAAGCCCTGCAGTGTAATGTACAATATCTTCCGAGATTTTCTTGTAATTTTCCAATGGGGTAGGTTTTCTAAAGGCATGCCAACTAAAGAGCAACAATGACTCGTCCTTTTCTAGTCCCTCAATGTTGTACCTCTCATCTACTCCGATTTGATTGAGTACACCCGCATCCCTCGTGGTTATGATTATTCTACTTCCTGGGGCAAACCGGTTCCATTCTCCTGCTAATGAATATGCTTGGGTTCTATGATCCACATCATCAAGAACAATGAGAATTTTCTTAGAACAAAGTCTTTGTTCAATTAAACTGATTCCCTCATCAACATTGGAAATATTTTCCTTTATTTTCAAAATATCCCAAACAAGTTGCTTTTGTAAAGATACTAGACCATAATGTTGTTTCGAAAATTCTCTAACATTTTCAACAAAACACGTGCCTTCAAAGCAATGAATAATGTCATTATAGACAGCTTTGGCCATGGTACTTTTGCCAGCACCACCCATACCATAGATCCCGATCCTACGAACACTGTTTGATCCAATACTAAGTAATGGATATATGTGTTCAACGCGAGATTTTATTCCAACCGGATGCTTGGCAACATTCAAATATCTGGGGTTCACTTCAAGGACAACTTTACTAACTATATCCTGAATAATCTTTGTTTCATGCCTGCAAAGTTTTATTTGACATACAAAACAATATGATCAGTTGAAAGAAAAATGTTTATTTATCAAGTCCATTCATATATATAATAAGAACACAATCAACAAGGCTTTCATATATATTTTACCCATTTTCATCAATATGGTATCCTGATAAGTTTCCAGCTTCAGCTAGCGCAACTCGCCACATATCCACCTTATCCATATCAGCCACGTAACATTTTTTATGTTTTTCAAAAGCTTCTGCGAAACTCCCAATTTGGTTACGTACCTCTGAAGGATGAACATTGTAAAATACCGGAAGAACAAGGTGTTTCGTTGTTCTCTTGCATTCCAGAATCTTTACGAGCTCGGTAAGGCACCATGTCGAAGAAGCATAATTTTTGGAGAAAACAACAATAGAAAGCTTTGATTCTTGGATGGCTTTTAGCAGTCCCGATGATATGTCCTCTCCTCTTGGTAGCTCGGGATTATCCATAAAGGTTTGGATTCCAGCCCTGTCTAGAGCCGAGTAGAGATGACCAGTAAAGTTTTTGCGCGTATCGTCACCTCTAAAGTTCAAGAAGACGTTCCAACGAGTTAAACATGTAGAAGGAACACTATAAGAAGAGTCGATTTGGTTGCTTGTCGAATTCATTGAATATGAAGGCAAAGCTTTGGATAAACAGAAAGAAACTATTCCTCCTCCTATTTCTCCAAAGGAAACCTCAATTCTATCACCACTATTTAGTGATTATTTTGTTTTTTGGTATAATCCTAACCCAAGAATGAACTTGACTTGTGGTTGGACAGCCAGTTCTGACAAGTCCATTTAGTACCAACTGTTATGTTATCAATAACAGCCTCTATGTCAAAACAACCAGAACTACCAGCCCAAAGGATCATTGTAATACCCGCCATTTAAAAAACAAACAAATAAATACATAAAAATAAAAATAAAAACAAAAACATAAATGAATGTTTAAAATAAACGTAGGGGTATTTACCAATGTGTCTGACTAATCTCAGTTTCTTCACATTTCCATATTTGCTCATAGCCTGAAAACACAAAACCCACATCATCTATTCAGTACAACCATCAATATATGAGAAAAATTATAGAAAACCAACAAAAATTTTATATAAAAAAATAAAATTAAAATGGGGGGTATTTCCCAATTCACAGAAACCAAACAGATACCTTGTGAAGAGTATCTTCAGTGGTGAGGTGAGAGAGGTGACCAACGAAGAGAGTGCAATACGGGTCACCACTAACCTTCGGATCGCCGAACGGATCATCTGCAAAATTGAATATTTAGAACGGGGAAAAAGTAGGAATGACTAGAAATACGTACAGACGAGGGAATTGGGAATCATATAGAGGAAGAAATTCGTACAGAGGCCAGCTAAAGAACAGAGGTGAGCCCTGTAAACGGCGTTATCGTGAGGGAGAATGTCCGTTCCGTCGATGCTTCCGGCTTGAATTGGATGGTAATTATCTGCGTAAAACACCGAGTTTATCTTGTCCCTGTTCCCACTCATTCTCTCTATCTATATCTGTATCTATATATGTATATTATCCTCTCTCTCTAATCTCCCGAAGGAACTATGGTCACTGTATCTCACTACCCTGCAAATTATCCCAAATTGAAATTGCCCGTTCGGCAATGACTTGTCTAGAGACACAAACTATTTTACAAACATTTTACAAACTGTTTCAGCAGTTTGTGTGGGACCGAAAATTATATTAAATAATTTGTTGATCAATAGGCTGACGTGGAGTTAATTTAAGAACGAATTATAAGTCATTTTCAACTTATCTTTGATTTTTAAGTTACAGTGATAAAATAATTTTATAAAATGATTTTATAAAATATAATTTGTTAATGATATACTATATATTAGGTGATGTTAGTGATAATAATTAATTACAATTAGCTACATCATTTTTATTTCTTGTCATCAAAGTAACTATGTGTCTGTAATGATTTATAAGTTAAAATAATTTATAAATACTAATATGAAGAACATAAATAAAAAAAGAAAAAAAATGTATATACACAACTCTGTAGTACACAGCGACGGGTGAAACCGTCGTCATAGCTATTTTGGACTACAGCGACGGGTGAACAGTCGTAACCAAAAAATATGTCGTCATAGCCCGACTATGTAATACAAAGTTGTATATATACATATATATAACCTATAAAAAAATACATTGCTTCAATATTTTATCATAAAAATCACTATTCTAACATTAATAAAACATTAAAAAGAATTATAACTTCAATATTCATGTTTTTTTGAAATAATATCCATGAGTTATTATTATTATTATTTTCTACATTTTGAAACCCGCAAAACTCAAAATAATTAAGTGAAAGTAAAAATTAAATAAATATTGAGAACATAATTACCTAATGAATGTTAATTTAATTATTATTTTTAAAATCTTTAATATCAATTAAAAACTTAAAATAAAAAATAAATGGAGAGAGAAGAGAGAGGGAGATATAAGGAGAAATTAAATGTAATTTGTTAAAAAATAAATTAGAGGGTAAAATAATTATTACATTTGATTAAACATGGTTATTTACAATAACTCATTCATCATTAACATGCTCAATACAGTTGAGATTTACTTGTGCACTTGTTAAAGGAAATTTAGCTTTGTGAACATGAATATGCTATGTTTTTCCTTTGGTATCACGTCTTTTTCCTTAATTTGGTATTCTTTTTTATTTGAGGAAAAAGCATAAATATTAAGAAATTTAATATTCAAATAATTATAAATAAAACTCATTAAATTCTCTCTCTCCGAACTAATCAAAAGAATAAATTAATAAAAATCTTATTAATTAATTAAAAAGGTTCTAAGCATCATGCATAATTTATAAATATGTACATTTTATAGTGTATATTATAAATAATAAAATAATATTTGTTGCTAACTAACATAGCTTATCCGAATTACACAAAGGTATAACCCAATTACTTAGTTTAACAAATGAATAATAGTTTTATAATTCTAACATTTATACGTTCCATCACATGGGTTAGAAGGATCATGATAATAATTTCATGTGTTAATTGTCAAGCATCATGCCCAAGTGCATTAGTATTAGTATGTATGCTAGCAATTCACCATTAATGTATCATATACATAGCCATACCCATGATGTGTATATTTTAATATATTAAATTAAAGAAGGATTTAAGGAAATTCTTTATTAGAAAGTAAAATTATAATGGGAAAAATACAAAAATGGGAAAATAAAAGAGAAATCACTTTATAATAAGAGGACAATGGAAAAATGGGAAAATAAAAAAAATCTTTTCCTCCTATTTAATGTGAAAATCAAATAAAGCTATAGCAAACCACTAAAAGGGAAAGATTTCCAAACAATAAAAGTAAACTGTTTATCCATCAAATTCTTATATCTTATGGTTTTGTCTATAGCAACTAGATTTTCAACATTTAATCCTCCAAACACATCAAACCATAAATTTTTTGATTTGTAGTGTTTGAGCTTCGAACCTGCAGTTGTGAGTGAAATAAACTGCCATGGATTAGTGCCTTAATTTCTAATCTATAGAAACTATAGATTAGAGAGAGACCAAAAGAGAGGCATAAGGCTGAAATACTAAAGCCTTAGAAGCTACACACTCCAAAACTCAGCAGCAGCAACAAACATGAACGCAACAGCAAATCCCCCACCTGAACAGAGGCCCAATTTAATGCAGCAGCAACAACGGAACCAACAGTGGAGAAAGGACAGCAGCAGCACCCAACAGACCAAATGGAAGCAGCCCAAAATGACAGCAACCAGGCAAAAATGCAGCAACCAGGAACCAGAAGCAGCTAAAAGGGCATCAGACATGAAACAACAACCAGCAGAAACAAGAAGCTAGACTAAGGAAACTAGAGAGGGCTAAATGGCTAAACCATGTCCGAGATTTAACTCTCTGAAATCTAATAGTAGATTGGAGTTTACATTTCAACATTTGCAAGATGTCTTGAACAATGGTCCTAACAGGGGTAGAGCAATTTGTATGAATATGAGAGTTGCGTTCTTGCCAAATATAATAAACAACAGCAGTAAAACCAAGATACATGATACTATGATGTACTGTTGAATTAATGCAGGAGATAAGGAAGTCAGTAATGGATAACCAATTTCTAGCAAAGCCCCTCCAACCGCACTATCACCCACATTTTATGCTCAACTTTTGCAAAATATTCATGTTTATGACACTGCTTACAACTGCTTTTGTTGATGTTGTTTATATCCATTTGTGATGTTTTCATCACGAGTTTACGTATTAGCCAAAATCCTCCTTCAATTAAAGTAAAGCTCTTAGTGCAAAATTGTCTCATTTGGTTTAGTTTTCTTAATGCAAAATTGTCTCATTTGATTTAGTTTTGCTAGACTAATTATACTTTACAAGTGATAATTTTACACTAATAATTGTAACTTGAGGGAGACTCGAGGAGAAAAACACCACACAAGTATAAACACATGGGACAACTTTGCATTTTAATCTTCTCAATAATACTTCAAACTAGTGGTAATGACTTCTCTCCTTTTACCGTACAAGGTCACAGGTTTGGATCTACCCCTCAACAGAACCTAGAAAACGCTACATATTGAAAGTAAGTTTCTTCTTAAGTCTGTAAAATGAGCAAACAGTTCGGGCTCGATTCATTCTCACTCGACTCGAAATATAAATGAGTCAAATATGAACAAATTTTAAAGTTCGATAAATTACTCGAACCTCCTCAAATAAACAATTTCTATTGATACTCGAATCATATTCGTTTAAAAAGTTCAAACTGATTGGGCTCGATTCGAGATGAGACTCGACTCGATAGCTAAATGAGCCTCAATCAAATCTTATTTTATACTCGATATATTTTGTGAACCAAATCTGAGTAGTTCAATACTCGACTCGACTCGGTTCATTTATACCCTTATTTCTCATAGTCTCCCGCCTCCCCTTCCCCCCTCCCAAATAACTTCCCCTCTTGGACCCTTCACCAGGTTCCAAAAGAAAAAAAATGAATCTTAGATCTTGGCTTAAATATAATTTAATACCCAGAGCTTTTAACCTTTTTTTCACTTTACTGAACATAATTGTCCCATGTGTTTCAGCCTATGAACTCTAAAATAAAAAAATTCTTATGCCAAACTGATTCCAAGAGTTTTGCAACACTTCTTACAAACTTTCAAAGTGAAGCTTCAACCTTTTAGGCTGTGGCTCGGTATCGACATCCATGACCATCTCTGTAGTGTCTGGCTTGTAAACTAGATGAACCTCACACCTCTCCACATTCGAATAGTTTCCTTTGACAGAAACCTCAATTTTTACACCACTACTTATTGATGGTTTAAAGCTAATAGCCGAATGCTCTTCAAAACTCCATGACCATAGAGAATGAATCCATCTACTTCCAAGTTCAACAAAACTGCCTCAGAGGGACCACAACCAACATCCCAAACAATGATCCCTGTTAGATTGTTTCGTTCATTCGGTGGCACATCAAAACAGATCGAACAACCCGTATTTTGATGACCGAAACTATCTGGAATCTCCTAGTTGGAATTCAATTTTCTTCCCAAATCCAGAATACACCTAATAAATAATTAACAAAAATTAAGAAGATTTATTAAATAAATTGAAATGATCAGATATTTTGAGAGAGACCAACCTAAAAGAAACTCTCTTTAAAAGTGTTTGCCACATTGTTGCATCCTATGATGCTAATGAAGCTTATAGAATCGAGTTTCTTCAAGCCTTGAAAATCAGTCAGTTTACTGCAATTGGAAAGATACAGCTCCTCCAAGCCATTCAGGTTCGATAAATTTGGTAATTTTTCCGTTGATGTGCAATCAGTTGCATTCAGATATTCAATGGACTATAATCCTAAGACCATTAGTCCTAGGATTATAATTATGGGTTTATAATATCTAGTTGAACATAATATTAAATAATCTCCCATATTAAGTCATTTTATAATTCCTGGACAAATAGTCTCAATTCTATTTTTTTTTAAAAACAAGATACTTGAGATTAATAGTCATATCCAAGTATAATCCTTGCAAATATAAGATACAGTAAATTTGTAGTCTATTCCACAAGAGTTATCGCTCCATCGTTACCATGGTTTAATGTAATTGATGGTCTAGTTTGACATTAAGATTGATTGCTAAATATAATTCAATTTCTAATCTGCCTCCATGTTTCATTGGAATGTCAACACAATTTTTTCAATTTGATCAACAAACCAATCTTGCATCTCCCTCTTTGGCTGGAAAATTAGATACTGTTAAAAAGATTAGTCTACCACTGTTAGATTGGAGTAAATATCACAGAGCCAGAAAGAACCAACCTGAATTAAGCCATGTGCAGAGCCAGATTGCTACAACCTTTTAAAAGGAGAAAAGAATCATCAACTTTCTAAACATCAGCGGCGATTGGGCGAATAAAACACTCTTTAAATTTCTATCATGTCGGATTTGTACACCAGATGAACCCCACACCTTTCCACCATAGCATCATCTCCTCTGACGGATAACCTTAATTCTATCAGCACTATTCACCGAGAACATTTTTGGTATAAAGCTTACCCATGAATGCACTTCAGAGCTCCATGACCATGTAGAATGTGTCCATTTAGTACCATTTGTTCTATTTTCAATAACAGCCTCTGTCCCGGAGGAAAGACTAACAACCCAAAGAATCATCCCTAAGAAACTATTTGGCCAAATCTTTGATGACTGAACCAGTTTGGAATCTTCCTCCGTGGAAGGAATATGTCGATTTCTTTCCCAAATTCAGATAATATCTGATACATAAATAAATAAAAAAGAAATAGGTAATGATGAGAGACAGAGAGGGAGAAAGAGAAAGCGAGATACTAACATGAAAGAAACTTTCTGTGAAAGTGTTTGTAAGCTTGTTGCAGTCTCCCATATGAATTTCATGAATAGAACTGAGATTCTCCAAGCCATGAATCTCAACCAAGCTCCTGCAATTAGTAAGATTCAAGTGTTTCAAGTTTTTCAAGTTTAACAAATTTACTAGTTTTGTCATTGCTCTACAACCTGTTGCCACTAATTGTTGCAGTTTAGGAGGAAGTTCCCAAAGTGACTGAAGATTCTGGCAGCTTCTCAAATAAAGGAGTTTTAAATTTGAGAGCCGACTAAGGCTGGATGGTAAGTTACAGAAATAATTTTCAGATAAATTCAAAATTTCTAGTGAGGATAAACTTCCAATATTATCAGGGATATCTCCGTCGAACATATAGCAGTCTCTGAGATTCAACTCTTTTAAACTACACAAACCATAAATGGAAGTTTGGAGGAATCCAGCAACATCATGGAATTGAGAAGGTAATAGAAGCGAACGTCTCGTCAGTGCTGGCAGAGCTAAGATTTCAAGATTCTTCATACGTCCAATAGAATCTGGAATTTTTGTTAAGTTGGTTTTGCCTGCACGAAGCTCCTTCAAGGATTCGATCTTCCCCAGTTCCTTAGGCAATTCTTCTAACCCTCAAGATTTAGACGCTCGAGTGCTCTCAGGTTGCAAATGCTGCTTGGAAGTTTTTTGATGTTCTTGCAATCGCGTAGATTCAATTCAAACAATTTATTAAGACGTCCAATGGAATCTGGTAATTTTCTAATCATTGTTTGTTGTGCCAAAAACTTCCTTAAGGTTCCCAAATTCCTCAGACAATCCTTTCATATTTGAGCAACGACTGAGATATAAACTTTCCAGAGTTCTCAGGTTGTAAATGCTGCTCGGAAGAGTTCTCAGAGTTCACAATCTTCTTCTTTTCTTAATCATTTTAAACAAAAATAATTAATGAATAGCACAAATAATCTTCAAAACGATGATTGAAGTGAAAAAAGTCCAAAAAATATCTAAACTAAATATATCAAAGTTATAAACTACTCTCTCCGTCCCCAAAAAGATGAACAAAATACAATTTGCACACATTAAGAAAAATAAGAGTAGAGGAAAGAGAATAAAAAAATTCTAAATTTATCATAAAGTGATGAATACTTTTATATTTTTATATTAATAGATCTCACTAAATAACATATCTACCCTTCACTTTATATATTTTATCTCACCTTTTTTGAAACAAATTTTTTTACACTTAGCCATCCTTTATGGGGACGGTGAGAGTAGTACATTTCATCTAAAACTCTTTCATCTCATTGGAACAATAAAATATATTCTCTTCAATTTTAATTTTTTGAAGTTAACTTAAATATTTTAATATAAATATGTATTTGATTATCTCCTACCTACTTCTTCATCAGCTGGCGGAAAGTAGATTAGCAGATTTGCAGTTCAAATGAAAAATACAAAACAGATTAATTTAAATTTTAAAATTAAAAGTAGAATATTTAACAAGGTAAAGAACTGACAGATGACTAACAGAGCCCCTATCTCTACTAATTTTCTATGGTGTCAGTTTTGTATACACAATGAACACCAAATCTCTCAATTATCAATTTATAACCAGATAAGGAAGCCTCAATTTTGTCACCAAATTTCAGAGCAATTTTTGTTTTTGGTATGAAGCTCACCCACGAACGCGCTTCACAGATCACTTGTTTATGCCATGTATTACCATTTGTTTTATTTTCAACACGAGCATATGACCCGCCCGAAAGATTACTAGAAACCACCCAAAGTATCATCCCTAAGAATTTGTTTTCACTATTTTGTGGCACATCTAAACAAATTTTAGAATATTTCGATTCTGGTCCCAAAATTTGATGACCAAACCAATCTGGAAAATCCCTGGTTGGTAGGTAGATGTTAATTTGCTTCCCAAAACCAGAGTATACCTGTTACATAATTAAATAACTACATAAATAATTTACTCTCTCCATCCCATTTTATTTGACAAATTTTGATTTTCTGGGTCATTTTTAAAATTAATAATTAAATAAATTTATTTATTTAAAATTTTGAAGCATGAGATTATTAGCAACTTCTACATACTTTGTTACATTATAGTCTATTTGTCAAAGAAAATATGATATTTTGATTTTAAAATTGGTCCATGTAACTTTGAAAAGTCAATTTTGTCAACTAAAATGGGATGGATCAGGCAATTAAATATGATGAGAGAGAGAGAGAAGGTAACCTGAAGGAACGTCTCTGTAAAAGAGATTGATAGATTGTTGCAGCCTTCGAAGCGAATTTCTTCAATAGAATTCAGATTTTCCAAGCCTTGAATCTCAGCCAATCTACTGCAATTTGCAAGATTCAACACCCTCAAGTGTTTCAAGTTTGACAGATTTGGTAGTCTTACCATTGATGTACATTCCGATGCATATAGGTGTTCTAAATTTGGAGGAAGTTTTGAAAGTGACCCAAGATTCCGACAAAGTCGCAAATGAAGCGATTGTAGATTGGACAGTTGACTAAGGTTGGATGGCAAGGTACTAAAAATGTTTGCAGATAAATTCAATGATTCTAGTGATGATAAACTCCCGATATTATCTAAAAGAACTCCATCGAAAGGATAGTTGTCATTGAGATTGCACGAGTCGAGATGCAACTTTCTCAGGGGTAACTTGCAAATGCTACTTGGAATATTTTTTAGCTTTTTAGAATAAAATAAATTCAACTCGAACAATTTAGTCAAACGTCCGATTGAATCTGGTAATTTTGTAATTGCTGTGTAGCCTGCCTTAAGCACCCTTAAGGATTCAATGTTCCCCAATTCCTCGGGCAATCCTTTTAGATTTATGCAAAGAGTAAGATTGAGTTTTTCCAATACCCTCAAGTTGCATAAGCTATTTGGAAGAGTTCTAAGGTTTCTACAACATTCCAAATTCAAGTTAACCAACCTACTAAGCCTTCCAATTGAATCTGGTAGCTTAAAAATTCCCGACTGAGATGCCAAGAGCTCCCTTAAGCTTTCAATATTCCCAAGTTCCTCTGGCAATTCTTTCAGGTTTGAGCACATACTAATACTTAGAGTTTCTAGTGCTCTCAGATTGCATATGCTGTTTGGAATATGTCTCAGTATTCGGCAGTCGCTCAATATTAAGTAAGCCAACCTACTCAACTGTCCAATCGATGGGTGAATCTCAGCCAAACGTATACAACAACCAAGAAGTAATTTCTCGAGGTTTGGTACTCCTGTAAAGTTTGGAGTTGTCGTCAGGAATTCACAGCCATCGAGATTCAGGATCTTCAATTGTTCTAGAAACTGTAGAAATAAGAAAGATTAGACATTAGACAACCTGAATCAGTAAAGTAAAATATGTACAACTTGTATGCATTTTAGAAATTTAGATAAACAATGAGGCATGAGTAATGTCATACCAAGATACCATGCCATAATATATTGATTTTGCTGTACTTTAAGTCGAGGATAACTAGCTTTTCTGGATGAAAATCAGATGGTAAACACTGTAAATTACATTTCCGCCAAGATAGCCACCTTAACTCTTCAAATACGTGTTCGAAGTTTCCGGTGAGATGTACATCATTGATGTCAAGCAATCTTAATTTGTGCATCTTTTTAAATGTTTTGGTATTTAATGTTACTCGTTGTAGCTTCCCTTTGCATGGGATGATACCTTCAATTGCTTCTGTTCCCTAAAATAAATCAAAAAAATAAGAATAAAATTGAAGAGCAAATGAACCTCATAATTTCATCTAAAACCTTACTGAAATAATAAAAAGTTGAGTATATTTAGTTACCTTTTGTTTTTCCAGCACGTTGCAGATATCTTCACTAGACCACAATCGACTGCGTTTTCCTGACTCCTTTGGGGACTCTTTATTGACAATTTCCTTCCCATGTCCCGAAGAATATCATGCATTCTCAACTCGTCGTTATCATTAATGGATAGTAAACATCTTTCTATTAGAATGATAATTGCATTCTCTGAGTTGAAACCACAAGAATCTAATATACTAATTGTCATTTCTTTATCCTTTCCGATAAAAAAACATGCAATATCAAGGAAAACATCCTTCAAGTTACCATCACCTAATGCATGATAACTTATTATGAGTTTTTTCTGAATCTCATGTTGCGAAATTTGTTCCAATTTATCGAGGGAACTTCTCCATTCCACCATGGTTCTTTTAAACAAATATGATCCTAGAACCTCAAGAGCTAAGGGAAGTCCTCCAGCTTGGCGTACAATGCCTTTCGATATTTCCACATAATCTTCTGATGGTACGGGTTTTTTAAAGGCATGTTGACTAAAAAGTTCCAAAGACTCTTCATCGTCCAGTTCCCCTACATTATATCTCTCTTCTACTTCAATTTGATCTAGTAAACCTGCATCCCTTGTTGTTATAATAATTCTACTTCCTAAAGAAAATTGGTTCCATTGTCCTGCTAGTTGATCTGATTGGCTTAAGTGGTTCAAATCATCAAGAACAATGAGAACTTTTTTAAAACGAAGCCTTTCTTTCAGTAAACTGATTCCTTTATCAACATTTTCAACATGAATGTCCTTTTTTAAAATGTCAGAAAGAAGCTGCCCTTGTAAACGAAGTATACCATTGCGTTCTTCTGAAGCTTCTCTGACGTTTGAAAGAAAGCAGCTACCTTCAAAGTACTGAAAGTTCTTATTAAAGAGAGCTTTGGCAATGGTTGTTTTGCCGATTCCACCCATACAGTATATCCCAATCCTGCGAATATCATTAGTACCAATGCTCAACAATGGTGTTACGTATTCTACACGAGATTCTATTCCTACTGGTTGTTTGGCAATATGCAAACAGACGAGGTTTACTTCAAGTAGGACCTTCTGCACAATTAGCTGGATCAACTTTTCCTCATGCCTGCCAATTATTATTAAAACAGAACATGATAAGCTGAAGCAAAATGGTTGAATCAGAAATATGAAAATCAATCATTTATAAAATGTGAAATATAGATGCTTAAACTTTTCACAGTACTGTGTGACTAATTGTTTTGTATCTCTGACTTTGGTAAGTTAGCTTTCAAACTGCAAAGATTTACCCACTAATAGATTTGTTATCTTCCAAGCTATGAGATTACAAAAAATAAATTAAAAAAAATAGGCTCTTAAAGGAGAACAGATAAAGCAGATGCTTGCAAAGCTGGAAGTTGATATAAATTACAAGATTTACGCAGCAAATAACTTGAACCATATGTCCATCAAAAAAACACCGGAATAAGCGATATTTTTTTCGGGGTGCTAATTTGACACACACTACCACACACACAGACTCAATGATTGAACCCCCAGCCGCATGGTAAACACGGGTTGGGTCATATCACTAGGCCAAAGGTAGAATAAGTGACATTGATAAGACCAATAGTATGCAAATTTCGTTAAAGTATGATCTTTTCTCCTGTGAAACTTTGGTACCCATTACCCTTAATAAGGGCAATTGAAACCAATATTGTAACAATTATAAAAGTGTCCGGGTTAATAAAAGATATAGGCACACCATTGGTCATAGTAAACAATTTCTAACTAAAATAAATAATGAAAAAGGAGAAAGGTTGTGTAGTTTTTACCCATTTGCATCATTTTCCAGATCAGTTAGCGCACCTTCCCATTTCTCCACTATTTCCATGTTATTCCCAAATCTCTCTTTACGACTTTCAAAAGCTTCCGCAAAGCTTCCAGTCTTATAACGCACAACCGATGGATCAACGTTATAAAATACAGGAAGAAGTAATTGTCCCTTTGTTCGCTTGCATTCGAGGATCTTCACTAGCTCATCGAGGCACCATCTCGAAGAAGCATAATTTTTGGAGAAAACAACAATAGAAACCTTTGATTCTTCGATTGCTTTTAGCAGTTGCGGTGAAATTTCTTCTCCTCTTGGTAGTTCAGGATCATCCATAAAAGTTTGGATTCCAGCCCGGTCAAGAGCCGAGTATAGATGACCAGTAAAGGTTTTGCGTGTATCTTTACCTCTGAAGCTCAAGAAGACGTTCCAACGAGGAGTTGAAGATGAAGATGAAGAAGAAGAAGAAGATGATGAATCAATTTGGTTACTTGTAGAAGCCATTGAAATAAGGAGAAGGAAATGATTAGAAGGGAATCAAGATTGGAATAATTAAACGGGGAAATCAAAAGCTTTATGTTACTAGGAACAGAATGATAAATGGAAATAAATTTAGAGCAAAGACTTGTGAGTCTACCTTATTTTCTAGTCTAGTTTTATTTAGGGACGCAGAAATTTCTCGTACTTTTTGAAAGTTTGAGAAGTTGTGCTTAATTTTTTTATGAAAGTGGAGGAAACTTTACAGTTCACAAGACAAATAGTCGGTCATTATGTGGTCCCTCGTGGTTGCAATAATTCAAAGCTATTACCCGCGTGGTCCCTCATGGTTTCATGGTTCTGTGTGCTTTTGGAAAAATAGACTTTTTGGTCATTGTATTTGTGCTCGAGTTTCATTGTGGTTATCGAAATTTTTTTGTTACAATCGTGTTTTACTCTAAAAAACTTATCAAATAGTCATTACTTATGATTTTCGTCCAAAAAACGGACAAAAGTGTTGAGTAGACTAAAATTTACTAGGTGGTTGATGAGGTGACACGTATGCTCCACTACTACTATGTAGATTTGGAGGGAAATGTCCCTCTCCTTGCACCGATTAATCTGTTTATCTCTTAATTTAGTTACTCGAACCAAAGTTGAGAGCAAAAAAATTCTAGACCAAGCTCTGAGAGATTTCGTCCAGGGACGGAGCTAGAATTTGATCTTAGGGGGGGTCAAAATCAAATTTCCAGTCTTCAAACTTTTTAAGATAAAAGGTTATGCCATTGAGCTTCCCAAGTCCTAACTCCAGAAAATAATTCCCACCAATCCTAATTTCTGGCATTATTTCTTCTAACCACATGTCCACAATCCCACTGTATTTACGAAACAGTCCATTATCTCCACCAATCCTAATTCCTAGCATTATTTGGGACTTGGGAGTGCATATAAATCTCAATAAAAGCAAATCTAACATCGCAAATACACAATGACAAAACTTTGTTTGTTGGTGTGTATTGTGTAGTGGAGAATTGAAGATAGTGAAATGAAATGAATTGCCACAAGGCCCACAAAGCACAAATTTAATCTCACAATTCAAGTGAGTGAGCCTTAGTACTTGAAAATTTTTAAAATCTTGGGGGGGAGGGGGGGCCATGGCCCCCTACAAACATGGCTAGCTCCGTCCCTGATTTCGTCTAAAAGAGTTGTGCGATTTCTCAGAGATTAGCGAGATCGGTTGAAGAAAAACTCAGTTCCTCTACAGGTAAGTCAATCCTACTCTCAATTTCATCTCATCTCAGTTCTAGGGTTCAAGTAAAAGAGGGGTTTTTGAAATTTTGAAATTTCATTGGATGTAATTGGGTCAAATACCCCCAAATCCATGTTTTTACTCAATTTGTGATCCCGATGGTCCTCTGCTGTTGTTTTCTTGTACATAATTTAGATGGTTAAATTATTTAATGGTGGCCCTTGGTTTGTCTGCTGATGGTGGCCCTTGTTTGTCTGACATGCGTATTAGGTTATTTATAAAGAACTCTGCCGTGGCCCTGTGTTGTCTCCCATTCTAACTATTTTATATAAAGTATTATATGTCTTGTCTCCCATTATATGCATATTTTGTGACTCTCCCCAAAATAGGTATACATCACCCAAAATATTAGAGAATTTGCTCAATTGAATAATAAATTCAAGAAACTTGCATAATTTAAAAGTAGAGTTTAAGAAATTGTATAATCGTAATTAAGATAGGGTAAGGAACTTGCTTCGTGCGTAAGCTATACAATTTACAACTCACGTTCCCAAATAACCATTTAGAATCACAATACCAATTAATTGTAATGTAACTAACATCTTTGGTATACTTCTCTTTTAATCTTAACTTTAGATTTGACTATATTAATCACATAGCACAAACTTAACTCTTAAACACATTATTAACCTTCGAACAACGAATTTAAGTACACATCCAACTTATTAATTAAACACATGAAATCATCATTTACGTGTTAATAATATGTTATAGTATCTTGTTACATGTCTAACACATTATCAGGTTCATTAGATTAAGTTAACTCATCATGCTATGGTCTGAAATCAACACAAAACGAAACAGCTCCTTCTTTGCATTTCTCGCCGGGGGAAGATTTTGTACTAGACAAAGTTCGTCGGGGAGGAAGGCCGCCAGGGCGCATATCCTAACGCTGAGAACCTCGTCGGGGTGAAGATTCCTATATTTGAACTCTGCAACTCGCGGACATACATGCTTTCAAGCCAAAAACTCGACTTTTAACACACAAAACTCTAAATAGAAAAAGGTTCAAAAATGCCCTTGACGTTTATCCCGATATCTACCGAGCACCCTATACTTTTTTTTTCTCCCAAAAATACCCTTACGTTACATTTTTTGGGTCAATCGTGCCCCTGCCATTGGCAGACATGCCAAATAGACAAACGAGAATTACACTTGGACAAATTTCGGTGACACGTGGCAAGATTCGTTGACGTGTACAAACGGGAGTTACACTTGGACAAATTCCTTTTGTACATAATTGCCAGATATACATATTAAAACTATCAACTTAGTTCTATATATATACAACTTCTAGTTCACAAAAATGTAATCCTTCGCATGTCTTCTAATCTTTATCGTTCAGATGATAAGAAATATTGCATTACACCCTTAACCTGCAAAAAGTTTATTTTTGCAAGATTGAGCTCGACAGCTCAGCAAATTTAACAGCTTTCATTCTTCACATAACACATAATTTCATGCTCAGTTCATATCTCATGATTATCATAATTCTAAACAATATAATTCATATGTTTAGCATATCACATATCACATCAAGACTAAGTTCCAAAACTCAATCAATTTCAGTGATAAGTTGACTTTCACAATTCAACAAACATAAAGTATAATTTAGCATACTTGTGAAAATCTCATATAATATCAAGATCACATAACACAAAGGAACTGAAAAACTTGTTTGACTTAGTATCTCTTCCTTGAGTATGCGAATAATCTTTTACGAATGTTTATCTTCTTGCATAGCTTCCTTCCTTTTTTCCTCTTGCCAAAACCGTGGCCCTCTCCTTTCCTTTCTCTTGCTCTCTCAAAATTTCTAACAATTAGTAGAAGTGTGAAAAACTCTTCTAAATAAATTAATGGCCTCTATTTATAGAAAGTCTAAGACTTAGAGTATTATAGTCATTTAGCCTCTAAAACTTTGACTCCAGGATAACCATTCTTTGGCTCCAATTCAAACCAAACTTTGACTCCAAGACAACCATTCTTTGGCTCCAAACCAAGCCAACTTTTGGCTCCAAGTCTTCAAGCCGTCTAATTCTCTAGCCAAGCCACTTTTCTTTCCTAAGCTAAGCCTTACTATAATTTATTTTAATATCATTTATTTAAAGTATACAATAATTTTCGTATACTTAAACTAATTATTTCTTTTCGTAATATAAATAATGTAACAATTTATTTATATATAGTAAATATAATTTACATATTTACCATATTCTATACACGCATTACGTTCTTTCAGAAAATATAGAAGCTATAATATGTTTCATGTAATATTTTCACCATAATTAAATTTTATAAATATTTTAATTTATTTGAGTAATGAATACAATAATTTATATTATCAATTTTAGTTACCTCATTCCCTTTAATAAATTATTTTTAATAAATTATTTTCGTATAATAAATATATACTCATAATATATATTTATTATTCACAACAATCGTATATTGTATTGCAAGTATTTATTTATGCAGTACATATCACTTAATAAAAATTTTCTTTATTTAATAATAACAAAAAATTTGGGTCGTTACATGAAGCTCATCTTTTTATTGCTTTAAAGGGGAATTTGGATCGATTCACGTTGGGCACAAAGTTTCAGTCTCATTTCCGTTGGAATGTCCGCTCTCTGCTGCTCTCTTTCAATTCGGTAAGACCTTAGCGAGGGTCATGAGCCGACCGTAGTTATAGCTAGTTTGGGCGCACTCAGTATTAGCTCTCTTCGCTCCCATTTCTACTTAAAATGGTTGTTATTTTCCCTTTTCTTTGTTCTTGTCTTCCCCACCCATTTCTTTTCCACTTGGCTTCTGCAACCTCTGTTGTCGCCTTGTTTTTCACTTATAAATCAATTATCTTATACTTTCCTTCTTTAATTAATTTTTATTTTTTGAAAAGCTCTAGATTTTCATGTTATCTTTTGATTAGAGTAAATAAAAGTATCTCTGAGCTTCATGGAGGCGAAAAGCAATTTGACATTGGCTTTTAACTTCTGGTGTGTTTGTAAAATTAAATTCTATACTTATGTTCGGATTAATGTGATTTGTAGTCTCTGTATTTGATAACTTTGTGTTCCATCTGCTGAGTGTCCTTTACCTGAAGTTATTGGTCGCTTATAGAACACTAAATGTAACTATATGAAGGAGGTTGACAAAGAATTTGGTATACCAGTTCAGTTTCAGAGTTTCTGGATTTGGGCAAAGAGGTAAAATAATACTTACCGCCCCAATCGACCTTTGTCACCACATGAGGAAGCACAATCGGTACATACTAAGCATTTACTTGTGCTATAATTTTTACATAACTTGGTTTCATGACATGCTTGGGCTACAAGTTGGTTCTCAAATTTGATAGTAGAAAAAAATTGAATGCCATTGACAAACATATAATTGAATCTCTTAATGTGGTGAAATCTTCTAAATTGTTTTTCAAAAAAACCTATGATGAAAGCTCAAAATAGTAGGGTCTTTTTCTTTATCAGCAATTATTTGCACCTGCATTATCCTTTTCATTTGTGTTTTTCACAAGGATCACCAGGACCCTATCCCAGCAAATAGCCATTAGCTAAAATTCTCATCTTGTACTAGTTATTGCATCTTGCCCTCTACTCTGACCATATTTAAATAATCTCTTACATGTGATGGAGGAACTACAAGTTTGGAAATGTGGGTAGCTATAAACTTGCCCCAACAACTGTAATAGGGTATAGTATGGTTGGTTTAGGAAATCAGGATGATAGGTTGAGGATTGTAAGAGGTGAAGTGATTAGGCTTGTCATCATAGGGAGAAACTCTTGTATTTTGTTTTGGTTTTCCTGTTGTTTCTTGCTTCTTTTCCCCCACCTTTGTTTTCTCTTCCCATCTGTAGTAGACACATAATACTAGGTTCTTTTTGTTTAATGGATTGGACCGTGGGACATGCGGTTACCAAAATTATAGTCTTGGTTTAAGCGTTTCTGCACTTGCTGCTTGTTGTTTCTTCCTGATACAACTGACTATCTGTGCTGCTTTCATAGTACATCTCACTTCTTGGGAGTTTGTCATCTTTTTACTAAAATGCAAACTCAAGCTTTGACGTGATCTGGGTTAAGTGCAGGTAGCACACGAGCCATCAAAAAGTACACTATTTTAGCTAATGAGTTATATTTGCAAATGCAGGTCGGACAGTTGAGGGAGGTTTTTAATAAGACACAATACAGAGGTGAAGTTGTTTTTGGAAATCGAGCCTGGTCATGTAATGTTGCCTTACCAATTTTTGTAGCCTATTACATTACTAATTGACCTTTGTATAGAATGACTTTTGGAAATCTTGATTTCCTGTACTCTTGCCTATTCTCAATTTTTTTTGCAGGACCTACATCCTATCCCACCACCAGACAAAACTAAAGAGGATGTACTTCTTTTCTTCAAGGTTTATGACCCTAAGAAAGAAGAGCTTCGGTAATTCGTAACTGCTTTACTTTATTTTTTGTTAAAGCTAAAGCCCCAATGTAAATTTGTTCTTCACACACTCCCATTATAAGTGCACGTTTCTCTTCCATTATGTTTATATGGTATATACATTGTGTATAATTTCCTTACATCCTGAAAAGATGAGACACTTTTTTTGGCACAAATTTCAAGTGTGCCGAAAATATTTACATACTTTTATATTTTTAAGATATTTTCAATAAATTTGATATTATATATTTTAAAGTATATTTGGTATCATATTTTAAAATATATTAAACATGTCTTGAACATATATTGTATACATATGTTTATGGCACACCCTATAATTCATGTCAAAGGAACCCCAAGAAAAAGGGTCTGTCTCTGTGGTGCATAAGTAATACTTGTTATTAGTTTATGGGGAGATATTTGTTGGCCATTAGCTTTAATGTTGTTCTTACTTTCTACCATCATATCGAAGAGTAATGGGTGTTTGTGCAAATATTAAAATGCAGGGGTTGTGTTAAAATGTAAATGTGCATGGGTGGAAGAGTAAATTACCTTCTATTTTCTTTTTGTTACTATTTCTTATAGTGCTAAATGTTCTGCATTTTGATCTGTTTCATATATCTAGATATGTGGGTAGGCTTTTTGTAAAGAGTTCCGGAAAGCCAGTTGAGATCTTAACAAAATTAAATGAAATGGCGGGATTTGATGCTAATGAAAAAATTGAACTCTCTGAGGTTTGTTTTTTCATCTGATTTCTACTGTAAATATGTGATTGGAATTTTTATTTTGGCAGATTTTGTTTTTTGCATGGTGAGACATGTCATGATTGCATACGACTTTTGATTATAAACTTGAGCAAAATGACGTTGCTCTTTGTGGATCGAGTAAATTAAAATTTATGATTTTTGTCATTTGTTTTATTCCATGATTGTCTCTATTCTATATCATTCTGGTGGGAATTCTTTACAGAATTATGTTTGTGAAACATTTACCATATGTTAATCATTAAAATATTTTGTGTAATATAATTTGTTCAGGATGTTAAATTCGAGCCTTGCGTCCTGTGTGAACGCCTTGACAAAAGAGCTTCTTTTTGATTGAGCCAGGTATATCTAATTTTGTTTCAGTACTTGGTTTTAAAATTATAGCAGTGGTGTTCACTGTGTTAATGATAAATTATTTTCATTGTTTGCATATTGGCAATTTTTTTGGTTAAATTTTAAGGTCAAAGTTGCATCATATGATGACGTGGTCGAAAGAGTGGCTCAGAAACTAGGTCTGGAAGATCCTTCGAAAATCAGGCTTACTCCACACAACTGCTACTCTCAACAACCTAAACCCCATCCTATTAAATATAGAGCAACAGAGCATTTATTAGACATGTTGGTTCACTATAATCAGGTTGATGTCACATAAACTCTGCTTTATTGGATTCATGAAGCTGGGATATGTTCTATTTTTCTATTCGATCAAATACCAAGTGTTAGATAGAGATGAAAAAATAAAGAAAATGGGGAGAAATTAAGATTTCAATTACTTACAAGTTTAACTTTTATTTGTTTTCTTATGGGCAGATCTCTGATATTTTGTATTATGAAGTGATGGATATTCCTCTTCCAGAATTGCAGTGCCTGAAAACTCTGAAAGTGGCTTTCCATCATTCAACTAAGGATGAGGTGTGCTTGAGGCTGAAAATACCTTCTCCATTCCAATGTGCTTGAATAGTTTAAAATTATTTATGTTTCTTATAATGTATATGACACTTTTTTCAGGTGGTTATCCACAACATTTGACTGTCTAAACAGAGCACTGTAGGAGACGTGCTTAGTGAAATTAAGACAGGTAAATATTTGCACGGTGCCCATAGACAATCTAAACAAATAGAATTAACAACCATTCAGCTTATCAATTCATTGTTAATCCTACTTCCATAAGAAATTAACTACTTTTCCTCAATCTAAGACTGCAATTGGGGAAAACAAGCTTGATTTATTGTTTCCATTGAATGCACTTTATATATCTATATGTAAAGAAATGGGTTTTTAGAAGAGAATTAGCTTGTAGAATGGTGAAGACGTGAAGTAATTTTGCATTGTACTACTTTTTCTTAATCTAAGACCGCAATAGCAAGTCTTTCACTGCCTATAATAGCTTATATTTTTTTACTGTATTTGCTTCCTTTTACAGGTGGAATATTCTCATCCCAATGTGGAGCTTAGACTGCTTGAAGTGTTCTATCACAAGATTTACATGGTATAATGTAATGTGAAGTGTGAACATGAATTAGATTTGGCCTTCTGGACCTTTTATTAAAAATTGCAAGGAAAGACAAACTCTACATTAGTTTATCATATTTTGAAACCTGGTCAACGATAAGGATCTCATAGTTTTCCTTGTGGTGTTCTTCTTGCCTGTATGTTCTTCGTTGCTATCCACCTTTGGTCTTGTAGGAACTCTTCTAAGTATAACTCTTCCATTAATCTGTCCCCTTTAAGTTTGTTATTATATATATATATATATATATATATATCTATAATATAAAACAGAGCAGAGAGAGAAATACATAACTGTCCCATCAAGTTCCACGTAAGCCGCTTTCTCTCATTCTCCCTTATTCAAATTTGAAACGCTTTGTCTCTCTCTTTGTTCTTACACAAAGAACTCTTAGCTCTCAGACCCAACTCGATCCCTCTCAACTCCCCTAAATCTTTTCTCTCTTACCCAACCCTAATTCCAGCCCCAAATCTATCATACCCAACCCCTAAGTTACGACCAGACTTGAAAAACCCATCACGCAGAGAGAAACGCGAAGCAGAGATCAACGAACTCCTCTTGGCTCTCCTCTTCCTCGGCACCTTAGGTCGTGCTGATCGACTTCCATTTCGATACCCACCAGCCCACTGGTCCAAGAATCCACGTCGATAATCTTGGTATGGGGGAAAGGATGGGGGAACGACCTAACGTGAGCATGGGGTGGTGGTTATCGCCGTTGTTGATACTACTTCTTCTAATTCAGAAGAGTGACGGCATATGGCTGAGCTTACCGGCGACGGGGACAAAGTGTGTCTCAGAGGAAATCCATAACAACGTCGTCGTTTTGGCCGATTACATCGTAATTTCAGATGATCATGTTCATCCAATGCCCACCATCTCCGTCAAGGTAATAGTCCCCATAAAATTTAAATTTTTAATTGAGTTGGTTCTCTGATTTTCTTCTATGAATTGTGTACACGTATGTGTTTATTGGAATTGGTTTATTTAATGTGTAGAAAATTATTGAATTTTGCCCCATGAATTGAGATTTTACTTAATTTAGTGGTAATTTGTTTGGTTTTATGTTTATAACAGTTTGATGCAACTGTAGTTTAGTGTTGCAATTTCTGGCTTGAGGTATCATGTGCCCATTTCTTTATTTTAGAAATTTGATAGTGGATAATTGTGGTTTAGTTATGTGTCATTGTTTGGATGCTTCTTGGCTCACTTGAATATTTTTCATTTATTATTACTTTTTCGAATAGCTCATAATTGGAATATGGACTACAGTACATGAGAGAACAAATTGTTGGCTAAGTTTAAAGACAACTGTATTGATAAGTTGAAGGATTATTATAGAAGGAAGGCATTTAATTAAAGGATCTATGTCTATTGTCTTCAAGTGAGGAAGTTCTCTAGGGTCATGTTTTTTAAATTTACCATTGAATTCAGTCTGTATCTTAGTAAATGAACCCCCTCATACAGGATTGATAACTATTGGCATCTAACATAAAGGTTAGTACAGGCCTTTCTTCTCCGTATCTTTCACTTCCTCAAAGCTACTTGTGGTCACTTTGCTTCTAAACTTTATACCGCAAGGTTATTACTGCAGTAAATCTGAAATTTCAGATCTTTTCCCTCTTACTACTCACTTAGGATGTTTCTTTTTCGTAGTGCAGAAATTTATTCTATACGTTGACGTTTCTTTTAGTACTACCTTTAGGAGTCTTGAGTTTTGATAGTGGTGGTTACGAGCATTTTGCTTCAGGGATTTTCTATTGCAGAACACATAATTGTATAAATGCATGTACTAATTGTGTGTGCTTTACTGCTTGGGACATTAATTATTTTCTCATATAATTATTTACATATATACACGTATATATGAGTCTGTTCAAATAAACTATTCCCATTCTAATACTAGGAATACCTATTACCAAGTGTTAAGCTTTTAAAAGCAACCAAAGCTGAATGATTTCTCATTTATCAATTACCATTGTTTCCAGTAGGCAATGGATGCTATTTTATCTTGGCAACCAATTCAATAAACTACTTCCGAACAAAAACCAAACAACTCAAGATAAAACAAGATCATAGGAGCCTGCATATGTAAAAAAATAATCAAATAGTATGATGATATATACCAAGGTAATTGCGATTAAACTATGTCAACTTTTTTCCATCATAACATCGTAACGTGGGTATGTATGTTTATTTGAATAAATCACATTGCATTGATGAATTAAAACTGTAACTATTTTGGTTATAAACCTCTCCAAACTCTCATCAAAAATTTAATTTGCTAGAGACTTGGAACTATATACTTTATCAATTTTTGAGTTTCAATTGTATTGTTGCTGCGCATCAGTAATTTTCCCTCAAAACTTGTGTTGATCCAGTGAACAGCACAGAATTCTAGCTGCTTATTAAGAAAACAGTTGTTTGGATAGGGAGGATTGTTCCTAATTTTTTGATGATGTTTTCTGGTGTATTTCTTTCATTCAGCTCCGGAAAATTGAAGTTTATAATTTTGATGAGTAAATGCCTATTTATTTGATTTTGTTTAAAAGAAGGCTCACTTTTTCAAAAGAGAATGCCTTTTGGGTTTGTTTGGAATCATTTCTTCTTTTTGGAGTTATGTCACTCCTAACTTTTCCTTTTTGAGTCCAACCTTCTCCAGTTTCCACCTGACCTCCTTTATTCTGTCTGTCTGTCTGTCTCTCTTCCTTGATAGACATTGCATAATTTATCTATACAGTGCATAGCATAATTTCTAGCTTTCTTCTCCCAAATTTTTATCGAAATGGATGGTAATATGCAGATAGCAGGCCCAAGCTTGTAGCTTGTTCGTCTGAAGGGCACTATGGTCATGTGGATGGGAAACCAAGAGAAGCAAGGATGCACCATCCAAAAGGGCATACAGTGGACGATAGAGGAAATATATATGTTGCAGACACCATGAACATGGCAATCAGGAAGATCAGTGATGCAGGTAACTTTTTGTCTAAGCCTTGCTTGCTCAATGAGTGGATGAACTCTTCAACTATATGTACTTGATGTATAATCATTCACTTGTTTAGTAATTGGAAAAACTCTTTCAAACCTATCTATTTCCTTCTGAATGTCCCCTTGGCATTTAATTAAGGGATCTATGTCTATTGTCTTCAAGTGAGGAAGTTCTCTAGGGTATTCTTTTTTACATTTACCATTGAATTCAGTCTGTATCTTAGTAAATGAATCCCCCCATACAGGATTGATAACTGTTGGCATCTAACATAAAGGTTAATACAGGCCTTTCTTCTCCATATCTTTCACTTCCTCAAAGCTACTTGTGGTCACTTTGCTTCTAAACTTTATACCGCAAGGTTATTACTGCAGTAGATCTGAAATTTCAGATCTTTTCCCTCTTACTACTCACTTAGGATGTTCCTTTTTCGTAGTGCATAAATTTATCCTATACGTTGACGTTTCTTTTAGTACTACCTTTAGGAGTCTTGAGTTTTGATAGTGGTGGTTACGAGCATTTTGCTTCAGGGATTTTCTATTGCAGAACACATAATTGTCTAAATGCATGTACTAATTGTGTGTGCTTTACTGCTTGGGACATTAATTATTTTCTCATATAATTATTTACATATATACACGTATATATGAGTCTGTTCAAATAAACTATTCCCATTCTAATACTAGGAATACCTATTACCAAGTGTTAAGCTTTTAAAAGCAACCAAAGCCGAATGATTTCTCATTTATCAATTACCATTGTTTCCAGTAGGCAATGGATGCTATTTTATCTTGGCAACCAATTCAATAAACTACTTCCGAACAAAAACCAAACAACTCAAGATAAAATAAGATCATAGGAGCCTGCATATGTAAAACAAAAATCAAATAGTAGATCCTAGGCACTATGCATAAGTTTTAACATATATCCATACCAAATACTTATCTCATCTCCTAAGAACCACTATTTGTGTTTTGGCAAATTATGCTTATGCTTGGTTTGGTAGTTTGATTGATTGGAAATACTGTGGTTTAATAAATTGGATTGTCTATCCAGCTAAATGTGTTTGGTATTTTTTTTGGACAAATCTGTATTAGAGGGTAAAAAATGTATAGTGCTTTATTTCTTTGCGCTGGCCACAAGTCAGAAATTTGGATTCGGAAGCTTTTGTTTTGTGTAAAAAACAAAAAAAACTCCATTGCATGACAATATATGTGTTTATATATATTTTCCCTATCAAAAAAATTGTTTCAAATAAAGCCAATATCACAGTCATTTTTCACACGACTATGTAAGGAGTATATTGAAAGCTAATTAAGGAACGTGATGGTTGATACTGCTGTCTTTAATTTTTGGTGGAGAGATAGGAGGATATTAGGAGGCCCTGTTATAAACATGAAGTTTAGTTGATTTAGGGGCTGAATATTTGTGGATCGACTTGCTACGTACTGACAATTTTATGACATGATAAGGGGATAGAAAATGAAAATCAATGTACTCCTGTTTGTATATAGTATAACTGGAAGGTAAGCTAAGTGGGACATGAATGACATTCGTTGGTAAAGGGACTTCCTGTCGGCATTTCTGCTGCTGACTTGCACTTGGTTTTTTCTTTACCAACAGGTAGTTTTCTTTGCTCATGAGTTCATGCGACATTCAACTGTCTCCACAAATACATTTGGTTTAGAATAAGATCTCTTACCCTGTTTGAGGGGGATATTGTACCGATTTGTTCACATTTAATTTGGTTTCGACGTGCTGATATCGTTTTGAATGATTAATAATCGATAAATACATCTGCAAGGACTTGACACACTTTTGCGATCATGATATTTTTGTTGCTTGGCGTGCTGATATCTTGATACTTTGAATCTACCTCTGCATTTATTCTGTCGTATAGCTATTAATCTGCACGGTGCAACTAATATAATAGTTGAGTACTGTATTCAATGTTTCTAGATTCAAAAATCTAAAACTTTACTTGGATATGAGGTCTAACATTAATAGCCTCTGCATATGAGGTCTAACATTAATAGCTTCTTCCTTGATTTTTTTTTTTTTTCAATTTTAGCTTGACTTAAATTTTGTTGTGTTAACTTCCAAGTGCAAAAGGCTATTAAATATATAATGTAATACCCGGAAAAAAAAGTATTTATGTTTGTGTTTTAAATATATTGTTTGAATTTTTTTTATCTTTAAATTGGGTCAAAGTAGTCATTTAAATTATGTGGGCTAATAAATATTAATAAGTGATAGATAATATTATGTGGTTAAAATTTGGGCCTTAATATTAATTTAACCCAAATAGAAGTTTATTAGGACAACTTAATTAATAAATAGCTAAACCTAATATTACTTCATTATACAAACTGAATAAGAAGAGGTGGCTACTTTGGAGATAAAGGGAACAGCTACAAAGGGGGCTCGGGTGAAGAAAGACTAGAGATTTTGATCACTAGTAGGGAAATTTCATCAGTAACAAGTATATTATACATTATATAAAGTGAGGATAAATCACGTGGTTCCATATTAAATTATTAAATTTAGTATGTTGTTTTTTTTCATCATGAGCAAGTACTTTTGTAATTCAAGAACTAAGAGCGATCTTTAAAGATGTGAAAGTTTATTTATTAATGTAATACTTATGCGGATGTAATTATTATTATCACTTTATTCCAATCAGATTGAACGGAGGGAGTAGTCTGTGATTGATTTTGGAGATCCTAAAATAATAAATTGATGATTTCTTTAAATAAAAAAAATATATATAGCAGTAGTAATTAAAGTTTACGAAAACTTGCATAATTTGCAAGAGATGTTATACAAATAAATATGTAAGATTATATGGAATGAATTAAATCTTAACATTATAAGTAATTATATTTTATAGTCGTACCAAATAGAAGTGTTCATATTTTTATAAATGTACTTACATTTAGTATTATTAATTTGTGTAATTAGTTCGGACGGAAGGAACTTAAAGAGTTATATTTGGAATATAAATTTTGGAGTATTAATAATTGATATAAGGCGATGATTAAAGGCATATTAAATAGATTATGAATTATTTTGGAATTATTGAATTGGATTATATTTAATTTGAGGTGAATATGTTTAGGTGATGAATAACGTTTCGTATTTGAAATCGTTGGCAACTGAGAGTAAGATTTTGTGGACTGTGCTATAAATGGTTTGGAAGTATCAGGTACGGATTCCGTACTCTTTCAGCGATACCTTTGTTAATTTTGATTTGTTCGTTTTGTTCCTCGTTTCGAATTTCTGTTATTATTTCACATAATTGTTTCTTGTGAAATTGATATATTTATTTCATTTTGGAGTTGACACATTGGACTCGTACTTGTACTCTTTGAATGAGGTTATCATGTCTAATATTTATTTTGATAATTGTAGAGCGGTACATGTTGCTACCTTCTTTTTGAAACCTTGTGATTATAATTTGATTTGGTTCAACATGTACATATAGAACCCTTTTGTTGGTATTATGTCGCATGTGTTGTGACATGATATTTTTGTTAGAATATACCGTAGGGTATACCTGAGCTATAACCACCTGTGGGGGTACCACAGGCATATCGTCTTGGCATGAGAGGCATGACACTTTCCGTGGCGGTGTGATTAGTCTACGGCGTCTCCGTTTTGGGTTCCGGAGGAAGTGGGCCATTTGGTGTTTTGTTGTGGGAGGCGTATGTGTTAACCCTAGTTTTCTGTTCTGCGGATTTGTGATGTTGTGCCAAACACACATATCCGATTTGCATACATTTGGATTCGCGATCCAATGTGTGATTTGCCTGTCTGACATTGTTTTGATGTGCCTGTGTGACATTATTTTGGTTGCCTATGTGGCATCATTTGATTTGCCTGTGTGGCATTATTTTGATTTGCCTGTGTGGCAAGGTATATTTCTGAGCTCATTCGGTATGAAATAACTCCAGCCATTTGTTTCAGCCTATTATTTTATTGGATTAGTTTTGCTGGTTTCTGTTCAGTTCAAGTTATTGAGTTAGTTACTTCAGTTCGTTATTTCTTTATTTTCTTATTGGTTTCGTCAATTATGTTGATTCAGAAATATTCCATTCAGATCTTTGGATATTATATTTTCGTTCGTATTTGCACTTGAAGCTTTGTTCAGTATTTTGTCTCAGTTATTTTCGTATCAGTTGTATATCTGGTATCCATACTGGGCAATTGGTTCATGCTGTGTTTTTCTTCCGGCAGGTTTGCAGGGGTGATTCAGGGCTAGTGTGATGAGAGTTTTGCCTTTGACCATTTAGGTTGATTCGAATTTTAAGTTTTGATTATTTTGACTCAATTTGGAGAATTGTATTTAGTACTTCATTGATGGATATCACTATTAATATTTTGAAGTTATTAGTGCTTTGTTTACTTATTTTGAGATTTGTTGTGCTTTGTACGTGACCTCCCTTTCCTTTTCGGGAAGGGGGTGTTACATATAGAGTATTAAAGGTAGCTGCAAATTTCAATATCCTTAATCCTAAGTTATTTGGTTGAACTTTACTTGTATGAAGTAGTACTAATGTTGAAGCAAACAACGATCTTATATTACTTTACTTTTTTTCAATTTGGAGATTTAAAAGTTTGTCTCTTGTGATTTGGTTCCTCACAAATTCAGTCAATGAACTTGGAAGGCAACATTATTATATTAGTGTAAAAATGAGGAATAATAGACATTCTGACTTTTAATAGTCGATGCTTCTAAGATGAAATATACAAATGCACGATTTAAAATGAAATTTGCTTTACAGATGGAGTTGAGGTATTTCACCATTAACAATTGAGAACCATACTAGATATTTCTATAAATCGGGGAATATACACATATTTATGTTTTATGACTTCATCATGTGCTGCTTTTTTGATTATAGGCGATGAGATGACGAGGATCATATGGACAATGATTAAAGAGAAGGTTTGAACTTCCACTTATTTTCGTTATTGTGAAGTATTTTCATCGGATTTTACATGATTGTATTGATTTATTTTTGCTTGGATTGAATGTTGATCTCAGTTATATTTTCGCATGTGGATTTAGATATAAAGTATTTTGACCTAGGCTTGTTAAATCGTGATGCCACTAATGATAAGAGTTACTGTAGAAAGTGCTGAAGCTACTCTGAAGTAAGTCCATTTATTATTTTTTTAAATTGCATAATTGTTACTTACTTTTGATTTCCTGCATAGGTGTTTTGTTGACAAGTAATTATGGATAAATATTGCTAATTATGAATTTACAAACTTTGCATTTTGGATAAATATTGCTCAGTTTCCAAGCTTCCGGACATGGAGCATTTCAAGATTTCTGAAGATCTAATGATTTGTCAGTCCATAGGTTCTTAGCCTAATTTGGTATTCAAATTGACGCCTTCCCAGGTAATAAATTCATCGACTTATGCAAATTTTAGTTGAATGGATTATGCATAATGTGTGTTTGATGAAATGGTTGAGAGAAATACCATTACATGAAATTCACTAATTAATTGACGTTTGATTCTGTTTCATCACTAAATACCATTACATGTTTGATGTTTGAGTAGTATATTACAAGAAGAGTTCAATGAGCATACTGGGTCGGTAATAGGTTCGATTCGTTAGTTAATCTGCTAAAATCCACTCATTAACTTTTGCAGACCAAATTAGTCTTTCAACAAAACACTCAACCTTTAATATCTAACAAACTTATTAATGATTGAGAGAGAGAAATTGTGATAATCAATACCCTCCATTACAATTCTGGCTCAATTCTTAAGTTAATGTTAAATGCCCTGTTGAATGCCATGTGGATGACTGAATAACCAAAGCTGTGTAATCTAATTTCTCTATTCACCATGAATGTAAACAAGTTTGTATAACTAGAAGGGACTAAAACTAGAAGTTAGTGACATTCTTGAAGGAATTCCTTCACTGCCTGAATTTTATTGCTCTGCTTCTGTAAGCCCTGCCCTGAAAATGAAGCCCTGAATACATGGTGTTAATGACTGCCCTGGCCTTATTTGCAATTCATTTTATTGACTTGATTTTGGTGATGACTTATTTCGACTTTGGAGCACTAAAAAGTAGAAAAAAATGACTTGATTTTGGTGATGCTTGGGAACGGAAGATTTTGGATGGTTATATTTTTTTAAAAGTACGTTATAGTTTAAGGAGAGTAAGACACGACGTAACGAAAAATTGTTATAAATACCTAACCTTAAAAAGAATTTCGGGTTGAGGTCTTATAAAGGGTAATTTGAAAATTTAAATAGCTTTTTATATCACCAGTCTTCAAAGTACCTTCAATAAAATAGCCTTTTGTAGGGGAGGTGCAGAAAATGAGTATTAAAAGCTTTATTAAATGAGTACCTTCAATACCCATATGTGGTTGGAAACCATGTTTTATTCCCCCCTGTTTTTGATGAATGTTTTACATAAAAGTTTGTGGTAAAAGATTCAAAATGGATTTTAAACTGAGTGATAATGTTAGATTTTTTTAATTTGTTATTGTGAAAAGATTTAGAAGTAAACACCTTTGTGAGAAGCAAACACTTTTTTATTGAATGGGTTTGCTGAACTATTGATTAAAATGGTGGTTTTGTTTATTTCGGTGGATCGAGGTTCCAATTTGGATGGGTTTGGCTTTTTGTTCAACTTTTATGGGGTTTAATGCGTGATTATAGATTTAACTTTTCTTCTCGGCTGTTCTTTTTGAAGAAATCTCAAATATGTTACTTGAATGAGGTTTAATGTGTGATTATGGATTTAATTTTTCTTCTCGGTTGTTCTTCATGGGTATTTTTTGTATGTTTTTTTAAATCTTTCATTAGGAGTTAGGACAAATTGGTACTCATATTATGTAAGTTGTAAATAGTTTCTTTTTTCTTTTTTAAATTTTTTAATCTTAGATGTTTTTTAATTTCAGTAGGTTGGTTAGGCTGTGATAATATCATTAGTTTTTCTTGAATCAAACCCTTTACTGCTCTGCTTCTGTATTTAATTTATTTAAGTTCAAAATTGATTGCTATTTGTATTTATTGGCAACATTATTTGGTACAGGAAAATGAAGGTTTAGAAGTTAGTGGCATTCTTGAAGGAATACATGGTGTTTGGAAGTTAGTGGCATTCTTGAAGGTATTTACTGCTCTGCTTCTGTAAGCCCTGCTCATTGTTTTGATTGAATGATTATTATGTGTATACATGGTGTTAATGACTGCTTTAAGTATCAAGATTATTATTTCTTTTGTGAAGCAATGGTTAAGTCATATACATAAAAAAGTATACTAGGTTAACTCTGAATGATGGTCAGTACTTATAATTTTTCTTATCTCTTAATTGAATTGATATACCGTTATTACTACTGTTAAGATCAGTCTACATAATGTGTCTCACTACTGACTTGATTTTGGTGATGCTTGGGAACGGAAGATTTTGGATGGTTATATTTTTGAAAAAATACTTTATAGTTTAAGGAGAGTAAGACACGACGTAACGAAAAATTGTTATAAATACCTAACCTTAAAAAGAACTCCGAGTTGAGGTCTTATAAAGGGTAATTTGAAAATTTAAATAGCCTTTTATATCACCGGTCTTCAAAGTACCATCAATAAAATAGTCTTTTGTAGGGGAGGTGCAGAAAATGAGTATTAAAAGCTTTATTAAAATGAGTACCTTCAATACCCATATGTGGTTGGAAACCATGTTTTATTCCCCCCTGTTTTTGATGAATGTTTTACATAAAAGTTAAATTTTTAAATGTTTTACATAAAAGTTTGTGGTAAAAGATTCAAATTGGATTTTAAACTGAGTGGTACTGTTAGATTTTTTTAATTTGTTATTGTGAAAAGATTTAGAAGCAAACACCTTTGTGAGAAGGCAAAAGTAGTTTATCTTATTCTTTGATTTTTATTGTTTTCTTTTTATTGAATGGGTTTGCTGAACTATTGATTAAAATGGTGGTTTTTTAAAGGTTGAGTGACTCCGGGTTTTGTATATTGAATTTATTTCGGTGGATCGAGGTTCCAATTTGGATGGGTTTGGTTTTTTGTTCAACTGTTATGGGGTTTAATGCGTGATTATAGATTTAATTTTTCTTCTCGGTTGTTCTTTTTGAAGAAATCGCAAATATGTTACTTGAATGGGGTTTAATGCGTGATTATGGATTTAATTTTGGCAAAAAGCACTTTTATCCCACTGTGGTTATAGTGTTTTAAGCAACTAGTCACTGTGCTTTTAAAATATTCAATTAGCTCACTGTACTTTTTAAAAATGTTCAATCAGCCCATTTTGGACGGACGTTAGAAAAATTGCACACGTGGCATTGAAAAAAAATAAAAAAATCATTATTTCCTAAGTGGCAACCTAATCAGCCAAATTCTTAATACTATTGAGCCACTGCACTTTAAAAAATGCAATTGGCCCACTGTGTTATAATATGTATAATATTAACCAAAAAAGTGCTTTTTGCCGAACTTTAATCTATTTGTTTAATCGAAAAACATGAAACTTGTGTTTCATTAATTTCGAACAGTGATGGTGAGAGAAAGTTGTCAAAATCAAATAACCAAAAAAGCCACCTACAGAAGAGTTGTTGCTTTTATGTTCATCTTCTTCCTGTTCATCCAGATTCATCAAGCCTAAAATAATTCAAGCTCAAACTATTCATCTTCTTCCTCATTGAAACCCTGGAATTTCAGATCGAGCAATTTCATCCAGATTAGAGATTTAGATAGATACTTAACAAAGCTAATTCGAAAAAGTAAAGAGAAGAATTAGGGTTCAATTTCAGTTTTCGAAGGACGGAATCGACGAGCTCGTCTGAGAAATCAAAAGAAAGGTCCTTGTATTCGTTTTTGAGCGGCAAATGCTGTCGCATAATTCGGCCGGGTTAGCTTGTATTCGTTTCTGAGCTTCCATTGAAGGAATGGTTATGAGTGGATTGAGTTTCAGTGATGGAGGAGAGAGAAAAGTCGATGAGTGAGATTGAGCTTTGTCCGGTGGTCTCGTAACTTTCTGATCTAGATATTATGTGTTTTCTGCATATTTCTTATGTTTGTTTAGGGAAGAAGATGAATAGTAGGGTTTATTTAGGGAAGAAGGTGAACAGTAGAATTAATAATGTTTTATTTATTTATGTTTGTAATTTGCATTATTTCTTTTTTGTCTAAATTTTTTTTAAAAAAAATTGGTCTTTTACTGTCAAAATTTTCAAGATGAACAGGAAGAAGATGAATATGGATGAAATTGTTTTATTTTAGGCTTATTTATTCATTTTGAAGGAGAAAGAAAATAGGAATTATAAAAAAATAATTTTATAATTATTAAAAGAAAGGAAAAGAAAAAAGGAAAAGAAAAAATTATAAAAAAATGAATTAAAATATTTATTTTAATTTTATTATTATTTTAATTATTATTTTTTTACCACATAATGATTTTATTATTTTATTTTTTTGTTTGAGAAGAAAAAATTATAAAGAAAATCCATTAAAAAATTATTTTGTTGCCACATACCACATAATTAAACATATGCTACGTAATTTTTTATTTTTTTTCAAAAAGCCACGTAAGCAATCCAAGCTAATTTTTTAACTTCAGTCCAAGAAATTGGACGGAATGGGCTGATTGAACATTTTTAAAAAGTACAGTGGGCTAATTGAATATTTTAAAAGCACATTGGCTAATTGCTTAAAACACTATAACCACAGTGGGGTAAAAGTGCTTTTTGCCATTTAATTTTTCTTCTCGGTTGTTCTTCATGAGAACTTTTTGGATGTTTTTTAAAATCTTTCATTAGGAGTTGGGAAAAATTGGTACTCATATTATGTAAGTTGTAAATAGTTTCTTTTTTCTTTTTTAAATTTTTTAATCTTGATGTTTTTTAATTTCAGTAGATTGGTTTAAATTTACGAATCAACTGAGTTGTGGTTTAAATTAAAATTATTTTTATCATGAATTTTTAATCAAGTGAATCAACCGTTAGTATCAGTTATACCTTGAAATCTTTAACTTATGTTTTCGAATAGTTTCAGTTAAAAATTCTTATCTATTTCATCACAAGTCTTTTTATAAAGTCGACGACAACTTCAGTTTAACTTTGGGTGTTTTAAATTTGTTTTTTTTACAATGGATGTTTAATCTCTGTCTCTCTCTTTCACAGCAGTAACACACACACACACCCCATTATATTGCCACCAATACAGATTTATGATTTAAATCATTAAGCAAATGAACCATTTGTTAAAATGGTACTAAGAAAGCTTTATTTGATTGTAAGTCCATATCTTTTCCTAAATAAATTGATTATTTGTTACAATCTCTCTAAATTCTTACTTATATCAATCTAAATCATTCCCCCTACATACAAATATGTGTTCTCATTTGTTTTTTAGATAATTCAGGGTAAAGTAAGGGGTCTTATGTTTCGGATTTACAATTGTTTTATTTTGACTCACATATTTCTATAATTTTTAAATTTCAAATATTTTTAGGTATATATTGAAGGATACATGGTGTAAGCTGTAAAGAATATACTTGGTGTAAGCTATAAAGTAAAGAGTCTTATGCTCAACATGTTGTTTCTCTATTTTTTGCATTTATGTATTCTTTGTGTTCCGTCTTTTGTAAAGTTAGCTAATTATACATGGTTATGATGATTTTGGGTATGGAATGATGGTTTTTTTGGTGGTTTGGATATGTATGGATGATTGTAAGTTTTGTAAACAGGTTTAGATTTTTCTGGATATCTATTTTTAAAGGAAACTCTGCCGAAATTTCTTGAAATTAGTAGCGACTAGCTTGATGTTTTGGTGGTTGGATGTGTTGATGATTGAGTATGTATTAATATCTTCATGTATGTATTTTTTGTGTTCTGTATTTTGTAAAGTTAACTAATTATACATGGTTATGATGATTTTGGGTATGAAATGATGATTTTTTTGGTGGTTTGGATATGTATGGATGATTGTAAGTTTTATAGACATGCTTATATTTGTCTGGATATCTATTTTTAAAGGTAATTCTGTCGAATTTTTTAAAATTAGTAGAGATTAGTTTGATGTTTTGGTGGTTAAATATGTGTTGATGATTGTGTGTTCTGTATTTTGTAAAGTTAACTAATTATACATGGTTATGATGATTTTGAGTTTGGAATGATAGTTTTTTTGTGGTTTGGATATATAATGATGATTGTAAGTTTTGTAGACAGGTTTAGAATTTTCTGGATATCTATTTTTAAATGAAATTTTGCCGAAATTTCTTGAAATTAGTACCGACTAGCTCGATGTTTTGGTGGTTGGATATGTATTGATGATTGAGTATGTAATAATTGTTGTGGTGGTATTGTGTCTTTAGATAATGTAATATTTTTTGAATTTTAATTTAATTTTTTGTTACGCCGTGCCTTTAGGCACGGATTATCGCTAGTATATATATAAAACTCAACATAGGTAGGTGCCTATGCTGCCCAAGCATAGGTCCGCCCTTGATTTTTCTATTATGAATTTATCATTTTCCTATTTAAAATTTACCTTTCTAACCATTCTTGGTGCATGGGAAGCAAATTAGATGGAGAATTTAAGAAAACAGTTAAGCAACAAACTAGACCATTTGCTTCAAAATTCAAACTTCCACCTTCACATAAAAACAAAATATTACACAATAAACAGAGCCCCTATCTCTACTAATTTTCTATGGTGTCAGTTTTGTATACACAATGAACACCAAATCTCTCCATTATGAAATAATTACTAGATATGGAAGCCTCAATTTTGTCACCATATTTCACTGCAATTTTTGTTTTTGGTATGAAGCTCACCCACGAACGCGCTCTATAGTGCACTGCTGCTTTATGCAATGTATTACCATTTGTTTTATTTTCAACACGAGCATATGACCCGAGATATATGCTTTCACTAGAAACCACCCAAAGTATCATCCCTAAGAATTTGTTTTCACTATTTTGTGGCACATCAAAACAAATTGTAGATAGGTTTGGTCCCAAAATTTGATGACCAAACCAATCTGGAAAATCCTTGGTTGGTAGGTAGATGTCAATTTGCTTCCCAAAATCAGAGTATACCTGTTACATAATTAAATATGTACATTATAGTCTATTTGTCAAAAAATTATAAAGAAAATGTGATATTTTGATTTTAAAATTGGTCCATGTAACTTTGAAAAGTCAATTTTGTCAACTAAAATGGGATGGATCTGGTAATTAAATATGATGAGAGAGAGAGGGTAACCTGAAGGAACGTCTCTTTAAAAGAGATTGATAGATTGTTGCAGCCTTCCAAGTTAATTACTTCAATAGAATTCAGATTTTCCAAGCCTTGAATCTCAGCCAATCTACTGCAATCTGCAAGATTCAACACCTTTAAGTGTTTCAAGTTTGACAAATTTGGTAGTCTTACCATTGATGTACATCCAAATGCATTTAGGTCTTCTAAATGTGGAGGAAGTTTTGAGAGTGACCCAAGATTCTGACAATGATACAAATGAAGCGATTTTAGATTGGACAGTTGACTAAGGTTGGATGGCAAGGTACTAAAAAAGTTGTAAGATAAATTCAATGATTCTAGTGATGATAAACTCCCGATATTATCTAAGACAACTCCATCGAAAGGATCGTTGTCATTGAGATTGCACAGATCCAACGTTCTGAGGGGTAACTTGCAAATGCTACTTGGAATACTTTTTAGCTTTTTACAAAAATATAAATTCAACTCGAACAATTTAGTCAAACGTCCGATTGAATCTGGTAATTTTGTAATTGGTGTCCAGGCTGCCCTAAGCACCCTTAAGGATTCAATGTTCCCCAATTCCTCGGGCAATCCTTCTAGATTTGTGCAACTAGAAAGACGGAGACTTTCCAATACCCTCAAGTTGCATAAGCTATTTGGAAGAGTTCTAAGGTTTCTACAACATTCCAAATCCAAGTTAACCAACCTACTAAGCTTTCCAATTGAATCTGGTAGCTTAAAAATTCCCGAGTGAGATGCCAAGAGCTCCCTTAAGCTTTCAATATTCCCAAGTTCCTCTGGCAATTCTTTCAGGTTTGGGCAAAAATAAATAAGTAGAGTTTCTAGTGCTCTCAGATTGCATACGCTGTTTGGAATATGTCTCAGTGTGTCGCAGTTGCTCAAATCTAAGTAAGTCAACCTACTCAACTGTCCAATCGATGGGTGAATCTCAGCCAAACTTCTACAATCATCAAGAAGTAATTTCTCGAGGTTTGGTACTCCTGTAAAGTTTGGAGTTGTCGTCAGGAATCCACAACCATTGAGATTCAGGATCTTCAATTGTTCTAGAAACTGTAGAAATAATATAAGAAAGATTAGACATTAGACAACCTAAATCAGTAAAGTAAAATATGTACAACTTGTATGCATTTTCAAACTTTAAGATAAACAATGAGGCATGAGTAATGTCATACCAAGATAATATATTGATTTTGCTGTACTTTAAGTCGAGGATAACTAGCTTGTCTGGATGAAAATCAGATGGTAAACACTGTAAATTACATTGGTGCCAAGATAGCCACCTTAACTCTTCAAATATGTGTTCGAAGTTTCCGGTGAGATGTACATAATTGATGTCAAGCAATCTTAATTTGGGCATCCTTTCAAATGTTTTGGTATTTAATGTTACTCCTTGTAGCTCCCCTTTGCATGGGATGATACCTTCAATTGCTTCTTTACCCTAAAATAAATCAAAAAAATAAGAATAAAATTGAAGAGCAAATGAACCACATAATTTCATCTAAAACCTTACCGAAATAATAAAAAGTTGAGTATATTTAATTACCTTTTCTTTTTCTAGCACGTAGCAGATATCTTCACTAGACCACAATCGACTGCGCTTTCCTGGCTTCTTTGGGGACTCTTTATTGACAATTTCCCTTCCCATGTCCCGAAGAATATCATGCATTCTCAACTTGTTGTCATCATTAATGAATAGTAAACATCTTTCTATTAGAATGATAATTGCATTCTCTGAGTTGAAACCACAAGAATCTAATATACCAACTGTCATTTCTTTATCCTTTCCGATAAAAAAACATGCAATATCAAGGAAAACATCCTTTAAGTTACCATCACCTAATGCATGATAACTTATTAGGAGTTTTTTCTGAATCTCATGTTGCGGAATTTGTTGCAATTTATCGAGGGAACTTCTCCATTCCAACATGGTTCTTTTAAACAAATATGATCCTAGAACCTCAAGAGCTAAGGGAAGTCCTCCAGCTTGGCGTACAATGCCTTTCGATATTTTCATATAATGTTCTGATGGTACGGGTTTTTAAAGGCATGTTGACTAAAAAGTTCCAAAGACTCTTCATCGTCCAGTTCCTCTACATTATATCTCTCTTCTACTTCAATTTGATCTAGTAAACCTGTATCCCTTGTTGTTATAATAATTCTACTTCCTAAAGCAAATTGGTTCCATTGTCCTGCTAGTTGATCTGATTGGTTTAAGTGGTTCAAATCATCAAGAACAATGAGAACTTTTTTAAAACGAAGCCTTTCTTTCAGTAAACTGATTCCTTTATCAACATTTTCAACATGAATGTCCTTTTTTAAAATGTCAGAAAGAAGCTGCCCTTGTAAACGAAGTATACCATTGCGTTCTTCTGAAGCTTCTCTGACGTTTGAAAGAAAGCAGCTACCTTCAAAGTACTGAAAGTTCTTATTAAAGAGAGCTTTGGCAATGGTTGTTTTGCCGATTCCACCCATACCGTATATCCCAATCCTGCGAATATCATTAGTACCAATGCTCAACAATGGTGTTACGTATTCTACACGAGATTCTATTCCTACTGGTTGTTTGGCAATATGCAAACAGACGAGGTTTACTTCAAGTAGGACCTTCTGCACAATTAGCTGGATCAACTTTTCCTCATGCCTGCCAATTATTATTAAAACAGAACATGATAAGCTGAAGCAAAATGGTTGAATCAGAAATATGAAAATCAATCATTTATAAAATGTGAAATATAGATGCTTAAACTTTTCACAGTACTGTGTGACTAATTGTTTTGTATCTCTGACTTTGGTAAGTTAGCTTTCAAACTGCAAAGATTTACCCACTAATAGATTGTTATCTTCCAAGCTATGAGATTACAAAAAATAAATTAAAAAAAATAGGCTCTTAAAGGAGAACAGATAAAGCAGATGCTTGCAAAGCTGGAAGTTGATATAAATTACAAGATTTACGCAGCAAATAACTTGAACCATATGTCCATCAAAAAAACACCGGAATAAGCGATATTTTTTTGGGGTGCTAATTTGACACACACTACCACACACAGACTCAATGATTGAACCCCCAGCCGCATGGTAAACACGGGTTGGGTCATATCACTAGGCCAAAGGTAGAATAAGTGACATTGATAAGACCAATAGTATGCAAATTTCGTTAAAGTATGATCTTTTCTCCTGTGAAACTTTGGTACCAATTACCCTTAATAAGGGCAATTGAAACCAATATTGTAACAATTATAAAAGTGTCCGGGTTAATAAAAGATATAGGCACACCATTGGTCATAGTAAACAATTTCTAACTAAAATAAATAATGAAAAAGGAGAAAGGTTGTGTAGTTTTTACCCATTTGCATCATTTTCCAGATCATATCCCGATAGATTCGCAGCTTCAGTTAGCGCACCTTCCCATTTCTCCACTATTTCCATGTTATTCCCAAATCTCTCTTTACGACTTTCAAAAGCTTCCGCAAAGCTTCCAGTCTTATAACGCACAACCGATGGATCAACGTTATAAAATACAGGAAGAAGTAATTGTCCCTTTGTTCGCTTGCATTCGAGGATCTTCACTAGCTCATCGAGGCACCATCTCGAAGAAGCATAATTTTTGGAGAAAACAACAATAGAAACCTTTGATTCTTCGATTGCTTTTAGCAGTTGCGGTGAAATTTCTTCTCCTCTTGGTAGTTCAGGATCATCCATAAAAGTTTGGATTCCAGCCCGGTCTAGAGCCGAGTATAGATGACCAGTAAAGGTTTTGCGTGTATCTTTACCTCTGAAGCTCAAGAAGACGTTCCAACGAGGAGATGAAGATGAAGATGAAGAAGAAGATGATGAATCAATTTGGTTACTTGTAGAAGCCATTGAAATAAGGAGAAGGAAATGATTAGAAGGGAATCAAGATTGGAATAATTAAACGGGGAAATCAAAAGCTTTATGTTACTAGGAACAGAATGATAAATGGAAATAAATTTAGAGCAAAGACTTGTGAGTCTACCTTATTTTCTAGTCTAGTTTTATTTAGGGACGCAGAAATTTCTCGTACTTTTTGAAAGTTTGAGAAGTTGTGCTTAATTTTTTTATGAAAGTGGAGGAAACTTTACAGTTCACAAGACAAATAGTCGGTCATTATGTGGTCCCTCGTGGTTGCAATAATTCAAAGCTATTACCCGCGTGGTCCCTCATGGTTTCATGGTTCTGTGTGCTTTTGGGAAAATAGACTTTTTGGTCATTGTATTTGTGCTCGAGTTTTATTGTGGTTATCGAAATTTTTTTGTTACAATCGTGTTTTACTCTAAAATACTTACCAAATAGTCATTACTTATGATTTTCGTCCAAAAAACGGACAAAAGTGTTGAGTAGACTAAAATTTACTAGGTGGTTGATGAGGTGACACGTATGCTCCACTCCTACGTAGATTTGGAGGGAAATGTCCCTCTCCTTGCACCGATTAATCTGTTTATCTCTTAATTTAGTTACTCGAACCAAAGTTGAGAGCAAACAAATTCTAGACCAAGCTCTGAGAGATTTCGTCCAGGGACGGAGCTAGAATTTGATCTTAGGGGGGGCCAAAATCAAATTTCCAGTCTTCAAACTTTTTAAGATAAAAGGTTATGCCATTGAGCTTCCCAAGTCCTAACTCCAGAAAATAATTCCCACCAATCCTAATTTCTGGCATTATTTCTTCTAACCACATGTCCACAATCCCACTGTATTTACGAAACAGTCCATTATCTCCACCAATCCTAATTCCTAACATTATTTGGGACTTGGGAGTGCATATAAATCTCAATAAAAGCAAATCTAACATCGCAAATACACAATGACAAAACTTTGTTTGTTGGTGTGTATTGTGTAGTGGAGAATTGAAGATAGTGAAATGAAATGAATTGCCACAAGGCCCACAAAGCACAAATTTAATCTCACAATTCAAGTGAGTGAGCCTTAGTACTTGAAAATTTTTAAAATATTGGGGGGGGGGGGGAGGGGGGGCCATGGCCCCCTACAAAAATGGCTAGCTCCGTCCCTGATTTCGTCTAAAAGAGTTGTGCGATTTCTCAGAGATTAGCGAGATCGGTTGAAGAAAAACTCAGTTCCTCTACAGGTAAGTCAATCCTACTCTCAATTTCTTCTCATCTCAGTTCTAGGGTTCAAGTAAAAGAGGGGTTTTTGAAATTTTGAAATTTCATTGGATGTAATTGGGTCAAATACCCCCAAATCCATGTTTTTACTCAATTTGTGATCCCGATGGTCCTCTGCTGTTGTTTTCTTGTACATAATTTAGATGGTTAAATTATTTGATGGTGGCCCTTGGTTTGTCTGCTGATGGTGGCCCTTGTTTGTCTGACATGCGTATTAGGTTATTTATAAAGAACTCTGCCGTGGCCCTGTGTTGTCTCCCATTCTAACTATTTTATATAAAGTATTATATGTCTTGTCTCCCATTATATGCATATTTTGTGACTCTCCCAAAATAGGTATACATCACCCAAAATATTAGAGAATTTGCTCAATTGAATAATAAATTCAAGAAACTTGCATAATTTAAAAGTAGAGTTTAAGAAATTGTATAATCGTAATTAAGATAGGGTAAGGAACTTGCTTCGTGCGTAAGCTATACAATTTACAACTCACGTTCCCAAATAACCATTTAGAATCACAATACCAATTAATTGTAATGTAACTAACATCTTTGGTATACTTCTCTTTTAATCTTACTTTAGATTTGACTATATTAATCACATAGCACAAACTTAACTCTTAAACACATTATTAACCTTCGAACAACGAATTTAAGTACACATCCAACTTATTAATTAAACACATGAAATCATCATTTACGTGTTAATAATATGTTATAGTATCTTGTTACATGTCTAACACATTATCAGGTTCATTAGATTAAGTTAACTCATCATGCTATGGTCTGAAATCAATACAAAACGAAACAGCTCCTTCTTTGCATTTCTCCGCCGGGGAAAGATTTTGTACTAGACAAAGTTCGTCGGGGAGGAAGGCCGCCAGGGCGCATATCCTAACGCTGAGAACCTCGTCGGGGTGAAGATTCCTATATTTGAACTCTGCAACTCGCGGACATACATGCTTTCAAGCCAAAAACTCGACTTTTAACACACAAAACTCTAAATAGAAAAAGGTTCAAAATGCCCTTGACGTTTATCCCGATATCTACCGAGCACCCTATACTTTTTTTTTCTCCCAAAAATACCCTTACGTTACATTTTTTGGGTCAATCGTGCCCCTGCCATTGGCAGACATGCCAAATAGACAAACGAGAATTACATTTGGACAAATTTCGGTGACACGTGGCAAGATTCGTTGACGTGTACAAACGGGAGTTACACTTGGACAAATTCCTTTTGTACATAATTGCCAGATATACATATTAAAACTATCACTTAGTTCTATATATATACAACTTCTAGTTCACAAAAATGTAATCCTTCGCATGTCTTCTAATCTTTATCGTTCAGATGATAAGAAATATTGCATTACACACCCTTAACCTGCAAAAAGTTATTTTTGCAAGATTGAGCTCGACAGCTCAGCAAATTTAACAGCTTTCATTCTTCACATAACACATAATTTCATGCTCAGTTCATATCTCATGATTATCATAATTCTAAACAATATAATTCATATGTTTAGCATATCACATATCACATCAAGACTGAGTTCCAAAACTCAATCAATTTCAGTGATAAGTTGACTTTCACAATTCAACAAACATAAAGTATAATTTAGCATACTTGTGAAAATCTCATATAATATCAAGATCACATAACACAAAGGAACTGAAAAACTTGTTTGACTTAGTATCTCTTCCTTGAGTATGCGAATAATCCTTTACGAATGTTTATCTTCTTGCTTAGCTTCCTTCCTTTTTTCCTCTTGCCAAAACCGTGGCCCTCTCCTTTCCTTTCTCTTGCTCTCTCAAAATTTCTAACAATTAGTAGAAGTGTGAAAAACTCTTCTAAATAAATTAATGGCCTCTATTTATAGAAAGTCTAAGACTTAGAGTATTATAGTCATTTAGCCTCCAAAACTTTGACTCCAAGATAACCATTCTTTGGCTCCAATTCAAACCAAACTTTGACTCCAAGACAACCATTCTTTGGCTCCAAACCAAGCCAACTTTTGACTCCAAGTCTTCAAGCCGTTTAATTCTCTAGCCAAGCCACTTTTCTTTCCTAAGCTAAGCCTGACTATAATTTATTTTAATATCATTTATTTATTTTAATATCACTTAATAAAAATTTTCTTTATTTAATAATAACAAAAAATTTGGGTCGTTACATGAAGCTCATCTTTTTATTGCTTTAAAGGGGAATTTGGATCGATTCACGTTGGGCACAAAGTTTCAGTCTCATTTCCGTTGGAATGTCCGCTCTCTGCTGCTCTCTTTCAATTCGGTAAGACCTTAGCGAGGGTCATGAGCCGACCGTAGTTATAGCTAGTTTGGGCGCACTCAGTATTAGCTCTCTTCGCTCCCATTTCTACTTAAAATGGTTGTTATTTTCCCTTTTCTTTGTTCTTGTCTTCCCCACCCATTTCTTTTCCACTTGGCTTCTGCAACCTCTGTTGTCGCCTTGTTTTTCACTTATAAATCAATTATCTTATACTTTCCTTCTTTAATTAATTTTTAATTTTTGAAAAGCACTAGATTTTCATGTTATCTTTTGATTAGAGTAAATAAAAGTATCTCTGAGCTTCATGGAGGCGAAAAGCAATTTGACATTGGCTTTTAACTTCTGGTGTGTTTGTAAAATTAAATTCTATACTTATGTTCGGATTAATGTGATTTGTAGTCTCTGTATTTGATAACTTTGTGTTCCATCTGCTGAGTGTCCTTTACCTGAAGTTATTGGTCGCTTATAGAACACTAAATGTAACTATATGAAGGAGGTTGACAAAGAATTTGGTATACCAGTTCAGTTTCAGCGTTTCTGGATTTGGGCAAAGAGGTAAAATCATACTTACCGCCCCAATCGACCTTTGTCACCACATGAGGAAGCACAATCGGTACATACTAAGCATTTACTTGTGCTATAATTTTTACATAACTTGGTTTCATGACATGCTTGGGCTACAAGTTGGTTCTCAAATTTGATAGTAGAAAAAAATTGAATGCCATTGACAAACATATAATTGAATCTCTTAATGTGGTGAAATCTTCTAAATTGTTTTTCAAAAAAAACCTATGATGAAAGCTCAAAATAGTAGGGTCTTCTTCTTTATCAGCAATTATTTGCACCTGCATTATCCTTTTCTTTGTGTGTTTTTCACAAGGATCACCAGGACCCTATCCCAACAAATAGCCATTAGCTAAAATTCTCATCTTGGACTAGTTATTGCATCTTGCCCTCTACTCTGACCATATTTAAATAATCTCTTACATGTGATGGAGGAACTACAAGTTTGGAAATGTGGGTAGCTATAAACTTGCCCCAACAACTGTAATAGGGTATAGTATGGTTGGTTTAGGAAATCAGGATGATAGGTTGAGGATTGTAAGAGGTGAAGTGATTAGGCTTGTCATCATAGGGAGAAACTCTTGTATTTTGTTTTGGCTTTCCTGTTGTTTCTTGCTTCTTTTCCCCCACCTTTGTTTTCTCTTCCCATCTGTAGTAGACACATAATACTAGGTTCTTTTGTTTAATGGATTGGACCGTGGGACATGCGGTTACCAAAATTATAGTCTTGGTTTAAGCGTTTCTGCACTTGCTGCTTGTTGTTTCTTCCTGATACAACTGACTATCTGTGCTGCTTTCATAGTACATCTCACTTCTTGGGAGTTTGTCATCTTTTTACTAAAATGCAAACTCAAGCTTTGACGTGATCTGGGTTAAGTGCAGGTAGCACACGAGCCATCAAAAAGTACACTATTTTAGCTAATGAGTTATATTTGCAAATGCAGGTCGGACAGTTGAGGGAGGTTTTTAATAAGACACAATACAGAGGTGAAGTTGTTTTTGGAAATCGAGCCTGGTCATGTAATGTTGCCTTACCAATTTTTGTAGCCTATTACATTACTAATTGACCTTTGTATAGAATGACTTTTGGAAATCTTGATTTCCTGTACTCTTGCCTATTCTCAATTTTTTTTGCAGGACCTACATCCTATCCCACCACCAGACAAAACTAAAGAGGATGTACTTCTTTTCTTCAAGGTTTATGACCCTAAGAAAGAAGAGCTTCGGTAATTCGCAACTGCTTTACTTTATTTTTTGTTAAAGCTAAAGCCCCAATGTAAATTTGTTCTTCACACACTCCCATTATAAGTGCACGTTTCTCTTCCATTATGTTTATATGGTATATACATTGTGTATAATTTCCTTACATCCTGAAAAGATGAGACACTTTTTTTGGCACAAATTTCAAGTGTGCCGAAAATATTTACATACTTTTATATTTTTAAGATATTTTCAATAAATTTGATATTATATATTTTAAAGTATATTTGGTATCATATTTTAAAATATATTAAACATGTCTTGAACATATATTGTATACATATGTTTATGGCACACCCTATAATTCATGTCAAAGGAACCCCAAGAAAAAGGGTCTGTCTCTGTGGTGCATAAGTAATACTTGTTATTAGTTTATGGGGAGATATTTGTTGGCCATTAGCTTTAATGTTGTTCTTACTTTCTACCATCATATCGAAGAGTAATGGGTGTTTGTGCAAATATTAAAATGCAGGGGTTGTGTTAAAATGTAAATGTGCATGGGTGGAAGAGTAAATTACCTTCTATTTTCTTTTTGTTACTATTTCTTATAGTGCTAAATGTTCTGCATTTTGATCTGTTTCATATATCTAGATATGTGGGTAGGCTTTTTGTAAAGAGTTCCGGAAAGCCAGTTGAGATCTTAACAAAATTAAATGAAATGGCGGGATTTGATGCTAATGAAAAAATTGAACTCTCTGAGGTTTGTTTTTTCATCTGATTTCTACTGTAAATATGTGATTGGAATTTTTATTTTGGCAGATTTTGTTTTTTGCATGGTGAGACATGTCATGATTGCATACGACTTTTGATTATAAACTTGAGCAAAATGACGTTGCTCTTTGTGGATCGAGTAAATTAAAATTTATGATTTTTGTCATTTGTTTTATTCCATGATTGTCTCTATTCTATATCATTCTGGTGGAAATTCTTTACAGAATTATGTTTGTGAAACATTTACCATATGTTAATCATTAAAATATTTTGTGTAATATAATTTGTTCAGGATGTTAAATTCGAGCCTTGCGTCCTGTGTGAACGCCTTGACAAAAGAGCTTCTTTTTGATTGAGCCAGGTATATCTAATTTTGTTTCAGTACTTGGTTTTAAAATTATAGCAGTGGTGTTCACTGTGTTAATGATAAATTATTTTCATTGTTTGCATATTGGCAATTTTTTTGGTTAAATTTTAAGGTCAAAGTTGCATCATATGATGACGTGGTCGAAAGAGTGGCTCAGAAACTAGGTCTGGAAGATCCTTCGAAAATCAGGCTTACTCCACACAACTGCTACTCTCAACAACCTAAACCCCATCCTATTAAATATAGAGCAACAGAGCATTTATTAGACATGTTGGTTCACTATAATCAGGTTGATGTCACATAAACTCTGCTTTATTGGATTCATGAAGCTGGGATATGTTCTATTTTTCTATTCGATCAAATACCAAGTGTTAGATAGAGATGAAAAAATAAAGAAAATGGGGGAGAAATTAAGATTTCAATTACTTACAAGTTTAACTTTTATTTGTTTTCTTATGGGCAGATCTCTGATATTTTGTATTATGAAGTGATGGATATTCCTCTTCCAGAATTGCAGTGCCTGAAAACTCTGAAAGTGGCTTTCCATCATTCAACTAAGGATGAGGTGTGCTTGAGGCTGAAAATACCTTCTCCATTCCAATGTGCTTGAATAGTTTAAAATTATTTATGTTTCTTATAATGTATATGACACTTTTTTCAGGTGGTTATGCACAACATTTGACTGTCTAAACAGAGCACTGTAGGAGATGTGCTTAGTGAAATTAAGACAGGTAAATATTTGCACGGTGCCCATAGACAATCTAAACAAATAGAATTAACAACCATTCAGCTTATCAATTCATTGTTAATCCTACTTCCATAAGAAATTAACTACTTTTCCTCAATCTAAGACTGCAATTGGGGAAAACAAGCTTGATTTATTGTTTCCATTGAATGCACTTTATATATCTATATGTAAAGAAATGGGTTTTTAGAAGAGAATTAGCTTGTAGAATGGTGAAGACGTGAAGTAATTTTGCATTGTACTACTTTTTCTTAATCTAAGACCGCAATAGCAAGTCTTTCACTGCCTATAATAGCTTATATTTTTTTACTGTATTTGCTTCCTTTTACAGGTGGAATATTCTCATCCCAATGTGGAGCTTAGACTGCTTGAAGTGTTCTATCACAAGATTTACATGTTATAATGTAATGTGAAGTGTGAACATGAATTAGATTTGGCCTTCTGGACCTTTTATTAAAAATTGCAAGGAAAGACAAACTCTACATTAGTTTATCATATTTCGAAACCTGGTCAACGATAAGGATCTCATAGTTTTCCTTGTGGTGTTCTTCTTGCCTGTATGTTCTTCGTTGCTATCCACCTTTGGTCTTGTAGGAACTCTTCTAAGTATAACTCTTCCATTAATCTGTCCCCTTTAAGTTTGTTATTATTATATATATATATATATATCTATAATATAAAACAGAGCAGAGAGAGAAATACATAACTGTCCCATCAAGTTCCACGTAAGCCGCTTTCTCTCATTCACCCTTATTCAAATTTGAAACGCTTTGTCTCTCTCTTTGTTCTTACACAAAGAACTCTTAGCTCTCAGACCCAACTCGATCCCTCTCAACTCCCCTAAATCTTTTCTCTCTTACCCAACCCTAATTCCAACCCCAAATCTATCATACCCAGCCCCTAAGTTACGACCAGACTTGAAAAACCCATCACGCAGAGAGAAACGCGAAGCAGAGATCAACGAACTCCTCTTGGCTCTCCTCTTCCTCGGCACCTTAGGTCGTGCTGATCGACTTCCATTTCGATACCCACCAGACCACTGGTCCAAGAATCCACGTCGATAATCTTGGTATGGGGGAAAGGATGGGGGAACGACCTAACGTGAGCATGGGGTGGTGGTTATCGCCGTTGTTGATGCTACTTCTTCTAATTCAGAAGAAGTAACGGCATATGGCTGAGCTTACCGGCAACGGGGACAAAGTGTGTCTCAGAGGAAATCCATAACAACGTCGTCGTTTTGGCCGATTACATCGTAATTTCAGATGATCATGTTCATCCAATGCCCACCATCTCCGTCAAGGTAATAGTCCCCATAAAATTTAAATTTTTAATTGAGTTGGTTCTCTGATTTTCTTCTATGAATTGTGTACACGTATGTGTTTATTGGAATTGGTTTATTTAATGTGTAGAAAATTATTGAATTTTGCCCCATGAATTGAGATTTTACTTAATTTAGTGGTAATTTGTTTGGTTTTATGTTTATAATAGTTTGATGCAACTGTAGTTTAGTGTTGCAATTTCTGGCTTGAGGTATCATGTGCCCATTTCTTTATTTTAGAAATTTGATAGTGGATAATTGTGGTTTAGTTATGTGTCATTGTTTGGATGCTTCTTGGCTCACTTGAATATTTTTCATTTATTATTACTTTTTCGAATAGCTCATAATTGGAATATGGACTACAGTACATGAGAGAACAAATTGTTGGCTAAGTTTAAAGACAACTGTATTGATAAGTTGAAGGATTATTATAGAAGGAAGGCATTTAATTAAAGGATCTATGTCTATTGTCTTCAAGTGAGGAAGTTCTCTAGGGTCATGTTTTTTTAAATTTACCATTGAATTCAGTCTGTATCTTAGTAAATGAACCCCCTCATACAGGATTGATAACTATTGGCATCTAACATAAAGGTTAGTACAGGCCTTTCTTCTCCGTATCTTTCACTTCCTCAAAGCTACTTGTGGTCACTTTGCTTCTAAACTTTATACCGCAAGGTTATTACTGCAGTAAATCTGAAATTTCAGATCTTTTCCCTCTTACTACTCACTTAGGATGTTTCTTTTTCGTAGTGCAGAAATTTATTCTATACGTTGACGTTTCTTTTAGTACTACCTTTAGGAGTCTTGAGTTTTGATAGTGGTGGTTACGAGCATTTTGCTTCAGGGATTTTCTATTGCAGAACACATAATTGTATAAATGCATGTACTAATTGTGTGTGCTTTACTGCTTGGGACATTAATTATTTTCTCATATAATTATTTACATATATACACGTATATATGAGTCTGTTCAAATAAACTATTCCCATTCTAATACTAGGAATACCTATTACCAAGTGTTAAGCTTTTAAAAGCAACCAAAGCTGAATGATTTCTCATTTATCAATTACCATTGTTTCCAGTAGGCAATGGATGCTATTTTATCTTGGCAACCAATTCAATAAACTACTTCCGAACAAAAACCAAACAACTCAAGATAAAACAAGATCATAGGAGCCTGCATATGTAAAAAAATAATCAAATAGTATGATGATATATACCAAGGTAATTGCGATTAAACTATGTCAACTTTTTTCCATCATAACATCGTAACGTGGGTATGTATGTTTATTTGAATAAATCACATTGCATTGATGAATTAAAACTGTAACTATTTTGGTTATAAACCTCTCCAAACTCTCATCAAAAATTTAATTTGCTAGAGACTTGGAACTATATACTTTATCAATTTTTGAGTTTCAATTGTATTGTTGCTGCGCATCAGTAATTTTTCCCTCAAAACTTGTGTTGATCCAGTGAACAGCACAGAATTCTAGCTGCTTATTAAGAAAACAGTTGTTTGGATAGGGAGGATTGTTCCTAATTTTTTGATGATGTTTTCTGGTGTATTTCTTTCATTCAGCTCCGGAAAATTGAAGTTTATAATTTTGATGACTAAATGCCTATTTATTTGATTTTGTTTAAAAGAAGGCTCACTTTTTCAAAAGAGAATGCCTTTTGGGTTTGTTTGGAATCATTTCTTCTTTTTGGAGTTATGTCACTCCTAACTTTTCCTTTTTGAGTCCAACATTCTCCAGTTTCCACCTGACCTCCTTTATTCTGTCTGTCTGTTTGTCTGTCTGTCTCTCTTCCTTGATAGACATTGCATAATTTATCTATACAGTGCATAGCATAATTTCTAGCTTTCTTCTCCCAAATTTTTATCGAAATGGATGGTAATATGCAGATAGCAGGCCCAAGCTTGTAGCTTGTTCGTCTGAAGGGCACTATGGTCATGTGGATGGGAAACCAAGAGAAGCAAGGATGCACCATCCAAAGGGCATACAGTGGACGATAGAGGAAATATATATGTTGCAGACACCATGAACATGGCAATCAGGAAGATCAGTGATGCAGGTAACTTTTTGTCTAAGCCTTGCTTGCTCAATGAGTGGATGAACTCTTCAACTATATGTACTTGATGTATAATCATTCACTTGTTTAGTAATTGGAAAAACTCTTTCAAACCTATCTATTTCCTTCTGAATGTCCCCTTGACATTTAATTAAGGGATCTATGTCTATTGTCTTCAAGTGAGGAAGTTCTCTAGGGTCATCTTTTTTACATTTACCATTGAATTCAGTCTGTATCTTAGTAAATGAATCCCCCCATACAGGATTGATAACTGTTGGCATCTAACATAAAGGTTAATACAGGCCTTTCTTCTCCATATCTTTCACTTCCTCAAAGCTACTTGTGGTCACTTTGCTTCTAAACTTTATACCGCAAGGTTATTACTGCAGTAGATCTGAAATTTCAGATCTTTTCCCTCTTACTACTCACTTAGGATGTTCCTTTTTCGTAGTGCATAAATTTATCCTATACGTTGACGTTTCTTTTAGTACTACCTTTAGGAGTCTTGAGTTTTGATAGTGGTGGTTACGAGCATTTTGCTTCAGGGATTTTCTATTGCAGAACACATAATTGTCTAAATGCATGTACTAATTGTGTGTGCTTTACTGCTTGGGACATTAATTATTTTCTCATATAATTATTTACATATATACACGCATATATGAGTCTGTTCAAATAAACTATTCCCATTCTAATACTAGGAATACCTATTACCAAGTGTTAAGCTTTTAAAAGCAACCAAAGCCGAATGATTTCTCATTTATCAATTACCATTGTTTCCAGTAGGCAATGGATGCTATTTTATCTTGGCAACCAATTCAATAAACTACTTCCGAACAAAAACCAAACAACTCAAGATAAAATAAGATCATAGGAGCCTGCATATGTAAAACAAAAATCAAATAGTAGATCCTAGGCACTATGCATAAGTTTTAACATATATCCATACCAAATACTTATCTCATCTCCTAAGAACCACTGTTTGTGTTTTGGCAAATTATGCTTATGCTTGGTTTGGTAGTTTGATTGATTGGAAATACTGTGGTTTAATAAATTGGATTGTCTATCCAGCTAAATGTGTTTGGTATTTTTTTTGGACAAATCTGTATTAGAGGGTAAAAAATGTATAGTGCTTTATTTCTTTGCGCTGGCCACAAGTGAAATTTGGATTCGGAAGCTTTTGTTTTGTGTAAAAAACAAAAAAAAACTCCATTGCATGACAATATGTGTGTTTATATATATTTTCCCTATCAAAAAAATTGTTTCAAATAAAGCCAATATCACAGTCATTTTTCACACGACTATGTAAGGAGTATATTGAAAGCTAATTAAGGAACGTGATGGTTGATACTGCTGTCTTTAATTTTTGGTGGAGAGATAGGAGGATATTAGGAGGCCCTGTTATAAACATGAAGTTTAGTTGATTTAGGGGCTGAATATTTGTGGATCGACTTGCTACGTACTGACAATTTTATGACATGATAAGGGGATAGAAAATGAAAATCAATGTACTCCTGTTTGTATATAGTATAACTGGAAGGTAAGCTAAGTGGGACATGAATGACATTCGTTGGTAAAGGGACTTCCTGTCGGCATTTCTGCTGCTGACTTGCACTTGGTTTTTTCTTTACCAACAGGTAGTTTTCTTTGCTCATGAGTTCATGCGACATTCAACTGTCTCCACAAATACATTTGGTTTAGAATAAGATCTCTTACCCTGTTTGATGGGGATATTGTACCGATTTGTTCACATTTAATTTGGTTTCGACGTGCTGATATCGTTTTGAATGATTAATAATCGATAAATACATCTGCAAGGACTTGACACACTTTTGCGATCATGATATTTTTGTTGCTTGGCGTGCTGATATCTTGATACTTTGAATCTACCTCTGCATTTATTCTGTCGTATAGCTATTAATCTGCACGGTGCAACTAATATAATAGTTGAGTACTGTATTCAATGTTTCTAGATTCAAAAATCTAAAACTTTACTTGGATATGAGGTCTAACATTAATAGCCTCTGCATATGAGGTCTAACATTAATAGCTTCTTCCTTGATTTTTTTTTTTTTTTTTTTTTCAATTTTAGCTTGACTTAAATTTTGTTGTGTTAACTTCCAAGTGCAAAAGGCTATTAAATATATAATGTAATACCCGGAAAAAAAAGTATTTATGTTTGTGTTTTAAATATATTGTTTGAATTTTTTTTGTCTTTAAATTGGGTCAAAGTAGTCATTTAAATTATGTGGGCTAATAAATATTAATAAGTGATAGATAATATTATGTGGTTAAAATTTGGGCCTTAATATTAATTTAACCCAAATAGAAGTTTATTAGGACAACTTAATTAATAAATAGCTAAACCTAATATTACTTCATTATACAAACTGAATAAGAAGAGGTGGCTACTTTGGAGATAAAGGGAACAGCTACAAAGGGGGCTCGGGTGAAGAAAGACTAGAGATTTTGATCACTAGTGGGGAAATTTCATCAGTAACAAGTATATTATACATTATATAAAGTGGGGATAAATCACGTGGTTCCATATTAAATTATTAAATTTAGTATGTTGTTTTTTTTCATCATGAGCAAGTACTTTTGTAATTCAAGAACTAAGAGCGATCTTTAAAGATGTGAGAGTTTATTTATTAATGTAATACTTATGCGGATGTACTTATTATTATTATCACTTTATTCCAATCAGATTGAACGGAGGGAGTAGTCTGTGATTGATTTTGGAGATCCTAAAATAATAAATTGATGATTTCTTTAAATAAAAAAATATATATAGCAGTAGTAATTAAAGTTTACGAAAACTTGCATAATTTGCAAGAGATGTTATACAAATAAATATGTAAGATTATATGGAATGAATTAAATCTTAACATTATAAGTAATTATATTTTATAGTCGTACCAAATAGAAGTGTTCATATTTTTATAAATGTACTTACATTTAGTATTATTAATTTGTGTAATTAGTTCGGACGGAAGGAACTTAAAGAGTTATATTGGAATATAAATTTTGGAGTATTAATAATTGATATAAGGCGATGATTAAAGGCATATTAAATAGATTATGAATTATTTTGGAATTATTGAATTGAATTATATTTAATTTGAGGTGAATATGTTTAGGTGATGAATAACGTTTCGTATTTGAAATCGTTGGCAAATGAGAGTAAGATTTTGTGGACTGTGCTATAAATGGTTTGGAAGTATCAGGTACGGATTCCGTACTCTTTCAGCGATACCTTTGTTAATTTTGATTTGTTCATTTTGTTCCTCGTTTCGAATTTCTGTTATTATTTCACATAATTGTTTCTTGTGAAATTGATATATTTATTTCATTTTGGAGTTGACACATTGGACTCGTACTTGTACTCTTTGAATGAGGTTATCATGTCTAATATTTATTTTGATAATTGTAGAGCGGTACATGTTGCTACCTTCTTTTTGAAACCTTGTGATTATAATTTGATTTGGTTCAACATGTATATATAGAACCCTTTTGTTGGTATTATGTCGCATGTGTTGTGACATGATATTTTTGTTAGAATATACCGTAGGGTATACCTGAGCTATAACCACCTGTGGGGGTACCACAGGCATATCGTCTTGGCATGAGAGGCATGACACTTTCCGTGGCGGTGTGATTAGTCTACGGCGTCTCCGTTTTGGGTTCCGGAGGAAGTGGGCCATTTGGTGTTTTGTTGTGGGAGGCGTATGTGTTAACCCTAGTTTTCTGTTTTGCGGATTTGTGATGTTGTGCCAAACACACATATCCGATTTGCATACATTTGGATTCGCGATCCAATGTGTGATTTGCCTGTCTGACATTGTTTTGATGTGCCTGTGTGGCATTATTTTGGTTGCCTATGTGGCATCATTTGATTTGCCTGTGTGGCATTATTTGATTTGCCTGTGTGGCAAGGTATATTTCTGAGCTCATTCGGTATGAAATAACTCCAGCCATTTGTTTCAGCCTATTATTTATGGATTAGTTTTGCTGGTTTCTGTTCAGTTCAAGTCATTGAGTTAGTTACTTCAGTTCGTTATTTCTTTATTCTCTTATTGGTTCGTCAATTATGTTGATTCAGAAATATTCCATTCAGATCTTTAGATATTATATTTTCGTTCGTATTTGCACTTGAAGCTTTGTTCAGTATTTTGTCTCAGTTATTTTCGTATCAGTTGTATATCTGTATCCATACTGGGCAATTGGCTCATGCTGTGTTTTTCTTCCGGCAGGTTTGCAGGGGTGATTCAGGGTTAGTGTGATGAGAGTTTGCCTTTGACCATTTAGGTTGATTCGAATTTTAAGTTTTGATTATTTTGACTCAATTTGGAGAATTGTATTTAGTACTTCATTGATGGATATCACTATTAATATTTTGAAGTTATTAGTGCTTTGTTTACTTATTTTGAGATTTGTTGTGCTTTGTACGTGACCTCCCTTTCCTTTTCGGGAAGGGGGTGTTACATATAGAGTATTAAAGGTAGCTGCAAATTTCAATATCCTTAATCCTAAGTTATTTGGTTGAACTTTACTTGTATGAAGTAGTACTAATGTTGAAGCAAACAACGATCTTATATTACTTTACTTTTTTTCAATTTGGAGATTTAAAAGTTTGTCTCTTGTGATTTGGTTCCTCACAAATTCAGTCAATGAACTTGGAAGGCAACATTATTATATTAGTGTAAAAATGAGGAATAATAGACATTCTGACTTTTAATAGTCGATGCTTCTAAGATGAAATATACAAATGCACGATTTAAAATGAAATTTGCTTTACAGATGGAGTTGAGGTATTTCACCATTAACAATTGAGAACCATACTAGATATTTCTATAAATCGGGGAATATACACATATTTATGTTTTATGACTTCATCATGTGCTGCTTTTTTGATTATAGGCGATGAGATGACGAGGATCATATGGACAATGATTAAAGAGAAGGTTTGAACTTCCACTTATTTTCGTTATTGTGAAGTATTTTCATCGGATTTTACTATGATTGTATTGATTTGTTTTTGCTTGGATTGAATGTTGATCTCAGTTATATTTTCGCATGTGGATTTAGATATAAAGTATTTTGACCTAGGCTTGTTAATCGTGATGCCACTAATGATAAGAGTTACTGTAGAAAGTGCTGAAGCTACTCTGAAGTAAGTCCATTTATTATTTTTTTAAATTGCATAATTGTTACTTACTTTTGATTTCCTGCATAGGTGTTTTGTTGACAAGTAATTATGGATAAATATTGCTAATTATGAATTTACAAACTTTGCATTTGGATAAATATTGCTCAGTTTCCAAGCTTCCGGACATGGAGCATTTCAAGATTTCTGAAGATCTAATGATTTGTCAGTCCATGGGTTCTTAGCCTAATTTGGTATTCAAATTGACGCCTTCCCAGGTAATAAATTCATCGACTTATGCAAATTTTAGTTGAATGGATTATGCATAATGTGTGTTTGATGAGATGGTTGAGAGAAATACCATTACATGAAATTCACTAATTAATTGACGTTGATTCTGTTTCATCACTAAATACCATTACATGTTTGATGTTTGAGTAGTATATTACGAAGAAGAGTTCAATGAGCATACTGGGTCGGTAATAGGTTCGATTCGTTAGTTAATCTGCTAAAATCCACTCATTAACTTTTGCAGACCAAATTAGTCTTTCAACAAAACACTCAACCTTTAATATCTAACAAACTTATTAATGATTGAGAGAGAGAAATTGTGATAATCAATACCCTCCATTACAATTCTGGCTCAATTCTTAATTAATGTTAAATGCCCTGTTGAATGCCATGTGGATGACTGAAAACCAAAGCTGTGTAATCTAATTTCTCTATTCACCATGAATGTAAACAAGTTTGTATAACTAGAAGGGACTAAAACTAGAAGTTAGTGACATTCTTGAAGGAATTCCTTCACTGCCTGAATTTTATTGCTCTGCTTCTGTAAGCCCTGCCCTGAAAATGAAGCCCTGAATACATGGTGTTAATGACTGCCCTGGCCTTATTTGCAATTCATTTTATTGACTTGATTTTGGTGATGACTTATTTCGACTTTGGAGCACTAAAAAGTAGAAAAAATGACTTGATTTTGGTGATGCTTGGGAACGGAAGATTTTGGATGGTTATATTTTTTTAAAAGTACGTTATAGTTTAAGGAGAGTAAGACACGACGTAACGAAAAATGTTATAAATACCTAACCTTAAAAAGAATTTCGGGTTGAGGTCTTATAAAGGGTAATTTGAAAATTTAAATAGCTTTTTATATCACCAGTCTTCAAAGTACCTTCAATAAAATAGCCTTTTGTAGGGGAGGTGCAGAAAATGAGTATTAAAAGCTTTATTAAATGAGTACCTTCAATACCCATATGTGGTTGGAAACCATGTTTTATTCCCCCCTGTTTTTGATGAATGTTTTACATAAAAGTTTGTGGTAAAAGATTCAAAATGGATTTTAAACTGAGTGATAATGTTAGATTTTTTTAATTTGTTATTGTGAAAAGATTTAGAAGTAAACACCTTTGTGAGAAGCAAACACTTTTTTATTGAATGGGTTTGCTGAACTATTGATTAAACTGGTGGTTTTGTTTATTTCGGTGGATCGAGGTTCCAATTTGGATGGGTTGGTTTTTTGTTCAACTTTTATGGGGTTTAATGCGTGATTATAGATTTAACTTTTCTTCTCGGCTGTTCTTTTTGAAGAAATCTCAAATATGTTACTTGAATGAGGTTTAATGTGTGATTATGGATTTAATTTTTCTTCTCGGTTGTTCTTCATGGGTATTTTTTGTATGTTTTTTTAAATCTTTCATTAGGAGTTAGGACAAATTGGTACTCATATTATGTAAGTTGTAAATAGTTTCTTTTTTCTTTTTTAAATTTTTTAATCTTAGATGTTTTTTAATTTCAGTAGGTTGGTTAGGCTGTGATAATATCATTAGTTTTTCTTGAATCAAACCTTTACTGCTCTGCTTCTGTATTTAATTTATTTAAGTTCAAATTGATTGCTATTTGTATTTATTGGCAACATTATTTGGTACAGGAAAATGAAGGTTTAGAAGTTAGTGGCATTCTTGAAGGAATACATGGTGTTTGGAAGTTAGTGGCATTCTTGAAGGTATTTACTGCTCTGCTTCTGTAAGCCCTGCTCATTGTTTTGATTGAATGATTATTATGTGTATACATGGTGTTAATGACTGCTTTAAGTATCAAGATTATTATTTCTTTTGTGAAGCAATGGTTAAGTCATATACATAAAAAAGTATACTAGGTTAACTCTGAATGATGGTCAGTACTTATAATTTTTCTTATCTCTTAATTGAATTGATATACCGTTATTACTACTGTTAAGATCAGTCCACATAATGTGTCTCACTACTGACTTGATTTTGGTGATGCTTGGGAACGGAAGATTTTGGATGGTTATATTTTTGAAAAAATACTTTATAGTTTAAGGAGAGTAAGACACGACGTAACGAAAAATTGTTATAAATACCTAACCTTAAAAAGAACTCCGAGTTGAGGTCTTATAAAGGGTAATTTAAAAATTTAAATAGCCTTTTATATCACCAGTCTTCAAAGTACCATCAATAAAATAGTCTTTTGTAGGGGAGGTGCAGAAAATGAGTATTAAAAGCTTTATTAAAATGAGTACCTTCAATACCCATATGTGGTTGGAAACCATGTTTTATTCCCCCCTGTTTTTTGATGAATGTTTTACATAAAAGTTACATTTTTAAATGTTTTACATAAAAGTTTGTGGTAAAAGATTCAAATTGGATTTTAAACTGAGTGGTACTGTTAGATTTTTTTAATTTGTTATTGTGAAAAGATTTAGAAGCAAACACCTTTGTGAGAAGGCAAAAGTAGTTTATCTTATTCTTTGATTTTTATTGTTTTCTTTTTATTGAATGGGTTTGCTGAACTATTGATTAAAATGGTGGTTTTTTAAAGGTTGAGTGACTCCGGGTTTTGTATATTGAATTTATTTCGGTGGATCGAGGTTCCAATTTGGATGGGTTTGATTTTTTGTTCAACTGTTATGGGGTTTAATGCGTGATTATAGATTTAATTTTTCTTCTCGGTTGTTCTTTTTGAAGAAATCACAAATATGTTACTTGAATGGGGTTTAATGCGTGATTATGGATTTAATTTTGGCAAAAAGCACTTTTATCCCACTGTGGTTATAGTGTTTTAAGCAACTAGTCACTGTGCTTTTAAAATATTCAATTAGCTCACTGTACTTTTTAAAATGTTCAATCAGCCCATTTTGGACGGACGTTAGAAAAATTGCACACGTGGCATTGAAAAAAAAATAAAAAATCATTATTTCCTAAGTGGCAACCTAATCAGCCAAATTCTTAATACTATTGAGCCACTGCACTTTAAAAAATGCAATTGGCCCACTGTGTTATAATATGTATAATATTAACCAAAAAGTGCTTTTTGCCGAACTTTAATCTATTTGTTTAATCGAAAAACATGAAACTTGTGTTTCATTAATTTCGAACAGTGATGGTGAGAGAAAGTTGTCAAAATCAAATAACCAAAAAAGCCACCTACAGAAGAGTTGTTGCTTTTATGTTCATCTTCTTCCTGTTCATCCAGATTCATCAAGCCTAAAATAATTCAAGCTCAAACTATTCATCTTCTTCCTCATTGAAACCCTGGAATTTCAGATCGAGCAATTTCATCCAGATTAGAGATTTAGATAGATACTTAACAAAGCTAATTCGAAAAAGTAAAGAGAAGAATTAGGGTTCAATTTCAGTTTTCGAAGGACGGAATCGACGAGCTCGTCTGAGAAATCAAAAGAAAGGTCCTTGTATTCGTTTTTGAGCGGCAAATGCGGTCGCATAATTCGGCCGGGTTAGCTTGTATTCGTTTCTGAGCTTCCATTGAAGGAATGGTTATGAGTGGATTGAGTTTCAGTGATGGAGGAGAGAGAAAAGTCGATGAGTGAGATTGAGCTTTGTCCGGTGGTCTCGTAACTTTCTGATCTAGATATTATGTGTTTTCTGCATATTTCTTATGTTTGTTTAGGAAAGAAGATGAACAGTAGGGTTTATTTAGGGAAGAAGGTGAACAGTAGAATTAATAATGTTTTATTTATTTATGTTTGTAATTTGCATTATTTCTTTTTTGTCTAAATTTTTTTTAAAAAAAATTGGTCTTTTACTGTCAAAATTTTCAAGATGAACAGGAAGAAGATGAATATGGATGAAATTGTTTTATTTTAGGCTTATTTATTCATTTTGAAGGAGAAAGAAAATAGGAATTATAAAAAAATAATTTTATAATTATTAAAAGAAAGGAAAAGAAAAAAGGAAAAGAAAAAATTATAAAAAATGAATTAAAATATTTATTTTAATTTTATTATTATTTTAATTATTATTTTTTTACCACATAATGATTTTATTATTTTATTTTTTTGTTTGAGAAGAAAAAATTATAAAGAAAATCCATTAAAAAATTATTTTGTTGCCACATACCACATAATTAAACATATGCTACGTAATTTTTTATTTTTTTTCAAAAAGCCACGTAAGCAATCCAAGCTAATTTTTTAACGTCAGTCCAAGAAATTGGACGGAATGGGCTGATTGAACATTTTTAAAAAGTACAGTGGGCTAATTGAATATTTTAAAAGCACATTGGCTAATTGCTTAAAACACTATAACCACAGTGGGGTAAAAGTGCTTTTTGCCATTTAATTTTTCTTCTCGGTTGTTCTTCATGAGAACTTTTTGGATGTTTTTTAAAATCTTTCATTAGGAGTTGGGACAAATTGGTACTCATATTATGTAAGTTGTAAATAGTTTCTTTTTTCTTTTTTAAATTTTTTAATCTTGATGTTTTTTAATTTCAGTAGATTGGTTTAAATTTACGAATCAACTGAGTTGTGGTTTAAATTAAAATTATTTTTATCATGAATTTTTAATCAAGTGAATCAACCGTTAGTATCAATTATACCTTGAAATCTTTAACTTAAGTTTTCGAATAGTTTCAGTTAAAAATTCTTATCTATTTCATCACAAGTCTTCTTATAAAGTCGACGACAACTTCAGTTTAACTTTGGGTGTTTTAAATTTGTTTTTTTTACAATGGATGTTTAATCTCTGTCTCTCTCTTTCACAGCAGTAACACACACACACACCCCATTATACTGCCACCAATACAGATTTATGATTTAAATCATTAAGCAAATGAACCATTTGTTAAAATGGTACTAAGAAAGCTTTATTTGATTGTAAGTCCATATCTTTTCCTAAATAAATTGATTATTTGTTACAATCTCTCTAAATTCTTACTTATATCAATCTAAATCATTCCCCCTACATACAAATATGTGTTCTCATTTGTTTTTTAGATAATTCAGGGTAAAGTAAGGGGTCTTATGTTTCGGATTTACAATTGTTTTATTTTGACTCACATATTTCTATAATTTTTAAATTTCAAATATTTTTAGGTATATATTGAAGGATACATGGTGTAAGCTGTAAAGAATATACTTGGTGTAAGCTATAAAGTAAAGAGTCTTATGCTCAACATGTTGTTTCTCTATTTTTTGCATTTATGTATTCTTTGTGTTCCGTCTTTTGTAAAGTTAGCTAATTATACATGGTTATGATGATTTTGGGTATGGAATGATGGTTTTTTTGGTGGTTTGGATATGTATGGATGATTGTAAGTTTTGTAAACAGGTTTAGATTTTTCTGGATATCTATTTTTAAAGGAAACTCTGCCGAAATTTCTTGAAATTAGTAGCGACTAGCTTGATGTTTTGGTGGTTGGATGTGTTGATGATTGAGTATGTATTAATATCTTCATGTATGTATTTTTTGTGTTCTGTATTTTGTAAAGTTAACTAATTATACACGGTTATGATGATTTTGGGTATGAAATGATGATTTTTTTTGGTGGTTTGGATATGTATGGATGATTGTAAGTTTTATAGACATGCTTATATTTGTCTGGATATCTATTTTTAAAGGTAATTCTGTCGAATTTTTTAAAATTAGTAGAGATTAGTTTGATGTTTTGGTGGTTAAATATGTGTTGATGATTGTGTGTTCTGTATTTTGTAAAGTTAACTAATTATACATGGTTATGATGATTTTGAGTTTGGAATGATAGTTTTTTTGTGGTTTGGATATATAATGATGATTGTAAGTTTGTAGACAGGTTTAGAATTTTCTGGATATCTATTTTTAAATGAAATTTTGCCGAATTTCTTGAAATTAGTACCGACTAGCTCGATGTTTTGGTGGTTGGATATGTATTGATGATTGAGTATGTAATAATTGTTGTGGTGGTATTGTGTCTTTAGATAATGTAATATTTTTTGAATTTTAATTTAATTTTTTGTTACGCCGTGCCTTTAGGCACGGATTATCGCTAGTATATATATAAAACTCAACATAGGTAGGTGCCTATGCTGCCCAAGCATAGGTCCGCCCTTGATTTTTCTATTATGAATTTATCATTTTCCTATTTAAATTTACCTTTCTAACCATTCTTGGTGCATGGGAAGCAAATTAGATGGAGAATTTAAGAAAACAGTTAAGCAACAAACTAGACCATTTGCTTCAAAATTCAAACTTCCACCTTCACATAAAAACAAAATATTACACAATAAACAGAGCCCCTATCTCTACTAATTTTCTATGGTGTCAGTTTTGTATACACAATGAACACCAAATCTCTCCATTATGAAATAATTACTAGATATGGAAGCCTCAATTTTGTCACCATATTTCACTGCAATTTTTGTTTTGGTATGAAGCTCACCCACGAACGCGCTCTATAGTGCACTGCTGCTTTATGCAATGTATTACCATTTGTTTTATTTTCAACACGAGCATATGACCCGAGATATATGCTTTCACTAGAAACCACCCAAAGTATCATCCCTAAGAATTTGTTTTCACTATTTTGTGGCACATCAAAACAAATTGTAGATAGGTTTGGTCCCAAAATTTGATGACCAAACCAATCTGGAAAATCCTTGGTTGGTAGGTAGATGTCAATTTGCTTCCCAAAATCAGAGTATACCTGTTACATAATTAAATATGTACATTATAGTCTATTTGTCAAAAAATTATAAGAAAATGTGATATTTTGATTTTAAAATTGGTCCATGTAACTTTGAAAAGTCAATTTTGTCAACTAAAATGGGATGGATCTGGTAATTAAATATGATGAGAGAGAGAGGGTAACCTGAAGGAACGTCTCTTTAAAAGAGATTGATAGATTGTTGCAGCCTTCCAAGTTAATTACTTCAATAGAATTCAGATTTTCCAAGCCTTGAATCTCAGCCAATCTACTGCAATCTGCAAGATTCAACACCTTTAAGTGTTTCAAGTTTGACAAATTTGGTAGTCTTACCATTGATGTACATCCAATGCATTTAGGTCTTCTAAATGTGGAGGAAGTTTGAGAGTGACCCAAGATTCTGACAATGATACAAATGAAGCGATTTTAGATTGGACAGTTGACTAAGGTTGGATGGCAAGGTACTAAAAAAGTTGTAAGATAAATTCAATGATTCTAGTGATGATAAACTCCCGATATTATCTAAGACAACTCCATCGAAAGGATCGTTGTCATTGAGATTGCACAGATCCAACGTTCTGAGGGGTAACTTGCAAATGCTACTTGGAATACTTTTTAGCTTTTTACAAAAATATAAATTTCAACTCGAACAATTTAGTCAAACGTCCGATTGAATCTGGTAATTTTGTAATTGGTGTCCAGGCTGCCCTAAGCACCCTTAAGGATTCAATGTTCCCCAATTCCTCGGGCAATCCTTCTAGATTTGTGCAACTAGAAAGACGGAGACTTTCCAATACCCTCAAGTTGCATAAGCTATTTGGAAGAGTTCTAAGGTTTCTACAACATTCCAAATCCAAGTTAACCAACCTACTAAGCTTTCCAATTGAATCTGGTAGCTTAAAAATTCCCGAGTGAGATGCCAAGAGCTCCCTTAAGCTTTCAATATTCCCAAGTTCCTCTGGCAATTCTTTCAGGTTTGGGCAAAAATAAATAAGTAGAGTTTCTAGTGCTCTCAGATTGCATACGCTGTTTGGAATATGTCTCAGTGTGTCGCAGTTGCTCAAATCTAAGTAAGTCAACCTACTCAACTGTCCAATCGATGGGTGAATCTCAGCCAAACTTCTACAATCATCAAGAAGTAATTTCTCGAGGTTTGGTACTCCTGTAAAGTTTGGAGTTGTCGTCAGGAATCCACAACCATTGAGATTCAGGATCTTCAATTGTTCTAGAAACTGTAGAAATAATATAAGAAAGATTAGACATTAGACAACCTAAATCAGTAAAGTAAAATATGTACAACTTGTATGCATTTTCAAACTTTAAGATAAACAATGAGGCATGAGTAATGTCATACCAAGATAATATATTGATTTTGCTGTACTTTAAGTCGAGGATAACTAGCTTGTCTGGATGAAAATCAGATGGTAAACACTGTAAATTACATTGGTGCCAAGATAGCCACCTTAACTCTTCAAATATGTGTTCGAAGTTTCCGGTGAGATGTACATAATTGATGTCAAGCAATCTTAATTTGGGCATCCTTTCAAATGTTTTGGTATTTAATGTTACTCCTTGTAGCTCCCCTTTGCATGGGATGATACCTTCAATTGCTTCTTTACCCTAAAATAAATCAAAAAAATAAGAATAAAATTGAAGAGCAAATGAACCACATAATTTCATCTAAAACCTTACCGAAATAATAAAAAGTTGAGTATATTTAATTACCTTTTCTTTTTCTAGCACGTAGCAGATATCTTCACTAGACCACAATCGACTGCGCTTTCCTGGCTTCTTTGGGGACTCTTTATTGACAATTTCCCTTCCCATGTCCCGAAGAATATCATGCATTCTCAACTTGTTGTCATCATTAATGAATAGTAAACATCTTTCTATTAGAATGATAATTGCATTCTCTGAGTTGAAAACCACAAGAATCTAATATACCAACTGTCATTTCTTTATCCTTTCCGATAAAAAAACATGCAATATCAAGGAAAACATCCTTTAAGTTACCATCACCTAATGCATGATAACTTATTAGGAGTTTTTTCTGAATCTCATGTTGCGGAATTTGTTGCAATTTATCGAGGGAACTTCTCCATTCCAACATGGTTCTTTTAAACAAATATGATCCTAGAACCTCAAGAGCTAAGGGAAGTCCTCCAGCTTGGCGTACAATGCCTTTCGATATTTTCATATAATGTTCTGATGGTACGGGTTTTTTAAAGGCATGTTGACTAAAAAGTTCCAAAGACTCTTCATCGTCCAGTTCCTCTACATTATATCTCTCTTCTACTTCAATTTGATCTAGTAAACCTGTATCCCTTGTTGTTATAATAATTCTACTTCCTAAAGCAAATTGGTTCCATTGTCCTGCTAGTTGATCTGATTGGTTTAAGTGGTTCAAATCATCAAGAACAATGAGAACTTTTTTAAAACGAAGCCTTTCTTTCAGTAAACTGATTCCTTTATCAACATTTTCAACATGAATGTCCTTTTTTAAAATGTCAGAAAGAAGCTGCCCTTGTAAACGAAGTATACCATTGCGTTCTTCTGAAGCTTCTCTGACGTTTGAAAGAAAGCAGCTACCTTCAAAGTACTGAAAGTTCTTATTAAAGAGAGCTTTGGCAATGGTTGTTTGCCGATTCCACCCATACCGTATATCCCAATCCTGCGAATATCATTAGTACCAATGCTCAACAATGGTGTTACGTATTCTACACGAGATTCTATTCCTACTGGTTGTTTGGCAATATGCAAACAGACGAGGTTTACTTCAAGTAGGACCTTCTGCACAATTAGCTGGATCAACTTTTCCTCATGCCTGCCAATTATTATTAAAACAGAACATGATAAGCTGAAGCAAAATGGTTGAATCAGAAATATGAAAATCAATCATTTATAAAATGTGAAATATAGATGCTTAAACTTTTCACAGTACTGTGTGACTAATTGTTTTGTATCTCTGACTTTGGTAAGTTAGCTTTCAAACTGCAAAGATTTACCCACTAATAGATTTGTTATCTTCCAAGCTATGAGATTACAAAAAATAAATTAAAAAAAATAGGCTCTTAAAGGAGAACAGATAAAGCAGATGCTTGCAAAGCTGGAAGTTGATATAAATTACAAGATTTACGCAGCAAATAACTTGAACCATATGTCCATAAAAAAACACCGGAATAAGCGATATTTTTTTGGGGTGCTAATTTGACACACACTACCACACACAGACTCAATGATTGAACCCCCAGCCGCATGGTAAACACGGGTTGGGTCATATCACTAGGCCAAGGTAGAATAAGTGACATTGATAAGACCAATAGTATGCAAATTTCGTTAAAGTATGATCTTTTCCTCCTGTGAAACTTTGGTACCAATTACCCTTAATAAGGGCAATTGAAACCAATATTGTAACAATTATAAAAGTGTCCGGGTTAATAAAAGATATAGGCACACCATTGGTCATAGTAAACAATTTCTAACTAAAATAAATAATGAAAAAGGAGAAAGGTTGTGTAGTTTTTACCCATTTGCATCATTTTCCAGATCATATCCCGATAGATTCGCAGCTTCAGTTAGCGCACCTTCCCATTTCTCCACTATTTCCATGTTATTCCCAAATCTCTCTTTACGACTTTCAAAAGCTTCCGCAAAGCTTCCAGTCTTATAACGCACAACCGATGGATCAACGTTATAAAATACAGGAAGAAGTAATTGTCCCTTTGTTCGCTTGCATTCGAGGATCTTCACTAGCTCATCGAGGCACCATCTCGAAGAAGCATAATTTTTGGAGAAAACAACAATAGAAACCTTTGATTCTTCGATTGCTTTTAGCAGTTGCGGTGAAATTTCTTCTCCTCTTGGTAGTTCAGGATCATCCATAAAAGTTTGGATTCCAGCCCGGTCTAGAGCCGAGTATAGATGACCAGTAAAGGTTTTGCGTGTATCTTTACCTCTGAAGCTCAAGAAGACGTTCCAACGAGGAGATGAAGATGAAGATGAAGAAGAAGATGATGAATCAATTTGGTTACTTGTAGAAGCCATTGAAATAAGGAGAAGGAAATGATTAGAAGGGAATCAAGATTGGAATAATTAAACGGGGAAATCAAAAGCTTTATGTTACTAGGAACAGAATGATAAATGGAAATAAATTTAGAGCAAAGACTTGTGAGTCTACCTTATTTTCTAGTCTAGTTTTATTTAGGGACGCAGAAATTTCTCGTACTTTTTTGAAAGTTTGAGAAGTTGTGCTTAATTTTTTTATGAAAGTGGAGGAAACTTTACAGTTCACTAGACAAATAGTCGGTCATTATGTGGTCCCTCGTGGTTGCAATAATTCAAAGCTATTACCCGCGTGGTCCCTCATGGTTTCATGGTTCTGTGTGCTTTTGGGAAAATAGACTTTTTGGTCATTGTATTTGTGCTCGAGTTTTATTGTGGTTATCGAAATTTTTTTGTTACAATCGTGTTTTACTCTAAAATACTTACCAAATAGTCATTACTTATGATTTTCGTCCAAAAAACGGACAAAAGTGTTGAGTAGACTAAAATTTACTAGGTGGTTGATGAGGTGACACGTATGCTCCACTCCTACGTAGATTTGGAGGGAAATGTCCCTCTCCTTGCACCGATTAATCTGTTTATCTCTTAATTTAGTTACTCGAACCAAAGTTGAGAGCAAACAAATTCTAGACCAAGCTCTGAGAGATTTCGTCCAGGGACGGAGCTAGAATTTGATCTTAGGGGGGGCCAAAATCAAATTTCCAGTCTTCAAACTTTTTAAGATAAAAGGTTATGCCATTGAGCTTCCCAAGTCCTAACTCCAGAAAATAATTCCCACCAATCCTAATTTCTGGCATTATTTCTTCTAACCACATGTCCACAATCCCACTGTATTTACGAAACAGTCCATTATCTCCACCAATCCTAATTCCTAACATTATTTGGGACTTGGGAGTGCATATAAATCTCAATAAAAGCAAATCTAACATCGCAAATACACAATGACAAAACTTTGTTTGTTGGTGTGTATTGTGTAGTGGAGAATTGAAGATAGTGAAATGAAATGAATTGCCACAAGGCCCACAAAGCACAAATTTAATCTCACAATTCAAGTGAGTGAGCCTTAGTACTTGAAAATTTTAAAATATTGGGGGGGGGGGGGAGGGGGGGCCATGGCCCCCTACAAAAATGGCTAGCTCCGTCCCTGATTTCGTCTAAAAGAGTTGTGCGATTTCTCAGAGATTAGCGAGATCGGTTGAAGAAAAACTCAGTTCCTCTACAGGTAAGTCAATCCTACTCTCAATTTCTTCTCATCTCAGTTCTAGGGTTCAAGTAAAAGAGGGGTTTTTGAAATTTTGAAATTTCATTGGATGTAATTGGGTCAAATACCCCCAAATCCATGTTTTTACTCAATTTGTGATCCCGATGGTCCTCTGCTGTTGTTTTCTTGTACATAATTTAGATGGTTAAATTATTTGATGGTGGCCCTTGGTTTGTCTGCTGATGGTGGCCCTTGTTTGTCTGACATGCGTATTAGGTTATTTATAAAGAACTCTGCCGTGGCCCTGTGTTGTCTCCCATTCTAACTATTTTATATAAAGTATTATATGTCTTGTCTCCCATTATATGCATATTTTGTGACTCTCCCAAAATAGGTATACATCACCCAAAATATTAGAGAATTTGCTCAATTGAATAATAAATTCAAGAAACTTGCATAATTTAAAAGTAGAGTTTAAGAAATTGTATAATCGTAATTAAGATAGGGTAAGGAACTTGCTTCGTGCGTAAGCTATACAATTTACAACTCACGTTCCCAAATAACCATTTAGAATCACAATACCAATTAATTGTAATGTAACTAACATCTTTGGTATACTTCTCTTTTAATCTTAACTTTAGATTTGACTATATTAATCACATAGCACAAACTTAACTCTTAAACACATTATTAACCTTCGAACAACGAATTTAAGTACACATCCAACTTATTAATTAAACACATGAAATCATCATTTACGTGTTAATAATATGTTATAGTATCTTGTTACATGTCTAACACATTATCAGGTTCATTAGATTAAGTTAACTCATCATGCTATGGTCTGAAATCAATACAAAACGAAACAGCTCCTTCTTTGCATTTCTCGCCGGGGAAAGATTTTGTACTAGACAAAGTTCGTCGGGGAGGAAGGCCGCCAGGGCGCATATCCTAACGCTGAGAACCTCGTCGGGGTGAAGATTCCTATATTTGAACTCTGCAACTCGCGGACATACATGCTTTCAAGCCAAAAACTCGACTTTTAACACACAAAACTCTAAATAGAAAAAGGTTCAAAAATGCCCTTGACGTTTATCCCGATATCTACCGAGCACCCTATACTTTTTTTTTCTCCCAAAAATACCCTTACGTTACATTTTTTGGGTCAATCGTGCCCCTGCCATTGGCAGACATGCCAAATAGACAAACGAGAATTACATTTGGACAAATTTCGGTGACACGTGGCAAGATTCGTTGACGTGTACAAACGGGAGTTACACTTGGACAAATTCCTTTTGTACATAATTGCCAGATATACATATTAAAACTATCAACTTAGTTCTATATATATACAACTTCTAGTTCACAAAAATGTAATCCTTCGCATGTCTTCTAATCTTTATCGTTCAGATGATAAGAAATATTGCATTACACCCTTAACCTGCAAAAAGTTTATTTTTGCAAGATTGAGCTCGACAGCTCAGCAAATTTAACAGCTTTCATTCTTCACATAACACATAATTTCATGCTCAGTTCATATCTCATGATTATCATAATTCTAAACAATATAATTCATATGTTTAGCATATCACATATCACATCAAGACTGAGTTCCAAACTCAATCAATTTCAGTGATAAGTTGACTTTCACAATTCAACAAACATAAAGTATAATTTAGCATACTTGTGAAAATCTCATATAATATCAAGATCACATAACACAAAGGAACTGAAAAACTTGTTTGACTTAGTATCTCTTCCTTGAGTATGCGAATAATCCTTTACGAATGTTTATCTTCTTGCTTAGCTTCCTTCCTTTTTTCCTCTTGCCAAAACCGTGGCCCTCTCCTTTCCTTTCTCTTGCTCTCTCAAAATTTCTAACAATTAGTAGAAGTGTGAAAAACTCTTCTAAATAAATTAATGGCCTCTATTTATAGAAAGTCTAAGACTTAGAGTATTATAGTCATTTAGCCTCCAAAACTTTGACTCCAAGATAACCATTCTTTGGCTCCAATTCAAACCAAACTTTGACTCCAAGACAACCATTCTTTGGCTCCAAACCAAGCCAACTTTTGACTCCAAGTCTTCAAGCCGTTTAATTCTCTAGCCAAGCCACTTTTCTTTCCTAAGCTAAGCCTGACTATAATTTATTTTAATATCATTTATTTATTTTAATATCACTTAATAAAATTTTCTTTATTTAATAATAACAAAAATTTGGGTCGTTACATGAAGCTCATCTTTTTATTGCTTTAAAGGGGAATTTGGATCGATTCACGTTGGGCACAAAGTTTCAGTCTCATTTCCGTTGGAATGTCCGCTCTCTGCTGCTCTCTTTCAATTCGGTAAGACCTTAGCGAGGGTCATGAGCCGACCGTAGTTATAGCTAGTTTGGGCGCACTCAGTATTAGCTCTCTTCGCTCCCATTTCTACTTAAAATGGTTGTTATTTTCCCTTTTCTTTGTTCTTGTCTTCCCCACCCATTTCTTTTCCACTTGGCTTCTGCAACCTCTGTTGTCGCCTTGTTTTTCACTTATAAATCAATTATCTTATACTTTCCTTCTTTAATTAATTTTTAATTTTTGAAAAGCACTAGATTTTCATGTTATCTTTTGATTAGAGTAAATAAAAGTATCTCTGAGCTTCATGGAGGCGAAAAGCAATTTGACATTGGCTTTTAACTTCTGGTGTGTTTGTAAAATTAAATTCTATACTTATGTTCGGATTAATGTGATTTGTAGTCTCTGTATTTGATAACTTTGTGTTCCATCTGCTGAGTGTCCTTTACCTGAAGTTATTGGTCGCTTATAGAACACTAAATGTAACTATATGAAGGAGGTTGACAAAGAATTTGGTATACCAGTTCAGTTTCAGCGTTTCTGGATTTGGGCAAAGAGGTAAAATCATACTTACCGCCCCAATCGACCTTTGTCACCACATGAGGAAGCACAATCGGTACATACTAAGCATTTACTTGTGCTATAATTTTTACATAACTTGGTTTCATGACATGCTTGGGCTACAAGTTGGTTCTCAAATTTGATAGTAGAAAAAAATTGAATGCCATTGACAAACATATAATTGAATCTCTTAATGTGGTGAAATCTTCTAAATTGTTTTTCAAAAAAACCTATGATGAAAGCTCAAAATAGTAGGGTCTTCTTCTTTATCAGCAATTATTTGCACCTGCATTATCCTTTTCTTTTGTGTTTTTCACAAGGATCACCAGGACCCTATCCCAACAAATAGCCATTAGCTAAAATTCTCATCTTGGACTAGTTATTGCATCTTGCCCTCTACTCTGACCATATTTAAATAATCTCTTACATGTGATGGAGGAACTACAAGTTTGGAAATGTGGGTAGCTATAAACTTGCCCCAACAACTGTAATAGGGTATAGTATGGTTGGTTTAGGAAATCAGGATGATAGGTTGAGGATTGTAAGAGGTGAAGTGATTAGGCTTGTCATCATAGGGAGAAACTCTTGTATTTTGTTTTGGCTTTCCTGTTGTTTCTTGCTTCTTTTCCCCCACCTTTGTTTTCTCTTCCCATCTGTAGTAGACACATAATACTAGGTTCTTTTTGTTTAATGGATTGGACCGTGGGACATGCGGTTACCAAAATTATAGTCTTGGTTTAAGCGTTTCTGCACTTGCTGCTTGTTGTTTCTTCCTGATACAACTGACTATCTGTGCTGCTTTCATAGTACATCTCACTTCTTGGGAGTTTGTCATCTTTTTACTAAAATGCAAACTCAAGCTTTGACGTGATCTGGGTTAAGTGCAGGTAGCACACGAGCCATCAAAAGTACACTATTTTAGCTAATGAGTTATATTTGCAAATGCAGGTCGGACAGTTGAGGGAGGTTTTTAATAAGACACAATACAGAGGTGAAGTTGTTTTTGGAAATCGAGCCTGGTCATGTAATGTTGCCTTACCAATTTTTGTAGCCTATTACATTACTAATTGACCTTTGTATAGAATGACTTTTGGAAATCTTGATTTCCTGTACTCTTGCCTATTCTCAATTTTTTTTTGCAGGACCTACATCCTATCCCACCACCAGACAAAACTAAAGAGGATGTACTTCTTTTCTTCAAGGTTTATGACCCTAAGAAAGAAGAGCTTCGGTAATTCGCAACTGCTTTACTTTATTTTTTGTTAAAGCTAAAGCCCCAATGTAAATTTGTTCTTCACACACTCCCATTATAAGTGCACGTTTCTCTTCCATTATGTTTATATGGTATATACATTGTGTATAATTTCCTTACATCCTGAAAGATGAGACACTTTTTTTGGCACAAATTTCAAGTGTGCCGAAAATATTTACATACTTTTATATTTTTAAGATATTTTCAATAAATTTGATATTATATATTTTAAAATATATTGGTATCATATTTTAAAATATATTAAACATGTCTTGAACATATATTGTATACATATGTTTATGGCACACCCTATAATTCATGTCAAAGGAACCCCAAGAAAAAGGGTCTGTCTCTGTGGTGCATAAGTAATACTTGTTATTAGTTTATGGGGAGATATTTGTTGGCCATTAGCTTTAATGTTGTTCTTACTTTCTACCATCATATCGAAGAGTAATGGGTGTTTGTGCAAATATTAAAATGCAGGGGTTGTGTTAAAATGTAAATGTGCATGGGTGGAAGAGTAAATTACCTTCTATTTTCTTTTTGTTACTATTTCTTATAGTGCTAAATGTTCTGCATTTTGATCTGTTTCATATATCTAGATATGTGGGTAGGCTTTTTGTAAAGAGTTCCGGAAAGCCAGTTGAGATCTTAACAAAATTAAATGAAATGGCGGGATTTGATGCTAATGAAAAAATTGAACTCTCTGAGGTTTGTTTTTTCATCTGATTTCTACTGTAAATATGTGATTGGAATTTTTATTTTGGCAGATTTTGTTTTTTGCATGGTGAGACATGTCATGATTGCATACGACTTTTGATTATAAACTTGAGCAAAATGACGTTGCTCTTTGTGGATCGAGTAAATTAAAATTTATGATTTTTGTCATTTGTTTTATTCCATGATTGTCTCTATTCTATATCATTCTGGTGGAAATTCTTTACAGAATTATGTTTGTGAAACATTTACCATATGTTAATCATTAAAATATTTTGTGTAATATAATTTGTTCAGGATGTTAAATTCGAGCCTTGCGTCCTGTGTGAACGCCTTGACAAAAGAGCTTCTTTTTGATTGAGCCAGGTATATCTAATTTTGTTTCAGTACTTGGTTTTAAAATTATAGCAGTGGTGTTCACTGTGTTAATGATAAATTATTTTCATTGTTTGCATATTGGCAATTTTTTTGGTTAAATTTTAAGGTCAAAGTTGCATCATATGATGACGTGGTCGAAAGAGTGGCTCAGAAACTAGGTCTGGAAGATCCTTCGAAAATCAGGCTTACTCCACACAACTGCTACTCTCAACAACCTAAACCCCATCCTATTAAATATAGAGCAACAGAGCATTTATTAGACATGTTGGTTCACTATAATCAGGTTGATGTCACATAAACTCTGCTTTATTGGATTCATGAAGCTGGGATATGTTCTATTTTTCTATTCGATCAAATACCAAGTGTTAGATAGAGATGAAAAAATAAAGAAAATGGGGGAGAAATTAAGATTTCAATTACTTACAAGTTTAACTTTTATTTGTTTTCTTATGGGCAGATCTCTGATATTTTGTATTATGAAGTGATGGATATTCCTCTTCCAGAATTGCAGTGCCTGAAAACTCTGAAAGTGGCTTCCATCATTCAACTAAGGATGAGGTGTGCTTGAGGCTGAAAATACCTTCTCCATTCCAATGTGCTTGAATAGTTTAAAATTATTATGTTTCTTATAATGTATATGACACTTTTTTCAGGTGGTTATGCACAACATTTGACTGTCTAAACAGAGCACTGTAGGAGATGTGCTTAGTGAAATTAAGACAGGTAAATATTTGCACGGTGCCCATAGACAATCTAAACAAATAGAATTAACAACCATTCAGCTTATCAATCATTGTTAATCCTACTTCCATAAGAAATTAACTACTTTTCCTCAATCTAAGACTGCAATTGGGGAAAACAAGCTTGATTTATTGTTTCCATTGAATGCACTTTATATATCTATATTGTAAAGAAATGGGTTTTTAGAAGAGAATTAGCTTGTAGAATGGTGAAGACGTGAAGTAATTTTGCATTGTACTACTTTTTCTTAATCTAAGACCGCAATAGCAAGTCTTTCACTGCCTATAATAGCTTATATTTTTTTACTGTATTTGCTTCCTTTTACAGGTGGAATATTCTCATCCCAATGTGGAGCTTAGACTGCTTGAAGTGTTCTATCACAAGATTTACATGTTATAATGTAATGTGAAGTGTGAACATGAATTAGATTTGGCCTTCTGGACCTTTATTAAAAATTGCAAGGAAAGACAAACTCTACATTAGTTTATCATATTTCGAAACCTGGTCAACGATAAGGATCTCATAGTTTTCCTTGTGGTGTTCTTCTTGCCTGTATGTTCTTCGTTGCTATCCACCTTTGGTCTGTAGGAACTCTTCTAAGTATAACTCTTCCATTAATCTGTCCCCTTTAAGTTTGTTATTATTATATATATATATATATATCTATAATATAAAACAGAGCAGAGAGAGAAATACATAACTGTCCCATCAAGTTCCACGTAAGCCGCTTTCTCTCATTCACCCTTATTCAAATTTGAAACGCTTTGTCTCTCTCTTTGTTCTTACACAAAGAACTCTTAGCTCTCAGACCCAACTCGATCCCTCTCAACTCCCCTAAATCTTTTCTCTCTTACCCAACCCTAATTCCAACCCCAAATCTATCATACCCAGCCCCTAAGTTACGACCAGACTTGAAAAACCCATCACGCAGAGAGAAACGCGAAGCAGAGATCAACGAACTCCTCTTGGCTCTCCTCTTCCTCGGCACCTTAGGTCGTGCTGATCGACTTCCATTTCGATACCCACCAGACCACTGGTCCAAGAATCCACGTCGATAATCTTGGTATGGGGGAAAGGATGGGGGAACGACCTAACGTGAGCATGGGGTGGTGGTTATCGCCGTTGTTGATGCTACTTCTTCTAATTCAGAAGAATAACGGCATATGGCTGAGCTTACCGGCAACGGGGACAAAGTGTGTCTCAGAGGAAATCCATAACAACGTCGTCGTTTTGGCCGATTACATCGTAATTTCAGATGATCATGTTCATCCAATGCCCACCATCTCCGTCAAGGTAATAGTCCCCATAAAATTTAAATTTTTAATTGAGTTGGTTCTCTGATTTTCTTCTATGAATTGTGTACACGTATGTGTTTATTGGAATTGGTTTATTTAATGTGTAGAAAATTATTGAATTTTGCCCCATGAATTGAGATTTTACTTAATTAGTGGTAATTTGTTTGGTTTTATGTTTATAATAGTTTGATGCAACTGTAGTTTAGTGTTGCAATTTCTGGCTTGAGGTATCATGTGCCCATTTCTTTATTTTAGAAATTTGATAGTGGATAATTGTGGTTTAGTTATGTGTCATTGTTTGGATGCTTCTTGGCTCACTTGAATATTTTTCATTATTATTACTTTTTCGAATAGCTCATAATTGGAATATGGACTACAGTACATGAGAGAACAAATTGTTGGCTAAGTTTAAAGACAACTGTATTGATAAGTTGAAGGATTATTATAGAAGGAAGGCATTTAATTAAAGGATCTATGTCTATTGTCTTCAAGTGAGGAAGTTCTCTAGGGTCATGTTTTTAAATTTACCATTGAATTCAGTCTGTATCTTAGTAAATGAACCCCCTCATACAGGATTGATAACTATTGGCATCTAACATAAAGGTTAGTACAGGCCTTTCTTCTCCGTATCTTTCACTTCCTCAAAGCTACTTGTGGTCACTTTGCTTCTAAACTTTATACCGCAAGGTTATTACTGCAGTAAATCTGAAATTTCAGATCTTTTCCCTCTTACTACTCACTTAGGATGTTTCTTTTTCGTAGTGCAGAAATTTATTCTATACGTTGACGTTTCTTTTAGTACTACCTTTAGGAGTCTTGAGTTTTGATAGTGGTGGTTACGAGCATTTTGCTTCAGGGATTTTCTATTGCAGAACACATATTGTATAAATGCATGTACTAATTGTGTGTGCTTTACTGCTTGGGACATTAATTATTTTCTCATATAATTATTTACATATATACACGTATATATGAGTCTGTTCAAATAAACTATTCCCATTCTAATACTAGGAATACCTATTACCAAGTGTTAAGCTTTTAAAAGCAACCAAAGCTGAATGATTTCTCATTTATCAATTACCATTGTTTCCAGTAGGCAATGGATGCTATTTTATCTTGGCAACCAATTCAATAAACTACTTCCGAACAAAAACCAAACAACTCAAGATAAACAAGATCATAGGAGCCTGCATATGTAAAAAAATAATCAAATAGTATGATGATATATACCAAGGTAATTGCGATTAAACTATGTCAACTTTTTTCCATCATAACATCGTAACGTGGGTATGTATGTTTATTTGAATAAATCACATTGCATTGATGAATTAAAACTGTAACTATTTTGGTTATAAACCTCTCCAAACTCTCATCAAAATTTAATTTGCTAGAGACTTGGAACTATATACTTTATCAATTTTTGAGTTTCAATTGTATTGTTGCTGCGCATCAGTAATTTTTCCCTCAAAACTTGTGTTGATCCAGTGAACAGCACAGAATTCTAGCTGCTTATTAAGAAAACAGTTGTTTGGATAGGGAGGATTGTTCCTAATTTTTTTGATGATGTTTTCTGGTGTATTTCTTTCATTCAGCTCCGGAAAATTGAAGTTTATAATTTTGATGACTAAATGCCTATTTATTTGATTTTGTTTAAAAGAAGGCTCACTTTTTCAAAAGAGAATGCCTTTTGGGTTTGTTTGGAATCATTTCTTCTTTTTGGAGTTATGTCACTCCTAACTTTTCCTTTTTGAGTCCAACATTCTCCAGTTTCCACCTGACCTCCTTTATTCTGTCTGTCTGTTTGTCTGTCTGTCTCTCTTCCTTGATAGACATTGCATAATTTATCTATACAGTGCATAGCATAATTTCTAGCTTTCTTCTCCCAAATTTTTATCGAAATGGATGGTAATATGCAGATAGCAGGCCCAAGCTTGTAGCTTGTTCGTCTGAAGGGCACTATGGTCATGTGGATGGGAAACCAAGAGAAGCAAGGATGCACCATCCAAAAGGGCATACAGTGGACGATAGAGGAAATATATATGTTGCAGACACCATGAACATGGCAATCAGGAAGATCAGTGATGCAGGTAACTTTTTGTCTAAGCCTTGCTTGCTCAATGAGTGGATGAACTCTTCAACTATATGTACTTGATGTATAATCATTCACTTGTTTAGTAATTGGAAAAACTCTTTCAAACCTATCTATTTCCTTCTGAATGTCCCCTTGACATTTAATTAAGGGATCTATGTCTATTGTCTTCAAGTGAGGAAGTTCTCTAGGGTCATCTTTTTTACATTTACCATTGAATTCAGTCTGTATCTTAGTAAATGAATCCCCCCATACAGGATTGATAACTGTTGGCATCTAACATAAAGGTTAATACAGGCCTTTCTTCTCCATATCTTTCACTTCCTCAAAGCTACTTGTGGTCACTTTGCTTCTAAACTTTATACCGCAAGGTTATTACTGCAGTAGATCTGAAATTTCAGATCTTTTCCCTCTTACTACTCACTTAGGATGTTCCTTTTTCGTAGTGCATAAATTTATCCTATACGTTGACGTTTCTTTTAGTACTACCTTTAGGAGTCTTGAGTTTTGATAGTGGTGGTTACGAGCATTTTGCTTCAGGGATTTTCTATTGCAGAACACATAATTGTCTAAATGCATGTACTAATTGTGTGTGCTTTACTGCTTGGGACATTAATTATTTTCTCATATAATTATTTACATATATACACGCATATATGAGTCTGTTCAAATAAACTATTCCCATTCTAATACTAGGAATACCTATTACCAAGTGTTAAGCTTTTAAAAGCAACCAAAGCCGAATGATTTCTCATTTATCAATTACCATTGTTTCCAGTAGGCAATGGATGCTATTTTATCTTGGCAACCAATTCAATAAACTACTTCCGAACAAAAACCAAACAACTCAAGATAAAATAAGATCATAGGAGCCTGCATATGTAAAACAAAAATCAAATAGTAGATCCTAGGCACTATGCATAAGTTTTAACATATATCCATACCAAATACTTATCTCATCTCCTAAGAACCACTGTTTGTGTTTTGGCAAATTATGCTTATGCTTGGTTTGGTAGTTTGATTGATTGGAAATACTGTGGTTTAATAAATTGGATTGTCTATCCAGCTAAATGTGTTTGGTATTTTTTTTGGACAAATCTGTATTAGAGGGTAAAAAATGTATAGTGCTTTATTTCTTTGCGCTGGCCACAAGTGAAATTTGGATTCGGAAGCTTTTGTTTTGTGTAAAAAACAAAAAAAACTCCATTGCATGACAATATGTGTGTTTATATATATTTTCCCTATCAAAAAAATTGTTTCAAATAAAGCCAATATCACAGTCATTTTTCACACGACTATGTAAGGAGTATATTGAAAGCTAATTAAGGAACGTGATGGTTGATACTGCTGTCTTTAATTTTTGGTGGAGAGATAGGAGGATATTAGGAGGCCCTGTTATAAACATGAAGTTTAGTTGATTTAGGGGCTGAATATTTGTGGATCGACTTGCTACGTACTGACAATTTTATGACATGATAAGGGGATAGAAAATGAAAATCAATGTACTCCTGTTTGTATATAGTATAACTGGAAGGTAAGCTAAGTGGGACATGAATGACATTCGTTGGTAAAGGGACTTCCTGTCGGCATTTCTGCTGCTGACTTGCACTTGGTTTTTTCTTTACCAACAGGTAGTTTTCTTTGCTCATGAGTTCATGCGACATTCAACTGTCTCCACAAATACATTTGGTTTAGAATAAGATCTCTTACCCTGTTTGATGGGGATATTGTACCGATTTGTTCACATTTAATTTGGTTTCGACGTGCTGATATCGTTTTGAATGATTAATAATCGATAAATACATCTGCAAGGACTTGACACACTTTTGCGATCATGATATTTTTGTTGCTTGGCGTGCTGATATCTTGATACTTTGAATCTACCTCTGCATTTATTCTGTCGTATAGCTATTAATCTGCACGGTGCAACTAATATAATAGTTGAGTACTGTATTCAATGTTTCTAGATTCAAAAATCTAAAACTTTACTTGGATATGAGGTCTAACATTAATAGCCTCTGCATATGAGGTCTAACATTAATAGCTTCTTCCTTGGTTTTTTTTTTTTTTTTTTTTTCAATTTTAGCTTGACTTAAATTTTGTTGTGTTAACTTCCAAGTGCAAAAGGCTATTAAATATATAATGTAATACCCGGGAAAAAAAGTATTTATGTTTGTGTTTTAAATATATTGTTTGAATTTTTTTTGTCTTTAAATTGGGTCAAAGTAGTCATTTAAATTATGTGGGCTAATAAATATTAATAAGTGATAGATACTATTATGTGGTTAAAATTTGGGCCTTAATATTAATTTAACCCAAATAGAAGTTTATTAGGACAACTTAATTAATAAATAGCTAAACCTAATATTACTTCATTATACAAACTGAATAAGAAGAGGTGGCTACTTTGGAGATAAAGGGAACAGCTACAAAGGGGGCTCGGGTGAAGAAAGACTAGAGATTTTGATCACTAGTGGGGAAATTTCATCAGTAACAAGTATATTATACATTATATAAAGTGGGGATAAATCACGTGGTTCCATATTAAATTATTAAATTTAGTATGTTGTTTTTTTTCATCATGAGCAAGTACTTTTGTAATTCAAGAACTAAGAGCGATCTTTAAAGATGTGAGAGTTTATTTATTAATGTAATACTTATGCGGATGTACTTATTATTATTATCACTTTATTCCAATCAGATTGAACGGAGGGAGTAGTCTGTGATTGATTTTGGAGATCCTAAAATAATAAATTGATGATTTCTTTAAATAAAAAAATATATATAGCAGTAGTAATTAAAGTTTACGAAAACTTGCATAATTTGCAAGAGATGTTATACAAATAAATATGTAAGATTATATGGAATGAATTAAATCTTAACATTATAAGTAATTATATTTTATAGTCGTACCAAATAGAAGTGTTCATATTTTTATAAATGTACTTACATTTAGTATTATTAATTTGTGTAATTAGTTCGGACGGAAGGAACTTAAAGAGTTATATTTGGAATATAAATTTTGGAGTATTAATAATTGATATAAGGCGATGATTAAAGGCATATTAAATAGATTATGAATTATTTTGGAATTATTGAATTGAATTATATTTAATTTGAGGTGAATATGTTTAGGTGATGAATAACGTTTCGTATTTGAAATCGTTGGCAAATGAGAGTAAGATTTTGTGGACTGTGCTATAAATGGTTTGGAAGTATCAGGTACGGATTCCGTACTCTTTCAGCGATACCTTTGTTAATTTTGATTTGTTCATTTTGTTCCTCGTTTCGAATTTCTGTTATTATTTCACATAATTGTTTCTTGTGAAATTGATATATTTATTTCATTTTGGAGTTGACACATTGGACTCGTACTTGTACTCTTTGAATGAGGTTATCATGTCTAATATTTATTTTGATAATTGTAGAGCGGTACATGTTGCTACCTTCTTTTTGAAACCTTGTGATTATAATTTGATTTGGTTCAACATGTATATATAGAACCCTTTTGTTGGTATTATGTCGCATGTGTTGTGACATGATATTTTTGTTAGAATATACCGTAGGGTATACCTGAGCTATAACCACCTGTGGGGGTACCACAGGCATATCGTCTTGGCATGAGAGGCATGACACTTTCCGTGGCGGTGTGATTAGTCTACGGCGTCTCCGTTTTGGGTTCCGGAGGAAGTGGGCCATTTGGTGTTTTGTTGTGGGAGGCGTATGTGTTAACCCTAGTTTTCTGTTTTGCGGATTTGTGATGTTGTGCCAAACACACATATCCGATTTGCATACATTTGGATTCGCGATCCAATGTGTGATTTGCCTGTCTGACATTGTTTTGATGTGCCTGTGTGGCATTATTTTGGTTGCCTATGTGGCATCATTTGATTTGCCTGTGTGGCATTATTTGATTTGCCTGTGTGGCAAGGTATATTTCTGAGCTCATTCGGTATGAAATAACTCCAGCCATTTGTTTCAGCCTATTATTTCATTGGATTAGTTTTGCTGGTTTCTGTTCAGTTCAAGTCATTGAGTTAGTTACTTCAGTTCGTTATTTCTTTATTCTCTTATTGGTTTCGTCAATTATGTTGATTCAGAAATATTCCATTCAGATCTTTAGATATTATATTTTCGTTCGTATTTGCACTTGAAGCTTTGTTCAGTATTTTGTCTCAGTTATTTTCGTATCAGTTGTATATCTGTATCCATACTGGGCAATTGGCTCATGCTGTGTTTTTCTTCCGGCAGGTTTGCAGGGGTGATTCAGGGTTAGTGTGATGAGAGTTTTGCCTTTGACCATTTAGGTTGATTCGAATTTTAAGTTTTGATTATTTTGACTCAATTTGGAGAATTGTATTTAGTACTTCATTGATGGATATCACTATTAATATTTTGAAGTTATTAGTGCTTTGTTTACTTATTTTGAGATTTGTTGTGCTTTGTACGTGACCTCCCTTTCCTTTTCGGGAAGGGGGTGTTACATATAGAGTATTAAAGGTAGCTGCAAATTTCAATATCCTTAATCCTAAGTTATTTGGTTGAACTTTACTTGTATGAAGTAGTACTAATGTTGAAGCAAACAACGATCTTATATTACTTTACTTTTTTTCAATTTGGAGATTTAAAAGTTTGTCTCTTGTGATTTGGTTCCTCACAAATTCAGTCAATGAACTTGGAAGGCAACATTATTATATTAGTGTAAAAATGAGGAATAATAGACATTCTGACTTTTAATAGTCGATGCTTCTAAGATGAAATATACAAATGCACGATTTAAAATGAAATTTGCTTTACAGATGGAGTTGAGGTATTTCACCATTAACAATTGAGAACCATACTAGATATTTCTATAAATCGGGGAATATACACATATTTATGTTTTATGACTTCATCATGTGCTGCTTTTTTGATTATAGGCGATGAGATGACGAGGATCATATGGACAATGATTAAAGAGAAGGTTTGAACTTCCACTTATTTTCGTTATTGTGAAGTATTTTCATCGGATTTTATATGATTGTATTGATTTGTTTTTGCTTGGATTGAATGTTGATCTCAGTTATATTTTCGCATGTGGATTTAGATATAAAGTATTTTGACCTAGGCTTGTTAAATCGTGATGCCACTAATGATAAGAGTTACTGTAGAAAGTGCTGAAGCTACTCTGAAGTAAGTCCATTTATTATTTTTTTAAATTGCATAATTGTTACTTACTTTTGATTTCCTGCATAGGTGTTTTGTTGACAAGTAATTATGGATAAATATTGCTAATTATGAATTTACAAACTTTGCATTTTGGATAAATATTGCTCAGTTTCCAAGCTTCCGGACATGGAGCATTTCAAGATTTCTGAAGATCTAATGATTTGTCAGTCCATGGGTTCTTAGCCTAATTTGGTATTCAAATTGACGCCTTCCCAGGTAATAAATTCATCGACTTATGCAAATTTTAGTTGAATGGATTATGCATAATGTGTGTTTGATGAGATGGTTGAGAGAAATACCATTACATGAAATTCACTAATTAATTGACGTTTGATTCTGTTTCATCACTAAATACCATTACATGTTTGATGTTTGAGTAGTATATTAGAAGAAGAGTTCAATGAGCATACTGGGTCGGTAATAGGTTCGATTCGTTAGTTAATCTGCTAAAATCCACTCATTAACTTTTGCAGACCAAATTAATCTTTCAACAAAACACTCAACCTTTAATATCTAACAAACTTATTAATGATTGAGAGAGAGAAATTGTGATAATCAATACCCTCCATTACAATTCTGGCTCAATTCTTAAATTAATGTTAAATGCCCTGTTGAATGCCATGTAGATGACTGAAAAACCAAAGCTGTGTAATCTAATTTCTCTATTCACCATGAATGTAAACAAGTTTGTATAACTAGAAGGGACTAAAACTAGAAGTTAGTGACATTCTTGAAGGAATTCCTTCACTGCCTGAATTTTATTGCTCTGCTTCTGTAAGCCCTGCCCTGAAAATGAAGCCCTGAATACATGGTGTTAATGACTGCCCTGGCCTTATTTGCAATTCATTTTATTGACTTGATTTTGGTGATGACTTATTTCGACTTTGGAGCACTAAAAAGTAGAAAAAAATGACTTGATTTTGGTGATGCTTGGGAACGGAAGATTTTGGATGGTTATATTTTTTTAAAAGTACGTTATAGTTTAAGGAGAGTAAGACACGACGTAACGAAAAATTGTTATAAATACCTAACCTTAAAAAGAATTTCGGGTTGAGGTCTTATAAAGGGTAATTTGAAAATTTAAATAGCTTTTTATATCACCAGTCTTCAAAGTACCTTCAATAAAATAGCCTTTTGTAGGGGAGGTGCAGAAAATGAGTATTAAAAGCTTTATTAAATGAGTACCTTCAATACCCATATGTGGTTGGAAACCATGTTTTATTCCCCACTGTTTTTGATGAATGTTTTACATAAAAGTTTGTGGTAAAAGATTCAAAATGGATTTTAAACTGAGTGATACTGTTAGATTTTTTTAATTTGTTATTGTGAAAAGATTTAGAAGTAAACACCTTTGTGAGAAGCAAACACTTTTTTATTGAATGGGTTTGCTGAACTATTGATTAAAATGGTGGTTTTGTTTATTTCGGTGGATCGAGGTTCCAATTTGGATGGGTTTGGTTTTTTGTTCAACTTTTATGGGGTTTAATGCGTGATTATAGATTTAACTTTTCTTCTCGGCTGTTCTTTTTGAAGAAATCTCAAATATGTTACTTGAATGGGGTTTAATGTGTGATTATGGATTTAATTTTTCTTCTCGGTTGTTCTTCATGGGTATTTTTTGTATGTTTTTTTAAATCTTTCATTAGGAGTTAGGACAAATTGGTACTCATATTATGTAAGTTGTAAATAGTTTCTTTTTTCTTTTTTAAATTTTTTAATCTTAGATGTTTTTTAATTTCAGTAGGTTGGTTAGGCTGTGATAATATCATTAGTTTTTCTTGAATCAAACTCTTTACTGCTCTGCTTCTGTATTTAATTTATTTAAGTTCAAAATTGATTGCTATTTGTATTTATTGGCAACATTATTTGGTACAGGAAAATGAAGGTTTAGAAGTTAGTGGCATTCTTGAAGGAATACATGGTGTTTGGAAGTTAGTGGCATTCTTGAAGGTATTTACTGCTTTGCTTCTGTAAGCCCTGCTCATTGTTTTGATTGAATGATTATTATGTGTATACATGGTGTTAATGACTGCTTTAAGTATCAAGATTATTATTTCTTTTGTGAAGCAATGGTTAAGTCATATACATAAAAAAGTATACTAGGTTAACTCTGAATGATGGTCAGTACTTATAATTTTTCTTATCTCTTAATTGAATTGATATACCGTTATTACTACTGTTAAGATCAGTCCACATAATGTGTCTCACTACTGACTTGATTTTGGTGATGCTTGGGAACGGAAGATTTTGGATGGTTATATTTTTGAAAAAATACTTTATAGTTTAAGGAGAGTAAGACACGACGTAACGAAAAATTGTTATAAATACCTAACCTTAAAAAGAACTCCGAGTTGAGGTCTTATAAAGGGTAATTTGAAAATTTAAATAGCCTTTTATATAACCAGTCTTCAAAGTACCTTCAATAAAATAGTCTTTTGTAGGGGAGGTGCAGAAAATGAGTATTAAAAGCTTTATTAAAATGAGTACCTTCAATACCCATATGTGGTTGGAAACCATGTTTTATTCCCCCCTGTTTTTGATGAATGTTTTACATAAAAGTTACATTTTTAAATATTTTACATAAAAGTTTGTGGTAAAAGATTCAAATTGGATTTTAAACTGAGTGGTACTGTTAGATTTTTTTAATTTGTTATTGTGAAAAGATTTAGAAGCAAACACCTTTGTGAGAAGGCAAAAGTAGTTTATCTTATTCTTTGATTTTTATTGTTTTCTTTTTATTGAATGGGTTTGCTGAACTATTGATTAAAATGGTGGTTTTTTAAAGGTTGAGTGACTCCGGGTTTTGTATATTGAATTTATTTCGGTGGATCGAGGTTCCAATTTGGATGGGTTTGGTTTTTTGTTCAACTGTTATGGGGTTTAATGCGTGATTATAGATTTAATTTTTCTTCTCGGTTGTTCTTTTTGAAGAAATCGCAAATATGTTACTTGAATGGGGTTTAATGCGTGATTATGGATTTAATTTTGGCAAAAAGCACTTTTATCCCACTGTGGTTATAGTGTTTTAAGCAACTAGTCACTGTGCTTTTAAAATATTCAATTAGCTCACTGTACTTTTTAAAAATGTTCAATCAGCCCATTTTGGACAGACGTTAGAAAAATTGCACACGTGGCATTGAAAAAAAAATAAAAAAATCATTATTTCCTAAGTGGCAACCTAATCAGCCAAATTCTTAATACTATTGAGCCACTGCACTTTAAAAAATGCAATTGGCCCACTGTGTTATAATATGTATAATATTAACCAAAAAAGTGCTTTTTGCCGAACTTTAATCTATTTGTTTAATCGAAAAACATGAAACTTGTGTTTCATTAATTTCGAACAGTGATGGTGAGAGAAAGTTGTCAAAATCAAATAACCAAAAAAGCCACCTACAGAAGAGTTGTTGCTTTTATGTTCATCTTCTTCCTGTTCATCCAGATTCATCAAGCCTAAAATAATTCAAACTCAAACTATTCACCTTCTTCCTCATTGAAACCCTGGAATTTCAGATCGAGCAATTTCATCCAGATTAGAGATTTAGATAGATACTTAACAAAGCTAATTCGAAAAAGTAAAGAGAAGAATTAGGGTTCAATTTCAGTTTTCGAAGGACGGAATCGACGAGCTCGTCTGAGAAATCAAAAGAAAGGTCCTTGTATTCGTTTTTGAGCGGCAAATGCGGTCGCATAATTCGGCCGGGTTAGCTTGTATTCGTTTTTGAGCTTCCATTGAAGGAATGGTTATGAGTGGATTGAGTTTCAGTGATGGAGGAGAGAGAAAAGTCGATGAGTGAGATTGAGCTTTGTCCGGTGGTCTCGTAACTTTCTGATCTAGATATTATGTGTTTTCTGCATATTTCTTATGTTTGTTTAGGGAAGAAGATGAACAGTAGGGTTTATTTAGGGAAGAAGGTGAACAGTAGAATTAATAATGTTTTATTTATTTATGTTTGTAATTTGCATTATTTCTTTTTTGTCTAAATTTTTTTTTAAAAAAATTGGTCTTTTACTGTCAAAATTTTCAAGATGAACAGGAAGAAGATGAATATGGATGAAATTGTTTTATTTTAGGCTTATTTATTCATTTTGAAGGAGAAAGAAAATAGGAATTATAAAAAAATAATTTTATAATTATTAAAAGAAAGGAAAAGAAAAAAGGAAAAGAAAAAATTATAAAAAAATGAATTAAAATATTTATTTTAATTTTATTATTATTTTAATTATTATTTTTTTACCACATAATGATTTTATTATTTTATTTTTTTTGTTTGAGAAGAAAAAATTATAAAGAAAATCCATCAAAAAATTATTTTGTTGCCACATACCACATAATTAAACATATGCTACGTAATTTTTTATTTTTTTTCAAAAAGCCACGTAAGCAATCCAAGCTAATTTTTTAACGTCCGTCCAAGAAATTGGACGGAATGGGCTGATTGAACATTTTTAAAAAGTACAGTGGGCTAATTGAATATTTTAAAAGCACATTGGCTAATTGCTTAAAACACTATAACCACAGTGGGGTAAAAGTGCTTTTTGCCATTTAATTTTTCTTCTCGGTTGTTCTTCATGAGAACTTTTTGGATGTTTTTTAAAATCCTTCATTAGGAGTTGGGACAAATTGGTACTCATATTATGTAAGTTGTAAATAGTTTCTTTTTTCTTTTTTAAATTTTTTAATCTTGATGTTTTTTAATTTCAGTAGATTGGTTTAAATTTACGAATCAACTGAGTTGTGGTTTAAATTAAAATTATTTTTATCATGAATTTTTAATCAAGTGAATCAACCGTTAGTATCAGTTATACCTTGAAATCTTTAACTTAAGTTTTCGAATAGTTTCAGTTAAAAATTCTTATCTATTTCATCACAAGTCTTCTTATAAAGTCGACGACAACTTCAGTTTAACTTTGGGTGTTTTAAATTTGTTTTTTTACAATGGATGTTTAATCTCTGTCTCTCTCTTTCACAGCAGTAGCACACACACACACACCCCATTATACTGCCACCAATACAGATTTATGATTTAAATCATTAAGCAAATGAACCATTTGTTAAAATGGTACTAAGAAAGCTTTATTTGATTGTAAGTCCATATCTTTTCCTAAATAAATTGATTATTTGTTACAATCTCTCTAAATTCTTACTTATATCAATCTAAATCATTCCCCCCTACATACAAATATGTGTTCTCATTTGTTTTTTAGATAATTCAGGGTAAAGTAAGGGGTCTTATGTTTCGGATTTACAATTGTTTTATTTTGACTCACATATTTCGATGATTTTTAAATTTCAAATATTTTTTGGTATATATTGAAGGATACATGGTGCAAGCTGTAAAGAATATACTTGGTGTAAGCTATAAAGTAAAGAGTCTTATGCTCAACATGTTGTTTCTCTATTTTTTGCATTTATGTATTCTTTGTGTTCCGTCTTTTGTAAAGTTAGCTAATTATACATGGTTATGATGATTTTGGGTATGGAATGATGGTTTTTTTGGTGGTTTGGATATGTATGGATGATTGTAAGTTTTGTAAACAGGTTTAGATTTTTCTGGATATCTATTTTTAAAGGAAACTCTGCCGAAATTTCTTGAAATTAGTAGCGACTAGCTTGATGTTTTGGTGGTTGGATGTGTTGATGATTGAGTATGTATTAATATCTTCATGTATGTATTTTTTGTATTCTGTATTTTGTAAAGTTAACTAATTATACATGGTTATGATGATTTTGGGTATGGAATGATGGTTTTTTTGGTGGTTTGGATATGTATGGATGATTGTAAGTTTTATAGAAATGCTTATATTTGTCTGGATATCTATTTTTAAAGGTAATTCTGTCGAATTTTTTAAAATTAGTAGAGATTAGTTTGATGTTTTGGTGGTTAGATATGTGTTGATGATTGTGTTCTGTATTTTGTAAAGTTAACTAATTATACATGGTTATGATGATTTTGGGTTTGGAATGATAGTTTTTTTGTGGTTTGGATATATAATGATGATTGTAAGTTTTGTAGACAGGTTTAGAATTTTCTGGATATCTATTTTTAAATGAAATTTTGCCGAAATTTCTTGAAATTAGTACCGACTAGCTCGATGTTTTGGTGGTTGGATATGTATTGATGATTGAGTATGTATTAATTGTTGTGGTGGTATTGTTACGCCGTGCCTTTAGGCGCGGATTATCGCTAGTATATATATAAAACTCAACATAGGTAGGTGTCTATGCTGCCCAAGCATAGGTCCGCCCTTGATTTTTCTATTATGAATTTATCATTTTCCTATTTAAATTTTACCTTTCTAACCATTCTTGGTGCATGGGAAGCAAATTAGATGGAGAATTTAAGAAAACAGTAAAGCAACAAACTAGACCATTTGCTTCAAAATTCAAACTTCCACCTTCACATAAAAACAAAATATTACACAATAAACAGAGCCCCTATCTCTACTAATTTTCTATGGTGTCAGTTTTGTATACACAATGAACACCAAATCTCTCCATTATGAAATAATTACTAGATATGGAAGCCTCAATTTTGTCACCATATTTCACTGCAATTTTTGTTTTTGGTATGAAGCTCACCCACGAACGCGCTCTATAGTGCACTGCTGCTTTATGCCATGTATTACCATTTGTTTTATTTTCAACACGAGCATATGACCCGAGATATATGCTTTCACTAGAAACCACCCAAAGTATCATCCCTAAGAATTTGTTTTCACTATTTTGTGGCACATCAAAACAAATTGTAGATAGGTTTGGTCCCAAAATTTGATGACCAAACCAATCTGGAAAATCCTTGGTTGGTAGGTAGATGTCAATTTGCTTCCCAAAATCAGAGTATACCTGTTACATAATTAAATATGTACATTATAGTCTATTTGTCAAAAAATTATAAAGAAAATGTGATATTTTGATTTTAAAATTGGTCCATGTAACTTTGAAAAGTCAATTTTGTCAACTAAAATGGGATGGATCTGGTAATTAAATATGATGAGAGAGAGAGGGTAACCTGAAGGAACGTCTCTTTAAAAGAGATTGATAGATTGTTGCAGCCTTCCAAGTTAATTACTTCAATAGAATTCAGATTTTCCAAGCCTTGAATCTCAGCCAATCTACTGCAATCTGCAAGATTCAACACCTTTAAGTGTTTCAAGTTTGACAAATTTGGTAGTCTTACCATTGATGTACATCCCAATGCATTTAGGTCTTCTAAATGTGGAGGAAGTTTTGAGAGTGACCCAAGATTCTGACAATGATACAAATGAAGCGATTTTAGATTGGACAGTTGACTAAGGTTGGATGGCAAGGTACTAAAAAAGTTGTAAGATAAATTCAATGATTCTAGTGATGATAAACTCCCGATATTATCCAAGACAACTCCATCGAAAGGATCGTTGTCATTGAGATTGCACAGATCCAACGTTCTGAGGGGTAACTTGCAAATGCTACTTGGAATACTTTTTAGCTTTTTACAAAAATATAAATTCAACTCGAACAATTTAGTCAAACGTCCGATTGAATCTGGTAATTTTGTAATTGGTGTCCAGGCTGCCCTAAGCACCCTTAAGGATTCAATGTTCCCCAATTCCTCGGGCAATCCTTCTAGATTTGTGCAACTAGAAAGACGGAGACTTTCCAATACCCTCAAGTTGCATAAGCTATTTGGAAGAGTTCTAAGGTTTCTACAACATTCCAAATCCAAGTTAACCAACCTACTAAGCTTTCCAATTGAATCTGGTAGCTTAAAAATTCCCGAGTGAGATGCCAAGAGCTCCCTTAAGCTTTCAATATTCCCAAGTTCCTCTGGCAATTCTTTCAGGTTTGGGCAAAAATAAATAAGTAGAGTTTCTAGTGCTCTCAGATTGCATACGCTGTTTGGAATATGTCTCAGTGTGTCGCAGTTGCTCAAATCTAAGTAAGTCAACCTACTCAACTGTCCAATCGATGGGTGAATCTCAGCCAAACTTCTACAATCATCAAGAAGTAATTTCTCGAGGTTTGGTACTCCTGTAAAGTTTGGAGTTGTCGTCAGGAATCCACAACCATTGAGATTCAGGATCTTCAATTGTTCTAGAAACTGTAGAAATAATATAAGAAAGATTAGACATTAGACAACCTAAATCAGTAAAGTAAAATATGTACAACTTGTATGCATTTTCAAACTTTAAGATAAACAATGAGGCATGAGTAATGTCATACCAAGATACCATGCCATAATATATTGATTTTGCTGTACTTTAAGTCGAGGATAACTAGCTTGTCTGGATGAAAATCAGATGGTAAACACTGTAAATTACATTGGTGCCAAGATAGCCACCTTAACTCTTCAAATATGTGTTCGAAGTTTCCGGTGAGATGTACATAATTGATGTCAAGCAATCTTAATTTGGGCATCCTTTCAAATGTTTTGGTATTTAATGTTACTCCTTGTAGCTCCCCTTTGCATGGGATGATACCTTCAATTGCTTCTTTACCCTAAAATAAATCAAAAAAATAAGAATAAAATTGAAGAGCAAATGAACCACATAATTTCATCTAAAACCTTACTGAAATAATAAAAAGTTGAGTATATTTAGTTACCTTTTCTTTTTCTAGCACGTAGCAGATATCTTCACTAGACCACAATCGACTGCGCTTTCCTGGCTTCTTTGGGGACTCTTTATTGACAATTTCCCTTCCCATGTCCCGAAGAATATCATGCATTCTCAACTTGTTGTCATCATTAATGAATAGTAAACATCTTTCTATTAGAATGATAATTGCATTCTCTGAGTTGAAACCACAAGAATCTAATATACCAACTGTCATTTCTTTATCCTTTCCGATAAAAAAACATGCAATATCAAGGAAAACATCCTTTAAGTTACCATCACCTAATGCATGATAACTTATTAGGAGTTTTTTCTGAATCTCATGTTGCGGAATTTGTTGCAATTTATCGAGGGAACTTCTCCATTCCAACATGGTTCTTTTAAACAAATATGATCCTAGAACCTCAAGAGCTAAGGGAAGTCCTCCAGCTTGGCGTACAATGCCTTTCGATATTTTCATATAATGTTCTGATGGTACGGGTTTTTTAAAGGCATGTTGACTAAAAAGTTCCAAAGACTCTTCATCGTCCAGTTCCTCTACATTATATCTCTCTTCTACTTCAATTTGATCTAGTAAACCTGTATCCCTTGTTGTTATAATAATTCTACTTCCTAAAGCAAATTGGTTCCATTGTCCTGCTAGTTGATCTGATTGGTTTAAGTGGTTCAAATCATCAAGAACAATGAGAACTTTTTTAAAACGAAGCCTTTCTTTCAGTAAACTGATTCCTTTATCAACATTTTCAACATGAATGTCCTTTTTTAAAATGTCAGAAAGAAGTTGCCCTTGTAAACGAAGTATACCATTGCGTTCTTCTGAAGCTTCTCTGACATTTGAAAGAAAGCAGCTACCTTCAAAGTACTGAAAGTTGTTATTAAAGAGAGCTTTGGCGATGGTTGTTTTGCCGATTCCACCCATACCATATATCCCAATCCTGCGAATATCATTAGTACCAATGCTCAGCAATGGTGTTACGTATTCTACACGAGATTCTATTCCTACTGGTTGTTTGGCAATATGCAAACAAACGAGGTTTACTTCTAGTAGGACCTTCTGCACAATTATCTGGATCAACTTTGCCTCATGCCTGCCAATTATTATTAAAACAGAACATGATAAGTTGAAGCAAAATGGTTGAATCAGAAATATGAAAATCAATCATTTATAAAATGTGAAATATAGATGCTTAAACTTTTCACAGTACTGTGTGACTAATTGTTTTGTGACTAATAATATGATAACATGGGTTGGGTCATACCACTAGGCCGATAAGTAACATTGATAAGACCAATAGTATGAATATTTCGTTAAAGAGGAGAAACTTTGGTACCCATTACCCTTAGTAAGGGCAATTGAAACCAATATTGTAACAATTATAAAAGTGTCCGGGTTAATAAAAGATATAGGCACACCATTGGTCATAGTCAACAATTTCTAACTAAAATGAATAATGAAAATGGAGAAAGGTTGTGTAGTTTTTACCCATTTGCATCATTTTCCAGATCATATCCCGATAGATTCGCAGCTTCAGTTAGCGCACCTTCCCATTTCTCCACTATTTCCATGTTATTCCCAAATCTCTCTTTATGACTTTCAAAAGCTTCCGCAAAGCTTCCAGTCTTATATCGCACAACCGATGGATCAACGTTATAAAATACAGGAAGAACTAAGTGTCCCTTTGTTCGCTTGCATTCGAGGATCTTCACTAGCTCATCGAGGCACCATCTCGAAGAAGCATAATTTTTGGAGAAAACAACAATAGAAACCTTTGATTCTTCGATTGCTTTTAGCAGTTGCGGTGAAATTTCTTCTCCTCTTGGTAGTTCAGGATCATCCATAAAAGTTTGGATTCCAGCCCGGTCTAGAGCCGAGTATAGATGACCAGTAAAGCTTTTGCGTGTATCTTTACCTCTGAAGCTCAAGAAGACGTTCCAACGAGGAGTTGAAGATGAAGATGAAGAAGAAGAAGAAGATGATGAATCAATTTGGTTACTTGTAGAAGCCATTGAAATAAGGAGAAAGAAATGATTATAAGGGAATCAAGATTGGAATAATTAAACGGGGAAATCAAAAGCTTTATGTTACTAGGAACAGAATGATAAATAGAAATAAATTTAGAGCGTAGACTTGTGAGTCTACCTTATTTTGTAGTCTAGTTTATTGAGGGACGCAGAAATTTCTCATACTTTTTCAAAGTGGGAGAAGCTGTGGTAATATATAAAATCCACTGAATACTTTTGTATAAAATCAAAGTGGCAGAAATTTCTCATACTTTTGTATATACACTGAATAACTTTCTATCGATTATTTTGAAAAAGGGGATAAATGGGGGTCCATAAGATAAGCCAAAATTACCACAAATACTTCATAAAAATCCACTCAATATTTTTAACAACATTTATCATCATTATTATAATTCGCAATATTTAACAACCAGATCGTTCCCAGGAAAGATGGGGCTTTCAGATAAGGATTTTTCCCTATTAACGCGCAATAAGGTGGCCAAACCTCTCATCGACAGAACTTTCTAGACATTGTCAATATTGTAAATAATAATATGAATAACTTTGTCGTTTCAATTATTGATTTAATAATATATAAAATATTGACAATAATTGAATCAAATAACGTGAGATACTATGCAGTAATTACTTTAGCAATAATTGAATAAAATTGAGTGACTTCTCACGTAAGCATCAATAATCAATACCGTGTGCTACTATGCAACCACGCGTATTACTATAATTTTCATCACCGGGTATTTCAACAGTTAACGGTAAAACTTTCGCCGTTATTTTTATAAAAAGATATTTATGTCGTTTTTTCATTACGACAATAATTCTGTTATGGGGTCCACCAATGATTGTGCTGTGACAATCCCAAAATAGGTCCATTCCATCTAACCCATTCTGAGTCGCCAAATACATGGTACAGAAAACAACTACAATTTTATTACAACAATTTTTGTGCAAAATACAACAACATAAATGCTATGAGTTTTGATACAAATATATACCAACTGTGACTCATGTCCCAACCTTGGATAGCACGTCACAATGACACCTTACATAAAGGTACAGTCAAAAACTGTTTTAGAAATTAGAATCTTTGGAAAGTGCTCAAGGAAACCTTCGTACATGGGAGTACATGCGTCTAGGTTATGATAGATATCATATGCCCACAGAATTATCATTGGTTGACCCAAAAGACCCCAAAGAAAAACGAGAAGATTACTATTATATTCTTTCCAATGGTGAGTCTTCTCTTGACATATCATTATCTCCACTGTCTCTAATTGAGAATTACTTCAAACAAACACCAAGATCATATAGGTAGTGCGCGTAGATATACTCAGTAAGTGGATGTGCACAACCCTATTTTATGATAACACGAGTTTGTATGTTATTAGACATCTTGTATGATAGTGGCAAAACACCCTTCCAAAGTTGAGTTCACCTCACCCTATTCGGTTCACCAAAATTAAATATCAAATGACTTATATAATACGACACACTTATCTAAAGTCTCAATCAAATTATTTTCATACTATTTAGGGAGAACCTCAACAGCTATAGACCACCGTTCTATTCTCATGTTATCCCCCGCTCGACCCAGCTACACTCTTATTACCTGAAAGGAATTGTGAAGCAAAAGGGTGAGCACAACTAGCTCAGTAAAGAATATCATGATTAAAGATAAATAAATTATCAATAGCCTTCATCAGAAATAAATCAGAGATTTAGAACATATGGTAGATGATAAAACTTTTCAACCATAGTTGCAGCGGAACGAGCAATCCATTAGAAGAGTCAAATAGACCATAAAATCTATTATCTTCTCCATGTTAAAAGTTCACCAACAATGTTTTATCCCTGTAACATCAATCAACAATTCCTGTCCACAATCACATGTATAACTCATAATCGTAATTGTAATTCTAATTCCTCTTCGCATCCAAGACGAAGATAATTTTCATTACATGTCTTTACCTGAAACATCAAAGATCATAGTTATACTAAATCACAGTTCATGTTCATAATCATACTAATAACTTCATCTTTGCACTACGGCCAAATATATTTGTCAACAGTTCATCTTTGTACTACTGGCCAAAGATATTCAACAACAGGTCATCTTTGCACTACGGGCCAAAGATATTTATCAACAATTCATATTTGCACTACAGGCCAAAGATATTCCTCAACAGTTCATATTTGCACTACATGCCAAATATATTAATATCTCAAAGAAATATATAATCATTTCAGAATTTATATAAACAATAATTATAACCATGTTGATCAATTCACCTTTGCACCTAAGTTAAAGATATTCAATTGTAAATTCAATGGTCATGATCATACCAGTCAACAATTCAACTTTGTACTGCTAGCCAAAGAGAACCCATAGTCACGATCATACCAATAATCTACCCATCTTTACACTCAAGTGAAAGAGAAATTCAACATTAGGGTTATAAAAATGTTATATATGATAATAAAAACAATATGATCAACAACTGCATTTATTTTCAAGAGCAACAATCATAAATCAACGATAATTTGGTCAGAAAAAGAAACCATTTTTTTCGTGAATAGTACCCGTGAATAGTAACTCGTGAATAATAACTCATGAATAGTAACTCGTGAATAGTAACTCGTGAATAGTAACTCATGAATAGTAACTCATGAATAGTAACTCGTGAATAATATTCTCGTGAATAGTAACTCGGGAATAGTACTTCGTATTCGTACATAGTACCGTATACATAAATAATATCATATACGTAAATAGTGCCGTATACGTGAATAGTGCCGTTTATGTGAATAGTAACTCCGACTCAAAAAAATAGAAATTTCACAATAAGATCTATACCAATATGTCAGTATAATGATATTGAAAGAATAACATCATTATGAAGAATATAATATCCCTTAATATCCCTTACTATCCCTTACCTCAAAAGAACAACACTTCTGACTGGATATCGGATATGACGCTGAAGGAAACTTGCACTGATGAATAGCAACTCACCAAGTATCTAAATACTCACAAAATACACTCGATAATCTAGAGAGAAAAAGAGAGAAAACTTATGAATTATGGTGTGATTTTCAATTCTAACTTAGCCCTCTATTTATAGGAAAATGTTAGCACGCCGAAGCAGACTTGACCTGCTACCTGATGGCTTTACCTGCTACTATTCCACCCACCAAAAATCAACCATCTTCCCCAACAACCAAAAGTGGGGCCCACCCATTTCTAGAATTTTCCACCAAAATCATTTATAAACCTAATTTCCGAATCAGTCACCTCTTAAAATTCATAACAAATCATTCGTTCATTTTTAACGGTTCAAAATTTGTGAACATATACGCAACTTATATATGTATAACATATCCAAAAATCTAAACGATCCAACGGTCGGATTAAAAATTATAACTCACACAATAGAGCTGTAAGAACACGGACTTGATCTTTTAATACCTCCAATTCGACAAAATACTGATAAAATACCTCAACATTAATTCCTTCATTTATAACCACATAAATAAATCCATCATTTATATCCACATCAAATAAATATTTTCTTATCATATAAATCAATAATTAATTATTCACTAATAATATTACAGAATCACAATTATGACAACCAGGCCGTTCCCAAGAAAGAGGGGGCTTTCCGATAAGGATTTCTCCTTACTGGCGCCCAATTAGGTGACCAAACCTCTCCTTGACAGAACTTTCTAGACATTTCCAATAATGCTATCTAGTAATATTATTCAAATAATATGAATTATTGATCTGATAATGGAGATACTGTGTAGTGATAATTATTGAACAATAATAATATAAAATATCAACGCAGCAATTATTGAATCAATAAAATAAAATATTGAACAGTAATTACTGTAACCATTATTGAGTAGTGCCTTCTTACGTAAGAATCAATAATTCAAAAATACTGTGCAATACCGTGTGCTACTGTGCAACAACGCGTATTACTTTATGTGACGCCCCCAAAATTAGGTATACATCACCCATCTTGGGTCGCCAGATACATGGTACAGAATTCAAATACAACTTACTAATACAACTGTCGTGTACAATTCGACGAAACATAAACTGTGAGTTTAAATACAAATATTATCTACTAGAGATTATACAAACTCAAAAGGAGTCCTCATTACAATTATTATCACACTATTTCACAGAATAGTGAGGACTACTAATGCTATCCTCTGGACCATCACTCCGTTCTCCGACTAGTCCCAACTATATTCTCATTTCCTGAAGAGAACAGTGAAAGAAAGGGTGAGCTCAACTAGCCCAGTAAGAAATATTATAACTAAGATAATGCAGAATAAATTATCATTAGTCTCCAACAATGTTAAACTGATAAAATATAATAGACATCAAGTTTAACTGCAGCGGAACAAACAATCCATTAAAAGAGTCAAGTAGAAAATAAAATCTACTATCTTTTATGATTAAAAAGGTTTTTCATCATTGTTATCGCTGAGACTCAGCTTAATAAATATTCCACATCATCGAATCACCCCTGCACTACAGCCAAGGATATTTTTAGTATCACGACCACAATTATCCATGTACTACAGGCCAAGAATATTTGTGTATTCATTAATGGTCATGATCACCGGGTATTTCAACAGTTAACGGTAAAACTTTCGCCGTTATTTTTATAAAAAGATATTTATGTCGTTTTTTCATTACGACAATAATTCTGTTATGGGGTCCACCAATGATTGTGCTGTGACAATCCCAAAATAGGTCCATTCCATCCAACCCATTCTGAGTCGCCAAATACATGGTACAGAAAACAACTACAATTTTATTACAACAATTTTTGTGCAAAATACAACAACATAAATGCTATGAGTTTTGATACAAATATATACCAACTGTGACTCATGTCCCAACCTTGGATAGCACGTCACAATGACACCTTACATAAAGGTACAGTCAAAAACTGTTTTAGAAATTAGAATCTTTGGAAAGTGCTCAAGGAAACCTTCATACATGGAAGGCCATGCGTCTAGGTTATGATAGATATCATATGTCCACAGAATTATCCTTGGTTGACCCAAAAGACCCCAAAGAAAAACGAGAAGATTACTATCATATTCTTTCCAATGGTGAGTCTTCTCTTGACATATCATTATCTCCACTGTCTCTAATTGAGAATTATACTTCAAACAAACACCAAGATCATATAGGTAGTGCGCGTAGATATACTCAATAAGTGGATGTGCACAACCCTGTCTTATGATAACACGAGTTTGTATGTCATTAGACATCTTGTATGATAGTGGCAAAACACCCTTCCAAAGTTGAGTTCACCTCACCCTATTCGGTTCACCAAAATTAAATATCAAATGACGTATATAATACGACACACTTATCTAAAGTCTCAATAAAATTATTTTCATACTATTTAGGGAGAACCTCAACAGCTATAGACCACCGTTCTATTCCCATGTTATCCCCCGCTCGACCCAACTATACTCTTATTACCTGAAAGGAATTGTGAAGCAAAAGGGTGAGCACAACTAGCTCAGTAAAGAATATCATAACTAAAGATAAATAAATTATTAATAGCCTTCATCAGTAATAAATCAGAAATTTAGAACATATGGTAGATGATAAAACTTTTCAACCATAGTTGCAGTGGAACGAGCAATCCATTAGAAGAGTCAAATAGACCATAAAATCTATTATCTTCTCCATATTAAAAATCCATCAACAATGTTTTATCTCTGTAACATCAATCAACAGTTTCTTTCCACAATTATATGAATAACATAATTATAATTGTAATTCTAAATTTCTCTTTGCATCCAGGACGAAGATAATTTTCATCACATGTCTTTACCTGAAACATCAAATATCATGGTTATACCAAATCACAGTTCATGTTCATAATCATACTAATAACTTCATCTTTGCACTACGACCAAATATATTCGTCAACAGTTCATCTTTGCACTACTGGCCAAAGATATTCAACAACAGGTCATCTTTGCACTACAGGCCAAAGATATTCATCAACAATTCATCTTTGCACTACAGGCCAAAGATATTCCTCAACGGTTCATATTTGCACTACATGCCAAATATATTAATACCTCAAAGAAATATATAATCATTTCAGAATTTATATAAACAATAATTATAACCATGTTGATCAATTCATCTTTGCACCTAAGTAAAAGATATTCAATTGTAAATTCAATGGTCATGATCATACCAGTCAACAATTCAACTTTGCACTACTGGCCAAAGAGAACCCATAGTCACGATCATACCAATAATCTACCCATCTTTACACTCAAGTGAAAGATAAATTCAACATCAGGGTTATAAAAATGTTATATATGATAATAAAAACAATATGATCAACAACTGCACTTATTTTCAGGAGCAACAATCATAAATCAACGATAATTTGGTCAGAAAAAAAACTATTTTTTTGTGTGAATAGTACCTGTGAATAGAAACTCGTGAATAATAACTCATGAATAATAACTCGTGAATAGTAATTCGTGAATAGTAACTCGTGAATAGTAACTCATGAATAGTAACTCGTGAATAATATTCTCGTAAATAGTAACTCGGGAATAGTACTTCGTATTCGTACATAGTACCGTATACGTAAATAATATCATATACGTAAATAGTGTCGTATACGTGAATAGTGCCGTTTATGTGAATAGTAACTCCGACTCAAAAAAAATAGAAATTTCACAATAAGATCCATACGAATATGTCAGTATAATGATATTGAAAGAATAACATCATTATGAAGAATATAATATCCCTTAATATCCCTTACCTCAAAAGAGCAACACTTCTGACTGGATATCGGATATGACGCTGAAGAAAACTTGCACTGATGAATAGCAACTCACCAAGTATCTAAATACTCACAAAATACACTCGATAATCTAGAGAGAAAAAGAGAGAAAACTTATGAATTCTGGTGTGATTTTCAATTCTAACTTAGCCCTCTATTTATAGGAAAATGTTAGCACGCCGAAGCAGACTTGACCTGCTACCTGATGGCTTTACCTGCTACTATTTCACCCACCAAAAATCAGCCATCTTCCCCAACAACCAAAAGTGGGGCCCACCCATTTCTAGAATTTTCCACCAAAATCATTTATAAACCTAATTTCCGAATCAGTCACCTCTTAAAATTCATAACAAATCATTCGTTCATTTTTAACAGTTCAAAATTTGTGAACATATACGCAACTTATATATGTATAACATATCCAAAAATCTAAACGATCCAACGGTCGGATTAAAAATTATAACTCACACAATAGAGCTGTAAGAACACGGACTTGATCTTTTAATACCTCCAATTCGACAAAATACTGATAAAATACCTCAACATTAATTCCTTCATTTATAACCACATAAATAAATCCATCATTTATATCCACATCAAATAAATATTTTCTTATCATATAAATTAATAATTAATTATTCACAAATAATATTACAAAATCATAATTATGACAACCAGGCCGTCCCAGGAAAGAGGGGGCTTTCCGATAGGGATTTCTACTTACTGGCGCGCAATTAGGTGACCAAACCTCTCCTTGACAGAACTTTCTAGGCATTACCAATAATGTTATCTAATAATATTATTCAAATAATATGAATTATTGATCTGATAATGGAGATACTGTGCAGTGACAATTATTGAACAATAATAATATAAAATATCAACGCAGCAATTATTGAATCAATAAAATAAAATATTGAATAGTAATTACTGTAACCATTATTGAGTAGTGCCTTCTTACGTAAGAATCAATAATTCAAAAATACTGTGCAATACCATTTGCTACTGTGCAACAACGCGTATTACTTTACTTTACCCACCGGATATTCCAACAGTGTTAACGATAACAATTACGCCGTTATTTATAAAAACTCAAACTTGTTGTTTTCTTCATCTGACAGTTATTCTGTTATGGGGCCCACAAATGGTTGCATCGTCGTACGAATATTCTCCGACGGCAAGAATATTCCACTACCAAACAAATATTCCCCGACAACAATAAGTATTTTATAGCCACTTGCTTATTTTGAAAAAAAATTATATATCACCCTTAACTTTAACATTTTATCAATTTAACTATTTACTAAATAGAAAAATTGAATACTTTTATTTCATAAAATTCGGGATCTTACATGTGCCGTCGTACGAATATTCCCTGTTAAAACGAATATTCCCCGACCAATCGAATATTATATAATAATTTGCTTACTTTGCAAAATTTATAAATATTACCCACAACTATAATATTATAACAAATTCACACCTTAATATTCAAAAATATTGTGACACCCCCAAAATAGGTATACATCACCCATCTTGAGTCTCCAAATACTTTGTACAAAATTCAAATACAAACTTTAATTATACAACAATCGTGTAAAATACGACTAAACATATGCTGTGAGTTTTAATACAAATATTATCATCTAGATAATATACAAACTCAATGGGGTCCTCATTACATTTATTATTACAATATTTCACAGAATAGTGAGAACTACTAATGCATCATCTAGGACCATTACTCTATTCTTCGACTAGTCCCTGTTACGTTCTCATTTCCTGAAGAGAACAATGAAAACAAAAGGGTGAGCTCAACTAGCCCAGTAAAAAATATTATGACTAAGATAATGAAGAATAATTTATCGTTAGCCTTCAACAGTGTTAAACTGATAAAATATAATAAATATCAAGTTTAACTGCAGCGGAACAAGCAATCCATTAGAAGAGTCAAGTAGAGAATAAAATCTACTATCTTCTATGATTTAAAAGGTTTTTCATCACTTTTATCGTTGAGACTCAGATTAATAAATAATCCACATCACCAATGCACTACGACCAATGATATTCATTAGTATCACGACCACAAATTATCCGTGCACTACGGGCCAAGGATATTCGTATATTCATCAATGGTCATGATCATGCCAACAACTGTCCATCAATGCCCTATGGGCCAATGAGGACTTTTACTACATCATTTGTAACATTACGGTCATGATTATACCGAATAATCCCTGGTCATAATCATACCAAGTCCATCTATGCACTACAGGCCACATATGACTTTTAACAAAATATAAACATGAGGATGATGACAATGATATAAGAATTCAATAAAACAAGTTCAAGAATTAATTTATCCAGGAACTAATACCGTCCAAATTGTCAACATGATACTGCTTTGTAGAGTAAAATTCAAGAATGATCAGAAGAATATTTCCATGAAAAGATACTGGATGAAGCGCAAATATCAAGGATATTATACTAATTTCATGGAGTATAGAAGTCAAAACTTTAACCAACTGAGTATAATAAAGAATGGAATAACAAAAGAAATCACCATGCATGTGGTACTTCGTATAGACTGGTTATTCCAACAGAATAATAATAACGGAACTAGGTCAGGCAAAATTTGCACCGATAGGATGTTCCAACAGAATAATAAAGACGGAACCAGGTCCGACGTAAAACGCACAGACAAGATGTTCCAACAGAATAATAATAAAGACGGAACCAGGTCCAGCGTAAAACGCACCGACATGATATTCCAACAGAATAATAATAAAGATGGAACCAGGTCCGGCGTAAACGCACAAACAGGTTATTCCAACAGAAAATAATAAAGACGGAATCATAGAAGAATGTCACCAAGTATAGGGTAGTCCGGGTATACTGGTTATTCTAGCAGAATAATAAAGAATAGAATAACAGAAGTTCTCTTCAAGAATACAAAAGAAATAATATCCCTTATCGTAAAAGAAACTGAATATAAGAGTAGGGAAGGAGCTGAATACTGGATGAGGTGCAAATATCAAGGATATTCTACTAATTTTATAGACTATAGAAGTCAAAATTTTAACCAACTGAGTATAATAAAGAATAGAATAACAAAAGAAATCACCAGGCATGCGATAGACCGCACAGGCAGGTTATTCCAACAGAATAATAAATAACGGAATCAGGTCCGGCGTAAAACGCACAGACAAGACATTTCAATAGAATAATAAAGACGGAAACAAGTCCGGCGTAAAACGCACAAATAGGATATTCCAACAGAATAATAAAGAATGGAACCAGGTCCGGCGTAAAACGCACAGACAGGATATTCCAACAGAATAATAAAGAATGGAATAACAGAAGAATTTTACCAAGCATAGGGTAGCCCGCGTATACAGGTTATTACAACAGAATAATAAATAATGGAATAACAGAAGTTCTCTTTATGAATACAAAAGAAATAATACCCCTTACCGTAAAAGAAACTGGATATAAGAGTAGGGAAGTAGCAGAATACTTTTCTATAGTTTCTCTATAATTTCTCTCTCTAGAGTTTCAGTGAATTCGTAAGAAATAATGAAGGAATGAGCTTCTATTTATAGGAGAATGGAAGGGCACTGTTCATGGACGAAATTATTTTGCATAATAAATTTTAATCAACTAACAAATAAAATATAATATATATATATATATATATATATATATATATATATATATATATAAATGTGACAACTCCAAAATAGGTCCATTACAACTAACTCATTCTAAGTCGCCAAATACATGGTACAGAAAACAACTACAACTTTATTACAACAATTGTCGTGCAAAATACAACAACATCAATGCTGTGAGTTTTGATACAAATATATACCAATTGTGACTCATGTCCCAACCTTGGATAGCACGTCACAATGACACCTTATATAAAGGTACAGTCAAAAACTGTTTTAGAAATTAGAATCTTTGGAAAGTGCTCAAGGAAACCTTCGTACATGGGAGGCCATGCGTCTAGGTTATGATAGATATCATATAGCCAGAAAATAATCCTTGGTTGACCCAATAGACCCCAAAGAAAAATGAGAAGATTACTATCATATTCTTCCCAATGGTGAGTCTTCTCTTGACATATCATTATCTCCACTGTCTCTAAATGAGAATTATCCTTCAAACAAAATCCCAAGATTATATAGGTAGTGCTCGTAAATATACTCAGCAAGTGGATGAGCACAACCCTGTCTTATGATGACACGAGGTTGTATGTCATTAGACATCTTGTATGATAGTGGCAAAACACCCTTCCAACGTTGGGTTCGCCTCACCCTATTTGATTCACCAAATATAACTACTAAATGATTTATACAACACTTTTCTATACTGCTTAGGGAGAACCTCCACAGCTAGAGACCACCGTTCTATTTCCCCGTTACCCTCGTTCGACCCAGCTACACTCTTATTACCTGAAAATGAATTGTGAAGCAAAAGGGTGAGCACAACTAGCCCATTAAAGAATATCATGACTAAAGATAATTAAATTATCAATAGCCTTCATCAGTAATAAATCAGAGATTTAGAACATATGGTAGATGATAAAATTTTTCAACCATAGTTGCAGCGGAACGAGCAATCCATTAGAAGAGTCAAATAGACCATAAAATCTATTATCTTCTCCATGTTAAAATTCCACCAACAATGTTTTATCCCTGTAGCATCAATCAACAATTCCTGTCCACAATCACATGTATAACTCATAATCGTAATTGTAGTTCTAAATTCCTTTTCTCATCCAGGACAAAGATAATTTTCATCACCTGAAACATCAAAGATCATGGTTATACCAAATCATAGTTCATGTTCATAATCATACTAATAAATTTATCTTTGCACTACGGGCCAAAGATATTCATCAATAAGTCATTTTTGCACTACAGGCCAAAGATATTCATCAACCGTTCATCTTTGCATTACAGGCCAAAGATATTCAACAACAGTTCATCTTTGCACTATGGGCCAAAGATATTCATCAACAGTTCATTTTGCACTACAGGCCAAAGATATTCAATATCTCAAAGAAATATATAATCATTTCAGAATTTATATAAACCATAATTATAACCATGTTGATCAATTCACCTTTGCACTTAAGCTAAAAATATTCAATTATAAATTCAATGATCATGATCATACCAGTCAACAATTCATCTTTACACTACTGGCCAAAGAGAACCCATAGTCATGATCATACCAATAATCTACCCATCTTTACACTCAAGTCAAAAGAAATTCCATCATTAGGGTTATAAAAATGTTATATATAATAGTAAAATCAATATAATCAAAACATCTAGATTTAATCTCAAGAGTAATATTCATAAATCAACTATAATTTGGTTAGAAAAAGAAACAAATTTTTATCGTGAATAGTACCCGTGAATAGTAACTCGTAAATAGTAACTCATGAATAGTAACTCGTGAATAATAACTCATGAATAGTAACTCGTGAATAGTACTCCGTATTTGTACATAGTACCGTATACGTAAATAATGTCATATACGTAAATAGTGCCATATACATGAATAGTGCCGTATACGTGAATAGTAATCCTGACTCAAAAAGGTAAAAATTCCACAATAAAATCCATACCAATATTTCAGTATAATGATATTGAAAGAATAACACCATTATGAAGAATATAGCATCCCTTAATATCCCTTACTATCCCTTACCTCAAAAGAGCAGCACTTCTGACTGGATATCGGATATGACGCTGAAGGAAACTTGCACTGATGAATAACAACTCACCAAGTATCTAAATACTCACAGAATACACTCGATAATCTAGAAAGAAAAAGAGAGAAAACTTATGAATTCTGGTGTGATTTTCAATTCTAACTTAGCCCTCTATTTATAGGAAAATATTAGCACGCCGAAGCAGACTTGACCTGCTACCTGATGGCTTTACCTGCTACTATTCCACCCACCAAAAATCAACCATCTTCCCCAACAACCAAAAGTGGGGCCCACCCATTTCTAGAATTTTCCACCAAAATTATTTATAAATCTAATTTCCGAATCAGTCACCTCTTAAAATTCATAACAAATCATTCGTTCATTTTTAACGGTTCAAAATTTGTGAACATATACTCAACTTATATATGTATAACATATCCAAAAATCCCAACGATCCAACGGTCAGATTAAAAATTATAACTCACACAATAAAGCTGTAAGAACACTGATTTGATCTTTTAATACCTCCAATCCGACAAAATACTGATAAAATACCTCAACATTAATTCTTTCATTTATAACCACATAGATAAATCCATCATTTATATCCACATCAAATAAATATTTCATTATCATATAAATTAATAATTAATTATTTACAAATAATATTACAGAATCACAATAATGACAATTAGGCAGTTCCCAGGAAAGAGGGGGCTTTCCGATAAGGATTTCTCCTTACTGGCGCGCAATTAGGTGACCAAACCTCTCCTTGACAGAACTTTCTAGACATTGCCAATAATGTTATCTAATAATATTATTCCAGATAATATGAATTATTGATCTGATAATGGAGATACTGTGCAGTGACAATTATTGAAACAACAATAATATAAAATATCAACGCAACAATTATTGATTCAATAAAATAAAATATTGAACAGTAATTACTGTAACAATTATTGAGTAGTGTCTTCTCACGTAAGAATCAATAATTGAAAGAAATACTGTGCAATACCGTGTGCTACTGTGTAACTACGTGTATTACTGTATTTTAACCACCAGGTATTCCAATTGTGTTAACGGTAACAACTACGTCGTTATTTATAAAAACTCAAATTTGTCGTTTTCTTCATCCGACAGTTATTCTGTTATGGGGCCCACAAATGACTGCGCCGTCGTATGAATATTTCCCGATAGAAAGAATATTCCACGACAAAATGAATATTCCCCGACAACAATAAGTAATTTATAGCCACTTGCTTATTTTGAAAAAAATTCATATATCACCCTTAACTTTAACTTTTTATCAATTTAACCATTTACTAAATAGAAAAATTGAATACTTTTATTTCATAAAATTCGGGGTCTAACAATCTCCCCTCCTTATGAAATCTCGTCCCCGAAATTTACGTACCTGGTATTTCAAAGAGTTGAGAATACCTTGTTTTCATTTCAGATTCCATCTTCCCTGTCATCATGATTTCTCCATTGCTCATCTCTTGTATTTCAGATATCATTCTAGAATACAGCTTCAAAACAAGGGTTAATTGAACAAATTAACATATCACATAATATCCCGATATTATGACTGACCAATAAATAAGCTTAGGTAGGACACACTAGCGAAGAATTTACTCATCTCTCCCCTCCTAGTTTTATTTCCCGATCTTCGCCAGAGATCATATCCCTACACTCTGATACCAACTGTGACAATCCCAAAATAGGTCCATTCCATCCAACCCATTCTAAGTTGCCAAATACATGGTACAGAAAACAACTACAACTTTATTACAACAAATGTCGTGCAAAATACAACAACATCAATGCTGTGAGTTTTAATACAAATATATACCAACTGTGACTCATGTCCTAACCTTGGATAACCCATCACAATGACACCTTATATAAAGGTACAGTCAAAAACTGTTTTAGAAATTAGAATCTTTGGAAAGTGCTCAAGGAAACCTTCGTACATGGAAGGCCATGCGTCTAGGTTATGATAGATATCATATGGCCACAGAATTATCCTTGGTTGACCCAATAGACCCCAAAGAAAAACGAGAAGATTACTATCATATTTTTCCCAATGGTGAGTCTTCTCTTGACATATCATTATCTCCACTGTCTCTAAATGAGAATTATCCTTCAAACAAACACCAAGATTATATAGGTAGTGCTCGTAAATATACTCAGCAAGTGGATGAGCACAACCCTCTCTTATGATGACACGAGGTTGTATGTCATTAGACATCTTGTATGATAGTGGCAAAACACCCTTCCAACGTTGGGTTCGCCTCACCCTATTTGATTCACCAAATATAACTACTAAATGATATATACAACACTTTTCTATACTACTTAGGGAGAACCTCCACAACTAGAGACCACCGTTCTATTTCCCCGTTACCCTCGTTCGACCCAGCTACACTCTTATTACCTGAAAAGGAATTGTGAAGCAAAAGGGTGAACATAACTAGCCCAGTAAAGAATATCCTGACTAAAGATAATTAAATTATCAATAGCCTTCATCAGTAATAAATCAGAGATTTAGAACATATGGTAGAAGATAAAACTTTTCAACCATAGTTGCAGCGGAATGAGCAATCCATTAGAAGAGTCAAATAGACCATAAAATCTATTATCTTCGCCATGTTAAAAGTCCACCAACAATGTTTTATCCCTGTAACATCAATCAACAATTCCTGTCCACAATCACATGTATAACTCATAATCGTAATTGTAGTTCTAAATTCCTTTTCTCATCCAGGACAAAGATAATTTTCATCACCTGAAACATCAAAGATCATGGTTATACCAAATCACAGTTTATGTTCATAATCATACTAATAAATTTATCTTTGCACTACGGGCCAAAGATATTCATCAACCGTTCATCTTTGCATTATAGGCCAAAGATATTCAACAACAGTTCATCTTTGCACTACGGGTAATGCAAAGATATTCATCAACAGCTCATCTTTGCACTACAGGCCAAAGATATTCAATATCTCAAAGAAATATATAATCATTTCAGAATTTATATAAACCATAATTATAACCATGCTGATCAATTCACCTTTGCACTTAAGCTAAAAATATTCAATTATAAATTCAATGATCATGATCATACCAGTCAACAATTCATCTTTGCACTACTGACCAAAGAGAACCCATAGTCATGATCATACCAATAATCTACCCATCTTTACACTCAAGTCAAAAGAAATTCCATCACTAGGGTTATAAAAATGTTATATATAATAGTAAAATCAATATAATCAAAACGTCTAGAATTAATCTCAAGAGTAATATTCATAAATCAACTATAATTTGGTTAGAAAAAGAAACTAATTTTTGTCGTGAATAGTACCCGTAAATAGTAACTCGTGAATAGTAACTCGTAAATAGTAACTCATAAATAGTAACTCGTGAATAGTAACTCATGAATAGTAACTCGTAAATAGTACTCCGTATTTGTACATAGTACCGTATACGTAAATAATGTCATATACGTAAATAGTGCCATATACATGAATAGTGCCGTATACGTGAATAGTAATCTCGACTCAAAAAGATAAAAATTCCACAATAAAATCCATACCAATTTTTTAGTGTAATGATATTGAAATAATAACATCATTATGAAGAATATAAAATTCCTTAATATCCCTTACTATCCCTTACCTCAAAAGAGCAGCACTTCTGACTGGATATCGGATATGACGCTGAAGGAAACTTGCACTGATGAATAGTAACTCACCAAGTATCTAAATACTCACAAAATACACTCGATAATCTAGAGAGAAAAAGAGAGAAAACTTATGAATTCTGGTGTGATTTTCAATTCTAACTTAGCCCTCTATTTATAGGAAAATGTTAGCACGCCGAAGCAGACTTGACTTGCTACCTGATGGTTTTACCTGCTACTATTCCACCCACCAAAAATCAGCCATCTTCCCCAACAACCAAAATTGGGGCCTACCTATTTCTAGAATTTTTCACCAAAATTATTTATAAACCTAATTTTCGAATCAGTCACCTCTTAAAATTCATAACAAATCATTCGTTCATTTTTAACGGTTCAAAATTTGTGAACATATACTCAACTTATATATGTATAACATATCCAAAAATCCCAACGATTCAACGGTCATATTAAAAATTATAACTCACACAATAAAGCTGTAAGAACACTGATTTGATCTTTTAATACCTCCAATCCGACAAAATACTGATAAAATACCTCAACATTAATTCTTTCATTTATAACCACATAAATAAATCCATCATTTATATCCACATCAAATAAATATTTCATTATCATATAAATCAATAATTAATTATTTACAAATAATATTACAGAATCACAATAATGACAACTAGGCAGTTACCAGGAAAGAGGGGGATTTCCGATAAGGATTTCTCCTTACTGGCGCGAAATTAGGTGACCAAACCTCTCCTTGACAGAACTTTCTAGACATTGCCAATAATGATATCTAATAATATTATTCCAAATAATATGAATTATTGATCTGATAATGGAGATACTGTGCAGTGACAATTATTGAAACAACAATAATATAAAATATCAACGCATCAATTATTGATTCAATAAAATAAAATATTGAACAGTAATTACTGTAACAATTATTGAGTAGTGCCTTCTCACGTAAGAATCAATAATTGAAAAAAATACTGTGCAATACCGTGTGCTACTGTGTAACTACGCGTATTACTGTATTTTAACCACCAGGTATTCCAACAGTGTTAATGGTAACAACTACGCCGTTATTTATAAAAACTCAAATTTGTCCTTTTCTTCATCCGACAGTTATTCTGTTATGGGGCCCACAAATGACTGCGCCGTCGTACGAATATTCCCCGACAGAAAGAATATTCCACGACCAAACGAATATTCCCCGACAACAATAAGTATTTTATAGCCACTTGCTTATTTTGAAAAAATTTTATATATCACCCTTAACTTTAAGTTTTTATCAAATTAACCATTTACTAAATAGGAAAATTGAATACTTTTATTTCATAAAATTCGGGGTCTTACAATAGACACATGCTTTCAATTTATATATATCAATATTATATAAACACACATGATTTTTATCCCCCCCCCCCAATAACCAACATCAATCCCCCACCCCTCACCCCCCCCCCCAAAATCACTTTCATCATATATATTTATATACCAATTATATATCTATATTCACACATAATTTTCACTTTTCCATCCACACATCACTTTCACTACACTCTTACACACACACACCATACACCTTTCACTATCACACACATACACACATCTTACACCCATCACTTTTATACTATCACTTTTCCACTATTTTCCACTCACACACATTATATATATACACACATCATATATATATATATATATATATATATATATATAAATTCCCTCCCCTTTACGTAACTCCCTCCCACCCCCATTTCAAAAATCAATTTTTCAACACATATGGGCCCCACATGTGGGCCCCACTTTTAAATAATTTTCTACCGATTATTTTAAAAATGGGTAAATGGGGGTCCATAAAATAAGCAAAACTTCATAAAAATCACCTTAATAATTTTAACAACATATATCATCATTATTATAATTCATAATATTAATCGACCTGGTCGTTCCCAGGAAAGAGGGGCTTTCCAATAAGGATTTCTCTATATTGGCGAGCAATTAGATGACCAAACCTCTCATTGATAAAACTTCTAGACATCGTTAATATTACAAATAATAATATTAATAACTTTGTCGTCTCAATTATTGATTTAATAATATATAAAATATCGACAATAATTGAATCAAATAACGTGAGATACTATGCAGCAATTACTGTAGCAATAATTAAACAAAACTGAGTGACTTCTCACGTAAGCATCAATGATCAATACCGTGTGCTACTATGCAACCACGCATATTACTGTACTTTTAACACCGGGTGTTTCAACAGTTAACGTTAAAACTTCCGTCGTTATTTTTATAAAGTATTTTTGTAGTTTTCTCAATCCGACAATAATTCCATTGTGGGGTCCACCAATGATTGTGCCGTTGTACGAATATTCCTCGACCAATCAAATATTATATAACAACTTGCGTACTTTGTAAAATTTATAAATATTACCCACAACTATAACATTATATCAAATTCATTCCATAATATATAAAAATGATATTTATAGAAAATTCATCTTTATTCATAAAAGTTGGGGTCTTACAAATATATTTCGAGAAAAAAAAATAGTCTTTATTTATGAAAGTTGGGGTCTTACAACAGATCATGATTATACCGATACATAATTACTGGTCATAATCATACCCATCAACAGTCCATCTATGCACTACGGGCCAAATATGACTTTCATCACAATATAAGCATGATGATGATGACAATGATATAAGAAATTAATCAAATGAGGCATAGGATGAATAATATCACGGGTGAATAGAAGGAAAAATTCACGGGCGCAGAATCAAATTCGTCTAATTTTTACTATTCATTACGGTGCAACACTATGCAATAAAATATTCTAATAAAACGAAAACTTTTTATAAAATATAATATAATCTATTTATAATCTAATAAAATGAATAACTTTATATATAATATAAAAAATATTTTATTTTATATAAAAAGTTTTATGTTTTATTACTATTATAATAATAATAAAATAAAAACTGAGATAACTTTCTACCGGTGATTTTAAAAAATGAGTAATTAAGTGGATGTAATAAGCCAAACTTACAACAAATATTTCATATAAAAAACCCCCTCTATTTATAACAAATCACTTGACTAAACATATTTTTAATCTTTCAACATTTATTTATCATTAACAACTAGATCATTCCCAAGAAAGAGGGGACTTTTCAATAAGGACTTCTCCTTATTGACACACAATTAGATGACCTAACCCCTTTCCTCGACAGAACTTTCTAGAAATTATCAATAATGCAAATAATAATATGAATAATTGTGTCATCTCAATTATTAATTTAATAATATAAATTATTGTGTAGATGATATTGTGACAATAATTGAATCAATAAAATGAGATACTATACAGCAACTACTGTGGCAATAATTGAATAAAACTAAGTGACTTCTTAATTAAGCATCAATAATCAGAGATACTGTACAATACTGTTTGATATTGTGCAACCACGCGTATTATTGTACTTATATTATCGGGTATTTCAATAATTAATGGTAAAAATTTTGTCGTTATTTTTATAAAAAGGTTATTTTTGTCGCTATCTATATATCCGACGGTAATTCCATTGTGGGATCCACCAATGATTGTGTCATCGTACGAATATTCCCTGATAAAATGAATATTTTATGACAATTTGCTTACTTTGTAAAATTTGTAAATATTACCCACAACTATAACATTATATCGAATCCACACCTTATTATTCAAAATAATATTTAGTGAAACTAAATCTTTATTCATAAAAGTTGGAGTTTTACATAAAGTGTCCTGGCTTACCATACTTCTAACACGTATCTTTCAGTTTTTTATTTCTGGAAGTGTTATCTTGACTGCCACACTTTTTATTATTGCCCCTTGGTTTAGATGCATTTTATATGATAAGAGTTTTAACACTTTTATTTTCTATTTCCAATTTATCCATGTTTCGAAAATTTTCTTCAACTTGGAGAAATTTAATAAGTTCTTGCATAGTCATTGTATCTTTCTTTTGTTTCAATTCCTTTCGACAATCTTTTCACGAATATGATAACTTTGAAATGATTATCAACACTTGAAACCCTTCGTCAAGGCTATGGCCTTCTGACACAATTTGATTCATAATAATTTGAAGTTCATGTACTTGTAGCATAACAGATTTGTTATCAATCATTTGATAATCAAATAATGAACTTAATAAAAAAATTATTTCCAGCGTCCTCGTTTTGTATTTGTTGTCGAGATTCTCCCACAATTCTCTTGTCGTCTTTTTCATGAATTTGGCTTCATACACATCATACAATGAATTGGATATCACATTTAGAATGTATCCTTTACGTACACATGAAGTCATCTTGTTTTCATTTTATTCAACTTTTCATTTATGTCGGTGTCTTATTTTTCTTTTCTTCTATTTTCTTTTCATTTAACACGAGAGATTTTTAATGTCGTTAAGCAAAAATACATTTTGCTTTTCCAACATCTGAAGAATAATCCATCAAAATTATCGAGTTTGTTAATTTGATTCAAGCTATTTTTTGCATTGTTGTCCTCTGTGGTAATATAGTTTTAAGACTGTTGGAACCCGCTTTGTAAGATGATATAGAATAACAATATTACCGCCTGAATCGAATGGTGATCACTCTTCCTTAAAACTATATTTGTCCTTTACTTTTGCTACACAAGGTTACTACGAATTAGTCTTCCAAGATAAGATAGACCCATATTTTATTCTGTACTAAAATTTATTGTGTAGAAACAAAACTAGTACAAACTATAAATAAGAAAGAAGAAAAATTATAACATGAAAATTATTTGTAATAATAATTTTCCTATGAACTTGAAAAGGATTTAGAATGAGAGAAGGATTTATTTGAAGTTGTTGATGTGATTTTTGGGTTAAATTGACAACCTATTTATAAGTTTCCAAACACCCCTCCGTTGGACTTTTCTGTTCTTTTTCTTTTCTTTTTTTTAATAATTAATTAATTAATTAAAAAACATATTATAAGAATGTTATTGTCATGACTTCGACGTCCTTACCATAAGGACACCATTCTGTTATCTAACTAAACTAATTTATTTGTTGACTACTTGAATAATATATAATATATTTATTATATATTTTTCACATAATAAAAATATCCAACAATCCTTTCATTTTAAGTGCAAATATTGCAACACTTAAAGGGGGTGTATTCAATTAAGATTTTTAAAGACTTTTTTTAAGTGATAAACTTTTGTAAAATTTGTGAATTTTAATGACTTTTAAAGACTTTAAAGACTTTTTAAAAATGACTTTTATAGACTCCATAAAATAAGTAACAGACTTTTATAAACTTTTTATCAAGATTGTGATAGACTTTTGTATACTTCTAATATATACAACTTATATTAATTGTTAATTAGCCCATGTGTACAACTTCTTTCTCTTTTTTCATGAACTAGAGTAAATCTCATTATTTCATTAAATTATTGTGGCATGAGATTTTATATATGTTGAAAGCCTTCATATTACTCTACTTATTTCATGATACATTTGGATACTCAGATACCAATAAAACTTTAGAAACTACAGACGCAATACAAAAATTAAGCTCACTTTTCATTGAGCTATATATACTTTATGCATATGCGTACGTTTTTTTTCGTAGGAATACCAAACTTTGTTTTTCACAAAATAATATGACAATAAAAATTTATATGATCAAAAGTTGCAAAACTTCATACATGTGAGCAAATTGTCACCAAGTTATAGAAAATTTACCACAATTGGGTACCAAAAATCACCCATCTTTGTAATCACCAAAATAAACTCAAAATAATTCAAAATTTTTAAGAATTTCAAAAATTTTAGATTTAAGATTAAAATTTTGCTACACAATTAAATTATTTATTATATTTTTAGTGCATATATTATAAATAATAATCCATGCTTCTGATAATAACTTTCAGAAAACATATTATACAAAAATTTCAAATTCTGACAATATTATTTTATCTAAGCATTAGAATATATATATATATATATATATATATATATATATATATATATATATATTATACTATTTTTATTACATGGCTTCTGATCTTTCAATTATTAGCTCCCTTACCAATTTAGTGTGCTTTTTCCCTCTTTCCTAGATTACGTACTGCGAGATAGCTTAGGTCTTTAATTATTTGTTTATTTATTAATATATCTTGTTAATTCTCTTAATTATAATACTTCCTACGTCCCAAATTATCTGTTGTTCTAGAGTTCCACACAGATACCAATATATGTGATAAAAATACTAAAATACCCTTTGTGCTGACTTTTTTGTTTTCCGCAAAAATCTCACGTACACTTATGCAACTCTTCGTCTTCCTAAATTTTTTTCCACAAAAACTCTGAAATACTCCATACTCCTCAAGACATCATCGTTTCTTTTTCTCTTCATCTTCCTAAATTATAGAAATTAAAACTGAGATCAAGAAAATTTGAACACTCACTGACATGGAATCTAGCTTGAAGAGAAACAGTGATCAATTGAAGAAAAAAAGTTGAATCAAACGAGCAGCGACTCCAATACACGAAATAGTCTACAGAGAGAGAAAGTATGAGTGCATATATACGTGTGGAGAGAGGAAGAGAATTGGAAAAAAGAGAGGCGTGAATCCTTATTGGTGGGAATATGAAAAGGATGTTTAAAAAAGAGGAGAGGCGTGAATCCTTATTGGTGGGAATATGAAAAGGATGTTTAAAAAAGAGGAGAGGCGTGAATGAGAGTAATGACTATCAACAATTAGGGTAAAGCGGCAAACTTGGAAAACAAAGGGAAAACATACATTAAAATCTTGAAAAAGTAGATATTGTGGGACGAATTTTTTTGCTAAAACAACAGATAATTCGGGACAGAGGGAGTATGATTTAATTTTATCCACATATAAATTAAATCCAATTAGTTTTAAGGCCCAAATTTTACCAAATTAATTTATACATCACATATTAATTTATACATAACTAGTTTGACCCAATAAAAGACAAAGTCTAATTAAATTATTTAAAATATAAATATAAATGTTATTTATTTTATTTCTTTATTATTATTTTTTTCTGGGTATTACACCGCGAATTTGTATTTACATCGCAAATTTCTGGGTTCCCTCTTTACTGACGATCCGAATTTCCACATTTATGTTGTGACGCCCCCAAAATTAGGTATACATCACCCATCTTGGGTCGTCAGATATATGGTACAAAATTCAAATACAACTTACTAATACAACTGTCGTGTACAATACAACAAAAAATAACTGTGAGTTTGAATACAATTATTGTCTACTAGAGATTATACAAACTCAAAAGGAGTCCTCATTACAATTATTAACACACTATTTCACACAATAGTGAGGACTACTAATGCTATCCTCTGGACCGTCACTCCGTTCCTCGACTAGTCCTTGCTATGTTCTCATTTCCTGAAGAGAACAGTGAAAGAAAGGGTTAGCTCAACTAGCCTAGTAAGAAATATTATGACTAAGATAATGCATAATAAATTATCGTTAGCCTTCAACAATGTTAAACTGATAAAATATAACAACATCAAGTTTAACTGCAGCGGAACAAGCAATCCATTAAATGAGTCAAGTAGAGAATAAAATCTACTATCTTTTATGATTTAAAAGGTTTTTCATGACTTTTATCGCTGGGACTCAGCTTAATAAATAATCCACATCATCGAATCACCCATGCACTACGGCCAAGGATATTCTTTAGTATCACGACCACAAATTATCCATGCACTATAGCCAAGGACATTCGCGTATTCATTAATGGTCATGATCATGCCAACAACTGTCCATCAATGCACTACGGGCCAATGATAACTTTTACCACATCATTTGTAACATTACGGTCATGATTACACCGAATAATCCCGGGTCATAATCATACCAAGTCCATCTATGCACTACAGGCCACAGAAAACTTTCAACATAATATAAACATGAGGATGATGACAATGATATAAGAATTCAATAAAACAAGTTCAAGAATTAATTTATCCAGGAACTAATAATGTCCAAATTGTCTACATTATACTGCTTTGTAGAGTAAAATTCAAGAATGATCAAAAGAATATTTTCATGAAAAGATACTAGATGAAGCGCAAATATCAAGGATATTCTACTAATTTCATGGAGTATAGAAGTCAAAACTTTAACCAATTGAGTATAATAAAGAATGGAATAACAAAAAAATCACCATGCATGCGGTACTTCGCATAGATAGGTTATTCCAACATAATAATAATAACGGAACCAGGTCAGGCAAAATTTGCACCGACAGGATGTTCCAACAAAATAATAAAGACGGAACCAGGTCCAGTGTAAAACACACAGACAGGATGTTCCAACATAATAATAATAAAGACGGAATCAGGTCCGGTGTAAAACCACATACAGGATGTTCTAACAGAATAATAGAAGAATGTCACCAAGTATAGGGTAAACCGCGTATACAGGTTATTCCAACAGAATAATAAGCAATGGAATAACAACGGTTCTCTTCATGAATAAGAAAGAATAACACCCCTTACATTAGTAGTATATTGAATACTGCAGTAGTGTAGTAACAGAATACTCTTCTTTTTTCTCTCTTATTCTCTTTATACTTTCTTTCTCTATAGCTTGAATGAATTCGTGAAAAATAATAAAGCACTAGGCTTCTATTTATAGAAGATTTCTAGCTTACCACTTGAAATGTGAAAAGGAAAGTGGCTTGATGACTGGTGATGTGAAAAGAAAAATGGTTTGACGCCTGTAATGTGAAACGATAATTGGTTCGACGCCTGTAATATGAAACGACAAGTGGTTTGACGTCTGGTAAAGGTAGTTACTATTGACGAAGGTAATTACTATTGATGAAGGTAATTACTATTGACGAAGGTAATTACTATTGACAAACGTAATTACTATTGACGAAGAGACTCTTAGATGATGACATATGGGACCCCCATAAAATAACCAAACTTACCACTAACGTCTCATAATAGACTCTTTATATACATCAAGGATTGAATAAATATTACCATAAATCATTTTATCAACACATATTTAATCTTTCAACAATTATTAATCATTTATAACCTGTCATCTCAATTATTGATTTAATAATATATCATATTATACAGATGATACTGTGACAATAATTGAATCAATAATATAAGAGATATGATACAACAATTACTGTAGCAATAATTGAGTATAGCTGAGTGACTTCTCACGTAAGCATCAATAATCAATACCGTGTGCTACTATGCAACCACGCATATTACTGTACTTTTACTACCGGGTAGTTCAATAGTTTTAACGGTAACACCTCCGCAGTTATTTTCATAAAGTATTTTTGTCGTTTTCTCAATCCGACAATAATTCTGTTGTGGGGTCCACCAATGATTGTGCCGTCGTACGCATATTCTCCGACAAAAAGAATATTCCCCGACCAAACGAATATTTTATAACAACTTGCTTACTTTGCAAAATTTATAAATATTACCCACAACTATAACATTATATCAAATTTACTCCATAATATTCAAAAATAATATTTATAGAAAATTCATCTTTATTTATAAAAGTTGGGGTCTTACAACTCCCCTTCTTATGAAATCTCGCCCTCGAAATTAGGGTACGTACCTGGTATGTCGAAGAGGTAAGGATACCTTGATTTCATTTCAGATTCTAACTCCCAAGTCATTTCCTCAACATCGTGGTTTCTCCACAAATCTTTGACTTGAGGTATAACCTTGGAGAGTAGAATATGTTCCTTCTTATCCAAGATTTGAACAGGAACCTCTTCATACGTTAAATCTTCCCCTATTTTGTCCGGTTCTAACTCAATAACGTGGTTTGGGTCTTTCACATATTTACGTAACATGGATATGTGAAAAACGTTATGAACACGAGACATACTTGGTGGTAAAGTGAGTCTATAGGCCACAGTTCCTACTCGATCGAGGATTAAAAATAGGCCGATGAATCGAGGATTGAGTTTTCCTCTCTTTCCAAATCTCGTAACTCCTTTCCATGGAGCAACACGCAACAACACGTGATCTCCTATATCGAATTCCACGTCCTTTCGATGAAGATCAACATAACTCTTTTGTCGACCTTGTGAGGTTTTTATACGTTGTCGGATCATTTGAATCTTTTCCGTAGTCATACGTACCAACTCCGGTCCCAACAACGTTGCTTCACCCACCTCATCCCAACATACTGGAGAACGACACTTTCTTCCATACAACGCTTCGAATGCAGCCATGCCAATACTTGCTTGATAACTGTTGTTGTAGAAAAACTCCACCAATAGTAAGAACTTGTCCCAACTTCCCTTGATGTCAAGGACACATAGTCTTAATAGATCTTCAAGAGTTTGAATAGTCATCTCCGACTTCCCGTCCGTCTGAGGATGATACGCCAAGCTAAATCATAAATATGTGCCCATAGCTTTTTGTAAACTAACCCAACATCGTGAAGTGAATCTTAGGTCTCGATCAGAAACTATGGATACTGGCATACCATGCAGTCTTACAATCTCATTTATGTATATACGAACAAGACGTTCAAGTGTATAAGTTTCTCGTATTAGTAAGAAATGAGCAGACTTGGTCAATCTATCAACAATGACCCAAATCGCATCTATGCCTTGAGAAACCTTAGGAAGACCGGTAACGAAATCCATGGTAATGTGCTCCCACTTCCATTCTGGAATTTCAAGTGGTTGCAATGGACCTTTTGGTACTTGATGCTCCGCTTTAACTCGTTAACAAGTTAGACACCTTGAGATAAACAACGCTATCTCTCTCTTCATATTGCTCCACCAAAATGTATAACGAATATCATGATACATTTTGGTACTCCCAAGATGGATTGCAAACGGTGTGTTGTGCGCCTCCATCATGATTTTATACTTTAAATCAGGGTCGTTAGGAATACAAAGTCTGGAGTTGACTCGAAGTATTCCTTCTTCATCGATTCTTGCTTCCGGCATAGCACCTTCTTGCACTTTCTTCCTCATACGCATCAGCTCCAGGTTTGTAACTTGAGTAGCTTTAACTTTATCGATTAAAGTCGGTTCTACTCGTATATTCGCCATCATCACATGGGTCCCTGGAGTCTATAACTCTATCTCCATCCTTTGAAAGTCACACAAAATGGGCCTTTGCGTTGACAATATCGCACTCGTACTTGCATATGATCTTCTACTCAATGCGTCAGCTACCACGTTCGCTTTTCCAGGATGGTATTGGATGGTATGATCATAATTTTTCAATAGTTCAAGCCAACGTCGTTGTCGCATGTTGAGTTCCTTTTGAGTAAAGAAATATTTGAGGCTTTTATGATCCGTAAAGATCTCCACCTTCTCCCCATACAAGTAATGCCTCCAAATCTTTAGTCCGAAGACAACAGCTGCCAACTCTAGATCATGAGTAAGATAATTCCTCTCATATTCTTTGAGTTGTCTTGAGGCATAGGCTATGACTTTTCCATGTTGCATGAGAACACATCCCAACCCTTTGCCCGAAGCATCACTGTAGATGACAAATCCCTCCGAGCCAGATGGTATTGTCAGAACAAGTGCCGAAATGAGTCTCCTCTTGAGTTCTTGAAAACTCTTCTCACATTCTTCGTTCCAACCGAACTTTGTATCTTTCTGAGTCAGCTGAGTCAATGGAGTAGCGATTCGAGAAAATCCTTCCACGAATCTCCGATAATAACCAGCTAAACCGAGAAAGCTACATACTTCGGTCACTGATTTAGGTTGCTCCCAGCTTTGAATTGCTTCAATCTTTGCTGGGTCAACAGATATTCTATGACTTGATACTACGTGCCCAAGGAATGCTACTTCTTCAAGCCAGAATTTGCATTTCTTCAACTTGGCATAAAACTTGTATTCACGAAGCTTTTGGAGTGTCAGCCTCAAGTGTTGCTCATGATCTTCACGGCTTTTGGAATAAATAAGGATGTCATCAATAAAGACGACCACAAAGTGATCCAAATATTCCTTGAATACTCGGTTCATCATATCCATGAAGGCAACAGGAGCATTAGTCAATCCAAAGGACATGACTAGGAATTAATAATGCCTGTACCGAGTTCTGAAAGCCGTCTTTGGAATGTCATCGGTTCTAATCTTCAATTGGTGATATCCGGAATGAAGATCAATCTTTAAAAAGAATTTGGCTCCTTGCAACTGTTCAAACAGGACATCAATACGTGGCAATGGATACCTATTTTTGATGGTGACATGATTCAACTCCCGATAATCAATACAAAGTCGCATACTCCCATCTTTCTTCTTCACGAATAGAACAGGAGCACCCCAAGGAGAAGTACTAGGATGAATAAAGCCAATGTCTAACAATTCCTGTAGTTGGGTCTTTAACCCTTGAAGTTCAATAGGAGCCATTCGATATGGGGCTTTGGAAATGGGTTTTGTACCGGGTTCAAGGTCGATACAAAATTCAATTTCACGCTCAGGGGGTAGGCCAGGAAGTTCTTCGGGAAATACGTCAGGAAATTTATTAACAATAGAAATATCATTCAAAACTGACTTATTTTTGTTTAAATCTGTGACATGAGCTAAGAAAGCTTGACATCCATTTTTCAATAAACGAATAGCTTTATGGCTTGAGATGACCGTGATTGATTTTAATGGTTTGGTCGCTTGAATTCACATAATAGGTTGATTAGGAATATGAAAGCTAACAACCTTACGGAAACAATCAATTTTTGCAGGATGAGTAGTTAACCAATCAATCCCTAGAATCACGTCAAATGCAAGTATTTTCAATGAAATAAGATCTACAGGTAATGTGAGGGTACCGATTTGAACCAAACAAGACTTATAAACAGTGGATGTAATGAAGGTTTCTCCCAACGAAGTTTCCACAGATAAGTCAAAGTCTAATTTCTCCGTAGTCAAATTTAATCGATGAGCGCAAGTAGGAGAAATAAAAGAATGAGTAGAACTGGTATCAAATAAAGTATAGATTTCGTTAGAGTTTATGATAAGCTTACCCATGATGACCTCATTCGGGTTCTTTGCTTTCTAGGAGGTCACAACAAACGCTTTCCCTTGCACTACCGGTTTTGACTTTTCTGGGACGGCCTTTGGTGCCTCCATCCTAGCTAAATTTGTCTTCGATGAACGACAAAATCGGGCTAAGTGACCCTCTCTTCCACAATTATAACATGCTTTGGACGGCATCGCGTAGTTTGGACTGATGTGCCCCTCCCCTCCGCATTTGAAACATATGATAGGTGGTCGTTCCCCTTCCTTAACGACAGGTGTTGGTGCTGACGTCTTTCCATCTTTGTTGAATCTCCTCTTCTTGAAATGTCCATTCTTATTGTTTTGGCCCTGATTACCACCGAAGTGGTTACTATTTATGGCCCCTCCACGCTTTTTGTCACCGCTTCGATGACTGCTCTCGCTGGTATTATCATTTTTTCGGCTGTTCTCTTTTAGTTGCGTTGACTCGTTATCGCGCTCCACTAACTGAGCCCTATTTACAACGTCTGAATATAAACAAAGTTTATGAGAAATAAGATGTTGACGTATCTCCGGCTTCAAACCTCTTAAAAACATCCGTGTCATTCTCTCTTCATTATCCACCAAGTGGGACGCAAACCGGGATAACTCCGCAAATTTAGCCTCGTATTGCGACACGGTCATATTGTTTTGTTCCAACTTGATAAACTACATCTCCTTCATGTGACGAATACTTTCTAGAAAGTATTTGTCGTTGAACAGCTCTTGGAACTTCTCCCAAGACATCTTCAGTTCGGCAGATTGAGTATGTTTTACCGATTCCCACCAGTAATCTGCCTCTCCGCGCAACATAAAGGCGACAAAGGGAACCTTTTGCTCCTCAGAGCATCCCAAGACATCAAATATCTTGGTGATCTGCTTTATCCATGCTTCCGCCATAAGTGGTTTTGACTCTCCCTTAAACTCCGGTGGTCCCAGCTCCTTGAACTGTTTAGAGGTGACCGCCCGAGAGTTTCCAGTGTTTTCACCTACATTTTGGACAGGAGCCGCTCTCGTCTGCTGTTGCATAAATTGCATAAATCCCTTAAACATTGGATCATTCATCATTTGGTCAGTGTTGTTGTTTGAATGAGGATTGTTGCCTTCATGATGCACATTATCCTGATTATTGATATGTTGTGAATCAACGGTCGCCTGTGCTCCATTGCTATTCTCAACATTCTCGGATGTCATTTTCAGATACTGGCACAAAAAAAAAGGTTAATTGACATGTAACATATTATCCCTAAATTCTGACCGACCAATTAAATACCACATAAACTTAGGTAGGTCATACTAACGAAGGAATTCCCCGTCTCTCCCCTCCTAGTACTATTCTCACATCTTAGCCATGGATCATATCCCTAAGCTTTGATACCAACTGTGATGCCCCCAAAATTAGGTATACATCACCCATCTTGGGTCGTCAGATACATGGTACAAAATTCAAATACAACTTATTAATACAACTGTCGTGTACAATACGTCAAAACATAACTGTGAGTTTGAATACAATTATTGTCTACTAGAGATTATACAAACTCAAAAGGAGTCCTCATTACAATTATTAACACACTATTTCACAGAATAGTGAGGACTACTAATGCTATCCTCTGGACTGTCATTCCGTTCCCCGACTACTCCCTGCTATGTTCTCATTTCCTGAAGAGAACAGTGAAAGAATGGGTGAGCTCAACTATCCAACAGAATAATAATAACGGAACCAGGTCAGGCAAAATTTGCACCGACAGGATGTTCCAACAGAATAATAAAGACGAAATCAGGTCTGGTGTAAAACACACAGACAGGATGTTCCAACAGAATAATAATAAAGACGGAACCAGGTCCGGTGTAAAACACACAGACAGGATGTTCCAACAGAATAATAATAAAGACGGAACCAGGTCCGGTGTAAAACACACAGACAGGATGTTCCAACAGAATAATAGAAGAATGTCACCAAGTATAGGGTAAAACGTGTATACAGGTTATTCCAATAGAATAATAAGCAATGGAATAACAACAGTTCTCTTCATGAATAAGAAAGAATAACACCCCTTACATTAGTAGTAGATTGAATACTGCAGTAGTGTAGTAACAGAATACTCTTATTCTTTCTCTCTTATTCTCTCTATACTTTCTCTCTCTATAGCTTGAATGAATTCGTGAAAAATAATGAAGCACTAGACCTCTATTTATAGAAGATTTCTAGCTTAGCACTTGAAATGTGAAAAGGCAAGTGGCTTGACGACTGGTGATGTGAAAAGAAAAGTGGTTTGACGCCTGTAATGTGAAACGACAATTGGTTCGACGCCTGTAATATGAAACGGCAAGTGGTTTGACGTCTGGTAAAGGTAGTTACTATTGACGAAGGTAATTACTATTGAAGAAGGTAATTACTATTGACGAAGGTAATTACTATTGATGAATAGACTCTTAGATGGTGACATATGGGCCCCTCATAAAATAACCAAACTTACCACAAACGTCTCATAATAGATTCTTTATATACATCAAGGATTGAATAAATATTACCACAAATCATTTTATCAACACATATTTAATTTTTCAACAATTATTAATCATTTATAACTTGTCATCTCAATTATTGATTTAATAATATAACATATTATACAGATGATACTGTGACAATAATTGAATCAATAATATAAGAGATATGATGCATCAATTACTGTAGCAATAATTGAGTATAGCTGAGTGACTTCTCATTTAAGCATCAATAATCAATACCGTGTACTACTATGCAACCACGCGTATTACTGTACTTTTACTACCGGGTAGTTCAACAGTTTTAACGGTAACACCTCCGCCGTTATTTTCATAAAGTATTTTTATCATTTTCTCAATCCGACAATAATTCCGTTGTGGGGTCCACCAATGATTGTGCCGTTGTACGAATATTTTCCGACAAAAAGAATATTCCCCGACCAAACGAATATTTTATAACAACTTGCTTACTTTGCAAAATTTATAAATATTACTCACAACTATAACATTATATCAAATTTACTCCATAATATTCAAAAATAATATTTATAGAAAATTCATCTTTATTTATAAAAGTTGGGGTCTTACATATGTTTAATATTAGAAAGTCTTTAGAGATGAGATAAGACTTTGGATATGGATTGATAGTTATAATTCTTCTTCAAAAGTTTGTCAAACTCTACCATTTGATAGAAATCTGAAAAATCTATAACTTTTTGAATACCAAAATACTACATCCGTCCCGTAATAAGTGATTTTTTTAGCTTAAATCACACATACCAATACACAAGTTAAAATGATAAAAATACCTTTAATATATTTTTTTTGAAGTTGAAGAGTTAATGAGTGTCATTTAATTATAGTGATTGCAAGACACAATAAATACCATTGGATGCATATATGAGAAAATATTGTAAAAATTGTATTGGAGTTCTAACACATCACTTATTTTGGAAAAAAATATTAAACCTAAAAAATCATTTATTGTGGGACTAGACCTAGCAAACAGGCAGGTCGGGTCGGACCGGGCCAAGAGCGGGCCGGGCTAAAATAGCCCAGGTTTTGATGGGCTGAAATTGTGAGGCACGTGACCCGGATTGGACCGGGCCAGCCCGCGGACTTCTTCTTTTATTTTTTTTTGTTTTTTTTTTCCAAAATCTTATAATTACTTCACAAAATTCCTTTATCTTAGTATGAAAATGATGCCAACAAAACAATCACATTAGGCATTGACACAACAGTTTCCAGCCATGATAGTAACAAAATCGTAATTAACATGAAAAATTGGGACAAGGATGAATGTAGATCCATTTAGAATAACGAAACCCCTAATGTTATCAAGCTTAAATGACTTTGACCAATGCAATGGAATTGTCTCAGCTGCACTAAAAGTATGGTGTGGAGTAATATTTAGCTACCCAGTTAAAAGTATTGTGTGGAGTAAATCATTTGCTCCACTACTGACTACACTACACAAGAATAGGAATACGGGTGCAAGTTATAAAAATTCCAGATGAGTAAAAGACGAAGAAAATGATTCCTTTATATATCTCAATAAATTATATTTTTTTTAAAAATGGTTATACTCATAAATATTATAAATTGGACACGATTTAAGTTTTACTTTTTAAGAATAGTAAAATTTGAACAAAAGTAAATAAATAATGTATTGAAGATTGCATTAAAAACAAACAGTTGTTGTAACTCAGTTGGTTTGAACTCTTATTTATATACTTATAAGTCTTGTGTTCAAGCACATGTCGATCCGGGCCAAAATGGCCCGCATTTTCCTGAGCTGAAATATTGCGGCCCATAGCTCATATTTCTACGGGCGGCCTGGCCCGTCCCACGGGCCTGAGCCTCAATTGCCACCTAACTTTTGAAGACATTTAAAAAGTTATTTTCGGAAAGGCTGTCCAAACTATATCTCTCAACAATAAGTTTTATATTTTATTCTTTTTTTATATATTCTTTTTTCATCTCTTTTTAGAAAAATAATTTATTTTTTCACAATTTATTCAATTACTTTTTTCATATATATATATTTCTTATTCTTCTCTAATTATATAAGCTCTCAAATTTGGCAATATTGCTCTCTTTCAATTCTATTTCGTCAAATTATTCTCTTAGAAACAATTATAGATTTGGTAAAAAAAATTTATTTATTATAATGCGGCTTATACTAAAAAAAAGAAGACAAAGTACACTAAAAAATATTATTTAATTAATTCAAATAGAGAAGATGGTGATCTTTTCCATCTCATTTGCAGTCAAACAAGGGAAAATAAGTCATTTTCACAACAAAAATAAAATTAAATAAACAAAATCGAAAATGGAACTTAATAATTTTAGGGTCAGTCTTAAGTCTTAACCATCAGACGACGAAGACATAATTGACGATAAATTCTACGTAAATATATATTTTCAGAACATCCATTTTTTCCTTGGACATTAGAGGAATGTAATCCCCCCCCTCCACCCCCACCCCCACCCCCACCCCCCACCACCCACTTAGGCATGTTGTAAGATATTGTATAGAACAAATTTATTGATGAAACCAAGGAGAAAACCCATATTAATAAACTATTCTGTATAATATTTGTGTGAATCCATTGTTTTGATCCACTTCGCTACATCTAATAGAAAGTTAAAAAAAAGCTTAAATATGAATTATTATCCTAAATTATAGGTCATATTCCACTTCAGAAATCAAAGTTTCAATTTTTTCAATTAAGTGACTGAACTATCAATTTTTTTCAATTGCAACAAATTGAACCGCCACGTCAGAAATTGCTGACGTGGCTCTCGAAGTGGAGTCATCACCAGCTGATGTGTTAATAAAAAAATTTATTTTAATATCTATTTACACATTTATTATACATTAAGGGCAAATTCGTCAAATCACTTATATTAATCATTTAAACTAAATAAAAACAACAAAACTATCTAAAATTTATACCATATCAGATCAAAAACAACAAAAAATCTAAAATAACAAAATCTAAAATCATCAAAAACTCTTCAACACCGACCCAGATCATACAACCCAAACTGACGGAGGGGATATACCAATGGAACACAAAATAGTAGGGGCAGCCGGATTTACCATAAACGGTCAGATCAGTTTTGTCCGGCAGAGAGAGACAAACTAGAACGGTGACCCAAGACCCCCACCGGAATAGCCCCGAGCAGAAAACGTCAAAACAAACCAAACAAATTCAGAAATTGACCATTTCAAAGCACCTATGAACGCGGCTAACTAAGTTAATTGAACATAGGAAGAAAAATCATAGAGAACAGAATCTATGACTAAGACCAAGAATTCCAAAATTGAACATTAACAAAGATAGCCATTAAAACAACATGAAGCTCAGATCGGGACAAACACAGATCAAAAGGTGCCCCATCTGTCAACCAAAAGAAATCGACACCATAGAGCCCAAAACCTTCAAACCCAAATCAAATCAAGATCTGGTTGATGACGAAGATGACCAGGAAACACATAATACCAGATCCGAACAGATTCATCTTTCAAACCCACGAACACCAACAAGTTGTTGTTTGACGAATTTACCCCATATTAAATCATTTTTTTTATTTTATGATTAAAAAATTATTATTTTTGCCACACCAGCTTTCTAAGACCCCACACAAGTTGCCCCGTCAGCAATTTCTGACGTGGCGTGTTCAATTTGTTGCAATTGAAAAAAATTAATAGTTTAATCATCTAATTAACAAAATTAAAAGGTGATCACCGAAGTGAAATATGGTCTATAGTTTAGTGTACTAATTCATATTTAAGCCTTAAAAAAATAATTCACATTATTATTTCACTAAATATTTATTGTGCAACCTTATCATCATTTTGAAACATTCAGAAAAAATATTATATAAAATAGGATGGGGGATGAACTAATTAATATTTCTTTGGACCTACTAGTGAAATTTGTATATTTTATCAATCTGTCATGAGTTCAGCTAATTTAAACTATATATTCTGATCGAACTTAATGTTTATAAACATTATTCTAACTATTATACTTGAAATCACACTTTTCTGTTTTTATATTGAGTTGTTGAGAATAATAGTTAATATTAAAAATTAATACCTTTAATATAAAGTTAATTTGGATTCTGAATTATTATTATTAACAATTATTCTACGATAAATAATTATTTATTGATACGGAGTTGAAGTAAAAATATAAGAAAATGATATTTTCACAATCTTTCTCTCGTAAGTGTCGAACTCATCTACCATTTATATGGAAAGATTTTGTGAAATTATAATTTTTTTTGGGTGAAATAAATTATCAAAATGTGTACATATCTGTTATTTTATTTTATTATTAGTATTAGTATTATTATTATTATTATTATTATTATTTTAAAGGCTCCCTCTCTAGAGAAATATGTATACAAGTACAACTATATAATCCTGTGGTCAAAAGTCTACATATGTGTTCCAGAAATAGTCAACAACGGGTGACTGGATTTGTTATTTTTATTTGAATAAAATATAATGACACCCTCTCTAGATAATTATAATAATATTCCTTTCTCATCTAATTTCTTAAATAACTGTTAATACTCCTGTAAGTTTTTAGGGTTGATTACATACATAAAGTTATATATTTATCCTTGTATTTTTATCAAATTTTAATTACTAATAATATATATATATATATATATATATATATGTATGTATATATATATATATATATATATGTATGTATATATATGTGTGTGTGTGTGTATTTAAGTATCCTTTTTTTAATACAATACATTTTAATTATAATTTTATTTGTAATTAAAACTATCTCACTTAAATTATTGGTAACTTATAAAAAACTAAATTAGTTTAATTAACACATATTTTTGGATAAGTGATACCAATATTAAAAAAATCTAAATTAAATTATTAATGAAGATATTCTAATTAGAGTGATTGAGTATATTGATAGTTTAGTTTTTAGGTGCTTAACAACAAAAAATATTATTTGAATTTTTAGTTTCATATTATAATTTTTATATGTTAAATTTTATTGAGTATATATAAAAAATTGGAATGTTTATGATTTTGATTATATTTTTTTAGTATACAGTTGACGTTGTCTTTATGCAATGTTAAATAAAAAAATATAATTATATTTATTACTACCTCTATCTTGTAAAAAAATAATTATTTAAATATATATTTTCTTTTTTTTGAGTAACAACATTTGTCATTTTTACTGTAAATAATTATGTTTAAGTGTGACTTATGTTTAGTTTAATATATGAAAAAAATAATTAATATAATTTTTAATAATATTTTTATATGAGTAATAAGATTCGTTTAAATTGTAATAATAAGTTTGTTTTACGTAAATTTTAATATTTGAAAAAAATAATTATTATTTTATTACGTTAATTTGTAATTTGTATGGGTATTAACATTATACTTTTTACTTACAAAAAAATATATTTAAATATATATCACGTAAATTTTAATATTTGAGAAATTTAATTAGTAAAAATTGTATGACTTTATCTTCCTGGTAAAATGAATATTTATTATTTCTTGCTTTTTATGTTATTTATTGCACAATTTCATAATTTAATTAATTAGATCAAGTAAAGTAAAAATCATGATATACAAATTTATATTAAGTGGAGAAATTAAATATTATAACTTGAAGGGTGTATTAGACATTATATTAAAAATATTTTTAAATATTAGTTGGTCAACCACACTAGGGGTAGTGAATATTACATATTGTAGACTAGAAGGGTATTGACTGTTACTTGAAAAACTAGAAGGGTGATGAGTGTTATTATAATTATCTACAGGGGTGTCAGTATATTTTCTCTTTTTATTTTAGACTTTCCATATCTACTTTAGGAGCAGAGTTTTATTCGTAAGAAAAATTACTTGATAGATACTCCATCCGTCATTAAAAGGATAGAATAAAATATAATTTTTATTATTATTAAACAAAATGATAATAACTATATAAATTAAAGGAAAGTATGTTATTTAATGAGTTTCTATATAAAAAAAGAAAAACTCATCATTTTATATAATTTTGTAGGAGATAAAATTGAATTTTTTTGCTCTTTTTTTTTCTATTTTATTTTTCTTAATTTGTGTGTAAAATCTACTTTGGACATTCTTTAATGATAATTTCATTATTATGTCGTTATTATTAAAATAATAATTTATTAATTTTCACGACAAAAATAGAGCAAACGAATATCCTTAATTTTTAATTTTTTTTACAAATGATACTATTTTTGTATAATAGAATCAATAACTTGAGTATAATAAATATATAGGTATATAAATGATCGAGTTTATATGGTCACAAGATTTTACATTACTTTTTGCAAGTTCTAAATTTAAAAAATGCACTCTCTTTTCATAAACACATAATACTGTGTTTCACAATTATTATTTAAAAAAAAATTGAAGTTTCTTTAAAGAATTTATTCTAAAATTAAACTATTATTTTTTATTTATGTACAATAATATTGCTTCGTATATTTTTTAAATTTTAAATTAGTTCTGTTATATATTGTCAAAGATTTCAATCGAATAACAATTACGACACATGCATATAACTTGATATGATTATAAAAAAAATTCAGTGTATTAAATATATCATAAAATTATTATCAATTAAATTTATCCATATAACTTGCAATATAAAATTCGACATATAAAATTGTAATATATATCATTTCCTGTTTTAAATTGTAACAGTCAAAATAGTTCTACTAGTGAATTTATTTCCCCAAAAAATGTTGCAAGATTGACTACACATGCATATGGCCATGGGGGTTTAGAATGCTGCATAAAAGAGAGTATGCCTTTGTTGAAATTCACCAACTGGGCATCTCTCCTCTTTCTGGTTCTTGCCTTCTTCTTTATTTACAGATACCCTTCATCCCTTTCTTCTTCTACTCAAAATATGGCTGAAGAAACCCCCAGATCAGTTTATGATTTCACTGTTAAGGTACTGTTTGGTATCATCACCTCACATAATTTTCATTAATTTTGATTCTACTGCCTCCAGTTTTTGTCTATTCTTAGCTCACTAACCCCTTTTTTTTTCTTGTTTCTTTTACTGTTAATCTCAGCTACTTCTTTTTGTTGGTGCCAATGTTCTTAGATTTCTTGATTAATCCCCCAAAACCCCAAATAGCCTTCCATTTCAAAAGGAAAACACACACAAAAAGAAAGAAAATAGAATAATCTTCTTGATTCTAATATTTACTATTAAAAGAAGTTGGAATTTTTTATTTTGCCTAATCTTTTCTTATGTTATATGCTGCTCCTGTTTTGGGTGATGTTCCATTGGTAATTTGGTAATATAATCTCTTCTCTGTGTATTCTATGTGCAGAATCACCATGAAACTGTTGATGTTACATTTGAGTTTAATTTCTGGTTCTGAGTTTATTAGGCTTTCTTAGATTACAAAATCAAGGAGCAAGAAAATTTAAAACTATTCCCACATTTTGGGTCTGATTCCTTTATGCTTTTAGTTTAATGTCTCGTTTAGATGGGAGTGGTTAGTATGAAATTTATTTCGAGGTAAGTTGGTCAATTGACCAATAGAATACTGACACGCAGACGAGGTTGTATGTATGTCAGTATTTTATTGGCCAATTGACCAACTTACAAAAAAATAACTTCATGCTAACTGGATCCGTTTAGATGTATGGTTTTCTCAATTTGGTCCTAGTAGGGATTTAGTTTAAACATCCGTTTTCTGTAAATTTTTAAAGTTTTTGGTTCAATTGAATTGAGGTGCAGGATATTCGAGGAAATGATGTACCTCTGGGCAATTACAAGGGGAAAGTTCTTCTGATTGTAAATGTTGCTTCGAAATGGTAATTGACTTGATTTATTTCTTCTTTGGAATAATATCTCATCTACTATATTGTTTTTATCATCGATTTGCATACATATAATGGACACACACACACACACACTCATAAAATGACTTAAAGTTAAATTATAAGTTGATTTATAAGTTCTTATAAGTTGTAATTTATACGTAAAAACGTTCGGTGTCAATTTAATTTATAAATCAGAAATTAAGTTCAAACAAGTTATGAAGGTGTTTGGTTAATAGTGACTAATAAGTTAAAATCTTACTAAAAATGACATTAATATAAAAAGAGGGTAAAAATAGAAGAGGAATAAAATAGACATTCTATTTGGTTAAACTAACTTATCTTAAAATAACTTGTTACAAATTCTTACTTTTTTTGACTTAAAAATCAACTTATAAATAGAAACAGACAATATAATGGCAAATGATAAGTCACTGCCGAACAACCTCTATAATTATTTCAACTTACCTGTACATATTTAATGTTGCTATCCATCTGTTTATTGAATCTAATAGTTGTCAACATTGGTGGATGAGGATCTGACAACCTGTCACTTATTATAATAATTGGATGTAAAGCAATAGGGTATAAATATTAATAGAAAATTAGAGAAAATTAACATTTTTGGGATTCCATCTCAAAATGCTTGTGCTATGTTATTGTGAATTTGTGAGGTAATAAAATACTCCCTCCGTTCAGGAAAAGATTATCGTTTTAGAAGAAAAAATTTGTTGCAAAAAATTTATCGTTTACAACTTTCGAGCAGAATAAATTATTTACTTTCCTATATTACCCATACCTTCTCTCATTGTCCCAAGAAATTCTCTTTTTTGTATTAATAGTTTTCAACTTCCCGAAAGGGGTAGTGATGGAATTTCAAACAACTTTTACTTGATAAATGATACTCCCTCCGTCCCAAATTAATTGCTCAGTTTTGAATTTTTTAAGTCAAATTGACTATTTTTAGAATTAATAATTAAGCATATATAAATATATTTCTAAAATTATAAAAATTGGGATTAGTAATAAATTGTATATACTTTTTTTGGTTATAATCTCTTCACCTATATTTTAGCAAAAATAGTAAAAAAATTAGTTTTTAAAAAGGTCAATTTAATTTTAAAAAGTCAAAACTGAACAATTAATTTGAGATGGAGGGACTACTTTCTTAATTTATGTACAAAAATTTTAAGCAACAATCTTTTAAGAACGGAGGTAGTAAGACTTAATAATGGCTAAAACAATATTGACAATCCTATCAGTAACTATAAACTATTAAAGTAATTATCTTTTCAATTTTCATTATTACGGTGAAGCATGAATAGTGGCCTTGAAGTAGTATTGACTTTGTGGTCCAGTCAGAAAGGCAAAGGTTTCTGTTTTCATCTTAAATTTCTAAAATTCACTAAGACATTGACAAGACTAGATGCCTAATAAGCTTTAACTTTTAGTTAACCATGTGAAATAATGGAATTTCAGAATGGATAGTTCTCTTTGTTTCGATGCTTGGCCAGGAAGCATTCATTATTATTGTGAATAAACGTTTCACGATATAGAAAAACAAAAAATTGAGAAATTAGATCACAATCACAAAAAACTAACAAAAAGTCGATCTGTTTTCCTAATTCTTGTACCGTACTTTCTTCCTTAATTTCATGGTGAGGAAACACTTTGTAGAAAACATGTACATCATGTTTTCTTTTTCTTAATTTATGGGTGAGGACCCAACAATCTCCTTTTCTTTTAGAAAACCAATCATGCATTATTTGATTTTAACAAATATTCTAACAAACTCCATCTTGGTTAAAATAAAATAATTACCATAGCTTCTTTTATCACTGTCGTCACCAACAGTCAAAATTCTCGGTATAGAGAATTATCATACTCCACCATTAAAGAGTACGCATACACTCAGAATCAATCATTCTAAGATTTTTCATGTCGAACAAACTTGCTGAAAAATTATGGTGTTACTTCCACGTTGGCTTTCTAGGAAGTTCATCTGCCATCGAAATCACCACACACCTTGCATCAATGCCAACCAATGCTCGTGTGCAAAACACTCGCTAGTGGTAACACATCTTCTTTCATAGCAGCTTTAGATACTAGCGGCATGCCATGAGGATGTTCATACTCTTTCAAAAAAGATCAGGATCGTCTCGCTCACTATAGGCAGACATAATGTTGACTTCACTGTCAGATCTTGACTTGGAGCTATTTGTCGAATTAGCTCCACCTTTCGGACAATTTCTTTTTAGATGCCCTGATTGTCCACACCTCCAACAAATTGATTTTTTCTTCATGGAGTTATTTTTCATCCAATTTCCAGCTACCATCAAAGCTGAGTTTTCATGTGAAACAATATATCCACCACTCAACCTCTTCTCTTCAGAGAAATGTATACCGATAACTTCATAGAACACAATTTTTTCCTTCCCATGAATCAAAATGGGCTTCATATCTTCGTAAGAATTTGGAAGAGATCAGATGAGCCTCAACGCTATATCCACATCATCCATCTTTACTCCAATGGATTCCAGTTCAGAGACGATACCATTTAAGACACTCAGATAGTCAGAAATGAATGTTCCCTCATTCATACACAAATTATGAAATTGCTCCGTAAGATATACCTGATTGGAGACGCCTTAATTTTGCTTGATAAATTTCTTCAAGCTTTTCTAAAAGCTCATTGGTTTTTGAAATCCCTTGCAAATTAGCAAGAATATATTTGGCCAAAGACAAAGCGAATCATGCTAGCAACTGTCAGATCAAATTCTTTTCAATATTCATCGCTCATACCGGATTCAATATCTTGTTTGCTGAAATCAGGAGTTGGTTGCCCATCTTGTTTGCTAGAAATAGGGGTCAGGTGCCCCTTCAACGCCTTGTGTAACTTAGATTGAATCATCACATCTTTGACTTGAATTTGTCACACGCAAAAGTTGATTCTCCAATCGAATTTCTCTATGTCGATTTTCATGCCAAGCATTTTTCTTAGAGAACTAAGCTCTTGATACCAATTGTTGTGAATAAACGTCTCATGATATAGAGAAATAGAAAATTGAGAATCTAGATCACAATCAACTTTGGTGACTGTTGGTGAAGACGGTGATAGCAGAAGCTATGGTGATTATTTATTTTAACCAAGGTGCAGTATGTTAGGATATTGGTTAAAATCAAATAATGCATGATTGGTTTTCTGAAACAGGGGTAGATTGTTGGGTCCTCACCCTATAAATCAAGGAAAAGAAAACATGTTGTACATGTTTTCTTCAAAGTGTTTCCCCGCCCATTAAATTAAGGGAGAAATCATGGTACAAGAATTAGGAAAAGTGGAAAATATGTTTTTTTGTTTATTTTTGTTAGTAGGTTAGGTAAAAATTGTTTGTATTTTGTTAGTGGGTTAGGTAGAAAGAGAATGGTGGAAAACGTGACGAGGTTTTTTGTATATATATTGAGAATTTAGATCACAATCACACAACACAAGAATAATAGTGGAAACTCCAAAAAATGGAGAAAAAAATCACTTTCGTTGTCAAAGATAACTAGAGAAAATTTACTATGTGAATGATATTACAGTCACTAGCACTCTTGAAACTTTTCTCACATCCACAAGAAAGATAATTCTTCCCAAGAGAATTTTTGTGACGCTCCCAAAATAGGTATACATCAACCCATTCTGAGTCGCCAAATACATGATACATAACTCAAATACAAACTTAATTAATACTACTGTCGTGCAAAATACGATAACATAATAGTTGAGTTTTAACACGAATATTTTCTTCTAGACAATATCCAAACTCAAATTCAATCCTCATTACAATTATTATCACACTATTTTATAGAATAGTGAGAACTACTATGGCAACCATCTCGGACCGTCACTCCATTTCCCGAGTAGTCTCAACTATATTCTCATTTCCTAAAGAGAACAGTGAAAGAAAAGGGTGAGCTCAACTAGCCCAGTAAAGAATATTATGACTAAGATAATGAAAAATAAATTATCCTTAGGCTTCAACAGTATAACAACTGTTAGAATACAATAGACAACAAGTTTTAGATCAACAATTGCAGCGGAAATAACAATCTATTAGAAGAGTCAAGTAGAGTATGATATCTACTATATTCTATGATTTAAAAGTTTGTCATCAATTTTATCGCTGAGACTCAGCTTAATAAATAATTCACATCACTGAATTATCTGTGACGACCCCAAAATAGGTCTACACAACCTATTCTGAGTCGCCAAATACATGATACATAAAATAACTACAAACTTCATTATTACAATTGTCGTGCAAAATACGACAACACATATGTTGTGAGTTTTAATACAAATATTGTCTTCTAGAAAATATTCAAAACTCAAATAAAGTCCTCATTACAATTATTAATACACTATTTTACAAAATAGGGAGGACTACTAGAACAACTATCTTGAATCATCATTATACACCCCAACTAGTTCCCGCTATATTCTCGCCTCCTGAGAAGAAAAATAGAACAAAAAGGAAAATGATGATCTCAACTAGCCCAGTAAAAAATATTATGACTAAGATAATGAGAAATATATTATCGTTAGCCTTCTATAAATTAGATAAAATATAATGAACAACAAGTTTTAGATCAATATTTGCAGCGGAAATAACAATTCATTAGAAGAGTTAAGTAGAGAATGAAGTCTACTATCTTCTTGATTTAAAAGTCCATCATCAATATTTTATCCATGTAACATCAATCAATATATATTTTGAATCACATGTCCATCTTTGCATTACGGTCAAAGATATTCATTTGTATCACCAGTTGATCATGTTCATCTCAACACATGTCCATCTTTGCAGTACGGGCCAAAGACATTCATCAGGTAATCATTCATCTTTGCACTACAGGCCAAAGGTATTCAGTTATATCACCATTTAGGATTGAGGATGATGAAAAATATTTCAAAAAAGCGAATCTAGTGAGATAAAAAGATAAAGATTAGAGATTCGCACTTTAGTTTATCCAAGTTAAAAAATACTCCATAATAATCAATTGTGGAGCAAAATTCAAGAATGAAGATCAAAACATGGATACAATGAAAGATAGTAACCATAATAGACAACTTGGATTAAGAAAAGAAAATTTAATTTTATGTGAATAATGTTGTTGATCGATTTCGCAATCAACGAATACGTGCAAGTATACATGGTCAACAAGTAATAAAGTGAAAGTAGAGTATCGTTCCCATGAGGAATTATTTAATAAAAATCACCAAGCACTAATTCTTAACCAAAATAATTTTATTTAAACAATCTCAAATTGTGATTTTTCTAATTAAGAAAACTAAATTAACTAACTAAGATTTGAATGAATGAATTCAAATAAATAAACGTTAAGACTACAATATCCCTAATTATGAACTATAAACCAATTATTCAACTATCCCAATTATTATGCCTACTGAATTATTAACAGGAATTCTCAAGTGCCAAAAGTCTTTTTTCAAGTGATCAATTGCCTTCTATTTAATCCAGATTAATCTTGCTATATTCTTATGCAAAACAATTGAATTAAACTCCTTTCAATCCCAATTCCTTATGTGTTACATGCGGTGAACAGATATTTCCATTCAATTCACAAACCTAATTATTCACAGTGCAAATAACTAAGTCACATGTTATCATGCCCAATTCTAACCCTAGAATTCCTCTTTCAATTCCTTATAGAGTAACAAAGTAATTACTGATAAGATAATTAATCAATAAGCACAATGCAAGATAAAAAATTCACTTTGGCACAAATAATTGGAACAAATCAAATAACTAATTTATAGACATGAAATGTTCAATTGAAATCTTAATGAAAAAGTTAGTTCATAATTAATGAATTAAAACCAAGAATTCACAATTAAATAGACATTAAAAGATAAAAGTATGATAAGAGAAGAGAATAGAATCTGTTATCAATAAATCTGATGCTCCCCTCTTGCTCTTGCTCTTGATCTTCAGTGTTCTTCAATTTACTTCAATCTCCAATGGCTAATTAGAACTAGGGTTAATGTCTAATCTAATGGAGTGTTTTATCTAAGCTAAGCTATGTATTCTCCCTTTATTTTATGTCTTTCATCATGTATTTATAGATTACAAGTCCAATTTTTAGCTTAGGAACAAACTCAATCCAATTTGGAGTAAAAAAGGTGTCAAAATTCGCCCAAAAACGCGTCCTGGCCGCACCAAGCATTTCCCCAGAGCCCCAGCGCTGGGCACGGCGCTGGGATTCTGCCCCTAGCGCCCCGGCGCTGGAAATGACCTATAAATGGGCGCCCCCGCACTGGAAGATTTCTGAAAATTTTCTGCTCCGACATCCTTTGGGAAAATGGCCATAACTTCTTCGTCTGAACTCCGATTTTGATGATTCAAGATGTTTCGGAAAGCGGAGACGTAGATCTACAACTTTCATTCTTTAAGTGTTTCGAAATAAGGTCCCTAGCAATATTTAAATTGGCTCTGAAGTGACTGCTATGTAAATGGCAAGCCGAAAACGCATATCTAGCCACCCCAAACTTCGATCCAAGTAACTTTTGTCCCAATTCCTACAAAACAACATAAAACATGCATGAATAGACAAACACTTAAAAACATCCAAAATATTAAGTTCAAACGCACTCAATTATGAATATAAAACTCATTCATCAAATACCCCCAAACTTAAACCTTTGCTTATCCTCAAGCAAAAAATACAAAAGAACGAAAAATAAACAAAATAACTCAACTACATGAATGCATATGCATGATCTACTTCCTAATATACCTACGAATCCAGTAATAAATTAGTATGAGTATAGCAACTGGCCTCAAAGATACCAATAATACTCAAATAATATATCCAATCAAGTCAAAGTCCATAACTCTAACGAATTAGTCAATCAAAACCTGTCATCACCCATGTTGTGTGTGTGTGCTTGTTAACCATTCTAACTAACCGCAGTTCAAGATAATCACATAACAAACTTCTTAGAAGGAAAATTTCAGTTCCAATTCAATTATTTTTGTGAACATGACAACTCCAGTTAAAACTAAGTAATTACCAAGTCTTAGGGTAAATACAAGATTTATTTATACTTTTATTCAACCACGAGGGCATTTTTGCTCTTTCTCGTGTTTTTTTTCTTCATTTTTTTTCTCATGGCTTTGTAATGTCCTATTTCCTTAGGTTTTTCAGTGCTACCTTAACGAGCTTTAGACCAACGACTCCCAGACCATTAAGACCTTAGGGCGTTAGGTGTAAAGACAATCCCCTTGGGATTACTTACTCAAGTAACAAAGGCCACAAAACTAGACAAGCATGCCACGGTGTTTATTCGTATTTTTTTTCTTCTGGATTTTCTATTTTTTTCATCATTTCTTTTTCTTTTTCTTCTTTTTGTATATATATACCCCATAGATTCCTTCAAACTCAAGCTTTTACGTCATTCCAACCTTTACCGCCAGTTCACTAATTTCTTTAAATTTTAAACAAGATTTTTCCTCAGAAACAAATTATGAAACCCTTGAACCAAGTGGATTAAAACAGTTAAACTTTAAGTGTTAACCGGTTACATAAGTTTCAGACAGGCTCAGATTATCATCATGATTAAAATTAGAACTCATCATCAATTATCAACACTGTTCAAGTTAACATTTAATACCAATCTTATCATAGGCCGAGCTAAGACCACACCAACCTATCACACAGATTCATGCAAAAAAATAAAAAAAATACAATTATACTACATGAACACATAGTAATGCAACACATATATGAATATGCAAATAACTACCATGTATTATATGCAACTTAAAAAAACACAATGCTAACACAAAAAAATGAACTACTATGCAGATAACTAACTATATGCATTACGACACTAAAATACCTCCAAACTTAAACTAGACATTGTCCTCAATGGATGAAATATAAAAAAGTAAAGCAGAGGACTTCCTGAAAATATAGCAATCTTCCTCTTTGTCCACTAAGTTTGGAGAATAGGCTAAGCACATGGAACAAATTGGGCACCACACTTGAATTTGACTTGAATAACCTGTAAAACCATGATAGAAGCACTTTTATTAAATCCTAAATAAATTCAAATTCAAAACTACTAATATAAAACTTAATAAAAACTAAAAATAAAAATTAAACTTGGGTTACCTCCCAATAAGCGCTTGTTTTATAGTCTCAGCCTGACTTCTTCAATTCTTTATCAAATTCCCCTTCGAAAATTGAGGAACCCTCCATCCATCAGTAACAATGTCTCTTTTGGGAGGTTCCCAATTGTAATGGCCATTGCGTTTAAGTTACCTAGCATGATCTTTTTAGATAGGATCCCCATTAAGTATGGCAAACCACTAGGTGTTTCCTCCATTATTTCGATGATCAGATTGGGACATTGAAACTTAATAAACATAATGGAATCTTCCTCTATCTTCTCTTTTTCATCCCACCATGACTCCACAACTGTACTAGCTCTTACGTCACCAAGAGCTTTGCCGAAGACATGACTGCCGATTGGGCATGGTTTTGCAAAATTGTCCGGATTCTTGAACTTTTGTGGAGAAGGTACATGGGACACTATCAAAATTGGCCCATCTTCGTTGGTACTCAAAGTTAGATCTTTGCCAATCTCCTTTTGTTGGTCTCCAAGTCTTTCCTCTCTTTCAACATCTATATCATTTGGCACATCCGATTGCAGATTTGGTTCGGGCTTATCATCAGTCTCGTCATCTATGTCATAGAGCCAAGTGTATTGAGGATGGTTGTTCAACGCATGTGCTATCTGCCCCAATTGATTTTCCAGATTCTTGATCGACGCCCCTTGGCTTTGCAAATTCAGCTCTACTTGATTCATTTTCTTGTCTTGTTCCTTGTTCCTTTTTTCAGAAACTTTAATAAATTTTTCCAAGGCTTCCTCCCAATTTGAATGTTCTTCCTGTTGTAGTGGAGGTGGACACGAGAAATCCGGTAGGTATGTTGAACTTGGAGCATAAAATTGATCTTAATTGTTACTCCATGAAGAATTCGGGTGATACCCCCAATCCTGATGATAGTTGTTGGGATAGACATGACTATTGGGGTAATCACCACTATACTGTACTGACTCGAAACTGATGGAGCATTGATGACTCATATGATTTCCAACACAATAATCACAAGTAACCGCCACACTTTGACGACGTTGCGCTTCAAAAGCTTTAAACATCCTCGAAAGTGTCTCCATCTGTGCTGACAATGCAGAAAGTTTCTCGAGTCTGTCAATCTCCGCTCCCCTTGGTTGAGTCATGTTAGTGTATGGCCATTGATACGCAAAGTCATCCATGGTACCTAAAAAGAGAGAAATATAGGAAGAGAATGAAAAATAAAAATAAAAATAAAAATAAAAATGTTTAAATTAAGACTAATTTGATTGAAATTAATATTGGTAAATAATTATTAAATTAAGTCTCCGGCAACGGCGCCAAAAACTTGTTGATCGATTTCGCAATCAATGAGTACGTGCAAGTATACACGGTCAACAAGTAATAAAGTGAAAGTAGAGTATCGTTCCCACGAGGAATTATTTAATAAAAATCACCAAGCACTAATTCTTAACCAAAATAATTTTATTTAAACAATCTCAAATTGTGATTTTTCTAATTAAGAAAACTAAATTAACTAACTAAGATTTGAATGAATGAATTCAAATAAATAAACGTTAAGACTACAATATCCCCAATTGTGAACTATAAACCAATTATTCAACTATCTCAATTATTATGCCTACTGAATTGTTAACAGGAATTCTCAAGCGCCAAAAGTCCTTTTTCAAGTGATCAATTACCTTCTATTTAATCCAGATTAATCTTGCTATATTCCTATGCAAAACAATTGAATTAAACTCCTTTCAATCTCAATTCCTTATTTGTTACATGCGGTGAACATATATTTTCATTCAATTCACAAACCTAATTATTCACAATGCAAATAACTAAGTCACATGTTATCATGCCCAGTTCTAACCCTATAATTCCTCCTTCAATTCCTTCTAGAGTAACAAAGTAATTACTGATCAGATAATTAATCAATAAGCACAAGGCAAGATAAAAAATTCACTTTGACACAAATAATTGGAACAAATCAAATAACTAATTTATAGACATGAAAGGTTCAATTGAAATCTTAATGAAAAAGTTAGTTCATAATTAATGAATTAAAATCAAGAATTCACAATTGAATCGACATTAAAAGATAAAAGTATGATAAGAGAAGAGAATAGAATCTGTTGTCAGCAAATATGATGCTCCCCTCTTGCTCTTGCTCTTGATCTTTAGTGTTCTTCAATTTGCTTCAATCTCCAATGACTAATTAGAACTAGGGTTAATGTCTAATCTAATGGAGTGTTTTATCTAAGCTAAGCTATGTATTCTCCCTTTATTTTATGTCTTTCATCATGTATTTATAGATTACAAGTCCAATTTTTAGCTTAGGAACAAACCCAATCCAATTTGGAGTCAAAAAGTTGTCAAAATTCGCCCAAAAACTCGTCCAGGCTGCACCAAGCACTTCCCCAGCGCCCCAACGCTGGGCACGGCGCTGGGATTCTACCCCCTAGCGCCCCGGCGCTGGAAATGGCTTATAAATGGGCGCCCCCGCGCTGGAAGATTTCTGAAATTTTTTTGCTCCGACGTCCTTTGGGAAAATGACGATAACTTCTTCGTCTGAACTCCGATTTTGATGATTCAAGATGTTCCGGAAAGAGGAGACGTAGATCTACAACTTTCATTATTTAATTGTTTCGAAATAAGGTCTCGTGAAATACTCAAATTGGCTCTGAAGTGACTGCTGTGTAAATGGCAAGCCGAAAACGCGCATCTAGCCACCCCAAACGTCGATCCAAGTAACTTTTGTCCCAATTCCTATAAAACAACATAAAACATGCATGAATAGACATAAACACTTAAAAACATCCAAAAGATTAAGTTTAAACACACTCAATTATGAGTATAAAACTCACTCATCAGTCGTATTCGTGAATAGTACCGTATACGTAAATAGTAACCTCAACAAGAAAAGGTAAAAATTTTACAATAAAATTCATGTCAATATTTCGGTATAATGATATTAAGATAAATGACATCATTTATGAAAAAATTAACATCCCTTACCTCAAAAGACAAGTACTTCTGACTGAAATATCGGATATAATGCTGAAGAAACCTGCACTACTTATAAACTCTCAAAGAAACTTCTGATTCTGGTGTGATTTTCATTTCTAACTAAGCACCCTATTTATAGAAAAATGTCAGAACACCAATGTTGACCAACCTGCTACCGGTGGCTTCCACCCTTTGCCATTCACGCACACCACACTTTGAAATTTCAGTTTTTTTTACAAAAAACAAAAGTGGGGCCCACCCATATTTTTAATAAAAATATTTATTTTCGAAACTTCAATAATTCATAATAAATAGCTCTTTTATCAGAAAAATATGACCTTATGTCCATTCCATATAAAATTTAATTCTCTACAACTTTGTAGACAAAAGTTTTTCTAAATTTCGAACGAAAAATGACCCCAAATTTACATACAGATGATTTTTTCAAACCCCCACTCTGACAAAATATACTGATAATTAAAGACCTTCGTATACCAACTTTGAAAAATCAACAATCAACATTTTACAACAAGTGGGGCTCACCATCTCACAAAACATGTTTTTAACATTTATTGTAACAAAATCAATTCGGACCCAATTTGCACTATTGCTCCTCATTTTATTCATATACCGTGAATTTAGTGTAAAAATATCACTATTATATTATATTATCACATTATACATTTAAATGTAATATAATAATTATTTGAATGTATTATTTTATCAAAAAGATAAAATATCAATTTTTAACAATTGTCATTTTTGTAAAAATTCTTCCATTTATATCTACATTAAATAAATATTTTCTTATCATATAAATCAACAATTAATCATTCACAAATAATATTACAGAACTATAATATTGACAACCAGTCGTTCTCAGGAAAGAGGGGGCTTTACGATAAAGATTTCTCTTTACTGACGTGCAATTAGGTGACCAAACCCCTTTCTAGACAGAACTTCCTTAGATATTGCTAATAATTCTATCTAATAATATTATTCAAATAATATGAATTATTGATATGATAATGAAAAATACTGTGCAGTGACAATTATTGAATTAATAAAATAAAATATTGAACAGTAATTATTGTAACAATTATTGAGTAGTGACTTCTTACGTAAGAATCAATAATCCAAAAATATTGTGCAATACCGTGTGCTACTGTGCAACCACGCGTATTACTGTACTTTACCCACCGGGTATTCCAATAGTTTTAACAGTAATTGTTGCGCCGTTATTATTAAAAAACTCATTCGTGTCGTTTTCTTCATCCGACGGTTTTTCGTTATGAGGCCCACAAATGGTTGCGTCGTCGTACGAATATTTCCCGAAAGCAAGAATATTTACGACCAAACGAATATTCCCCGAAAAATAATGAGTATTTTATAACCACTTGCTTATTTAAAATATTTGCGCATTTTACCTATAACTAACCACATTAATCGAATCAACCCCTTACTATTTCAAAATAATAAATAGAGGAAATTCAATTTTATAAAAAGTTGTGGTCTTACAACCTCCCCTCGTTATGCAATTTCGTCCTCGAAATTGACGTACGTACCTGATGTTTCAAAAAGGTGAGGATACCTCGCTTTCATTTTCGTTTCCAACTCCCAGGTCATTTTCTCAATAGCATAGTTCCTCCACAAACTTTGACTTGGGGTATAACCTTTGTGCGTGGGACATGCTCCTTCCTATCCAAGATCTTGACAAGTACCTCCTCGTACGTTAAATCTTCAGCTATCTCGACTGGTTCTAACTCAATAATATGGTTTGGGTCTTTCACATATTTATGAAGCACAAATATGTGAAAAACATTATGAACACGAGACATGCTTGGAGATAATATGAGTCTATAGGCCACATTTCCTACTCGGTCAAGAATCTCAAATGGACCAACATATCGTGAATTGAGCTTTCCTCTCTTCCCGAATCTTGTAACTCCCTTCCATGGAGCAACACGTAATAATACATGATCCCCAATATTAAATTTCACATCCTTTCGATGAAGATCCGCATAACTCTTTTGTAGATCCTGTGTCGTTTGTATACGTTGTCAGATCATTTGGATCTTCTCTGTAGTCATACGTACTAACTCCGGTCCCAACAATGTTGCTTCACCCACCTCATCCCAACATACTGGAGAGCGACACTTTAGTCCATAAAATGCTTCGAATGGAGCCACGCCTATACTTGCCTGATAACTATTGATGTAGGAGAATTCCACCAATGGTAAGTACTTATCCCAACTCCCTTTGAAGTCTAGAACACAAAGTATCAATAAATCTTAAAGAGTTTGAATAGTCCTTTCTTATTGCCCGTCCGTTTGAGGATGGTATGCCGAACTGAATCGTAAATTCGTGCCCATAGCTTTCTGCAAGCTAACCCAAAACCGATCGAGAAGTGAATCTTGGGCCTTGATCAGAAACTATGGATACTAGCATACAATGCAATCTCACAATCTCATTTATGTACATACGAGCGAGACGTTCAAGTGAATAAGTTTCTCGTATAGGCAAGAAATGAGTAGACTTGGTTAATCTATCGATAATGACCCAAATTTCATCTATGCCTTGAGAAACCTTGGAAAGAGCAGTAACGAAATCCATGTTAATGTGCTCTCACTTCCATTCTGGAATCTCAAGTGGTTGCAATGGACCTTTTGGTACTTGATGCTCCGCCTTGACACGTTGACAAGTTAAACATCTTGAGATAACCTCCGCGATCTCTCTCTTCATATTGCTCCACCAAAATGTATGTCGAAGATCACGATACATTTTGGCTTTCCAGGATGGATTGCAAAAGGTGTGTTGTGTGCCTCCATCATGATTTTGTACTTTAAATCAGAGTCGTTAAGAACACAAAGTTTGGAGTTGACTCGAAGTATTCCTTCTTCATCGATTCTTGCTTCTGGAATAACACATTGTACTTTCTTCTTCATACGCATCAACTTTGGGTATGTGGCTTGAGAAGCTTTAAGTTTATCGATTAAAATCGGTTCTACTTGTATATTTGATATCATCACGTGGGTACTTTGAGCCTTTAACTCTATCTACATCCTTTGTAAGTCGTACAAAATTGGTCTTTGTGTTAACAACATCGCACTCGTACCCGCATACGATCTTCTACTCAATGCGTCAGCTACCACCTTTGCTTTTGCAAGATGATATTGAATGGTATGGTCGTAATCTTTCAAAAGCTTGAGCCAACGGCGTTGCTGCATGTTGAGTTCCTTTTGGGTGAAGAAATATTTACGACTTTTATAATCTGTATAGATCTCCACTTTCTCTCCATACAGGTAGTGCTTCCAGATCTTTAGCGCGAAAACGACTGCTGTCAACTCTAGATCATGAGTATGACAATTCCTCTCATATTCTTTGAGTTGTCTTGAGGCATAGGCTTGGAATTTCCCATGTTGCATGAGAACACATCCTAAACCTTTGCCTGAAACATCGCTGGAAATGACAAATCCCTCCGAACCTGATGGTATTGTCAGAACAGGTGCCGAAATGAGTCTCCTCTTGAGTTCTTGGAAGCATTTCTCACATTCCTCGCTCTATTCGAATTTTGTATCTTTTCGAGTCAGCTGAGTTAATAGAGTAGCGATTCGAGAAAATCCTTCAACGAATCTCCGATAATAACCAGCTAAGCCTAGAAAGCTATATACTTCGGTTACTAACTAAGGTTGCTCCTAACTTTGTATTGCTTCAATCTTTGTCGGGTCAACTGATATTCCATACTTTGATACCATGTGTCCAAGGAATGCTACTTCTTCAAGCCAGAGCTCATATTTCTTCAACTTGGCTTATACTTTGTTTTCACGAAGCTTTTGGAGTATCAGCCTCAAGTGTTGCTCATGATCTTCACGACTTTTGGAATAGATGATGATGTCATCAATAAAGACAACCACAAAATTATCCAAATATTCCTTGAATACTCGGTTCATCATATCTATGAAGGTCGTATGAGCATTAGTCAATCCAAAAGACATGACTAGGAATTCATAATGCCCATATCGAGTCTTGAAAATAGTCTTTGGAATGTCATCAGTTTTAATATTTAATTGATGATATCCGGAACGAAGTTCGATCTTTGAGAATAATTTAACACCTTGAAACTGGTCAAACAGGTCATCAATGCGAGGTAATGGGTACCTATTTTTGATGGTGACATGATTCAGCTCTTGATAGTCAATGCAAAATCGCATACTCCCATCTTTCTTCTTTACGAATAAAACAGGAGCACCCCAAGAAGATGTACTAGGACGAATGAAACCAATATCCAACAACTCTTGTAGTTTGATTTTTAACTCCTGAAGTTCGATAGGAGCCATTCGATATGGGATTTTAGAAATGGGTTTTGTACCGGGTTCAAGGTCAATACAAAATTCGATATCACGCTCTGGGGGTAGGCCATGAAGTTCTTTAGGAAATACGTCAGGAAATTCACTAACAACAAAAATATTATTCAAATCTGACGTATTTTGTTCAAGTCCATGACATGGGCTAAGAAAGCTTGACATCCATTTTTCAATAAACGAATGGCTTTATGCTTGATATGGCAGTGATTGACTTTAGTGGTTTGGTTGCTTGAATTCGTATAATAGGTTGGTTAGGAATATGAATGATAATGACCTTACTAAAACAATCAATTTTAGTATGATGAGTGGTTAACCAATCAATCCCTAAAATCACATCAAATGCAAGTATTTTCAAAGAGATGAGATCAACAGGTAATGTGATGGTCCCAAATTGAATCAAGCAAGATTTATAAATAGTGGATGTAATGAAAGTTTCTCCTAACGGAGTTTCAACAGATAAGTCAAAGTCTAATTTCTCAGGAGTCAAGTTCAAACGTTGAGCACAAGCAGGAGAGATAAAAGAATAGGTAGAATCGGTATCTAATAAGGTATAAACTTCGCAAGAGTTTATGATTAGTTTACCCGTGATCACCTCGTTCGGGTTCCTCGCATTTTGGGCAGTCACGACAAACGCTCTTCCAGGAACCACCGACTTTGACTTGTCCGGGACTAGCCTTTAGAGTCACCATCCCCGCTGTATTTGATGTCACTACAGGACAATATCGAGCTATATGACCTTCCTTTCTACAGTTATAACATACCTTGAATTGTTGTGGGCAGTTTGGGACTGATGTGTCCCTCTTTCTCGCATTTATAACATACGACCGGTGGTCGTTATCCTCCTCCTAGAAACAGTTGATGTTGGTGCTGACGTCTTCACGTTGTCATTGTTGTACCTTCTCTTTTTGAAATCTTCCCCTGACTCGCTTCTTCTACTATCATGGCCACGATTACCACCAAAGTGGTTAATGCTTTTGTCCGGATATTTTCCTCCCCACTGGTTATCATTGCTCCGATGACTGCTGCCACCTGTATGATCCTGGTTGTGGTCCCTCGGTTGAACATACTCATTATCTCGCTCTAATAATTGAGCCATGTTCACAACCTCTGAATATAGAGAAAATTTATGAGAAATGAGGTATTGACGAATTTCGGGTTTCAAACCTCTTAGAAACATCCGCGTCATATGTTCCTCGATCTCTACCAAATGAGGTGCAAACCTGGATAACTTAGCGAATTTAGCCTCGTATTGGGACACAATCACGTTGTTCTGTTATAGTCTGATAAACTCTACTTCCTTCATATGACGAATACTTTCAAAAAAGTACTTGTCATTGAACAATTTCTGAAATACTTCCCAAGATATATTGAGTGCGGCTGACTGTGTACGCTTCATAGATTCCCACCAGTAATCTGCCTTACCACGGAACATAAAGGTGGTGAATGGAACCTTCTGTTCCTCCGTGCATCCCAAGACATTCAAATATCTTAGTAGTTTGCTTAACCCACGTTTCCGCCTTGATCGGATCTGACTTTCTCAAAAACTCTGGTGGTCCATACTCTTTGAACTGCTTGGCGGTGATAAGCCGCGCGTTGCCATGGTTTCCACCTGTATTTTGAGCAGGAGTCTCTCTCATATGGTTTTGCATGAACTGCAAAAAGCTTCTAAACATCCCATCATTCATCGTTTGATCGGCGGTGTTGTTTACAAGAGGAATATTGCCTTCCTGATGCACATTATTGGTTATTGATTGTTAGTGTCTCAACTGGTCTCATGTGCTCCATTGCTCATCTCAACATTTTCAGATGTCATTTCTCAAATACTGCTACAAAACAAGGGTTAATTAAAGAAATTAACATGCCACATATTATCCCTATATTCTGACCGACCAAACAAATAAACTATGATATTGTTCCTTAAGATATACCCGATTGGAGACTCCTTAGGGATATGATCTCTGGCGGATGAATGAAGGCACATCCATTTCTGGCGGAGATTGGGGAATAGAACTACGAGGGGAGAGACGAGTAAATTCTTCGCTAGTGTCCTACCTAAGCTTATTTGTTTGGTCGGTCAGAATATAGGGATAATATGTGGCATATTAATTTCTTTAATTAACCCTTGTTTGGTGGCAGTATTTGAGAATGACATCTAAAATGTTGAGATGAGCAATGGAGCACATGAGACCGTTGAGACACCGACAATCAACAACCAGGATAATATACATCAGGAAGGCAATATTCCTACTGTAAACACCACCACCGATCAAACGATGAATGATCGGATGTTTAGAAGCTTTTTACAGTTCATGCAAAACCATATGAGAGAAACTCCTGCTCAAAATACAGGTGGAAACAATGGCAACAGCGTGACTTGTCACAACCAAGCAGTTCAAAGAGTTGGGACCACCAGAGTTTTTGGGAAAGTCGGATCCGATCAAGGCGGAAACGTGTGTTAAGCAAACTACCAAGATATTTGATGTCTTGGGATGCACGGAGGAACAGAAGGTTCCATTCGCCTACCTTTATGTTCCTTGGTAAGACAGATTACTAGGTGGGAATCTGTGAAGCGTATCCAGCCAGCCGCACTCAATGTCTTGGGAAGTATTCCAGAAATTATTTAATGACAAGTACATTCCTGAAAGTATTCGTCATATGAAGGAAGTAGAGTTTATTAGACTAGAACATAACAACGTGATTGTGTCCCAGTACGAGGCTAAATTCGTGGAGTTATCCAGGTTTGCACCTCATTTGGTAGAGATTGAGGAACATATGATGCGGATGTTTCTAAGAGGTTTGAAACCCGAAATTCGTCAATACCTCATTTCTCATAAATTTTCTCTATATTCAGAGGTTGTGAACATGACTGAATTGTTAGAGCGAGATAATGAGTATGTTCAATCGAGGGACCACAATCAGGGTCATACAGGTGGCAGTACTCATCGTAACAATGATAACCAGTGGGGAGGAAAATATCCGGACAAAAGCGGTACCACTTTGGTGGTAATCGTGGCCATGATAGTAGAAGAAGCGAGTCAGGGGAAAATTTCAAAAAGAGAAGGTACAACAATGACAACGTGAAGACGTCAGCACCAATTGTTTCTAGAATTGGAGAACGAACACCGGTCGTATGTTATAAATGCGAGAAAGAGGGCCCAAACTGCCCACAACAATTCAAGGTATGTTATAACTGTGGAAAGGAAGGTCATATAGCTCGATATTGTCCTGTAGCGAAATCAAGTCCAGCGGGGATGGTGACTCTAAAGGCTGTCCAGGACAAGTCAAAGTCGGTGGTTCCTGGAAGAGCGTTTGTCGCGACTGCCCAAAATGCGAGGAACTCGAACGAGGTGATCACGGGTAAGCTAATCATAAACTCTTGCGAAGTTTATAACTTATTAGATACCGATTCTACCGATTCTTTTATCTCTCCTGATTGTGCTCAACGTTTGAGCTTGACTCCTAAGAAATTAGACTTTGACTTATCTGTTGAAACTCCATTAGGAGAAACTTTCATTACATCCACTATTTATAAATCTTGCTTGATTCAAGTTGGGACCATCACATTACATGTTGATCTCATATCTTTGAAAATACTTGCATTTGATGTGATTTTAGGGATTGATTGGTTAATCACTCATCATACTAAAATTGATTGTTTTCGTAAGGTCGTTAGCATTCATATTCCTAACCAACCTATTATGCGAATTCAAGCAACCAAACCACTAAAGTCAATCACTGTCATATCAAGCCATAAAGCCATTCGTTTATTGAAAAATGTATGTCAAGCTTTCTTAGCCCATGTCATGGACTTGAACAAAAATACGTCAGATTTGAATAATATTTCTGTTGTTAGTGAATTTCCTGACGTATTTCCTGAAGAACTTCCTAGCCTACCCCCACAGCGTGATATCGAATTTTGTATTGACCTTGAACCCAGTACAAAACCCATTTCCAAAACTCCATATCGAATGGCTCCTATCGAACTTCAGGAGTTAAAAATCCAACTAGAAGAGTTGTTGGATATTGGTTTCATTCGTCCTAGTACATCTTCTTGGGGTGCTCCTAGTTTTATTCGTAAAGAAGAAAGATGAGAGTATGCGATTTTGTATTAACTATCGAGAGTTGAATCATGTCACCATCAAAAATAGGTACCCATTACCTCGCATTGATGACCTGTTTGACCAGTTGTAAGGTGCTAAATTATTCTCAAAGATCGATCTTCGTTCCAGATATCATCAAGTTAAAGATTAAAACTGATGACATTCCAAAGACTGCTTTCAAGACTTCGATACGGGCATTATGAATTCCTAGTCATGTCTTTTGGATTGACTAATGCTCATGCGCCTTCATAGATATGATGAACCGAGTATTCAAGGAATATTTGGATAATTTTGTGGTTGTCTTTATTGATGGCATCATCATCTATTCCAAAAGTCGTGAAGATCATGAGCAACACTTGAGGCTGATACTCCAAAAGCTTCGTGAAAACAAATTATATGCCAAGTTGAAGAAATATGAGTTCTGGCTTGAAGAAGTAGCATTCCTTGGACACGTGGTATCAAAGTATGGAATATCAGTTGACCCGGCAAAGATTGAAGCAATACAAAGTTAGGAGCAACCTTAGTTAGTAACCGAAGTACATAGCTTTCTAGGCTTAGCTGGTTATTATCGGAGATTCGTTGAAGGATTTTCTCGAATCGCTACTCTATTAACTCAGCTGACTCGAAAAGATACAAAATTCGAATAGAGCGAGGAATGTGAGAAAAGCTTCCAAGAACTCAAGAGGAGACTCATTTCGGCACCTGTTCTGACAATACCATCAGGTTCGGAGGGATTTGTCATTTACAGCGATGTTTCAGGCAAAGGTTTAGGATGTGTTCTCATGCAACATGGGAAATTCCAAGCCTATGCCTCAAGACAACTCAAAGAATATGAGAGGAATTGTCATACTCATGATCTAGAGTTGACAGCAGTCGTTTTCGCGCTAAAGATCTGGAGGCACTACCTGTATGGGGAGAAAGTGGAGATCTATACAGATTATAAAAGTCGTAAATATTTCTTCACCCAAAAGGAACTCAACATGCGGCAATGACGTTGGCTCGAGCTGTTGAAAGATTACGACCATACCATTCAATATCATCTTGGAAAAGCAAACGTGGTAGCTGACGCATTGAGTAGAAGATCGTATGCGGGTACGAGTGCGATGTTAACACAAAGACCAATTTTGTACGACTTACAAAGGATGTAGATAGAGTTAAAGGCTCAAAGTACCCACGTGATGATATCAAATATACGAGTAGAACCGATTTTAATCGATAAACTTAAAGCTGCTCAAGCCACATATCCAGAGTTGATGCGTATGAAGAAAAAAGTACAAGAAGGTGTTATTCCAGAAGCAAGAATCGATGAAGAAGAAGGAATACTTCGAGTCAATTCCAGAATTTGTGTTCCTAACGACTCTGATTTGAAGTACAAAATCATAATGGAGGCACACAACACACTGTTTGCAATCCATCCTAGAAGTATCAAAATGTATCTTGATCTTTGACATACATTTTGGTAAAGCAATATAAAGAGAGAGATCGCGGAGTTTATCTCAAGATGTTTAACTTGTCAACGTGTCAAGGCGGAGCATCAAGTACCAAAAGGTCCATTGCAACCACTTGAGATTCTAGAATGGAAGTGGGAACACATTAACATGTATTTCGTTACTGGTCTTCCCAAGGTTTCTCAAGGCATAGATGCAATTTGGGTCATTGCCGATAGATTAACCATATCTGCTCATTTCTTGCCTATACAAGAAACTTATTCACTTGGACGTCTTGCTCGTATGTACATAAATGAGATTTCATGGTATGCCATTATCCATAGTTTCTGATCGAGACCCATGATTCACTTCTCGATTTTGGGTTAGCTTGCAGAAAGCTATGGGCACGGATTTACGATTCAGTTCGGCATACCATCATCAAATGGAATGGGCAATCGGAAAGGAACTATTCAAACTCTTGAAGATTTATTGAGACTTTGTGTTCTAGACTTCAAAGGGAGTTGGGATAAGTACTTATCATTGGTGGAATTCTCCTACAACAATAGTTATCAGGCAAGTATATGTGTGGCTCCATTCGAAGCATTGTATGGGCGAAAGTGTCGCTCTCCAGTATTTTGGGATGAGGTGGGTGAAGTAACATTGTTGGGACCAAATTTGGTACGTATGACTACATAGAAGATCCAAATGATCCGACAACAGTATACAAACGGCACATGATCGACAAAAGAGTTATGCGGATCTTCATCGGAAGGACGTAGAATTTAATATTAGGGATCATGTATTGTTACGTGTTGCTCCATGGAAGGGAGTTACAAGATTCGGGAAGAGAGGAAAGCTCAATCCACGATTTGTTGGTCCATTTAAGATTCTTGACCGAGTAGAAATGTGGCCTATAGACTCGTATTACCTCCAAGCATGTCTCGTTTTCCTAATGTTTTTCACATATCTGTGTTTCGTAAATATGTAAAAGACCCAAACCACATTATTGAGTTAGAACCAGACGAGATAGCCGAAGATTTAACGTACGATGAGGTACCTGTAAGGATCTTGGATAGGAAGGAGCATGTCCTACGTAAAAAGGTTATACCACAAGTCAAAGTTTTGTGGAGGAACCATGATATTGAGAAAATGACCTGGGAGTTGGAATCGGAAATGAAAGCGAGGTATACTCACCTTTTCGAAACACCAAGTACGTAAGTCAATTTTGAGGATGAAATTGCATAAGAAGGGGGTGTTGTAAGACCCTAACTTTTTATAAAATTGAATTTCCTATATTTATTATTTTGAAATAGTAAGGGGTTGATTTGATTAATGTGGTTAGTTATGGGTAAAATGTGCAAATATTTAAAATAAACAAGTGGTTATAAGATACTCATTGTTGTCGGAAAATATTCGTTTGGTCGTGGAATATTCTTGATGTCGGGAAATATTCGTATGACGGCGCAACCATTTATGAGCCCCATAACAGAAAACTGTCGGATGAAAAAAACGACACGAATGAGTTTTTTTAATAATAACGGCGTAACGGTTACCGTTGAAACTGTTGGAATTCCCGGTGGGTAAAATACAATAATATGCGTGGTTGCCCAGTAGCACAAGATATTGCACAATATTTTTGGATTATTGATTCTTACGTAAGAAGTCATTACTCAATAATTGTTACAGTAATTACTGTTCAATATTTTATTTTATTGATTCAATAATTGCCATTGCACAATATTTTCCATTATCAGATCAAAAATTTATATTATTTGAATAATATTATTAGATAGCATTATTGGCAATGTCTAAGGAAGTTCTGTCTAGGAAAGGGGTTTGGTCGTCACCTAATTGCGCGCCAGTAAGGAAAAATTCTTATCGGAAAGTCCCCTCTTTCTTGGGAACGACCTAGTTGTCAATATTATAGTTCTGTGAATAATTAATTGTTGATTTATATGATAAGGAATATTTATTTAATGTGAAATGGAGGAATTTTTAAAAAAGTGACAATTGTTGAAAATTGATATTTTATCTTTTCTCATAAAATAATTCATTCAAATATATTATTATATTACATTATAAATGTATATGTGATAATATAATAATGGTGATATTTTTACACTAAATTCACTGTATATGAATATAATGAGGAGGAAGAGTGCAAATTGGGTCCTGTATTGATTTTGTTACAATAAATGTTAAAAACATGTTTTGTGAGATGGTGGGCCACACTTATTGTTGTAAAATGATGACTGTTGATTTTTCAAAGTTGGTATACGGAGGTCTTTATCAGTATATTTTTTGTCAGAGTGGGGGTTTGGAAAAATCATCTGTATGTAAATTTGGGGTCATTTTTTCGTTCGGAATTTAGAAAAACTTTCTTCTACAAAGTTGTAGAGAATTAAATTTTATATAGAATGGACATAAGGTTCATATTTTTCTGATAAAAGGGCTATTTATTATGAATTATTGAGGTTTCGGAAATAAATATTTTTATTAAAAACATGGGTGAACCTCACTTTTTTTTTTGTGGAAAAATGCTGAATTTCAAAATGTAGTGTGCGTGAATGGCAAAGGGTGGAAGCCACCGGTAGCAAGTTAGTCAACATTGATGTTCTGACTATTTTCCTATAAATAGGGTGCTTAGTTAGAAATGAAAATCACACCAGAATCAGAAGTTTCTTTCTCTATAATATCGAGCGTATTTTTGTTAGTATTAAGATTACTTTCAGAGTTGATAAACAGTGCAAGTTTTCTTCAGCATTATATCCGATATTTCAGTCAGAAGTACTTATATTTTGAGGTAAGGGATGTTATTTTTTTCATAAATGATGTTATTTCTTTTAATATCATTATAACGAAATATTGACATGAATTTTATTGTGAAATTTTTACCTTTTCGTGTTGAGGTTACTATTCACGTATACATCACTATTCACGAATACGGCCTTATTCACAAAAAAATTAAATTTTCTTTTCTTAATCCAAGTTGTCTATTATGGTTACTATCTTTGATTGTATCTATGTTTTGATCTTCATTTTTGAATTTTGCTCCACAATTGATTATTATGGAGTATTTTTGAACTTGGATAAACTAAAGTACGAATCCCTAATCTTTGTCCTTTTATCTCACTGGATTTGTTTTCTTTAAAATATTTTTCATCATCCTCAGTCCTAAATGGTGATATAACTGAATACCTTTGGCATGTAGTGCAAAGATGAATGATTTCCTTATGAATATTTTTGGCCGGTACTGCAAAGATGGAGGTGTTGAGATGAACATGACCAACTGGTGATACAAATGAATATTTTTAGTCGTGGTGCAAAGATGAATATTTGATTAAGATGTATATTAACTGATGTTATAGGGATAAAATATTGATGATGGACTTTTAAATCATTGAAGATAGTAGACTTCATTCTCTACTTAACTCTTCTAATGAATTATTATTTTCGCTGCGAATATTGATCTAAAACTTGTTGTCCATTATATTTTATCTGATTTATAGACGGCTAACGATAATTTGTTTTTCATTATCTTAGTCATAATATTCTTTACTGGTCTAGTTGAGCTCATTCTTTTTCTTTTCTTTTTCTTATAAGGAGTCGAGAATATAACGGGAACTAGTCGGGGTGTATAGTGATGGTTCCAGACAGTTGTTCTAGCAGATCTCACTATTTTGTAAAATAGTGTATCAATAATTGTAATGAGGACTTTATTTGAGTTTGGATATTGTCTAGAAGACAATATTTGTAATAAAACTCACATCATATGTGTTGTCGTATTTTGCACGACAATTGTAATAATGAAGTTTGTAGTTATTTTCTGTATCATGTATTTGGCAACTCAGAATGAGTTGTGTAGACCTATTTTGGGAGTGTCACATAACCCGTTAAAAAAAACAAACAAAAAACATGTCTGCCTCTTTTCTTAGTTCTTGTACCATGTTTTCTTTCTTAATTTCACGGTGGGGAAACACTTTGCAGAAAACATGGACACCATGTTTTTTTTCCTTGATTTATGGGTGAGGACTCAACAATCTCCCCCTCCTTTAGAAAACCAATCATGCATTATTTGATTTTAACCAATATTCTAACAAACTCCACCTTGGTTAAAATAAAATAATCACCATAGCCTTCTGTTATCACCTTCTACACCAACAATCATAATTCTCGTAAGAATTATCATACTCCACCTAAAGAGTACACATACACTCCGAATCAATAATTCTAAAAATTTTCATGTCGAACAAACTTGCTAAAAATTATGGTTCTACTTCACGTTAGCTTCTAGGAAGGTCATCAGCCATCGACTATCAAGATTACCACACACCTTGCATCAATGTCAACCATTGCGTGTGTGCGAAAAACCCGCTAGAGGTAACACATTTTTTCATGGCAACTTTGGATAGTAGCGGTATGCCATGAGGATGCTCATACTCTTTCAGTAAAGATCAGGATCGTCCCCCACACTATATGTAGACACAATGTTGACTTCACTATCAGATCTTGACTTGGAGTTATTTGTCAAATTAGCTCCACCTTTCGGACAGTTTTTTTAGGTGCCCAGATTGTCCATACCTCTAGCAAATCGATATCTTATTCATGGAGTTATTCTTCTTCCAATTTCTAGCTACCATCAAAGCTGAGTTTTCAAGGTGAAACATTATATCCACCATTTAACCTCTTCTCTTCAGAGAAAAGTTTACCGGTAACTTCATAGAACACAATTTTCTCCTTCGCATGAATCAAAATGGGCTTCATGTGTTCGTTAAAATTTGAAAAGACATATGAGCCTCAACGCTATATCAACATCATCCATCTTTAATCCAATGGATTCCAGTTCAGAGATATACCATTTAACAAGCTCAGAAGGTCAGAAATGGATGTGCCTTCATTCATACGCAAACTATGAAACCGCTCCTTGAGATATACCCTATTGAAGATGCCTTTTGCTTGATACATTTCTTCAAACTTCTCCCAAAGCTCATTGGATTTTGAAATTCCTTGCACATTAGCAAGAATATTTTTGGCTAAAGATAAGAGAATCATGCTAGTAGCTTTCAAATCGAATTCTTTCCAATCTTCATCGCTTATACCGGATGCAAATTTAATCTTGTTTGCTATAATCAATGGGTCGGTTGACCATCTTTGTTACTAGAAACAAGGGTCGGGTGCCCCTTCAACGCCTTGTGTAACTTAGATTGAATCATCACATCTTTAACTTAAATTTGCCACAAGCCAAAGTTGATTCTCCCATCGAATTTCTCTTTATCGATTTTCATGACAAACATTTTTCTTAGAAAACCAAGCTCTTGATACCAATTGTTGTGAATAAACGTATAACGATATAGATAAATAGAGACATAGGAAATTGAGATTTTAGATCATAATCAACTTTGGTGTATGTTGGTGAAGACGGTGATAGCAGAAGCTATGATGATTATTTTATTTTAACCAATGTGAAGTTTGTTAGAATATTGGTTAAAATCAAATAATGCATTATTGGTTTTCTAATGGAGGGGGAGATTGTGTGGTCCTCACCCATAAATCAAGGAAAAGAAAACATTTTCTACAATGTATTTACCATCATGAAATTTAGGAAGAAAATATGGTATACGAATTAAGAAAAGAGGCAAACATGTTTTTTGTTTGTTTTTGTTAGTTGGTTATGTAGGAATTGTTTGTTCTTTGTTAGTGGGTTAGGTATGAAGAGAAGGGTAGTGAAGAGGTTTTTTGCCTATATATATTGATAATTTAAATCACAATCGCACAACACAAAAATTATAATGAAAACTCCTAAAACGGAGAAAAAACCACTTTTGTTGCCGAAGACTACTATAGAAAATTTACTATGTGAATGATATTACAGTCGCTCACACTATCAGAACTTTTCTCACACCCACAAGAAAGAATATTCTTTTAAAAGAATTTCCCCACACAAAACTCTCTAACTCTTTGGATTCCTCTTATCCAAAGAGTTGGAAAATATATATAGGCTGAAAACCTCTTCACGTTCTCCACCATTCTCTTCCTACCTAACCTACTAACAAAAAACAAACACTTCCTACCTAACCCACTGACAAAAACAAACATAAAATATGTTTGTCTATTTTCCTAATTCTTGTACCAGTATTTTCTTCCTTAATTTCATTGTGGGGAAACACTTTGCTGAAAATATGTACGCCAGTGTTTTCTTTTCCTTGATTTATGGGTGAGGACCTAACAATCTCCCTTCCTTTAGAAAATCGATTACGTATTATTTGATAATAATCATCATAACTTCTGCATAACCTCCAAATTGGTTAAAAAAAATAATAATCATATATAACTTCTGCTATCACCATACTCTACCCTAAAGAGTACATATACACTAAGAATCAATTATTCTAAGATTTTTCATGTCGAACAAACTGGCTGAAAAATTATGGTGCTACTTCCACATTGGCTTTATAGGAAGTCGATTAGCCATCGACATCAAGATCACTACACACCTTACATTAATGCCAACCAATGCTCGTGTGCAAAAAACTCGCTAGTGATAACACATCTTCTTCCATGGAATATTTGGATACTAACGACATGTCATGAGGTTGTTCATACTCTTTCAGTAAAGATCAAGACCGTCTCCCTCATTATAGGTAGACACAATGTTGACTTCACTGTCAAATCTTGACTTGGAGCTATTTGCCGAATTAGCTCCACCTTTAGACAATTTCTTTTTAGGTGCCCGATTGTATACACCTCCAACAAATTGATTTATTGTTCATGGAGTTATTCTTCTTCCAATTTTCAGCTACCATCAAAGCGGAGTTTTCTAGCGAAACACTATATCCACCACTCAACCTATTCTCTTCAGAGAAAGTTTACCGATAACCTCATAGAACATAATTTTCTCTTTCCCATGAATGTTTCATGTGTTCGTAAGAATTTGAAGGAGACCAGATGAGCCTCAATGTTATATCCTCATCTTCCATTTTTACTCCAATGGATTCCAGTTCAGAGACGATACCATTTAAGATACTTAGATGGTCAGAAATGGATGTGCCTTTATTTATACGCAAACTATGAAACTGCTCCTTGAGATATACCCGATTGGAGTCGCCTTTTGCTTGATACATTTCTTTAAGCTTCTCCTAAAGCTCCTTGACTTTTGAAATTCCTTGCACATTAGCAAGAATATTTTTGGCCAAAGACTAGTGAATCATGCTAGTAGCTTTCAAAACGAATTATTCCCAATCTTCATCGCTCATACTGGATGCAGAATCTTGTTTGCTAGAATCACGGGTCGGTTGCCCATCTTGTTTGCGTGAAACAGGGGTCAAGCGCACTTTCAACGCCTTGTGTAGCTTAGATTGAATCATCACGTCTTTGAATTTAATTTGCCACAAGCCAAAGTTGATTCTCCCATTGAATTTCTTAAATGTCGATTTTCATGTCAGACATTTTTCTTAGGGAGCCAAGGTCTTGATACCAATTGTTGTGAATAAACGTCTCACGTTATAGAGAAATAGAAAATTTAGAATTTAGATCACAATCAACTTTGGTGACAATTGGTGAAGATGTGATAGCAGAATTATTTTGACCAAGATGTGGAGTTTGTTAGAATATTGGTTAAAATCGAATAATGCATAATTGGTTTTCTAAAGGAGGGGGAAATTGTTGGGTCCTCGCCCAATGAAAAAAGAACATGGTGTACATGTTTTCTGCAAAGTGTTTTCCCATCATGAAATTAAAGAAGAAAACATGGTACACGAATTAGGAAAAGAGACAAACTGTTGTAGAAGTTTAGATGAACACTAGTTCAGTTTCAATATCGGGAGAGAAAAGGAAGTAAGAGAAATAGAATTATCAAAGATCAAAAGCTATATATGCTTCCTTTAATTTATAATTTCCATTTATGCGTACCAGCACACGAAATTTTTTCGAACATTGTGTGCCAATTATTTGCCAATATAAGGCATCTTATTAAGGAAGCATATATAGCTTTTGATCTCTAATAATAATTCTATTTCTCTTACTTCTTTTCTCTCCCAATATTGAAATTGAACTTAGAGTATTCATCTAAACTATTACTAAACTCTAACCAACTGATACGGTAAATTTAAAATCTTGCAATTAACTATTATACTACTGGTTTGGCTTTGTCGCCGATGATATAATTTTAATTTTATAACTGGCTTGGCTTTGCCGCCGATAATATAATTTTATTCTTACAACTGACTTTGCTTAGCTGCCAATTATATTCTTTAACTCCTAAATTATATTCACATTTTGTTGTCCATTTTTAAATTTTGTTATTTACTTATGGTACCACCTATCCTTGTTACAAGACTTGGTGAAACCTTTTTACCATTTATTAACTTGTGAGAATAGTTTGTTTACGCGGACTACCACATGTCAGGTGTAGATCTATTTGCAGTTTTGTACATATTTTTTTTGTATAGTCACTTATATATACATTAGTGATTGCATACATTTTGACTAAAGTGATATGCTAATATTATAAATATTTATATATTTATGTTGTTGCATTTTATCACCACTTGAGGTGGTGGCGTGGTTTATCTTCTCCATATCATGCATGCAATTATTTATTACCAATTTTAATAAATAATAAAAATAATTATGTTTTAATCCATAATAGATGACAAACTTGGCAAAAATAGAATTTTCAATTTTAAAAATCTTTGGAGACAACTATTTGGCTTGGGCACTTGATGCAGAATTACACATTAGTGCATACGAGTTAAAAAAGACCATTGAATCAGGAAATACAGCAACTACGACACAAAATCCAAAAGCCATAATTTTTATTCGTCATCACATTGTTGAAGGATTAAAAATTGAGTATTTAACATTCAAAGATTCTTTGGCCTTATGGACACAACTAAAGGAAAGATTTGGCCACCAAAATTTTTTGTTCTCCCTAATGCCAAATTTGAGTGGCTTATTTTAAGACTACAAGATTATAAATCAATCACGGAGTATAATTCCAATGTTTATAGAATAATCTCTACTTTGTCTTTGTGTGGGGATCCAATTTCTGAAACCAAATGTTAGAAAATACGCTTTTAACTTTTATCTCACCAACATGATTCTGTCACAATAATATAGACATAATAAGTTCACAAAATTCAGTGACTTATTGTCTATCATCCTTGTTGTTGCGGAAAAAAATAATGAATTGTTGTTGAAAAACCATCACGTACGACCAACGAGTTTTGCCCCATTTCCAGACATTAACAACACGTCATTCTAACAGAATAAACGTGACAATAGATGACAATATAATAAGAAGTCTTGGGGACGAAAAAATAAACGAGGACCATCATAATAACAAATTCCAAAGCCGCAACAATTTAGGCCGAGTAAAAATAAAGAAACTAATCAATATCCCAAAAGATAGTTTCACAAGGTTCAGTAATGTCGCCAATATTTTTCTCATTGTTGGTCATTGTTGAAGCATCAACAATATTCAATTGTTAGTTAACAAAGTTTGTTTCTATCATAAGTTCTTTTTTCTTTTGAGACTACTGGTATAAATTAACTAGATGCTTTGGAGTACGACAGATACGCAAACAATGCCCTTTTATCCCACACCTGAAATAAACATTTGGTTTGTTCTTTATGTTTACTGCATTTTCTTTATTTTTACTCGGCCTAAATTGTTACGGTTTTGGAATTTGTTGGTATGATAACTTCGTTTTTTTTGTCTCCAAGATTTCTTATTATATTGTCATCTATTGTCACGTTTATTCTGCTAGAATGGCGTGCTGTTAATGCTTGGCAATGGGGTAGAACCTGTTGGCCGTACTTGATGGTTTTTGAACAACAATTCATTATTCTTTTCTGCAACAAGAAGGATAGATAATAAGTCACTGAATTTTGAACTTACTCTGTCTATATTGTTGTGATTCTGTTGGTGGGATGAAAAGTTAAGAACGTCTTTTCTAACATTTGGGTTTCAGAAACTGGATCCCCACACAAAGCCAAAAGAAAGGTTATCCTATAGACATAGGAACTATACTCCGTAATTGATCTATAATATTGTAGTATTAAATTAAGCCATTCAAATTTGGCATCAGGGATAACAACTAATTTTTGGTGGTCGAATCTAGTTGTGTCCATAAGGTTAAAGGATCTTTGACTGTTAAATACTCAGTTTTTAGTCCTTCATTAATGTGACGAAGAATAAAAATTATAGCTTTTGCATTTTGTGCCGTAGTTGTTGTGTTTCCTAATTCAATTGTCTTTTCTAAGTCTTTATTAAATGCCCAAGCTAAATAAGTATCTCTGGATATTTTTAAATTTGAAAAATCTATTTTTGCCAAGATTTCCATCTATTCTGGGTTAAAACATAATAATTTTCATTATTTATTAAAATAGGTAATAAATAATTGCATGCATGATATGGAGAAGATAAACTAAGTCACCACCTCAAGTGGTGATAAAATGCAACAACATAAATATATAAATATTTATAATATTAGCATATCACTTTAGTCAAAAGGATATGCAATAACTAATGTATATACAAGTATGACTGTAAAAAAAAATTATGTACAAAATTACAAATGGATCTTCAACTGGCACGCTGTATTCCACATAGACATATTATTACCACAAATTAATAAATGGTAAAAAAGTTCCCACCAAATCTTGTAACATGGATAGGTGGTACCATATATGTAAATAACAAAATTTAAAAATGGACAACAAAACATGAATATAATTTAGGAGTTAGAGAATATAATCGATGGCTAAGCCAAGCCAAGCCAGTTATAAGAATAAAATTATGTATATATATATATATATATATATATATATTATTGGTGGCAAAACAAAGCCAGTTGTAAGAATAAAATTATATTATCGGCGGCAAAGTCAAACCAGTAGTATAATAATTAATTGCAAGAATTAAAATTTATCGTATCAGTTGTTAGAGCTTCGTGCTGATAACCTATTGTAGAACTTTAGTAGAAGTTTGGATGAACACTAATTCAGTTTCAATATTGGGAGAGAAAAAGAAGTACGAGAAATAGAATTATCAGAGATCAAAAGCTATATCTACCTCCTTTAATAAGATGCCTTACATAGGCAAATAACTAGCACACAATGTTAGAAAAATTTTCGTCTGCTCGTACAGATAAATGGGAATCATATTATAACACAAATATGTTTTTTGTCAGTGGTTTAGGTAGGAAGAAAAGGGTGTGAATAGGTTTTTTGCATATACATATTAAGAATTTAGATCACAATCACACAACACAAGAACTATAGTAGAAACTCCAAAAAATAGAGAAATACCCACTTTTGTTGCCAAAGACAACCAGAGAAAATTTACTATGTGAATGATATTACAGTCTCTCACACTCTTAGAACTTTTCTCACATCCACAAGAAAGATAATTCTTTTCAAGAGAATTTCCACACACAACCAGTGGCGGAACTAGGGGGTGCGGGGGGGCATCTGCCCCCGGTAGCCGGACGGTCCAGGCATAACGAGAGGAGGGGCGGGGCGCAACAGGAAGAGCGACTGAAGATGATGACCGGGTTCTCGGATATGAGCCATTGGATCCTCATCGATCCGTTGACTCCGCCACGTCGATGGCCAACGGAGAGGTGGTGGTTGTTGTGAGCTCAAGCCGGACTCCGCCGTCAGAGAGAGGGTGGAAGCCGCGGAGTCCCTGCTTATTTATTGATTTTCCGACTGAATTTGAGAGTGTTTTCGGGAGGTGGCGGGGGCGGGGGGGGGGGGGGAGGGGTGAGTGCGTGTGAGAGAGAGAAAGGGAAACTAGTGAGTGTGTGTGTGTGTATGAGAGAGAGGGAGGGTTATGTCAACGGGGGTTTTGAAAATAAGAGTGGGATATAAAGGGCGTGTGTATATTATGGAATATATGGGGGTGGTTTTGGGGTTTTTATAAATGAAGGGAAATGAATATCGGAATTGGGAGGTGGAGTGATTATTTGTTTATACTGATACCATGTATTTGTATAAATGCCATAAAGAGATTAATTTGGTTAAAACATGATAATTAACGGGCTCTCTCTGTAAATTGATGTACATACATGAGTTATAAGTTAACTCAAGTTGTTTGAGTGCTTCATCAGTTAAAAAAAATCACTTTAGCGGCCACTTTTTCTACCAACTTTTTCTTCCTCTCTAACGCCTGCTTAGTTTTAGCCATCTATTCCTTTCGCTTCAATTTCTACACGTCGTTGCTTCGGACCTCCGGTAACCGCCCTCAAATTTTGCCCCCCTCAAGTTTTGTTCTGGTTCCGCCACTGCACACAACTCTCTGAACTCTTTATATACCTCTTATCCGTCTACCGGATTGGTGTCTCACCAGTTAACAGCATTGGAGAAATATATATAGGCTGAAAACCTCTTCACAATTTCCACTATTCTCTTCCTACCTAACCCACTAATAAAAAACAAACCATTTTTACCTAACCCACTAACAAAAACAAACAAAAAAAACATGTCTGCCTCTTTTCCTAATCCTTGTACCATGTTTTCTTCCTTAATTTCAGGGGAAACACAAACATTAACACAATGTTTTCTTTTCCTTGATTTATGTGCGAGGACCCAACAATCTTCCCCCCACCTTTAGAAAAGCAATCATGCATTATTGAATTTTAAACAATATTCTAACAATTACTGATACATAAGAAAAGATTGTGACTGGTGTACAAGACAGCAAAAATAGGAAAGAGGTGCAAGTTTGAAAGTCTTTTTAAGAATTTTTAGGCCCGAATTTTCCTCTAAGAACTTAGACTTGAAAAAAATTAATCTGTTTTTTTTACTAAACAGTAGAAAATGGAATGGCGTATGTAGTTGAAAGCGTTGTAAGGATACTTGAATTACCATGCAACTTTTCAAGGTCCAAAATATCCAAAGTTATTAGAATGATGAAAAATTTTAGGGCAAAAAAGCTATCAGAATGATGATAACCCAAAGTTTGCATGTATAATCTAATTAAAAGCTGGTATAGTTCCTTGCTGAAGCCACCTTTCAAAGTGAATGTCCTTTATGGGAATTATCAGGTAGAGTGAAACTTAATGTTTGAATCACGGTCTTGTGTTTCTTAGTTCCTAAACCTTCTTAGTTGCTTCCTTGTGTAATTAATTCGTATGTTGTGACTTCTTGGAGCTTATAATATTGCATTAGAGGGAGCTGTTTAAATTACATGTAATGTTTACTCCATATTTTATGCTCACTGTTTGCAGTGGTTTTACACAATCGAACTACAAAGAATTAAACGTATTGTATGAAAGATACAAAGACCAAGGTCCGTTAAAAATTCCTGTTCAAGAGTATTCTATTTCCTATATGTCAAAGGTCATAACCTCATGTCCTCGATTGTCTGTCAGGTTTTGAAATTTTGGCATTTCCTTGCAACCAATTTGGTTGGCAAGAACCCGGAACTAATGAAGAAATTCAGGATACAGTATGCACCATGTTCAAAGCTGAGTTCCCAATATTTGATAAGGTAATCTTCATGACTGGAATAGTAACTATGACGATATTAAATAAGATCAAGATTAAAATATCTTGCTAAGAGCAGTGAATCTTTTCTGCGGTATTGAAAACTACGTAGATGAAGATATCAGCTTCTTATATCAGTATGGAGAAGTCATTTTTCTCTAGGATTTCTGATAAAATTATGTAGTGCAAGTGAACAACATCAAATTGAAGAACTGAGAAGTACAACCCACAAATACTAGATTAAATTTAATGTATTCTTAATATTTATCCGAGACGAATTAGAAATAAAATATGAAAACTAATAATGAGAAAGCAATCTAGGAATTCGAGTCCATTCAACAATAACATAACAAGTAACCTCTTCTATTTTTATAACTTAACTATAGTTTTGATTTCCATTCCCTTTAATTTAGTAATTTTACAATTAATGTGGACAAGTATAGATTATGAAAATTTCCATCAAAATTTCTTCAATTCAAGCATGAGTTATCGAAAACTCATATTAATAATAATCTATCAAAACATCTTAATTAATTTAAAATCAAATAAGAAATATAAAACGAAAGTATTTCAACATAAAAACATAAATAATAGAAGAGATGGAGAATATTATCATGAATAATTATTTAATATCATCTTCATCCTAGATTAAAGAAATTAGCTAGAGATTATAAATAAATAAATAAAGTAAGACAAAGAAGAAGTAGAATATTAAAAATAAAATAAGAAAACTCCCTTTTATATATTAACGATAATCTAACGAGCGTATAATGAAGAAATAATTTATTCTTACTCCTATTCTTAACCTAAACTAATACATAAAAAATACATAATATCTCATTCCACATTTCCCTAAAACAAAAGATCTATTTATAAAGAAAAATAAATTGTAACATAATCTAAGGTACATTGAACTTGATCTTTCTTTTTCCTTTTTCCTTCTTATTTAGTTATCTCCAAATTGATTCCAACCCCATAATGATAATCCTCTAGAGTCCATTTTAATCTTCAAAAGCTAAAACACATATCCTTTACTTGATCAAAAGATAAATAAACCATTCTCTCCTACAAAAAAAACACAAAATATATATATTAGTTAAATAATATACATATAAATTCATAAAAATGAGAATATTAAAATGTATAATTAATGTGTATATCAAATACTCCCATACCTAACTTTTACTCGTCCTCGAGTAAAATAAAAAGAAAAGAAATCTAGAACCACCTCATTTTTCATAGGAAAAACGATTGCATTTAACATATGCAAGAAGACTTTAAACCTCAAGGTTATCCTAAGTGGACGAGTTTTGTCTCGGTTTGCAGTGAATATATCCACAACATTCAAAATTGTTTTTGGGTTCAACAAGTTATGAAATTAAAAGAAAACTTCTAAATATATATGGACATTACACATAAGCTGTATACGCCCCCAAAATAGGTTCACACAACCCATTCTGAGTCGCCAAATATATGGTACAGAATTCAAATACAAATTTCATTTATACAACTATTAATTGTCGTGCAAAATACGACAAAACATAAGCTGTGATTTTCAATACAAATATTATCTTGTAGACAATATCCAAACTCAAATAAAGTCCTCATTACAATTATTATCACGTTATTTTACAAAATATTGAGGACGACTATAATAATCATCTTGGACCATTGCTCCACTCCCCGACTAGTCCCAGCTACATTCTCGTCTCCTGAGAAGAATAATGGAACCAAAAGAAAAAGGGTGAGCTCAACTAACTCAGTAAAAAATATTATGACTAAGATAATGTAGAACAAATTATCCTAAGTCCTAACAGGAAAAAATTTGATAGAATACAATAGACAACAAGTTTTAGATCAACAACTGCAGCGGAAATAGCAATCCATTAGAAGAGTCAAGTAGAGCATGATGTCTACTATCTTCTATGATTTTAAAAGTTCATCATCAATATTTTATCCCTGTAACATCAATCAATAAATATTTCAAATCAACAAATTATCCATGCACTACGGGCCAATGATATTCGTTTGTATCACTAGTGGTCATGATCAAGCCAAACAACTGTCCATTTATGCACTACGTGCCAAAAAGAACTTTCACCACAAACCTTTGTCTGTAACATTATAGGTCATAATTATACTAATACAAATTCCTGGTCATAATCATACCAATCAACAGTCCATCTTTGCACTACGAGTCAAAGATGACTTTCACCACAATATAAGCATGAGAATAATGACAATGATATAAAGAATCAATTAAGTGAGATCAAGGATAAATATTAGAGATTTATAATTCAATTTAACCATAGTTCAAAAATATCCAAATTGCCAACATGATAACTAATTATGGAGTAAAATTCAAGAATGATATTCATGTATCAAAAATAATTTGGACAAAAATTAAATTAAATTCTATTATGAACAATACTCATGAATAGTACCGTATGAATAGTATCCATGAATAGTACCCCGACATGAAAAGATTAAAATTTAATAAGAAATTTCAGACCAATATTCCAGCGAAATGATATTAGATGAAACACAAACCTTAAGAATTTCTAATCATTTCAGGAATTATAGAAGCAATACTTATCATAGTAAGTTTAAATTTAGGAATATGAAATGAAATAATATCATTTGCATAATATGGAGTATGAAAGAAAATGATATTTCTTACGAGTATTGAAATAAAATAACATTCTTTACGAATATGAAATAAACTAACTCCATCATTTTCTTTTTACAAAGTGTTTGACAGAATTTTGCTTATAAAATAAGTTGTTACAATTTAGTACAGATATATTAAAGTTTAAATAACTTTTATATTTAATACTTCTCAAATAAGCAGATATCAGTTAAAGAGCAGATATAAAAAGTTCAAAGAGTTTTATACTTTGAGAGAATATGCCTCTTTGTAAGAAGAAATATAAATTTATGCTTGGATCAAATAATGCTTCTATGTAAGCAAATATATAAATTTATGCACTGTTATAAAAATTTAAATAACTTTTATATTTTGTGAAAAAGGTACTTCTTGAATAAGCAAATATATGACTTTAGTTTTGATTTAAATTTCTTTATAAAATAAAGAATGTGTTTCTATGGAAACTGTTGGGTAAAATCTAGTTACGCACAACACACATGTATACGTGGTCAACAAGTAATAAAGTTTAAGTAGAGTATCATTCCCACGCAAATAATTGATGAGAGAAAAATCATATTTAGAAATAGGGATTCTCATTGCCTTAAAAAATGTTACTTTTTGAATTATTTTCTTTTAACACTATTAAATTATCAAGGTCAATTAAAAATTAATTCAATTTAAGATGCAAAATATTTTTGGTCAAAATAAACAAGATAATTAAAAACAATTATATCATATAAAACCTATGGAGAGGATTCTAGCCTAATTACTAATTTTTTGTTATCATCAAAATATTTCCAACAATTGGTGACCCCCAACAATGCAAGTTAAGTCATTTGTGGGCCACGGAAGAGTGATGAAATCTCTACCTTATCTTGTTATGGATTGTGCCCTTAATTAAGTTAAACTACAAATGAGAATGCACAAATAAAATAAAAAACTGTAAACAAATAAAGTGTCATAAAACTATGTGACTTACGAAAGAAGAAGAAATTGGACGTACCTCTTTCCTTAAGCAATCACCAGAGTTTATAATTGACGAAAATAATAATAAATATAAATAAATAACCTACATAGGATGTGTTCTATGAATGATGCATGCATCAATGCGTCAATTAGTTTTCTAACTAACAATAAATACTAAAAAAAATTAAACTACTATTTTTTTTAGTTAAGATACAAAAGACTGGGAATAGCGTAACAATAATCTTGTCTTTTCACACCTTTGATCCGCTTCGATAATCTTGAAAATTTTTTAAAAAAATATTAGAACTATAAAAAAAACTAATGCCAAGAAATAAAAATTAAGGAATACAAAATTAAATCTAGTCCCCGACAACGGTGCCAAAAACTTGATTGTGATAAAATTATGTACTGTAAGTGCACAACGTCAAATTAAATAATTGACAAGTATAAGTCAAATCCACAAAGACTAGATTAATTTTTATGTATACTTAATATCTATCTTAGACGAATTAAAAATAAAGATTGAGAATTGATTAATTACAATTAAACTAATTCAGAATATGAAAACTAATAATGAGAAAGCAATCTAGGCATCCGAATTCATTAAATAATAAACATAATAAGTAATCTAATCTCTTCTATTTTTATAACTTAACTATGGTTTTGATCTTCCTTTCCTTTTAGTAATTTTACAATTAACGTGGGCAAACATAGATTATGAAAATTTAAGGATTAACTATAATCCATTCAAAACTTCTTCGAGTAAGAATGAATTATGAAAAACTCATATATTAAGAATAATCTATCAAAACTTCTTAATTAATTTAAAATTACATAAGAAATATAAAACGAATGTATTTGAATAATGAAACACGAAGACAAAATCAATTAAACATAAAAGCATAAATAATATAAGAGATGGAGAATATTATCATGAATAATTATTTAATGCAATCTTCATCCTAGATTAAAGAAATTAGCTAGACATCAAAAATAAATAAATAAATTAAGATAAAGAAAAAGAAGTAAAATATTAAAAATAAAATAAGAAAATTCTCTTTTATTAACGATCATCCAACTAGTGTACAACGAACAAATAATTTATTCTTACTCCTACCCTTGACCTAAATTAAAACATAAAAAATACATAATATGTTATTCCCCATTTTCCTAAAACAAAAGACCTATTTATAGGAAAAAATAAATTGTAACATAATCTAAGACACATTGAACTTGGTCTTCATTTTTCCTTCTTATCCCTTTATCTCCAAATTGATTCTAACTCCATCATGATAATCTTCTAGTCCATTTTAATATTCAAAATCTGGAACAGTTATCCTTTACTTGATCAAAAGATAAATATAACATTATCTCCTATAAAACAAAATAAAATGAAGTAGTTAAATAAAATATACATATAAATTCATAAAAATGGGAATTAAAATGTATAATTAATATGTATATCACTTCCCACAATAGGATTGAGGAGTTATGAATGTGAAGCATTAAAAAAAATAAAAAAAATTGTATGTTGGGGTTGGACTGTAGGCCATTACAGTCAATCAATCGATTCATTAAGTTTTTGTGTATCTTCGTGGTTGTTTAAGAATCACACAAAGTGAATAAAGTTGTAACTGTTCTTGAACGCTTAAACTTTTGAATTTAGAAACGAAGAGTAACATATAAATTAAAAAGAAAACGTCCTTATCCTTATCTTAAATGGTGCAAAGTTTGTTGTCGGTAAACAATTAATAAAAATGTGCTTACAGAAAAGAAAAGTTTTCAGTAATAATTCCGTGGATGATGTTAACATATACTCTTTATACATTCAAGTCTAAAATCTTGCATGAAAATTTTCTCATTATTGGAATGGCATAGATTGAGGTGAATGGGAAGAATGCAGCACCCCTCTACAAGTTCTTAAAGGCCGAGAAAGGGGGTTTATTGGTTGACGGCATTAAATGGAACTTCACAAAGTTTTTGGTGGATAAAGAAGGAAAGGTTCTGGAGAGATATGCCCCCTCAACATCTCCTCTCAAAATCGAGGTTTGTTCATAAATTTTCGTATCAGTAATTTCTTAAGCAGTGTATATTGCAGATTTTAGCTTATGTTTCTCTTTTCTCCTTGCAGAAAGACATACAGAATTTGTTGGGATCTTCCTAAGCACCAAGGTTTGATGCTTGCTTTAACTATAATATTTTTACTTACAAATCCACCTCTACTTTTATTTATTTTTATTGAAAATACAATGATAAACAGAAGAGAGCAGGAAATAATTTGCAGAAACAAAGAAAGTAATGGGATAAAATGCAAAACTAGCCTTAAATTTAGAATTACAAAATGATACTCAAAAAGATTTCACATCATATTTGACAAATGGGACTAATATCCATTAAGTGTCGGCATTATTTTCTCTCCTATGCAGTAAAGAAAATATTAACATGCACTATATATTCCTAATTTTACAGCTGAAAAAATTCTCTATAAGAACCTAAATCTACTTAAGCTGCAATAGAAGTCAAATGATATGATTGCCATTTTTTGTGATGGCGTTGCAGAACATACAAAAGCAGGCTGGGGGCTTTATAAGTTGCAGGAAATTGAAGCTTTGCTTGTTTCATATATGCTTGTAAGGTCAAACTGTTATGCTGGCTCCATAATTGTAGTTGTCTTTCCTTTGTGGTATCTTTAGTTATCATCCTGCATGTACTTGGTTAAATAAGCAGCTGAAAACATAGTCTCACTTGTATGTTTAATTGTTACTTTGGACAACTATAGTGCTGCAATATGAATTATCAGCTTGAAATTCGGTCAGTTGTGGTAGTTGGAAATTCAGTTTATTGGCAGCATTAGTATTTCTTGTGTGTTCTTTCATGCATCCTTTTCACTTGGTTTTTGGTCGCAATGCATTTGGACAAGAAAATGGTAGTAGATAAGGGCATTTGTTAAGTCTTTCCCTTGTATATGGTGAGAATTTCACTCTGGTAATTTGGAGACACTGTTCTTCTAAACAAAGGAGTCGAAGCAATACAGTTAAATAAATTAATAAATAAATAAAACAGAGGTAAACCTTAAACAAGGACTGCTTCTTCATCTATCCACAAATCCAAACCCCTAACACACTAAAACTAACTAATAGATCAGCCTAATTATAAAGAACCAATATGACTGTATTAACGCCATAATATTCTATGACGCCATCGTGGGATAAATATTGCCTGCACAATGTAAAAAACCGGCATTGTAGGAATCAGTATAGGCATTTAGAAACATACTGGAGGCATCAGTACAGGCATTTAGAGGCATTAACAATATGTGAGGCCCATTGTAAATTCCATATATATAGAGGGAGGGAGAGCCTCTTGGGCTTAGTGTGGAGCCTTTCCCTTGGCCCTTGGCCATGGCCATGTCCATGTCCAAATACTTGGACCTTATGTATCAGGCTTGGTTGAGATATCCATATGCTAACAGACTGAAACTAAACCACAGACACTCGTACTAATGTATTAAGGGCAGTGACCCACACCTAATTAACGTTAGATGTCAGCTAACTTTTAAGGTTGAAATTTCTAAAAGATATTTTGTATTACATTTCTAGAGTGGGATTACCAAATAGTAATGCAAATATGCTTGACATCTAACGTTAGTTGTGGATCATTATTCTCCATATGGAAATCACCTATATATCCTTATCAAATGGCAAAAGGAAGACAAAGGTGAACAAGTCAAACAACACTGAGAATAATGTATATGGTGAAATGCCAGCCTAACCAACAATCCCGAAAAGCATCTCTAAACGATATAAAAGATTGAAGCATTATCTTTAAGGAGGCAATTACTAAATTTCACCACCATAGATCAAAGTCAAGATCCCAACCAAAATCATAAGTAGGATTATTTAACTTCTATTACAGCTTACAAGCCTTAGCGATTAGAGATCAAGTGCTTAAAACTTAAAAGCTTAGAAATTTAAGTCCTCAATGTTCTTATCTGAGCTTCCACCTTCATCAACAGCCTCTTTAGCCAACTCCTTCCCCCTTAACAGCATTCCTTCTAAGCTCATCCCTTTTCTCCCCCTCCATAACTTCCTTCAAACACGCACACCCCTTTTTCTTCCCTTGTAACGATACCACTTTCATTAACCTTCACACGAACACCCGCTCGCCAAACCTCCATTATAAACTTTGTGTTAGAAATGAGGAAATATATTTACTATTACACTTTACAAATATAAAATCACAATTAAAATTAAAATTAAAAAGCAAAACAAAATAATAATAATTAATTATCATAATTTGATTTAATTTTGTATATATATTATAAGAGAATGTATCAAGTATTTAATTGAATCTGTATCAATCGAGTATGTATCGAATCACAATCGAGAATTCGAGTTGTTTGAATCTTAAATTACATTGAGTATAACGTTGTTTAGATTCTACTCATATTTTTATTGGAAATATTTTTTATACTCAGATTTGGATCATATTATTAACGAATTTGAGTGTCGCTCGTATTTCTTCGAGTCGAGCTGAATCAAGCCCGGACTGTTTGGTTCGTTTATAGCCTTAATCAAAATATCATAATAGGATTATTCTAACTTCTATTACAGCTTACAAGCCTAGAGGCTAGAGATCAAGTGCTTATATGTTCTTTATCTGAGCTTCCATCTTCATCGACATCCTCTTTAGCCAACTCCTTCCACTTAACAGCATTCCTTCTATGCTCATCCCTTTTCTCCCCCTCCATAACTTCCTTCAACCACACCCTTATTTCTTCCCTCGTAACGATACCACTTTCATCACGAACAGCCGCTCGTCAACCCTCCATTATAAACTTAGGTTATCATTAGTTAATCCCAAACTAAGTTGTTTTCACATTTAGTCCTTAAACTATCATTGTTTATCATGATGTTCAGTACTCCTTGATTTCTTTTTTTGGAGGGTTGGACTGAAATTGCAAAAATTATAAATTTTGAATTAAATGTGCAAAATAAATAGTTAGATGACCAGATATAAAAAAAACTATAATTTGGGATTAACTATAATAGATTATCCCTAACAATAACATTCTCATGTATAAGTACAATCCTAATAAGAGCCAAAATAAAGTGTATGGAGAAATCTCACTTAATTCTAAACATTCCTAATAGTACCAAATAAAGTGCATGGAGAAACATACCTCATTTTCAAGCTTATCAAAAGAATTAAACAAGAGCCAATCTGCTCCCTCAATATTTGAGAATTGGCTGATTTTAATGCTCAATAAATCTTGGTACAACTTCATACAAGGCAACTCATTGATCCCCAACAATGGCATAGATGGCAAAGACACATTGTTGAGTATGACATGAATCCTTATTAGATTTGAATTTAGGTATTACCTAGAATCCGTTTTGGTTCAGGAAAATTATCTTTTCTACCTATACTCAATTTAGTATTTCTAATCCTATTTGGTTATGGATTTTCCTATGGCCTATAAATATAAGTGCTAGTTTTTTGGAGAAGATACATTCAGAGACATTCATAAACATTCTAAAAATTCTCATAGTTCTCTCTTTATCTTGTACTCTTCAGGAAATTTATTTAGTGGATTTCTTCTGCCTTCTCCGTGTTTTTTTTTTTTCAATTTGGGTTTCCACGTAAAACCTTGTGTTATTGTCTTTATCTTTCTGCGTTGATTTATTGTGTTTGCCATAGTTTGTCATAACAAACTGGTATCAAGAGCTTGGTTATTATTGATCCATACTATGGCGTTGAGTTCAACTTCATCAACGAAATTTGATATTGACAAATTCGATGAGAATATTAGTTTTAGTTTTTGGCAGGTTCGAATGAAGGCTGTTCTTACTTAGCAAGGCTTGAAGAAAGCCATTGTAGGGAAGCTAATGAAGCCTGTAGATATGTCTGATATGGATTGGGAGACGAAGAAAGGTAGAGAGATGTTTGAGTCAAAATGGGAACCTATGGATGATAAAGCACTTTCGACTAATTCAATTGTGCCTTTTGAATAATGTGTTTGCAGGATGTGTTATCGAAAACTACAACTGTTGCTTTGTGAAAGAAATTAGAGTCTATCTATTTGACTGAAGTCCCTCACTAACAGATTGCGACTTAAATAGCGTCTTTACACCTTGCATGTGTCAGAAGGTACTCAAATTAAACCTTCATATCACTGAGTTTAATTCAATTGTAATTGAGTTGCAGAATATTGATGTTAAGATTGATGATGAAGATTAAGCCCTATTGTTGTTAGTCTCATTACCTCCTTCATATAAGCAATTTAGAGACACTATGATCTATGGTAGAGACACTATCTCAATTGAGGATGTTAAGATTAATCTTATGAGTAAATAAAAACTAGATTCTGAATGACTTTTGGGAAAAGTGACGATCAAGGTGTTGGATTGTTTGTCAGAGAGAGGTCAGTTGAGAGAAGTTCAAATGAGAATTTCAGCTGTAACTATTGTCATGCAAAGGGGCATATACAGTGTAATTGTCCAAATTTGAAAAATAAAGAACATAGAGAAGACAATCATGGTCAGATTCATAGTGGACAGAATATGCAGAACTAGTAGAATCAAGGGGTAAGAAAGAATGCTCAGGCTAGTGTTGTTGAGGATAATGATGATTTTCTGTTAGTAGTCGATGACAAGAGAAAGACTTAGGGGGTGTTTGTTTAGAGCTGAATGGAGCTGAATCTGAATGACTGAATCGGTCAGTGCGTTTGTTTTGGTCTGAATGGTTGAATCGGTAAGATAGACGAGCTGAATGGCTAAGTCAGATTTTTTGGGTTGAATGGCTGAATGAGCAGCTGAATGAAGTAAAAAATATAAAAAATTTAATTTTTAAAAAAATATTAACTATTATATTAAGTAATATTAAATAAATTTACAATAATTTTGAATTTTTTTAGAGGGGATAAAATAATAAAGTTTTGTCATTCAGATGTTTCAGACATGTCAATTATCAAATAACTTTTTTCATTCAGATTCATATTCAAATCATTCAGATTCAGATTCAGATTTATTCAGTTTTTATCAAACACCCTCTTAGTAGTGACTGGATTTTGGATATTCTAGGGTGTTCTTATCATATGTGTCCTACTCGTGATTTGTTCTCTACATATGAACCGTTTGATTGTGAAATTATTTTGATGGGAAATCATTCTAAATATAAAGCAATTGGCATTGGTATAATTAAAATTAATATGCATGATGGCATAATTAGGACATTGTCAAATGTACGTTAGACATGTTCCAGGTTTGAAGAAGAATCTTATATATTTGGGTACACTAGATGAAAACGGCTGTAAATACACAATTGAAGATGAAGTTATGAATATTAGTAGATGCTCTCTTGTGTTGATAAAAGGAATCAAGGACGGTACTTTATATAAGTTGGAGGGTTCTACAACTACAGATTCGGATGCAATTAGTTGGAGAGCTACTTTACAACATATGGTTGCTCTTTATACTACAGAGGCAGAATAAATGGCTATTAGAGAGGCTGTTAAGGAAGTTATCTGGTTGCAAGGCTTGTTTGCAGAGATCAACATGGATTATGGAGTTACTGTTGTCCATTGTGATAGTCGGAGTGCTATACCCTTGACTAAAGATTAGATGTATCATGAAAGGACGAAACATCGAGCCATTGTTGAAGATGGTGACATTAAGGTCTTGAAGATTGGTACTGCAGACAAACCAGCTGACATGTTACCGAAGTCGTTACCACATACCAAGTTCAAACATTACTTGGACCTGGTTAGTGTTCGATGCACTTGAGTTGTGAATTTTGAAAAAAGGAGAAAGTTTACTGTTTGTGCAATATTTGGAGGATTCAAATCAAGGAGGAGATTTGTTGAGTATGACATGAATCCTTATTGGATTTGGATTTAGGTATTACCTTGAATCCGTTTTGATTTAGGAAAGTTTTATTTTCTACCTATACTAATTTTAGTATTTCTAATCCTATTCAGTTATGAATTTTCCCTATGACCTATATATAAATATAGGTGCTAGGATTTTGGAGAAGATACATTCAGAGACATTTAGATACATTTTAAGAATTCTCATAGTTCCCTCTCTTTATCGTGTACCCTTTAGATATTTATTTAGTGGATTTCTTCTGCCTTCTTCGTATTTTTTTTCTAATTTAAGTTTATACGTAAAACCTTGTGTTATTGTCTTTCTCTTTCTGCGTTAATTTATTGTTTTTGCCATAGTTTGTCATAACACACATTTTCTCCTTATAAAGGAACCTTCAATAATCTCGGGCAAGGTTTGTGAAACGACGTCGTTAATGTTGAAAATTAATTTGCAATTTTCAAAGTCAATATGTCTGTTGAGTTTTTTCAAAGCAGTGTTTAGTTTTTCCTTCAAGTGTTTCATATTCCAAAAAGCCTGATTAAAGCAGATAGGTTCTATAGATTATTCTAGAGCTTGTAGGCAATTATTAATACATGTTATGTATGTTTTTTCATTTATGCAATTTCAAGATAAAGTAATAAAAAGTGTAGAAGCAGCAACTCTGCTTTTGGTAACAGTTTTTCTCCAAGCAATTTTTCATTACTTTGCTCCAACAAATTTGGTATCAGAGCTTGTTATTTCATACCCACCAGCTTCTTCAATGACAACAACTTCAGCCTCAACCATGTTTGCTTATTCTCCCAGTCACTTCCCTATATTTGACGGAGAACACTATGATTATTGGAGCAGCCAAATGAAAATTATCTTTATCTCTCAAGATCTATGGGAAGTAGTTGAAGACGGATATGCAGAACCCCCCAAAACTGGAAGCTCTGCAGCCTGGACTAATGCACAACAAAAAGAATACAAGGAAAACAAGAAGAAGGACGTGAGTGCTCTCAGATTTATACATCAAGGTGTAAGCAAATCTATCTATCCTAGAATTTTTGGAGTCTCAAGGCAAAGGATGCATGGGAATTACTGAAAAAGGAGTTTTTGGGATCTGAGAAAGTCATCTCTTTAAAACTTCAATCACTATGGAGAGATTTTGAGAATATTGCAATGAAAGAAAGTGAATTTGTCCAAGAATTCTTTACTAGAGTTGCTGAAATCATAAATCAGATCAGAAGCTATGGAGACACTCTCCATGACAAGAAAATTGTTGAAAAGATTCTTAGAAGCATGCCTACCAAGTTTGATCATGTAGTTGCTGCAATTGAAGAATCAAAAGATCTATCAAAGCTTACCATGTATGAGCTTATGAGATCACTCGAAGCACATGAACAAAGGATGAAGAGATCTACTGAAACAACCTATTGAACAAGCCCTCCAAGCCAAACTAAATATCAAAGATCATGGACAAAGAGGAGGTTCCGCTCAAAAATGGAGATCTTATGGCAGAGGACAAGGAGGACATCAAAATCAATACCGAAGAGGGCAATGTAAAAATATGAGAGAAAGATAGAGACATCAAAATCAGAATTCTAATTGGGGCAGAGGTAATGGAAGAAAAGAAAATTCACAGCAAAATCAAGATTACACCGGAAATAATCAGCAATATAAATCCGGTAATTCTGACTTTTATTGCATTATTTGTAAAAAGTCAAACCATGAATCAAGAAATTACCGATTTAGATGCACCAAATGTAAAGTCCCTAACCATTCTCAGAGAGATTGCTGGTTCCAAGATAAAAAGGAAAAGGATGAGGCAAATTTTATGAAGGAAGACGAAGAAGATCAATTATTTTTGTCATATACAAAAGCTCATAATGATCCAACAGATTTATGGTACATTGACAGCGGCTGCAGTAACCATATGACAGGAAATCGACATTTATTTGTGAAGCTTGATCATAATTTCTCATCAGACATTAAGCTTGGTGATGGAAAACTACAAAGGGCTGAAGGAAAAGGTGTTATTTCAGTTCATACGAAGGGAGGTAACAAAAAGTTCATTGATGATGTTTATTATGTTCCTAATCTTACCACTAACTTGTTAAGTGTTGGGCAATTGTTGAGGAAAGGTTATTATGTGCTCTTTGACAATACTTGTTGCAAAATAATTGATAAGAAAACCAATATCATTGTGGCAAAAATTAAAATGGCCTCAAACAAAGTATTTTCATTTAAGATGCATCAAGAACAAAATTTTACTTTTAAAAGCGAAAGTGTTGATAATTCATATTTGTGGCATTTGAGATATGGCCACTTGAATATCAGAGGGCTGAAGTTGTTAAAAGAAAGGCATATGGTTGTTGGACTTCCTCACATTAACTCGCAATCCAAGGTGTGTGAGGGCTGCATCTATGGGAAAATGCACATGCTTCCATTTTCAAAGTTTTCTTGGCGATCAAAAGGTCCGTTAGAGCTGGTACATGCTGACATTTGGGGACCTTCTCGAACACCATTCTCTCAATAACAAAAGATACTTTATTCTGTTTGTTGATGATTTTACAAGGATGATGTGGGTGTATTTTTTGGAGCAAAAATCGCAGGCATTCTCAACATTTCTACAGTTCAAAGCACTAGTAGAAAGACAAAGTGGTTGTCAAATGAAGACTCTAAGAACTGACCGAGGTGGAGAATTTATCTACACACCTTTCATGAATTATTGCAAGGATAATGGCATCCAGCAGCAACTTACTGTTCGGCGCACCCCCGAACAAAATGGAGCCGCAGAGAGAAAAAATTGAACTATTGTGGAGATGGCCAGAAGCATGTTAAAAGGAAAAGGACTACCCAAGAAATTGTGGGCAGAAGCGGTAAATACTGCTATCTACATTCTAAATAGATCACCTACAAAAGTTGTTCGTAATAAAACTCCATTTGAAGCTTGGAATCATCGGAAGCCACATGTGGATAATTTTAAAGTATTTGGTTGTGTTGCCTATTCACTAATTCTCTCTCAAAATAGGGACAAATTTGATGAGAAGGGTAAGAAATTGCTATTTATTGGTTATAGCAGCGAATCTAAAGAATATTGACTTCTAAACCCAGAATCGAACAAGCTAGTAGTTTCTAGAGATGTAATATTTGATGAGATGGATACATGGGATTGGAAAGAGAATTCGACATCAAGTCGCAATGAATTTTTTGAACCATTGACACTTCAAGAAGATAATTCTCAAGAAAGCTCCTCTCATGGTCCAACAAACTCACCACTACCGAACGAATACATTTGATGATGGAGATTATGTTTCAGATTCGTCACCAAAGAAGTTCCGCTCTCTGCAAGAGATTCTTGATTCATGTAATGTTTCACTTTCAGCATTTGAGCCGCAAAATTTTGAAGAGGCAAATAAGCAAGAAATATGGGTGAAAGCAATGCACGACGAAATTTCAATGATTCGAAAAAACAAGACATGGGAGCTTACTGATTTGCCAAAAGGAAAACAGGTGATCGGACTTAAGTGGATCTTTAAAACCAAGTTTAACGAAGATGGTTCCATTCAAAAACACAAAGCTTGACTCGTAGCAAAAGGATACTCTCAACAGCCTGGAATAGATTTTACAGAAACATTCGCTCCGGTTGCTCGTATGGAGACTATACGGACTGTTCTTGCAATTGCAACCCAATTAGAACTAGATGTGTTTCAACTTGACTGTGAAATCTGCATTTTTGAATGGAGAATTAGCTGAGGAAGTTTATGTGGAGCAACCTCAGGGGTTTGTGGTACAAGGAAATGAAGATAAAGTGTATCGACTTCGAAAAGCATTATATGGGTTAAAGCAAGCTCCTAGAGCGTGGAATAGCAAGATCGATGACTATTTTTGACAAAATGGATTCCAAAGAAGTATAAATGAACCGTCGCTTTATGTGAAGAAGGAAGGTGCGAAAGATTTTCTCATTGTTTGTTTATATGTTGATGATTTAATTTATATGGGCACAAAAAGGGAGATGGTTGAGAAATTCAAAAGGAAGATGATGGAGAGCTTTGAAATGACTGACATGGGATTAATGAAATATTTTCTTGTGATCCAAGTGAAGCAGTCGAAAGGCGAAATTTTCATTTCTTAAGAAAAATATCTTGATGATCTGCTCAAAAGATTTCACATGGAAAATTGTAAACCAGTCAATATGCCCATGTTTTTGAATGAGAAATTACAGCAAAATGATGGTGGTAAAACTGTGGATGGAAAGATGTATAGAAGCTTGGTTGGCTCCCTGATCTACCTTACTCATACAAGGCCATATATCATGCACGCTACAAGCTATGTGTCCAGATTTATGAATGAACCAAGTAATTTACATTATGCTGCAGCAAAGAGAATTCTTCGGTATCTTCGAGGTACTAAACATCTTGGCATCAAATATGAAAAAGAAGTGGACAACAACTTGGTTGGTTATTCGGACAGTGACTGGGCTGGTTCACTTGATGATCGAAAGAGCACCTCTGGATACATATTTTGTTTGGGATCAAAGATAATCTCATGGAGTTCAAGAAACAAAAAACAGTTGCATTGTCATCTGCTGAAGCAGAATATTCAGCAACTACTGAAGCAAGTTGTGAAGTTGTTTGGCTAAGAAGAATTCTACTAGATTTGCAGCAAAAAGTTCATGAGCCTACTATGATTTACTGTGATAATATATCAGCCATCGCAATGACAAAAAATCCTGTTTTTCATGCAAGGTCGAAGCACATTGAGCTGAGGCACCACTTCATTCGAGATTTGGTTAGCAAAGGATAAGTTTACTTGGAGTTTATCAACACCAATGAACAACTTGCAGATATCTTCACAAAGTCTGTTGGTTTTGAAAAACTTATGAAGTTCAAGAAACTGTTGAAAATTACAAATTAAGAGGGGATGTTGAAAAGTAATTTGCAATTTTCAAAGTCAATATGTCTGTTGAGTTTTTTCAAAGCAGTGTTTAGTTTTTCCCTCAAGTGTTTCATATTCCAAAATGCCTGATTAAAGCAGATAGGTTCTACAGATTATTCTAGAGCTTGTAGGCAATTATAAATACATGTTATGTATGCTTTTTCATGTATGCAATTTCAAGATAAAGTAATAAAAAGTGGAGCAGCAGCTCTGCTTTTGGTAACAGTTTTTCTTCAAGCAGTTTTTCATTACTTTGCTCCAACAGTTAATACGTTGGACGAATGCATCTAAGCTCTCGGGTTTTTAGTTCTCGTAGCCATCAGAGATGGGCACGATCGAGATTGAGCCCATCTCTGGTTTTATGGACTTGGTAATGGTGGTTGTGAGGAGTAGGGTTACATTAAGGCCTTTGGAAGCTAAACGTTTAGAAAATTGGAGCATTGGGTTTATGTGGCCTTGAGTAGGGAAAGGGATGACTAGAATATGAGCTTTACTCTCCGTTTATTCTCTTTCTCTCCTCCTAGTTGGAGGGAGTAATATTTGCAGAATAGGAGAACCATTATATATACTAGCATCATGTGACACGCATTGCATATCTAATTACCACGAAGATTAAATATACCCATTACGAATCTAATTAGTGGGAGGATAAAATAAAAATAGTACTCCCTCCGTTCCTTAATCTAGATCGTTTTAGACATGTGCACAAGAATTAAGAAAATGATTGAAAAACATTAACTATAGTATCAATTGTCTATAATACCATTCACCTCACTTATCTCATAAATATGGATCAAAAGATTAGGTGGAGTAATAAGGGGCAATTTGGAAAAAAATAGTAATCAATTCTCCTAGATAACCACAAACGACAAATAATTAGGAATAAAAAAAAAGTTACAACGACCTACATATAGGAATGGAGGGAGGAGTACTAAATTTGGAGGACAAAATAATAAAATAGCAAAAAAGTTAAAGTTAGGGAGGATAAAATAGGAATATATCTACACTTACGGGTACAAAAAATGAAATAACTATTTGTGACCCAAAATAGATAATGGTAGTTGTATTTCCTTTGTGGTATCTTTAGTTATCATCCTGCATGTACTTGGTTAAATAAGCAGCTGAAAACAGTCTCACTTGTATGTTTATTTGGTACTTTGAACAACTGTAATACTGCAATATAAAATCTTAGTTTGAAATTAGGTCAATGGTGGTAGTTGGAAATTTTGTTTATTGGAAACATTGGTATTAATTTCTTATATGTTCTTTCATGCATGCATCCCTCCAAGGGTAGAGTCAAAAATTTTTTTCCTTCCGGGCTACCAAGTGTCATTTAGATTTCCCGAATAATAACAAATCAGTGCAGGCTAAACACACCCCCCAACTTGCTCAAAAACTAACTTTTCCCTCTCTTAGGACTTTTATCGAACACCTTGAGTGCGTGACTCCGGTGTGAACCGAGACTATACCCATACCGTCCTCGAAGAAAGAGATGATGAAGTGGTTGTTGAGGTCGTCCCATTTGGTGCTCCTTGAGCCAGTCAGTGCTGTGAATTTGGAACATGTGGGAGGTTGATTTGACCATTTCAAGGGATATGAGGATGCCTATTGGGACGGCTGTGAGGAATAATATGAGTAAGAAAAACTTGATAGAGTAGAAGAAAGCCATGGATATATATATATATAGAGAAAAAAAAACAGAGAATGTGTATTTAGAGAAAGAAACAGGAAATGGGTACTTAATTAGAGAAAGAAACATGAAGTAGGTATTTAGAGAGAGAAAGTATGGCTACTACCGGAAAGTTTTCATCTAGTTAGTGGAGGGAGGAGAGAGATACAATTAACAGGTGAGACATAGGTGGAAAGAGGAGGGAAACCTAGAATCTTACCCGGGCTATAGCCCACCTCAGCCCAAACGTGGCCCCGCCCTTGCATCCCTCACTTGATATTTTAGGGCATTTCTCAAGTCTAATTTACCTTGTGTATGGTGAGAATTTCACTCTAGTAACCCAAAAGTCTACAACCCTAACCCACGAAAACTAAGAGAATCACCTTTAATTTTCAGATTTGAAGATGCAGAGATCTGGGTTTTATTAGCCATCTGTTCGCTATTCCTACTAGCTGCCATGCAATATGACGTTGTTTTGGTTTTGCTTGACCGCTAGTAGGAGTTTCTTTGGCCGCTATTCCTTCGGAGAGATTTAGTATTCACAAAAAATTCCTATGGAGACTATTTAGTATCCACAAAAAGTTCTTGCGAATAGTTTTTTATGTTAAAAAATTCAAACATGGTCAGAACAATTATTCTTTCTCGTAACCCAAAACTTTTTCTTTCTCCAACCAAATTTCAAATTTAAATATCTTTTTCATTATAAATTCAAAATTGTCAATTTATATATCATTGGAAAGGTCTCAAAAAAATCTTCAAAACAAGAGACGTTGATATATTTTGATGTAGTTAAAATGTCAAAAGTTGCAACCAAAACTTATAATGGTATATTTCAAAATACAAAATTTTATTACCTATTTTGGTCTGGCAAATTCTCGCAAGGAAATGAGCTGAGAGCAAAATTCTGTTCCTTTTAGCTCCAAATGTCTGAGGTATAAATTCTATCAAAAAATCTTGATTACCCATTTCCAGATTTTATCTTAGTGAATGTGTTACGACATCACTTTAACCCTAACTCAAATTCTGAATTTTGCAGTAGGTAGATTTGGTACATGGTACACGAGATATTCTGTGAAAATATGATAATAACCCAATTGGTACATCTAAGAGTATTCACAATAGTTTTCTTATCTCTATCCCTACTTTGAAGTGTCATTGGGTTATTCTGCAGGATTGAGATTCAAAAGTTCAAATTTGAAAATTCCAACAGTCAACGTATGTTTTGACCGTCGTAACTATTTGACCTATGTATTGGCTTCATGCTTTAGAACTTATGATAGATGTAATATAGTACAACCTATTGTTTTTAATTATAAAATCGCTATTAATTTATTAATCTTTTTTGAAGTAGTATGTGATATTTTTAATTTTAAAATTAATATAAATTTAATCAGTACATATCGTAACTTATTTAGGAAAAAAAATACTATTACTTATAAAATTTATTATTTTTACAATTCTTTGCAAAATTATTAAGTTTGAGAATGCATCAAATTGACTTATAAAAATTCATAATAATCTTATAATATATAAAAGAGAGTATAATTTATCAATTGCATTCTACTGTAAAATAACTTTTATTTTATTTTAAATTTTAAGTAATTTATGGAGTGAGTATTGAATGGATTTTAATTAGTTACAAATGTACATAAGATCAATATTAACTTAAAAAGTTAATTTGTGATATTTTTAAATTTAAAATTAATATGATTCATTTAAAATTTAAAAATAATAAATTTTATAATTAATAGTACTTTTATAATATTTATAATTATATGGACATAAATTAAATAAATTTATATCAATTTTAAATTTGAATACATTTGAAATTAATTTTTTTTAAATAAGTCAATATTAATTTAATAATTTCAAAATGGAGTAGTAAAAAAGTAATGTGACAATAATGTCAAGATGTGTATGATTGATGATTTGTCCACTTAAATGAGGGTGTGAAATGTCATTTCGCATACATAGAGAACGGTCTTTTGACTCCATCACATTGAGGAGTAAAATCATATATATATATATATATATATATATATATATATTAAAATAGAGAGTTAAATAAGGATAAGGAAATTATTGGATAATAATTTGTTGATGTATTCTTCAAAGTTGGAGATAGAGAGTTTATTGGAAAAACTGTTATGAATGCTTAAAAAACCTTCTTTTTTAGTTAGATTTGGTGAGGTGGAATGAAATGTTTAGAATGTATTTTTACTTTAAATTTAATGGGTGCTTAATGAAATTCAGATAGACACACTTAGAAGGGCTTGAATAAGTGTTAAAACAAACGATATGAAATTTTTTAATTTAAGTAACCATCAATTAATTCAAATCGAAATATGTAGTGAACAATTAATAGAATGAATAAAAGGATTTTTTACGTGGTTCGGTCCTCTATTCAAGTGACCTAATTCACGTCCAATACCAACTTGTATTGAAGATTCTTTTATTAATAAACTTGGTTTACAATTAAATTCCTTTACAAAACAAGTTCCCACAAACTTTGAATACTTAATACCCAAGCACATTTGCTCCCCGTGCACCTATGCACCCTTAAGCACATATGCTTACTTGAACATGCTTGTAAAAACCTCTCATCCAAACCAGATTAGAAACTCTAGACTAACCTTTTAGTCCATTAACTGATTTTGAGAATTGATTATAAGATGATAACTAAGTAAACAATGATCAAAACATTAATAATATATATCAAAATTAGGCTCAATTAATATGCAATGATCAAAGAGTTAGATAAAGATATCACTAGTTTAAGAGCGGTGAATACAAGCTGAAAATTAATATAGACTTGATGAAGCACAACAACCTTTAAGTATTTCTTCACAATAGAAAAATGGACAACCTTCTTGTAAGTGTTTATGAAGAGATTAGAAATCAAAATATGTTCGTATTGTTATTCTTCTACTTCTTTTCAAGTTAATATTGATATGCTTTTATAGTTGAGGAATAGTAGATGTTAGACATTTAGAGAAGGAGCAGATGAAGTGGAGAGTAGGTGAAATGGGCAACATTATACTTAATGTAATGAACATCATGTGCTAGCAATATTCGTGAGATGAGTGGAGAGTAGGTGAAATTAAGGCTGTAAACGAGCCAACATAGTTCGAGCTCGATTCGGGCTCGACTCGAAAAAATACGAGCGATACTCGAATTCGTTAATAATATGATCCAAATCTGAGCATTAAAAATAGTTCGAATAAATATATGAGTAGAATCTGAGCAAGGTTATACTCGACTCGTTTAAGATTCAAACTACTCGACTTCTTGATTGTGATTCGATACATACTCGGTTAATACATATTCGATTAGATGTTCGATACATTTTCTTATAGTATATACAAATTTAAATCAAATTAGGATAATTAGTTATTATTTTGTTTTGTTTTTAATTTTAATTGTGATTTTATATTTGTAAAGTATAATAATAAATATATTTTCTCATTTTTAAGTAAAATAACAAATTCAATTTATAATTATATTTATTATAAAACTAGTTATTATGTGGAAACTTGAATTCGAGTTTGAATTTGAAACTCGCGAGTAGTTTGAATAAATATTCGAATCGAGTCGGATCGAATTCGAGTAATAAATATTCGAGTCGAGTCGAATCTGAGTAGAATTTTTTAAATATAATTCGAATTCGAGTAGCTTTCTGTTCACTCCGATTCGACTCGTTTACACCCTTAGGTGAAATGGACAACTTTACACTTAATGTAATAAACATCACGTGCTAGCAATATTCTTGAGATGAAGTGGAGGGTAGGTGAAATGGGCAACATTGTACTTGATGCAATGAACATCATTAGCTAGCAATATTCTTGAGATGAAGTGGATAGTAGGTGAAATGGGCAGCATTATACTTAATGTAATAAACCTCACGTGCTAGAAATATTCTTGAGATGAAGTTGAGAGTAGGAAAAATGGGATTAAGAATCATGCTAAGTAGTGAACAACTTTAGTTTGGTCAACAATATACTTAATGAGATTAGGAATATTCATGCTAAGTAGTGGACATCTTTAGTATACTGCAATTAATAGTAGAAAACTTGATGGGCAATTTCAGCATAATATTCAATTTTAGCAAAATACTTAGCTTTAGCAGAAAATTTAGCTTTAATAGAATACTTAATGCGCAACAATATGCTTATGATTCCATAAGTATATTAAGGACATCTTCAACAAATTTAGTCTAGAAATCTGTTAGTTAATTTGGAAGATCAACACAATATTTATTCCTTTTTAATTAGTTGTTCTCATTTATTAATTAACTATTACTATGATTGATTACATGTAATGCAAATCCTAGAGCCACTACAAGGAAAACGGTTAATTCCGACAGATTTATATTCTGCGGACTACATTTCGTCGATCTTAACATAATTCTGACGGAATTATCTGTCGAACATAAGTTCCGTCGTCCTTAAGCCTTTCTCGACGAAATTCCGTTGAAACAGACGATCATCTTAGGCGCCAAGTTTTCCGCTAGCGCGAAACCTAATATTGACGGAATTTTGTTTATTGTCTACGGAATGTCCGTCGAGGATTAACTAATTTCGATGGAGTCCGACGAAAATTCTGCCGGAAATAAGTTATAAAACCTAGTCGTTTCATTTTTTGCAGATGCCTTACCTCACTATCATCTCTCCCTTTCTCTCTCATCTCTCTCTCATCTCACTCTCTCTCACTCACTCTCATCTCATCACCGCCGCCGTCTCAGTCCATTTCATCTCTGTCAGCAGTCCATCTCAGTCCACCACCTCTATCGTCGCCGGCGGCAGCTCACCTCAAGAGCCTCCCCACCTCCATTGCAGTTTCTGGCTTGGACCATCTCTTCATATCATTAGGTAGATTTAAATCTTCTATTCAAGGTAAGTTCAACTAATTTGTGTAATTTAGATTGAATATTGGTCTGAAATTGGTATAATTTTTATTTTCGTGCAACTCGGGTCTAAAATTGGGATTATTGGAATGTGCAAATTGTTTTAAAATAATTAATTTATTGAAATTTTGTCTTTAATTGGGTTAAATTTGGGATTGGGTCTGAAATTGAGATTTTGGTCTGTAATTACTGAAACTAGTTGATAGCCCGTGCAATGCACGTGTTAGTTTAAATAATGAATTATATAATTTGTTAGCACGATCGTCCTCGAAATTGAAGATATATTATTTATTATGATAATTTAAAATAACTTTTGAGACCAATCATTATATTTATTGAATTTTTTTAATTCAATAAATTATATTATAAATATAAACTTACAAATATATAAATAATTGTGAATTTCTTATTTACACACCTTTAGATGAATACACACATAGAGATTTTTATAACTAATTCATAATTCATACCCACTACGAATTCTTAACAAAATTCTCTTAAATTGAACACCAAACCTTGCTCATTTGACAAAATAACTTTACAGCTTGCTCTATCACCATCAGAATCCACTCGTGTTTGTAGCAACATCGTAAAATTATTGTGGGTTTGGTGGGTGGCTATTAGCAGCAGAGACCCTAGACCCCCACTCGAGTAGCTCTTTGCTTGTATCATCCTTCTGAGCAATCACTTCAATGAAGCATAGGCAGTCTTTCTTGGCACCGGTTGCAGTCTCAATCGCTTCAATTTTCCTCTTCGTTACGGACCTACAATAAGATTTTATAGAACAGTGTAAATAAAAGGAATTTGATTGTCCCACTGTTCAGTGTGATCCATTACAAAAAGTGAATTAAGCTTCTTGACTCACCTTAGTTGTCCAGCATTATGGATTGCATCGACCAAGCCAGTGTAATTCCAGTTCTTGATCACATTGTAAGGTCCATCATGGATTTCAACTTCAATGGTGTATCCACCATTGTTTATCAGAAAAACGATAGTCTTCTGGCCACATCGCAGCATCGTGGACACATCTTGTGCAGTAACCTGCCAGGCATCAACCAAGGTATTAGGTATAACCATAGCAAATTGAACAGTGTAATAGGTGAATACAACCGGTACTCCACTTATAGCCTTCACTTTCAAGTTGTGAATGATGCAATGTTACTTAAAGAGTTACTATATCAGCAAAGTTTCATTGCAATAAGTATACCAAAAAAAAAGGGGAAAAAAGAGGTTCAAGATCTTTCTATAGAGATCATTCTAAACAACCACAATAATTACTTAAGATTAGGGGCTAGATATATATGTACCTGGAAGCTGCCATCACCAATGCAAGCAATCACCCGCTTATCCTGAGCAGCCTGTGCATACCCAATAGTTGTTCCCACTGACCAACCAATCGATCCATATTGCATTTGGAACTCGTACCTGCAAACCCATTTTTCACAACCATAGTTAACATATATGAAAGCCAAAATAATAAGTAAATAACCAAACTAAGATGAATCCAATGCTCACCCGCATCCATGTGGCAATTTCAGTTTCTGGAAATTGAACCAAGAATCACCCGTCTCAGCAATCACAGCCGACTCACTGGACAACATATTTTGTATATGCTGGAACAGAACATCAACCCTTAAAGGCTCATTGGGCTCACATTTGAGGGGATGTCCTTCAGGAACATAAATCCCGTGGTAGTTTTCATAGGCAGTAGTGTTGCACTTAAGCCTCTTAGCAAGTGCTTTCAGGAAATCCTTCATCAGAATAAACCCATTTGTAGGACCATTTGCAATATGATCAGGTGTAGGACCATTTGCAATCGTCACACGATCAGGCTGCACAATGATTGCCTTCTCCTTCTTGAGCCTTGCAAAAAATCCACCAAGGAGGGCAAGGATATTGAGAGTGCCCAAAAAGTTTGTCACAATATTTGCAGATTGCGAGGAGGAAAGATGCATTTGTCCCACTAAATAGGTTACCATGTTCATAAAAAATAATGAATAAGTAGTCCATAAAATACCGATTAAGATAAACATATCTAAAGGCACTTTAAACCTCTAAATCCCCTGATTTGCCTTAGTTAAACCTGAAAACATTTCTTTTTAAAAAAACGGTTGCATGTATAACAGCTTGCATTAAAAGTAGATGCATTTTATACCACAGTTTTCTAGCTATATATATATAGTATCCATATTATTGATAAACATATAAATATATGTGTAAGCTTGAATGTGATTAAACTCATAGATCTAAATAGTAAACTATAGAATAATAGTTTACACAATTACAGTCCTCCATAGCTAATTCAGAATTGAAAATTTCAACCTAAAAATAAATACTCACTCCAAATAAACCAATTGCTGATAGAACACATTTATTAACCAACATTGATGAGTTTTTTTTTCAAACCAACTAAAAAATCTACAAAAACCAATCCAAGTAAAAAAAGGAAAAATACCCAGGTAAAAAAATTCAATACTTAATCATCCATAAAAAAACAAAAAAATAAAAAAGAAAAGGGGGAAAATAATTTTCACATATAAGCTGAATTAAACATCAATAAAGTTGATCAAGAAGCTAAAAAATTCTAAATGCGTATTTACAGATACGTGCACGACTACATTGACTGTAATTTTTCTCAGTCAATAGTTATTTGATCTGCTCTTCTGTACATTGTACACTGAGATTGAAAATGATATAGCTTTTAATCCAAGCACTATAAAGGTAAAGGGTTGAAAAAATAAAAAAAAATTGTTAATTAATTTCATCATCTAACAGCATTAATGTGTCAATACCTTCAAATCATTACCTAATAATATAATATAACATGGAAATGATTACCATTTAAGTTAAATTAAGGAAAGAAGGTAATATGCAGACTGAATAGTGAATACAAACCAAAAGATTAAATAAAATAATAATAACAATACCTGTTCTCATCAGAATTCGGCAGAATGGAGAGGAACTTCCCGGTCACTGTCAATGCTGCCCACATGCATAAAATCAGCCCTGATAACAGCTCCCCTATCACCTGCCGCCATTATCAAAACCCTAGATCCATTACATACATATTTAGACGTCAGATTTAAAGTTATACGTATACATAGAGATAAGAACGGCAGTTATTGGGGGTCCGGAGAAATCCTCCTCCGTGATCTTGAGCAAAGCTCTATCTGCAATCAAACCAAATCAAATAGTCATAATTTTTCATCAGTTACTGTTGATATATATATAGACGGATTTATTGTTCTGATCGGTGGCTGGGGATGAGGAAGAGGAAGACAAATGATGACAGATTGACCGCCACGAATTTGACTCCTATTTGGTTTATGCAAAGTGACTACATAGATTAATAATTACATTAAATGGCTTCCATGCAAATCAAATCACACGGTTTTAGCAGCTTGGTTTCATGCGGCAAGAAGAGTCCAGACGCGGCAAGGATTGTTGGATTTTAAATTCTATTGTAATTAGGATTTGTTTTTTTCTTTTAATTAGAATTCTTTTTCAAATTGACTTCTATTAGGGTTATAGTTTATTCCTATTAGGATTTGGATTGTTTTGAGTAGTATAAATAGAGGTCCAAGTTATGTAATCAAACAAAATATACATTATTATTATTCAATATATTTGTGAGTTTATTCTCTACTTTTGGTTCTTTAAAGAATTCCTAAGTATTTTTCTTAGTTATTTCTTTGAGATTCAATTTGACTTATCATACAACAATTAATAGTTGTGTGTGGCGTCTTCTACCGCATCAATCGTCGATTGTACCAAGATTACCGCTTCAATATAAGCGAGGGGTCAAGGTGTCGTTGGTGTCCATTCAACGCAGAATTCCGAACGCGAGCAATTGTACCAAGATTACCGTCTACATATAGGCGAGGGGTTAAGATGTTGCAAGCAATTCACCCAACAACTGTGCTAGAAACGATCGGGGCGGCGACCACCTCACGCAAGCGTGCCGTGGAGTCTATCATTTGGTATCAAAGCTAAGCCTTTCTAGCAAGTTACTTATCTTTAATTTTGTATCGAAATATATATTGTAAAAAAAAAAAGCAAAAAAAAAAAAAAGAGAAAAAAAAAAGGAAAAGGAATTTTTTTTTCATATTTTCATTGTGCTAACCAAACTTGTAGCACACTATCAAATTCCAACGAAGATTTCATACCGTTCCATCATCATCAATTCTGAAACGGAGCTACAATTTACAAATCTGACGCATACAAAAGGAGAGTACAAGACAATCAATCGGTGATTTTGTGGTATTTTGATAGTCACACCATCTATAAGTTTGTTTAGTGATAAGTAATTTTGAATTGATTAGTAAAACCAAGAATTTTGCTAGGGAATTCAATAAGAACCTATTAGAGAGAATATTTGAGGTAAAAGGCAAGAGTGTAAGATTATTAGAGGGTAAAAGCCAAATTTGAGCGATACACGAGTGATTCATCATTATTTGAGCGAAACACGTAAGGGAGTGTACGAGGAATTTTTTATCTACTAACCTTTGTTTTACAGCAAACATGTATGGCTACAATTATGAAAGTTCTTATGGGTCTCAAAGGAATACTTTCCAAGGCAATATTGATACAGAGGCATATCTGAGATGGGAGAGAAAAATGGAGCGAAAATTTGAGTATCATGATTACTCCGAGAGGAGGAAGGTCAGACGGGCAATTCAAGAGTTCTCCGATCATACAATTATATGGTGGCAGCTTATCAAACAAAAATATGGGGAGCGTCCGTTCGAGACATGGGCAGAATTAAAATCAGCAATGAGAAAGCGGTTTGCTCCAGTACAGCGTGATAGGAGGGAGGAGTATATATCTCAAAGACATGTAGAGCAACCTTCAAGGCAATTTACAGTAGACAATAATAGGAGGGTTCGCACACAAGTAAACAAGGAAGATTATTGGATGCAATTACAATATACTTCTAAGGCGCAAAAGAAACAAAATCAACGGGGGAAAGTGGAAGAAATTATAGAATATGCGGTCCAAGGAGAGTTATTGGGTTCGAGTGTTCAAGATGAAATCCATGATCAAAAGCAAGATGGTGAACATCCAAAAGAAAATAATCAAAGAGATGAGTTTGTAAAAGAAAATGCATGTGGAAAAGATCGACAAAAAGAAATTGTTCAAAAGGTTGATAATGTAAAAGAAAAAAGTGAAAAGAGTGAGAATGAAAAGAAAAGAGAGATTGAGAAAAAAGAGAATGAAAAGAGTGACCTTGAAAATAAACGAGAGAAAAACAAACGAGAGGGTGAGCATAAAGAAGAGAGAGAAAAAATATGTGACTATGAAAAAGATAGTGAGTTGAAAAGTGAGTTATATTTTGAAAAGCCAATGACTGTACATTCGTACAATACGGCGCTTTTGAATACTAACACTAATGATTCTTCTTTGTCTAGTTTTGTTTTGTCTGTTGTACAGGTTGTTGATGAAATACCCCGTACTATCATTCCGTACTGATCAGCTAATAGTATTCCCGAGGAGACGACGGAGTTACCAAGGCGGGTTGGAGAGTTGGTGAAAGTGGGTATCGTGAGAAAAGACATGAGTTCATGTGTTCATTATGAGATCATAGTATCTAAGGAGGATGGGACAACGAGTTTGTTCGTCGATTTTGAATTGGTAAACAAGTATCGTTATTCTTTTTCTTGTTTGGATAATATGCTTGATAAATTGCATCGTACTTGTGTTTTATCTATATGTGATAATGATACAATGCCTAATCAATTTAGCACGAGAGATTGTGATAAATGGAAAATGGTTTTAACATGTGAGTTATATAGGTGGTTAGTTATTTCTGCTAGATTAACTGATGCATCTAGTGTTTTCATGAGTTATTTAAAACATGTTTTGCATGCTTCCGTTAGAAAATTTGTTGTTAGCTATTTTGATGGTAGAATCATTTTTATCATAAACTATGGTGGATATTTGATATTTGTTGAGTTAGTTTATAATCATGATATGTTTTTTCGTTCACGTCGTTATTACTTGCATAAAATTCGTTCTAGATTATCTTATCCATATGTTAAGTTAGGTTTTCATGCTAGTCAATCTTTACATGAGATGTCGATAGTTGACAATGATAGTAATCATGTTGTTTTGTTGGAGCAATCTTCATTGCATGATTTGCTATCATATGGTTTTGATTCAAGAAGTGTTTATCATCAAGATGGTTTGCGAGATGAGTTATTTGCATGTTTAGTTAGTTCACTTAGATTAGCTAAGGCATTGCATACTTCCATGGAATTGTTGAATTATATTTTGCATTCTTTCATGGAAAAATTTGTTATTCTCTATTTTGATGATATTTCAATTTTTTTCAACACTTTGGGAAATTCTTTAGCATGTGCTGAGTTTGTTTGTGATCATCGTCGATATGCTATTGAATTTTCAACTTATGATTGTTTTACTCCGTTGATAATATTATTTGTTCTTTATTGTGTTAAAGTCAATGGAAAGAGGGAGGTTGGTTGTATTTTGCAGATTCGTGATAGGATCATATTCATCGAGGGAAGCATGAATCGTGCAGTTCATTCCGTTCAATGCATAAGACATCTACAGGGAAGTGTTTTGAATATTGTCTTAGTATAGTATGCATATGATTTTGGTTTATTTAATTTTTTCGTGATTAGACAAAAGAAACTTATTAATTTGTTTTGTTTCGTGTTTAATCCAGGAATTCAAGAGAGTATGCGTGAGCAGCATGACGAATTTCAAGTATTGATATTTGACCCAGGATCATTGGCGTGGATATGTTTGAAAATGATCGAGATCATAAGATTTCGTTTGATCCGGGAATTCGTCATTGGGAGAATCTATCACATGAAGAGTTTTTCATTTTAATATTTGATCCAGGAGGAGTTGGAACTTTTCAATTTCTTGCTTGCGTTGCTGATATTGCTTATTCATTTAAATTACCAGGGGAGTGGATGCTAGATTTGAGGACAAATCCCTTTGAAGAGGTGGGGAATGATGACAGATTGACCGCCACGAATTTGACTCCTATTTGGTTTATGCAAAGTGACTACATGGATTAATAATTACATTAAATGGCTTCCATGCAAATCAAATTACACGGTTTTAGCAGCTTGGTTTCACGCGGCAAGAAGAGTCCAGACGCGGCAAGGATTGTTGGATTTTAAATTCTATTGTAATTAGGATTTGTTTTTTTCTTTTAATTAGAATTCTTTTTCAAATTGACTTCTATTAGGGTTATAGTTTATTCCTATTAGGATTTGGATTGTTTTGAGTAGTATAAATAGAGGTCCAAGTTATGTAATCAAACACAATATACATTATTATTATTCAATATATTTGTGAGTTTATTCTCTACTTTTGGTTCTTTAAAGAATTCCTAAGTATTTTTCTTAGTTATTTCTTTGAGATTCAATTTGACTTATCATACAACAATTCATAGTTGTGTGTGACGTCTTCTACCGCATCAATCGTCGATTGTACCAAGATTACCGCTTCAATATAAGCGAGGGGTCAAGGTGTCGTTGGTGTCCATTCAACGCAGAATTCCGAACGCGAGCAATTGTACCAAGATTACCGTCTACATATAGGCGAGGGGTTAAGATGTTGCAAGCAATTCACCCAACAACTGTGCTAGAAACGATCGGGGCGGCGACCACCTCACGCAAGCGTGCCGTGGAGTCTATCATTTGGTATCAAAGCTAAGCCTTTCTAGCAAGTTACTTATCTTTAATTTTCTGTCGAAATATATATTGTAAAAAAAAAAAGCAAAAAAAAAAAAGAGAAAAAAAAAAGGAAAAGGATTTTTTTTTTCATATTTTCATTGTGCTAACCAAACTTGTAGCACACCATCAAATTCCAACGAAGATTTCATACCGTTCCATCATCATCAATTCTGAAACGGAGCTACAATTTACAAATCTGACGCATACAAAAGGAGAGTACAAGACAATCAATCGGTGATTTTGTGGTATTTTGATAGTCACACCATCTATAAGTTTGTTTAGTGATAAGTAATTTTGAATTGATTAGTAAAACCAAGAATTTTGCTAGGGAATTCAATAAGAACCTATTAGAGAGAATATTTGAGGTAAAAGGCAAGAGTGTAAGATTATTAGAGGGTAAAAGCCAAATTTGAGCGATACACGAGTGATTCATCATTATTTGAGCGAAACACGTAAGGGAGTGTACGAGGAATTTTTTTATCTACTAACCTTTGTTTTACAGCAAACATGTATGGCTACAATTATGAAAGTTCTTATGGGTCTCAAAGGAATACTTTCCAAGGCAATATTGATACAGAGGCATATCTGAGATGGGAGAGAAAAATGGAGCGAAAATTTGAGTATCATGATTACTCCGAGAGGAGGAAGGTCAGACGGGCAATTCAAGAGTTCTCCGATCATACAATTATATGGTGGCAGCTTATCAAACAAAAATATGGGGAGCGTCCGTTCGAGACATGGGCAGAATTAAAATCAGCAATGAGAAAGCGGTTTGCTCCAGTACAGCGTGATAGGAGGGAGGAGTATATATCTCAAAGACATGTAGAGCAACCTTCAAGGCAATTTACAGTAGACAATAATAGGAGGGTTCGCACACAAGTAAACAAGGAAGATTATTGGATGCAATTACAATATACTTCTAAGGCGCAAAAGAAACAAAATCAACGGGGGAAAGTGGAAGAAATTATAGAATATGCGGTCCAAGGAGAGTTATTGGGTTCGAGTGTTCAAGATGAAATCCATGATCAAAAGCAAGATGGTGAACATCCAAAAGAAAATAATCAAAGAGATGAGTTTGTAAAAGAAAATGCATGTGGAAAAGATCGACAAAAAGAAATTGTTCAAAAGGTTGATAATGTAAAAGAAAAAAGTGAAAAGAGTGAGAATGAAAAGAAAAGAGAGATTGAGAAAAAAGAGAATGAAAAGAGTGACCTTGAAAATAAACGAGAGAAAAACAAACGAGAGGGTGAGCATAAAGAAGAGAGAGAAAAAATATGTGACTATGAAAAAGATAGTGAGTTGAAAAGTGAGTTATATTTTGAAAAGCCAATGACTGTACATTCGTACAATACGGCGCTTTTGAATACTAACACTAATGATTCTTCTTTGTCTAGTTTTGTTTTGTCTGTTGTACAGGTTGTTGATGAAATACCCCGTACTATCATTCCGTACTGATCAGCTAATAGTATTCCCGAGGAGACGACGGAGTTACCAAGGCGGGTTGGAGAGTTGGTGAAAGTGGGTATCGTGAGAAAAGACATGAGTTCATGTGTTCATTATGAGATCATAGTATCTAAGGAGGATGGGACAACGAGTTTGTTCGTCGATTTTGAATTGGTAAACAAGTATCGTTATTCTTTTTCTTGTTTGGATAATATGCTTGATAAATTGCATCGTACTTGTGTTTTATCTATATGTGATAATGATACAATGCCTAATCAATTTAGCACGAGAGATTGTGATAAATGGAAAATGGTTTTAACATGTGAGTTATATAGGTGGTTAGTTATTTCTGCTAGATTAACTGATGCATCTAGTGTTTTCATGAGTTATTTAAAACATGTTTTGCATGCTTCCGTTAGAAAATTTGTTGTTAGCTATTTTGATGGTAGAATCATTTTTATCATAAACTATGGTGGATATTTGATATTTGTTGAGTTAGTTTATAATCATGATATGTTTTTTCGTTCACGTCGTTATTACTTGCATAAAATTCGTTCTAGATTATCTTATCCATATGTTAAGTTAGGTTTTCATGCTAGTCAATCTTTACATGAGATGTCGATAGTTGACAATGATAGTAATCATGTTGTTTTGTTGGAGCAATCTTCATTGCATGATTTGCTATCATATGGTTTTGATTCAAGAAGTGTTTATCATCAAGATGGTTTGCGAGATGAGTTATTTGCATGTTTAGTTAGTTCACTTAGATTAGCTAAGGCATTGCATACTTCCATGGAATTGTTGAATTATATTTTGCATTCTTTCATGGAAAAATTTGTTATTCTCTATTTTGATGATATTTCAATTTTTTTCAACACTTTGGGAAATTCTTTAGCATGTGCTGAGTTTGTTTGTGATCATCGTCGATATGCTATTGAATTTTCAACTTATGATTGTTTTACTCCGTTGATAATATTATTTGTTCTTTATTGTGTTAAAGTCAATGGAAAGAGGGAGGTTGGTTGTATTTTGCAGATTCGTGATAGGATCATATTCATCGAGGGAAGCATGAATCGTGCAGTTCATTCCGTTCAATGCATAAGACATCTACAGGGAAGTGTTTTGAATATTGTCTTAGTATAGTATGCATATGATTTTGGTTTATTTAATTTTTTCGTGATTAGACAAAAGAAACTTATTAATTTGTTTTGTTTCGTGTTTAATCCAGGAATTCAAGAGAGTATGCGTGAGCAGCATGACGAATTTCAAGTATTGATATTTGACCCAGGATCATTGGCGTGGATATGTTTGAAAATGATCGAGATCATAAGATTTCCGTTTGATCCGGGAATTCGTCATTGGGAGAATCTATCACATGAAGAGTTTTTCATTTTAATATTTGATCCAGGAGGAGTTGGAACTTTTCAATTTCTTGCTTGCGTTGCTGATATTGCTTATTCATTTAAATTACCAGGGGAGTGGATGCTAGATTTGAGGACAAATCCCTTTGAAGAGGTGGGGAATGATGACAGATTGACCGCCACGAATTTGACTCCTATTTGGTTTATGCAAAGTGACTACATGGATTAATAATTACATTAAATGGCTTCCATGCAAATCAAATTACACGGTTTTAGCAGCTTGGTTTCACGCGGCAAGAAGAGTCCAGACGCGGCAAGGATTGTTGGATTTTAAATTCTATTGTAATTAGGATTTGTTTTTTTCTTTTAATTAGAATTCTTTTTCAAATTGACTTCTATTAGGGTTATAGTTTATTCCTATTAGGATTTGGATTGTTTTGAGTAGTATAAATAGAGGTCCAAGTTATGTAATCAAACACAATATACATTATTATTATTCAATATATTTGTGAGTTTATTCTCTACTTTTGGTTCTTTAAAGAATTCCTAAGTATTTTTCTTAGTTATTTCTTTGAGATTCAATTTGACTTATCATACAACAATTCATAGTTGTGTGTGACGTCTTCTACCGCATCAATCGTCGATTGTACCAAGATTACCGCTTCAATATAAGCGAGGGGTCAAGGTGTCGTTGGTGTCCATTCAACGCAGAATTCCGAACGCGAGCAATTGTACCAAGATTACCGTCTACATATAGGCGAGGGGTTAAGATGTTGCAAGCAATTCACCCAACAACTGTGCTAGAAACGATCGGGGCGGCGACCACCTCACGCAAGCGTGCCGTGGAGTCTATCATTTGGTATCAAAGCTAAGCCTTTCTAGCAAGTTACTTATCTTTAATTTTCTGTCGAAATATATATTGTAAAAAAAAAAAAGCAAAAAAAAAAAAGAGAAAAAAAAAGGAAAAGGATTTTTTTTTTCATATTTTCATTGTGCTAACCAAACTTGTAGCACACCATCAAATTCCAACGAAGATTTCATACCGTTCCATCATCATCAATTCTGAAACGGAGCTACAATTTACAAATCTGACGCATACAAAAGGAGAGTACAAGACAATCAATCGGTGATTTTGTGGTATTTTGATAGTCACACCATCTATAAGTTTGTTTAGTGATAAGTAATTTTGAATTGATTAGTAAAACCAAGAATTTTGCTAGGGAATTCAATAAGAACCTATTAGAGAGAATATTTGAGGTAAAAGGCAAGAGTGTAAGATTATTAGAGGGTAAAAGCCAAATTTGAGCGATACACGAGTGATTCATCATTATTTGAGCGAAACACGTAAGGGAGTGTACGAGGAATTTTTTTATCTACTAACCTTTGTTTTACAGCAAACATGTATGGCTACAATTATGAAAGTTCTTATGGGTCTCAAAGGAATACTTTCCAAGGCAATATTGATACAGAGGCATATCTGAGATGGGAGAGAAAAATGGAGCGAAAATTTGAGTATCATGATTACTCCGAGAGGAGGAAGGTCAGACGGGCAATTCAAGAGTTCTCCGATCATACAATTATATGGTGGCAGCTTATCAAACAAAAATATGGGGAGCGTCCGTTCGAGACATGGGCAGAATTAAAATCAGCAATGAGAAAGCGGTTTGCTCCAGTACAGCGTGATAGGAGGGAGGAGTATATATCTCAAAGACATGTAGAGCAACCTTCAAGGCAATTTACAGTAGACAATAATAGGAGGGTTCGCACACAAGTAAACAAGGAAGATTATTGGATGCAATTACAATATACTTCTAAGGCGCAAAAGAAACAAAATCAACGGGGGAAAGTGGAAGAAATTATAGAATATGCGGTCCAAGGAGAGTTATTGGGTTCGAGTGTTCAAGATGAAATCCATGATCAAAAGCAAGATGGTGAACATCCAAAAGAAAATAATCAAAGAGATGAGTTTGTAAAAGAAAATGCATGTGGAAAAGATCGACAAAAAGAAATTGTTCAAAAGGTTGATAATGTAAAAGAAAAAAGTGAAAAGAGTGAGAATGAAAAGAAAAGAGAGATTGAGAAAAAAGAGAATGAAAAGAGTGACCTTGAAAATAAACGAGAGAAAAACAAACGAGAGGGTGAGCATAAAGAAGAGAGAGAAAAAATATGTGACTATGAAAAAGATAGTGAGTTGAAAAGTGAGTTATATTTTGAAAAGCCAATGACTGTACATTCGTACAATACGGCGCTTTTGAATACTAACACTAATGATTCTTCTTTGTCTAGTTTTGTTTTGTCTGTTGTACAGGTTGTTGATGAAATACCCCGTACTATCATTCCGTACTGATCAGCTAATAGTATTCCCGAGGAGACGACGGAGTTACCAAGGCGGGTTGGAGAGTTGGTGAAAGTGGGTATCGTGAGAAAAGACATGAGTTCATGTGTTCATTATGAGATCATAGTATCTAAGGAGGATGGGACAACGAGTTTGTTCGTCGATTTTGAATTGGTAAACAAGTATCGTTATTCTTTTTCTTGTTTGGATAATATGCTTGATAAATTGCATCGTACTTGTGTTTTATCTATATGTGATAATGATACAATGCCTAATCAATTTAGCACGAGAGATTGTGATAAATGGAAAATGGTTTTAACATGTGAGTTATATAGGTGGTTAGTTATTTCTGCTAGATTAACTGATGCATCTAGTGTTTTCATGAGTTATTTAAAACATGTTTTGCATGCTTCCGTTAGAAAATTTGTTGTTAGCTATTTTGATGGTAGAATCATTTTTATCATAAACTATGGTGGATATTTGATATTTGTTGAGTTAGTTTATAATCATGATATGTTTTTTCGTTCACGTCGTTATTACTTGCATAAAATTCGTTCTAGATTATCTTATCCATATGTTAAGTTAGGTTTTCATGCTAGTCAATCTTTACATGAGATGTCGATAGTTGACAATGATAGTAATCATGTTGTTTTGTTGGAGCAATCTTCATTGCATGATTTGCTATCATATGGTTTTGATTCAAGAAGTGTTTATCATCAAGATGGTTTGCGAGATGAGTTATTTGCATGTTTAGTTAGTTCACTTAGATTAGCTAAGGCATTGCATACTTCCATGGAATTGTTGAATTATATTTTGCATTCTTTCATGGAAAAATTTGTTATTCTCTATTTTGATGATATTTCAATTTTTTTCAACACTTTGGGAAATTCTTTAGCATGTGCTGAGTTTGTTTGTGATCATCGTCGATATGCTATTGAATTTTCAACTTATGATTGTTTTACTCCGTTGATAATATTATTTGTTCTTTATTGTGTTAAAGTCAATGGAAAGAGGGAGGTTGGTTGTATTTTGCAGATTCGTGATAGGATCATATTCATCGAGGGAAGCATGAATCGTGCAGTTCATTCCGTTCAATGCATAAGACATCTACAGGGAAGTGTTTTGAATATTGTCTTAGTATAGTATGCATATGATTTTGGTTTATTTAATTTTTTCGTGATTAGACAAAAGAAACTTATTAATTTGTTTTGTTTCGTGTTTAATCCAGGAATTCAAGAGAGTATGCGTGAGCAGCATGACGAATTTCAAGTATTGATATTTGACCCAGGATCATTGGCGTGGATATGTTTGAAAATGATCGAGATCATAAGATTTCCGTTTGATCCGGGAATTCGTCATTGGGAGAATCTATCACATGAAGAGTTTTTCATTTTAATATTTGATCCAGGAGGAGTTGGAACTTTTCAATTTCTTGCTTGCGTTGCTGATATTGCTTATTCATTTAAATTACCAGGGGAGTGGATGCTAGATTTGAGGACAAATCCCTTTGAAGAGGTGGGGAATGATGACAGATTGACCGCCACGAATTTGACTCCTATTTGGTTTATGCAAAGTGACTACATGGATTAATAATTACATTAAATGGCTTCCATGCAAATCAAATCACACGGTTTTAGCAGCTTGGTTTCACGCGGCAAGAAGAGTCCAGACGCGGCAAGGATTGTTGGATTTTAAATTCTATTGTAATTAGGATTTGTTTTTTTCTTTTAATTAGAATTCTTTTTCAAATTGACTTCTATTAGGGTTATAGTTTATTCCTATTAGGATTTGGATTGTTTTGAGTAGTATAAATAGAGGTCCAAGTTATGTAATCAAACACAATATACATTATTATTATTCAATATATTTGTGAGTTTATTCTCTACTTTTGGTTCTTTAAAGAATTCCTAAGTATTTTTCTTAGTTATTTCTTTGAGATTCAATTTGACTTATCATACAACAATTCATAGTTGTGTGTGACGTCTTCTACCGCATCAATCGTCGATTGTACCAAGATTACCGCTTCAATATAAGCGAGGGGTCAAGGTGTCGTTGGTGTCCATTCAACGCAGAATTCCGAACGCGAGCAATTGTACCAAGATTACCGTCTACATATAGGCGAGGGGTTAAGATGTTGCAAGCAATTCACCCAACAACTGTGCTAGAAACGATCGGGGCGGCGACCACCTCACGCAAGCGTGCCGTGGAGTCTATCATTTGGTATCAAAGCTAAGCCTTTCTAGCAAGTTACTTATCTTTAATTTTCTGTCGAAATATATATTGTAAAAAAAAAAAGCAAAAAAAAAAAAGAGAAAAAAAAAGGAAAAGGATTTTTTTTTTCATATTTTCATTGTGCTAACCAAACTTGTAGCACACCATCAAATTCCAACGAAGATTTCATACCGTTCCATCATCATCAATTCTGAAACGGAGCTACAATTTACAAATCTGACGCATACAAAAGGAGAGTACAAGACAATCAATCGGTGATTTTGTGGTATTTTGATAGTCACACCATCTATAAGTTTGTTTAGTGATAAGTAATTTTGAATTGATTAGTAAAACCAAGAATTTTGCTAGGGAATTCAATAAGAACCTATTAGAGAGAATATTTGAGGTAAAAGGCAAGAGTGTAAGATTATTAGAGGGTAAAAGCCAAATTTGAGCGATACACGAGTGATTCATCATTATTTGAGCGAAACACGTAAGGGAGTGTACGAGGAATTTTTTTATCTACTAACCTTTGTTTTACAGCAAACATGTATGGCTACAATTATGAAAGTTCTTATGGGTCTCAAAGGAATACTTTCCAAGGCAATATTGATACAGAGGCATATCTGAGATGGGAGAGAAAAATGGAGCGAAAATTTGAGTATCATGATTACTCCGAGAGGAGGAAGGTCAGACGGGCAATTCAAGAGTTCTCCGATCATACAATTATATGGTGGCAGCTTATCAAACAAAAATATGGGGAGCGTCCGTTCGAGACATGGGCAGAATTAAAATCAGCAATGAGAAAGCGGTTTGCTCCAGTACAGCGTGATAGGAGGGAGGAGTATATATCTCAAAGACATGTAGAGCAACCTTCAAGGCAATTTACAGTAGACAATAATAGGAGGGTTCGCACACAAGTAAACAAGGAAGATTATTGGATGCAATTACAATATACTTCTAAGGCGCAAAAGAAACAAAATCAACGGGGGAAAGTGGAAGAAATTATAGAATATGCGGTCCAAGGAGAGTTATTGGGTTCGAGTGTTCAAGATGAAATCCATGATCAAAAGCAAGATGGTGAACATCCAAAAGAAAATAATCAAAGAGATGAGTTTGTAAAAGAAAATGCATGTGGAAAAGATCGACAAAAAGAAATTGTTCAAAAGGTTGATAATGTAAAAGAAAAAAGTGAAAAGAGTGAGAATGAAAAGAAAAGAGAGATTGAGAAAAAAGAGAATGAAAAGAGTGACCTTGAAAATAAACGAGAGAAAAACAAACGAGAGGGTGAGCATAAAGAAGAGAGAGAAAAAATATGTGACTATGAAAAGATAGTGAGTTGAAAGTGAGTTATATTTTGAAAAGACAATGACTGTACATTCGTACAATACGGCGCTTTTGAATACTAACACTAATGATTCTTCTTTGTCTAGTTTTGTTTTGTCTGTTGTACAGGTTGTTGATGAAATACCCCGTACTATCATTCCGTACTGATCAGCTAATAGTATTCCCGAGGAGACGACGGAGTTACCAAGGCGGGTTGGAGAGTTGGTGAAAGTGGGTATCGTGAGAAAAGACATGAGTTCATGTGTTCATTATGAGATCATAGTATCTAAGGAGGATGGGACAACGAGTTTGTTCGTCGATTTTGAATTGGTAAACAAGTATCGTTATTCTTTTTCTTGTTTGGATAATATGCTTGATAAATTGCATCGTACTTGTGTTTTATCTATATGTGATAATGATACAATGCCTAATCAATTTAGCACGAGAGATTGTGATAAATGGAAAATGGTTTTAACATGTGAGTTATATAGGTGGTTAGTTATTTCTGCTAGATTAACTGATGCATCTAGTGTTTTCATGAGTTATTTAAAACATGTTTTGCATGCTTCCGTTAGAAAATTTGTTGTTAGCTATTTTGATGGTAGAATCATTTTTATCATAAACTATGGTGGATATTTGATATTTGTTGAGTTAGTTTATAATCATGATATGTTTTTTCGTTCACGTCGTTATTACTTGCATAAAATTCGTTCTAGATTATCTTATCCATATGTTAAGTTAGGTTTTCATGCTAGTCAATCTTTACATGAGATGTCGATAGTTGACAATGATAGTAATCATGTTGTTTTGTTGGAGCAATCTTCATTGCATGATTTGCTATCATATGGTTTTGATTCAAGAAGTGTTTATCATCAAGATGGTTTGCGAGATGAGTTATTTGCATGTTTAGTTAGTTCACTTAGATTAGCTAAGGCATTGCATACTTCCATGGAATTGTTGAATTATATTTTGCATTCTTTCATGGAAAAATTTGTTATTCTCTATTTTGATGATATTTCAATTTTTTTCAACACTTTGGGAAATTCTTTAGCATGTGCTGAGTTTGTTTGTGATCATCGTCGATATGCTATTGAATTTTCAACTTATGATTGTTTTACTCCGTTGATAATATTATTTGTTCTTTATTGTGTTAAAGTCAATGGAAAGAGGGAGGTTGGTTGTATTTTGCAGATTCGTGATAGGATCATATTCATCGAGGGAAGCATGAATCGTGCAGTTCATTCCGTTCAATGCATAAGACATCTACAGGGAAGTGTTTTGAATATTGTCTTAGTATAGTATGCATATGATTTTGGTTTATTTAATTTTTTCGTGATTAGACAAAAGAAACTTATTAATTTGTTTTGTTTCGTGTTTAATCCAGGAATTCAAGAGAGTATGCGTGAGCAGCATGACGAATTTCAAGTATTGATATTTGACCCAGGATCATTGGCGTGGATATGTTTGAAAATGACCGAGATCATAAGATTTCCGTTTGATCCGGGAATTCGTCATTGGGAGAATCTATCACATGAAGAGTTTTTCATTTTAATATTTGATCCAGGAGGAGTTGGAACTTTTCAATTTCTTGCTTGCGTTGCTGATATTGCTTATTCATTTAAATTACCAGGGGAGTGGATGCTAGATTTGAGGACAAATCCCTTTGAAGAGGTGGGGAATGATGACAGATTGACCGCCACGAATTTGACTCCTATTTGGTTTATGCAAAGTGACTACATGGATTAATAATTACATTAAATGGCTTCCATGCAAATCAAATCACACGGTTTTAGCAGCTTGGTTTCACGCGGCAAGAAGAGTCCAGACGCGGCAAGGATTGTTGGATTTTAAATTCTATTGTAATTAGGATTTGTTTTTTTCTTTTAATTAGAATTCTTTTTCAAATTGACTTCTATTAGGGTTATAGTTTATTCCTATTAGGATTTGGATTGTTTTGAGTAGTATAAATAGAGGTCCAAGTTATGTAATCAAACACAATATACATTATTATTATTCAATATATTTGTGAGTTTATTCTCTACTTTTGGTTCTTTAAAGAATTCCTAAGTATTTTTCTTAGTTATTTCTTTGAGATTCAATTTGACTTATCATACAACAATTCATAGTTGTGTGTGACGTCTTCTACCGCATCAATCGTCGATTGTACCAAGATTACCGCTTCAATATAAGCGAGGGGTCAAGGTGTCGTTGGTGTCCATTCAACGCAGAATTCCGAACGCGAGCAATTGTACCAAGATTACCGTCTACATATAGGCGAGGGGTTAAGATGTTGCAAGCAATTCACCCAACAACTGTGCTAGAAACGATCGGGGCGGCGACCACCTCACGCAAGCGTGCCGTGGAGTCTATCATTTGGTATCAAAGCTAAGCCTTTCTAGCAAGTTACTTATCTTTAATTTTCTGTCGAAATATATATTGTAAAAAAAAAAAAGCAAAAAAAAAAAAGAGAAAAAAAAAGGAAAAGGATTTTTTTTTTCATATTTTCATTGTGCTAACCAAACTTGTAGCACACCATCAAATTCCAACGAAGATTTCATACCGTTCCATCATCATCAATTCTGAAACGGAGCTACAATTTACAAATCTGACGCATACAAAAGGAGAGTACAAGACAATCAATCGGTGATTTTGTGGTATTTTGATAGTCACACCATCTATAAGTTTGTTTAGTGATAAGTAATTTTGAATTGATTAGTAAAACCAAGAATTTTGCTAGGGAATTCAATAAGAACCTATTAGAGAGAATATTTGAGGTAAAAGGCAAGAGTGTAAGATTATTAGAGGGTAAAAGCCAAATTTGAGCGATACACGAGTGATTCATCATTATTTGAGCGAAACACGTAAGGGAGTGTACGAGGAATTTTTTTATCTACTAACCTTTGTTTTACAGCAAACATGTATGGCTACAATTATGAAAGTTCTTATGGGTCTCAAAGGAATACTTTCCAAGGCAATATTGATACAGAGGCATATCTGAGATGGGAGAGAAAAATGGAGCGAAAATTTGAGTATCATGATTACTCCGAGAGGAGGAAGGTCAGACGGGCAATTCAAGAGTTCTCCGATCATACAATTATATGGTGGCAGCTTATCAAACAAAAATATGGGGAGCGTCCGTTCGAGACATGGGCAGAATTAAAATCAGCAATGAGAAAGCGGTTTGCTCCAGTACAACGTGATAGGAGGGAGGAGTATATATCTCAAAGACATGTAGAGCAACCTTCAAGGCAATTTACAGTAGACAATAATAGGAGGGTTCGCACACAAGTAAACAAGGAAGATTATTGGATGCAATTACAATATACTTCTAAGGCGCAAAAGAAACAAAATCAACGGGGGAAAGTGGAAGAAATTATAGAATATGCGGTCCAAGGAGAGTTATTGGGTTCGAGTGTTCAAGATGAAATCCATGATCAAAAGCAAGATGGTGAACATCCAAAAGAAAATAATCAAAGAGATGAGTTTGTAAAAGAAAATGCATGTGGAAAAGATCGACAAAAAGAAATTGTTCAAAAGGTTGATAATGTAAAAGAAAAAAGTGAAAAGAGTGAGAATGAAAAGAAAAGAGAGATTGAGAAAAAAGAGAATGAAAATAGTGACCTTGAAAATAAACGAGAGAAAAACAAACGAGAGGGTGAGCATAAAGAAGAGAGAGAAAAAATATGTGACTATGAAAAAGATAGTGAGTTGAAAAGTGAGTTATATTTTGAAAAGCCAATGACTGTACATTCGTACAATACGGCGCTTTTGAATACTAACACTAATGATTCTTCTTTGTCTAGTTTTGTTTTGTCTGTTGTACAGGTTGTTGATGAAATACCCCGTACTATCATTCCGTACTGATCAGCTAATAGTATTCCCGAGGAGACGACGGAGTTACCAAGGCGGGTTGGAGAGTTGGTGAAAGTGGGTATCGTGAGAAAAGACATGAGTTCATGTGTTCATTATGAGATCATAGTATCTAAGGAGGATGGGACAACGAGTTTGTTCGTCGATTTTGAATTGGTAAACAAGTATCGTTATTCTTTTTCTTGTTTGGATAATATGCTTGATAAATTGCATCGTACTTGTGTTTTATCTATATGTGATAATGATACAATGCCTAATCAATTTAGCACGAGAGATTGTGATAAATGGAAAATGGTTTTAACATGTGAGTTATATAGGTGGTTAGTTATTTCTGCTAGATTAACTGATGCATCTAGTGTTTTCATGAGTTATTTAAAACATGTTTTGCATGCTTCCGTTAGAAAATTTGTTGTTAGCTATTTTGATGGTAGAATCATTTTTATCATAAACTATGGTGGATATTTGATATTTGTTGAGTTAGTTTATAATCATGATATGTTTTTTCGTTCACGTCGTTATTACTTGCATAAAATTCGTTCTAGATTATCTTATCCATATGTTAAGTTAGGTTTTCATGCTAGTCAATCTTTACATGAGATGTCGATAGTTGACAATGATAGTAATCATGTTGTTTTGTTGGAGCAATCTTCATTGCATGATTTGCTATCATATGGTTTTGATTCAAGAAGTGTTTATCATCAAGATGGTTTGCGAGATGAGTTATTTGCATGTTTAGTTAGTTCACTTAGATTAGCTAAGGCATTGCATACTTCCATGGAATTGTTGAATTATATTTTGCATTCTTTCATGGAAAAATTTGTTATTCTCTATTTTGATGATATTTCAATTTTTTTCAACACTTTGGGAAATTCTTTAGCATGTGCTGAGTTTGTTTGTGATCATCGTCGATATGCTATTGAATTTTCAACTTATGATTGTTTTACTCCGTTGATAATATTATTTGTTCTTTATTGTGTTAAAGTCAATGGAAAGAGGGAGGTTGGTTGTATTTTGCAGATTCGTGATAGGATCATATTCATCGAGGGAAGCATGAATCGTGCAGTTCATTCCGTTCAATGCATAAGACATCTACAGGGAAGTGTTTTGAATATTGTCTTAGTATAGTATGCATATGATTTTGGTTTATTTAATTTTTTCGTGATTAGACAAAAGAAACTTATTAATTTGTTTTGTTTCGTGTTTAATCCAGGAATTCAAGAGAGTATGCGTGAGCAGCATGACGAATTTCAAGTATTGATATTTGACCCAGGATCATTGGCGTGGATATGTTTGAAAATGATCGAGATCATAAGATTTCCGTTTGATCCGGGAATTCGTCATTGGGAGAATCTATCACATGAAGAGTTTTTCATTTTAATATTTGATCCAGGAGGAGTTGGAACTTTTCAATTTCTTGCTTGCGTTGCTGATATTGCTTATTCATTTAAATTACCAGGGGAGTGGATGCTAGATTTGAGGACAAATCCCTTTGAAGAGGTGGGGAATGATGACAGATTGACCGCCACGAATTTGACTCCTATTTGGTTTATGCAAAGTGACTACATGGATTAATAATTACATTAAATGGCTTCCATGCAAATCAAATCACACGGTTTTAGCAGCTTGGTTTCACGCGGCAAGAAGAGTCCAGACGCGGCAAGGATTGTTGGATTTTAAATTCTATTGTAATTAGGATTTGTTTTTTTCTTTTAATTAGAATTCTTTTTCAAATTGACTTCTATTAGGGTTATAGTTTATTCCTATTAGGATTTGGATTGTTTTGAGTAGTATAAATAGATGTCCAAGTTATGTAATCAAACACAATATACATTATTATTATTCAATATATTTGTGAGTTTATTCTCTACTTTTGGTTCTTTAAAGAATTCCTAAGTATTTTTCTTAGTTATTTCTTTGAGATTCAATTTGACTTATCATACAACAATTCATAGTTGTGTGTGACGTCTTCTACCGCATCAATCGTCGATTGTACCAAGATTACCGCTTCAATATAAGCGAGGGGTCAAGGTGTCGTTGGTGTCCATTCAACGCAGAATTCCGAACGCGAGCAATTGTACCAAGATTACCGTCTACATATAGGTGAGGGGTTAAGATGTTGCAAGCAATTCACCCAACAACTGTGCTAGAAACGATCGGGGCGGCGACCACCTCACGCAAGCGTGCCGTGGAGTCTATCATTTGGTATCAAAGCTAAGCCTTTCTAGCAAGTTACTTATCTTTAATTTTCTGTCGAAATATATATTGTAAAAAAAAAAGCAAAAAAAAAAAAGAGAAAAAAAAAGGAAAAGGATTTTTTTTTTCATATTTTCATTGTGCTAACCAAACTTGTAGCACACCATCAAATTCCAACGAAGATTTCATACCGTTCCATCATCATCAATTCTGAAACGGAGCTACAATTTACAAATCTGACGCATACAAAAGGAGAGTACAAGACAATCAATCGGTGATTTTGTGGTATTTTGATAGTCACACCATCTATAAGTTTGTTTAGTGATAAGTAATTTTGAATTGATTAGTAAAACCAAGAATTTTGCTAGGGAATTCAATAAGAACCTATTAGAGAGAATATTTGAGGTAAAAGGCAAGAGTGTAAGATTATTAGAGGGTAAAAGCCAAATTTGAGCGATACACGAGTGATTCATCATTATTTGAGCGAAACACGTAAGGGAGTGTACGAGGAATTTTTTTATCTACTAACCTTTGTTTTACAGCAAACATGTATGGCTACAATTATGAAAGTTCTTATGGGTCTCAAAGGAATACTTTCCAAGGCAATATTGATACAGAGGCATATCTGAGATGGGAGAGAAAAATGGAGCGAAAATTTGAGTATCATGATTACTCCGAGAGGAGGAAGGTCAGACGGGCAATTCAAGAGTTCTCCGATCATACAATTATATGGTGGCAGCTTATCAAACAAAAATATGGGGAGCGTCCGTTCGAGACATGGGCAGAATTAAAATCAGCAATGAGAAAGCGGTTTGCTCCAGTACAGCGTGATAGGAGGGAGGAGTATATATCTCAAAGACATGTAGAGCAACCTTCAAGGCAATTTACAGTAGACAATAATAGGAGGGTTCGCACACAAGTAAACAAGGAAGATTATTGGATGCAATTACAATATACTTCTAAGGCGCAAAAGAAACAAAATCAACGGGGGAAAGTGGAAGAAATTATAGAATATGCGGTCCAAGGAGAGTTATTGGGTTCGAGTGTTCAAGATGAAATCCATGATCAAAAGCAAGATGGTGAACATCCAAAAGAAAATAATCAAAGAGATGAGTTTGTAAAAGAAAATGCATGTGGAAAAGATCGACAAAAAGAAATTGTTCAAAAGGTTGATAATGTAAAAGAAAAAAGTGAAAAGAGTGAGAATGAAAAGAAAAGAGAGATTGAGAAAAAAGAGAATGAAAATAGTGACCTTGAAAATAAACGAGAAAAAAACAAACGAGAGGGTGAGCATAAAGAAGAGAGAGAAAAAATATGTGACTATGAAAAAGATAGTGAGTTGAAAAGTGAGTTATATTTTGAAAAGCCAATGACTGTACATTCGTACAATACGGCGCTTTTGAATACTAACACTAATGATTCTTCTTTGTCTAGTTTTGTTTTGTCTGTTGTGCAGGTTGTTGATGAAATACCCCGTACTATTATTTCGTACCGATCAGCTAATAGTATTCCCGAGGAGACGACGGAGTTACCAAGGCGGGTTGGAGAGTTGGTGAAAGTGGGTATCGTGAGAAAAGACATGAGTTCATGTGTTGATTATGAGATCATAGTATCTAAGGAGGATGGGACAACGAGTTTGTTCGTCGATTTTGAATTGGTAAACAAGTATCGTTATTCTTTTTCTTGTTTGGATAATATGCTTGATAAATTGCATCGTACTTGTGTTTTATCTATATGTGATAATGATACAATGCCTAATCAATTTAGCACGAGAGATTGTGATAAATGGAAAATGGTTTTAACATGTGAGTTATATAGGTAGTTAGTTATTTCTGCTAGATTAACTGATGCATCTAGTGTTTTCATGAGTTATTTAAAACATGTTTTGCATGCTTCCGTTAGAAAATTTGTTGTTAGCTATTTTGATGGTAGAATCATTTTTATCATAAACTATGGTGGATATTTGATATTTGTTGAGTTAGTTTATGATCATGATATTTCGTTCACGTCATTCGTTCTAGATTATCTTATCCATATGTTGAGTTAGGTTTTCATGCTAGTCAATCTTTACATGAGATGTCGATAGTTGACAATGATAGTAATCATGTTGTTTTGTTGGAGCAATCTTCATTGCATGATTTGCTATCATATGGTTTTGATTCAAGAAGTGTTTATCATCAAGATGGTTTGCGAGATGAGTTATTTGCATGTTTAGTTAGTTCACTTAGATTAGCTAAGGCATTGCATACTTCCATGGAATTGTTGAATTATATTTTGCATTCTTTCATGGAAAAATTTGTTATTCTCTATTTTGATGATATTTCAATTTTTGTCAACACTTTGGGAAATTCTTTAGCATGTGCTGAGTTTGTTTGTGATCATCGTCGATATGCTATTGAATTTTCAACTTATGATTGTTTTACTCCGTTGATAATATTATTTGTTCTTTATTGTGTTAAAGTCAATGGAAAGAGGGAGGTTGGTTGTATTTTGCAGATTCGTGATAGGATCATATTCATCGAGAGAAGCATGAATCGTGCAGTTCATTCCGTTCAATGCATAAGACATCTACAGGGAAGTGTTTTGAATATTGTCTTAGTAGAGTATGCATATGATTTTGGTTTATTTAATTTTTTCGTGATTAGACAAAAGAAACTTATTAATTTGTTTTGTTTCGTGTTTAATCCAGGAATTCAAGAAAGTTTGCGTGAGCAGCATGACGAATTTCAAGTATTGATATTTGACCCAGGATCATTGGCGTGGATATGTTTGAAAATGATTGAGATCATAAGATTTCCGTTTGATCCGGGAATTCGTCATTGGGAGAATCTCTCACATGAAGAGTTTTTCATTTTAATATTTGATCCAGGAGGAGTTGGAACTTTTCAATTTCTTGCTTGCGTTGCTGATATTGCTTATTCATTTAAATTACCAGGGGAGTGGATGCTAGATTTGAGGACAAATCCCTTTGAAGAGGTGGGGAATGATGACAGATTGACCGCCACGAATTTGACTCCTATTTGGTTTATGCAAAGTGACTACATGGATTAATAATTACATTAAATGGCTTCCATGCAAATCAAATCACACGGTTTTAGCAGCTTGGTTTCACGCGGCAAGAAGAGTCCAGACGCGGCAAGGATTGTTGGATTTTAAATTCTATTGTAATTAGGATTTGTTTTTTTCTTTTAATTAGAATTCTTTTTCAAATTGACTTCTATTAGGGTTATAGTTTATTCCTATTAGGATTTGGATTGTTTTGAGTAGTATAAATAGAGGTCCAAGTTATGTAATCAAACACAATATACATTATTATTATTCAATATATTTGTGAGTTTATTCTCTACTTTTGGTTCTTTAAAGAATTCCTAAGTATTTTTCTTAGTTATTTCTTTGAGATTCAATTTGACTTATCATACAACAATTCATAGTTGTGTGTGGCGTCTTCTACCGCATCAATCGTCGATTGTACCAAGATTACCGCTTCAATATAAGCGAGGGGTCAAGGTGTCGTTGGTGTCCATTCAACGCAGAATTCCGAACGCGAGCAATTGTACCAAGATTACCGTCTACATATAGGCGAGGGGTTAAGGTGTTGCAAGCAATTCACCCAACTACTGTGCTAGAAACGATCGGAGTGGCGACCACCTCACGCAAGCATGCCGATAGACTCCACGGCACGCTTGCGTGAGGTGTTCGCCGCCCCGATCGTTTCTAGCACAGTTGTTGGGTGAATTGCTTGCAACACTTAACCCCTCGCTTATATGTAGACGGTAATCTTGGTACAATTGCTCGCGTTTTGAATTCTGCTTTGAATGGACACCAACGACACCTTGACCCCTCGCTTATATTGAAGCGGTAATCTTTGTACAATCGACGATTGATGCGGTAGAAGACGCCACACACAACTATGAATTGTTGTATGATAAGTCAAATTGAATCTCAAAGAAATAACTAAGAAAAATACTTAGGAATTCTTTAAAGAACCAAAAGTAGAGAATAAACTCACAAATATATTGAATAATAATAATGTATATTGTGTTTGATTACATAACTTGGACCTCTATTTATACTACTCAAAACAATCCAAATCCTAATAGGAATAAACTATAACCCTAATAGAAGTCAATTTGAAAAAGAATTCTAATTAAAAGAAAAAAACAAATCCTAATTACAATAGAATTTAAAATCCAACAATCCTTGCCGCGTCTGGACTCTTCTTGCCGCGTGAAACCAAGCTGCTAAAACCGTGTGATTTGATTTGCATGGAAGCCATTTAATGTAATTATTAATCCATGTAGTCACTTTGCATAAACCAAATAGGAGTCAAATTCGTGGCGGTCAATCTGTCATCAACAAAGGATTTAGGAAATCTGAAGAGACAGAAAATATATATAGAGAGAGACGGATTTATTGTTCTGATCGGTGGCTGGGGAAGAGGAAGAGGAAGAGGAAAAGGAAGGATTTGAGAAATCTGAAGAGACAGAACGGTTTTGTCGATTGAAGGCTGAACTCCTAATTGATTTTTGAAATTGATTTTGAAATTGATTTGAAATTGATTGAATTGGAAAGGCTGTGTTGTATTTATATATAAGGATTAATTGGGATTAAAAATTTGATTTGGGTTTATCTTTGAATTAGGGATTCATTGTTTTGATTTTGTTTGAATATATTATTTGATTTGGTGGACCAATTACAGTGATTTGGGTCAATAATACGTGTGAATTGCTTTGTTGTTGGTATTTTCATTTTCTGCCTTTTTTGTCTTATGGATTCTACTACTGTTATACATATATTATTGCTTATGGATTGCAGTAATGTGTATATATAATTGGATGTAGAATTATTTTTGAAGAAATTTTCGACGAAAGTTACGTGGAAGTTATAGAATGTAACAAATAAATAAATATTTAACTATAAAAGGCAATTAGGATTTAGTTTGCCATTAAAATAAATTAAACTATACAACTTGGTAGCATTTATTTAGTTGACTACCAATAAAATAAAAAAATATATATAATTAATTATAACATACATAAATATTATAGTAAATATAATGAAAGAAAAAAAGATAAAAATAATTTATATAAATAAGTTATTTTAAATTAAATAATTTAGATATAATTAAATTAAAATAAATAATTTAATTTAAATTAAATTTAAATAATATAAATAAAATAAATTTAATTTAATTAAAATTAAATTTATTAAAAATAGTATATAATATAATATATTACAAAATTAAATAAAATATCCCGAAAAAAATAAAATAAAATAAATTGTAGCTAACTAAATTAACATAAAATAAAATAATAAACTAAGTAGCATTTGTTTAGTTGGGATGCAATTAAAATAAACTAAATTAGGTGTGGTTTGAAGCTCAAACCGCACACGAAACCGCTTAGGTACGATTTAAAAAATACAAAACCGCACATGAAACCATTTGTGATTGGTGCGGTGCGTTTTTGAATCGTGCGGTTTGGTTTCATTTGGTGCGGTTTCGGTTTCAAAATCAATTGAAATAACAAACCCGTAAAATAGTTATTAAAATCATTTACGCAAACGTATTACGCAGTGAACACAATCATGTAGCTAATTTAGCAAAATAGTGTCACACATCAACAATTATATGGTTAATTAATACTATGTTATCACATTTGATTTAGGAAATACCAAGTCACTCTTGATTTGCAAACATAATTGATACTATTTATTCTTCATTCAACCCTGCAATATCTGTCTTCTAAAATAAAATGAGAAAAATATTTTATAGTAGAAAAATTATATATACTTGTAGCAAATTTGAGAAAACATGATGATTATTTGGTGCGGTTTCGGTTTTATGCGAGCGGTTTTGAGTAGTAACCAAACTGAAACCGTAAATTTGATTTTTCAACCCATCTAAAACCGCCACATACGCTGGAACCGTTGGTGCGATTTTAATTGGTGCAGTTTGTACAGTTTTTGGTGCGGCTTCGGTTCCAATTCAGTTACATGCTCAGCCCTACCATTAACCAGCAAATATGTTGACCGCCTTAGTTAATTTGGTAGGGTTGTTCGACAATAGTTGCAAGGTGCAGGAGCAACATAAGTTGGCATTAGTATGGTATTATGCAACTTATCAACCAACTCATTGTGAAGAAAATATTAACTACATTGGCTTTCTTCACAATATGTTCATGCAACCGCATTTTGGGACATTTATAAGTTGTCATTCTCCACTTAATCTTCCTACTTAAAAGTATTAAAGTTTTTATCCTTTTAAAAGAGAAAGCTCATAAATTACAATGAACTATATATGAATGAGCAAAAAAGAACAACTAATTAACTGGTCAATTGTAGAACATGCGATTATAATTCTTGGAAGTTCTAGAGGTCTTGAGTGGGCAACGAATACCGCAACGAGTGCAAAGAAAGTAAGGTGGAAAATACTTTACTCCGTAGCCAAACTTTATGGGTTCAAGCAACTCTTTATGTGACGCGGCGGCTTAGAGTATTCTTCATCTTTCGTTCTTTTCCCTCGTTGCAGTATTTATTGCCCGCTCAAGACCCTTGGAACATCCAAGAATTTGAATCGCTTCTAGAATTGACCGGTTAATTAGTTGCTTAACTTTGCTCATTCGTATATAGTTTAGTACTACAATTTATGAGCTTTATGTTACATGATAAAAGCTATAAGAATTGTAAGGGGAAGATGAAGTGGAGAGGGGATAACTTATACATATCTTAAAATGTGGTTGCGGGGCGATTGTGAAGAAAGCAAAGACAACTAATGCTTTCTTCAGAATGAGTTAGGTGATAAGTTGTATAATACTATGCTGATGCCAACTTCTGTTGCACCTACACCTTGCAGGTTAATGGAAGGATATATGTACTACACTTTGGAACTTAGAAACCCATTTGACATCCACTCATTAGGAGTGAATGTCGAATAGTCCCCGGTTTAGGATTGCTACTAGATGTGACAACCCAAATTTTTAGAAATTAATAAATAAGAATTTAATAAATAAAAATTCTTATTATGAGATGTATATATTTTAGATTATGTGGTTTGGTGAGAAGAAATTAAATATATATGAGATTTAGTAATTGATTAAAGAAAGTAAAAAGGATTAGTTATGTAAAAGAATCTGGTGGAAAAGGAAATTAATCGAATAAATATCGGTTAATCTAATAAAGTTGGAAATAATATTATGAAATGATATAATTTGATTATTATGCCTTGTTGGCAACAGATTTATTATGAATTAATCTTATAAATAATGTGAGTAATTCATTTAATTTAAATAGTAAATTGATGTAAATATATTTGTTTTAATAAAATGAGAGAGTAATTTATTATATATAATTGTAATATATTAATGTAATACGATTGTGAGTTTCACAAATAGTTAAAAATTTTATCGAATAAAATAAATATTTTAGTTGAGATATTTATGGAATAACTAAATATTCCATGGAAATCATTATGGAATAATTTGTTTAAGTATGATGATATTAAATAAATTAATGATAAATAATTTTATAATTTGTGCGTATTTTAGTACGCTAATGTGATGGTAATATTCTAATTTAATTGAATAATTAAATTAGAGGGTTAATGATTTGTTTAATAAAGTGGATTTTATATTGATTAAATAATTAAATTAAATTTGGTGTGACAAGGGTACTATATAATAAATGAATGATTAAAATAAATTAAAATAGGTTAGGAGTAGTAATCCAAACAAGGCCTTGTGGTTTTTGGATTTTTATAACCATTTAGACTATACGTGGGTAACTTTCAATTACATTAAGGGCTATGTCAGTTTATTCCCTCATACGTTCTTTTGTAAAGAGCTGAGAAAAGAAGATAGTTCAGAGAGAATTGAGAGAAAGGAGAAGAATCTCTGAGAAATTGTGAATGTTGAGAATCCAAGAAAGGAGGAGGAACAAGATTATCCAAGTTATCTAGCTAATCAGGAGGTAATAATCTAACCCCAACTCTAGTTATGTTCTCTTGAGCTTTCATCAAAAAGATTATTTTTGGTGATTAAATTGCTAAGTAATATGTAATATGTGTTTTTGAGTGTATATAATTCGTTGTATTTTGTTTAGAATCAAGTTTTTAGTAATTAAATTCATGGAGACATGTCTAAGATGAGGAAATTTGAGCTTTATGGTAATATATGTAGTTTGGTCTATTTTGATGCTAAAATTAGTTGAGAAATCATGTAGTAATCTATAAATTGATAGTAGATGTTGTTAATGCGTTGAAAAACGAAAACAACGCAAGTTAAACGGATCAAATTGGTTGAATAATGAGTTTGTAGCGATTTATTACGCTAAATATGTCAAAATATGTAAAATTGGCATGATCATGGAAATTCGAGTCTCTAGAATTGGTTGTTAAAGTTGTTTATGAGGTTAGAATCGTGTTATGCATGTTCGGTGTTGAGTTTATCAAGTTTAAAACATAATGAGTTTGTTAAAATTGGTGTTTGGGTGAAGAAATTAGGAGTTTTGGGGTTAAATAATGCTCTCCACGAGCTACAGAATTTGACTTGAGAGCACCTATTGGACCATCTCATATTGGAGCTGACTTGGACGACAAGTTATTCCAGAGGCTGATAACGGCGGTGTCAAATAGGTTCCATATCAATCCAGTTTTCTTTGTCAGCAATTACCTAGCAGTTCTCGTCTTCACCAGCTCGCTCATGAGATTCTAGTAGGGGCCACCGCAATGAATACGAGATTACCGCAGGAGTAGTTCGTTGCGTTAAGCAACGAGATGCTCCGGATGGTTATTACCCTCCTAGAGTAGGCTTTTTGTCAGCCCCCGCCTACTCAGGTATTCTACATGTTATTTTATTTTTATTTAACAATCTCTTTAATTCTCACATATATACATACTAATGATTTTTATTTTTAATTCTATCAACAGGGTGGCGATGGCGAGCGGACTGGTGATGGTGACGGCGACAAGGAGGATAATGACGTTGATTTTCACACACCAGAGAAGCATCGTCGTCCACCCCCGCCCGATGATGATCCTCCTACTACTTTATAGTTCATTTGTATTCAATTTATTCATGAAATTATAGATTATTTGTACATATTGTAGTCTAGTTGAGTCTGTACGAGTTTTTTAAATCATATTGTATAATTTATTAAATATTAGCTTATATTTGTAATTGTTGACGAGTTGGTAGATCAATAATTTGTAATTGTTAGCTTGGTTATGTTGTTGATGATGAGATAATACAGGTTTTTAGCGCCATATTAAATGTGAATATATTATTGTCTGTCCGTGTTGGGATAAAGTAGATTACAGGTACAACAATGGGTTAAAAAACCTAGAAATTGCAATTTTAAATTTTTTTTGATTATTTTTGACAGAATAAGGTATTTTCGATGGAAATTCCATTAGTATTACCGTTTAAATAGTTTTTCAAAAATCATATTTTCCTTCGGAATTAGCTTATTTATGAGGGAAAGTTCCGTTAGAAATAACTCTAGTTTATATTCGACGAATTAATTCTGTTGAAAGATTTTCGTCGACCATATTTTAGTTCCAAAGAAATTAGTCGGATATAATTCAATCAAAATTATTTTATCTTTGACGAATTTTTTGACGGAACTTAACACTGACGCCTACATATACGACTGAATTTCAAACGGAATATTCCCTCGGAAATAAGATAATTCCGACGGAATATGCTTAATTCCGACGGAATATTCCGTCAGGATTAAGGTTTTTTCTTATAGTGAGCCTTGATTGAGATTTAATTAAAGGTAGGATCTTACATTGATTTTCTAAAGACTCAATCATTTCTTCAAGTCCTCATGTCTTCAATCCTCTTTTTCTTTTAAGAACCAAGACTTTAAGAAATCTTTTGTTGTCTCATCAATATCATGAAAATGCAAGAGTAAACATTTAGTATAATGAGAAAGTCATCATCAAAATTTAAGGTTGGAATATGACTAAGTCAACATTCTTCCCCTTTTGATGCAAACAAAATATATCTCCCCCTAAATATATGGCCCCTCTAAAATCATGCATATATTAAAATATTCTCGACATAGATAATAAACTGTAAGGTTAATCAAGTTTCTGATTTAAATACTACAATTTAAATTGTATCATTTTAGCCTTCAAGTACCTGTCTTAATTAACATCTATAATAAATAGAATCCACAAGCTTAATAAACTTGCATTTCTCAAATTCAATTAACCAGCCTGTTTCATATCCATCCCAACATAGCAGATTAAGTATTAAATTCTCTAAGTTCAACAATAATTAACCTCAAATTTAAATACAGTACCAAACCAAATTAATAGACAGGATAGGTATAGAGTCATAAAATTCAGAATTTGTCTCCCCTTTTGTCATCAGTAAAAAAAAAGTAGAGGAAAGAAAAAAAATCAGTCATTAAGTTCATTTTTGACAATTTGAAGCTGCTCTAAGGGTAGATAAAATAGCCCCCAAATCATGCACATGTAAATCAGACTGTAATTATTAAATGATACACATGCCAAACTCTCTTCTTAACGTGCATAATCTTTCTTCACTTGATGGTTTTCTGAAAATGTTTGCCAATTGATTTTCTATGGGGATAAAAGATATTTTAATTAAACATTTTGAAACATTCTCCCTTAAAAAAGGATGTCACACTTCTATATGTTTTGTACGTGAATGCAAAACATGATTTTTAGATATATCAATAGTGCTAGTATTATCACAAGAAATTGGCACATTGTTTCATATAATATCAAAATCACATAATGTTTGGCGCATCTAAAATGTTTGAGAGAAACAACTTCCAGCAACTAAATATTCACACTCCGTGGTGGATATAGCAACTGAAGTTTGCTTTTTACTATGCTTGGAAACTAAACTTTGTCCTAAAAATGTGCAAGCACCACTTGTGCTTTTTTATTTATTGGGTTAAATGCTTTCTAAGTCACTGTACTATAGGTCGACTTACAAATGGGTCACTGAACTATTTTTTCTTACAGTCAACTCACTGAACTTTAGTTTACTAACAAAAAGTTTAATATTCCGTTAAAGATGTTGACTTTTGACGGAAATTGCCACGTAAGCTGCTGACGTGACAATTTTTTTTGATGTGGCATAGATCTGTCCAATGTGGCTTTCATGATGTGAAAATGGAGGAGAATTTACAAATGTAATAATATAAATGTACATAAAACGCAATTTTTTTAATAAAATTTTTTAAAAAATGCATTTTTGTTAATAAAAAAAATAATTATTATTTTTATTTTAAAAAAAAACAAACAAAGCTCTCTCTCTATCTCTCTCCTTCTCCGTCACAACAATGCAGTTTGGTTTTTAAAAAATAAAACACAGTTTTTTTTAATAAAAATAATTATTTTTAATAAAAAAAACACAATTGTTTTTAATAAAAATAATTATGTTTAATAAAAATTAAAAAAACGAAGTTTTTTTTAATAAAAATAAAAAAAGCAGTTTTTTTAATAAAAAGATAATAAAACGCATTTTTTTTAATAAAAATAAAAAAAAGTGCAGTTTTTTTTAAAAATAAATATTTTTAATAAAAAAAATTTATTTTTAATTAAAAAAATGCAGCTTTTTTAAATAAAAAATAAAATAAAATAGTTTTTTTTAATGTTTTTATTAAAAAAAACTGCATTTTATATTTTTTTTAAAAAAACTGTGCTTTTTTTTTATTAAAAAAACAGTTTTATTTTATTTTTTTATTTATAAAAACTGCGTTTTTTAATTAAAACTAAATTTTTTTATTAAAAAAAACTGCATTTTAATTTTTTATTAAAAAAACTGCATTTTAATTTTTTTATTAAAAAAAACTGCAATTTAATTTTTTATTTAAAAAAGTGCGTTTTTTTAATTAAAAATAAATTTTTTTATTAAATAAAACTGCATTTTATTTATTTTTATTTAAAAAACTGTTTTTTTAATTTTTATTAAAAAAATAGTTTTATTTTATTTTTTTATTTAAAAATACTACATTTTTAATTAAAAATAATTTTTTTTATTACAAAAACAACATTTTATTATTTTTTTTAAAAAAACTGTTTTTTTTTATTTTTATTTTAAAAAACAGTTTTATTTTATTTTTTTATTTTAAAAAAATGCGTTTTTTTATTTTTTATTAAAAAAAATGTGTTTTATTATCTTTTTATTAAAAAACTGTGCTTTTTTTATTTTTATTAAACATAATTATTTTTATTAAAAAAAATTATGTTTTTTTTATATTAAAAATAATTATTTTTATTAAAAAAACTATGTTTTATTTTTTTAAAACCAAACTGCGTTGTTATGACGGAGAAGGAGAGAGAGAGAGAGAGCGTTGTTTATTTTTTTTAAATAAAAATAATAATTAATTTTTTTATTAAAAAATGAATTTTTTTTTAATTTTTATTATAAAACAACTGCATTTTTTAAAAAAATTTATTAAAAAAATTGCGTTTTATGTACATTTATATTATTACATTTGTAAATTCTCCTCCATTTCCACATCATGAAAGCCACATGGGACAGATCTGTGCCATATCAAAAAAAATTGTCACATCAGCAGCCTACGTGGCAATTTTCGTCCAAAGTTAACATCTTTAACGGAATATTAAACTTTTTGTTAGTAAACTAAAGTTCAGTGAGTTGACTGTAAGAAAAAAAAAAGTTCAGTGACCCATTGTCGACCTATAGTACAGTGACTTAGAAAGCATTTAACCCTCTATTTATTTGACAACTTGTATAATCTGCATCTGAGTAGCCCATTAGTTCAAAATTATTGAAAATAGGATAATACAAACCAAAATTGATAGTACTACATAAATATTTAGGAATTATTTTAACAACTTTTAAATGTGATTCTTTTGGTTTTGCTTGAAATCTTGCACAAAGACAAACACTATACATTTTAGCGGGTCTTGATGCGGTTAAATATAACAAAAAACCTATCATACCTCAGTATTTGGATAACTCTACATCTGTACCTTTATCATCGAATGTAAGCTTGATTGACGTACTCATTGGCGTAACCTTTGATTTAGATTATTCATGTCCAAACCTCTTGAGCAATTCCTTTGTGTATTTGGTTTGATGTATGTAGATGCCATCCTTTGTTTATTTTATTTGGAGTCCCAAAAAATAGTTAAGTTATCCCATTAAGCTTGTGACGCCCCCAAAATTAGGTATACGTCACCCATCTTGGGTCGCCAGATACATGGTACAAAATTCAAATACAACTTAATAATACAACTATCGTGTAAAATACGACAAAACATATGCTGTGAGTTTTAATACTAATATTGTCATCTAGACAATATCCACACTCAATGGAGTCCTCATTACATTTATTATTACACTATTTCACAGAATAGTGAGGACTACTAATACACCATCTAGGACCATCACTCTGTTCCCCGACTAGTCTCAGCTACGTTCTCATTTCCTGAAGAGAACAATGAAAGCGAAAGGGTGAGCTCAACTAGCCTAGTAAAAAATATTATGACTAAGATAATGCAGAATAAATTATCATTAGCCTTCAACAGTATAACAACTGATAGAATATAATAGACAACAAGTTTTAGATCAAAAAATTCAGCGGAATAAGCAATCCATTAGAAGAGTCAAATAGAGAAATAAAATCTACTATCTTCTATGATTTAAAAGGTTTTTTTATCACTTTTATCGCTGAAACTCAGCTTAATAAATACTCCACATCATTAAATCATCCCTGCACTACAGGCCAAGGATATTCTTTAGTATCACGACCACGAATTATCTATGCACTACGGGCCAAAGATAATCGTGTATTCATTAGTATCACGATCACAAATTATTCATGCACCACGGGCCAAAGATAATCGTGTATTCATTAGTATCACGACAACAAATTATCCATGCACTACGGGCCAAAGATAATCGTGTATTCATCAACGGTCCTGATCATGCCATAAAATAATTCATCTTTGCACTACGGCCAAAGAGAATCCATAGCCATAATCATACCAAAAACTGTCCATCAATGCACTATGGGTCAATAAGAACTTTTTCCACATCATTTGTAATATTACGGTCATGATTACACTGAATAATCCCTGGTTATAATCATACTAAGTCCATCTATGCAATACAGGCCACAGATGACTTTCAACAAAATATAAACATGAGGATGATGTCAATGATATAAGAATTCAATAAAAACAAGTTCAAGAATTAATTTATCCAGGAATTAATAACGTCTAAATTGTCAACATGATACTTCTTTGTAGAGTAAAATTCAAGAATGCTCAGAAGAATATTTCCATAAAAAGATACTGGATGAAGCGCAAATATCAATGATATTCCACTAATTTCATGGAGTATAGAAGTCAAAACTTTAACCAACTGGGTATAATAACAAATGGAATAACAAAAGAAATCACCATGCATGCGGTACTTTGCATAGACAGGTTATTCCAACAGAATAATAAGTAACGGAACCAGGTCAGGCGAAATTCGCACCGACAGGATGTTCCAACAGAATAATAATAAAGACGGAACCATGTCCGGCGTAAAATGCACAGACAGAATATTCCAACAGAATAATAATAAAAATGGAACCAGGTCCGGCGTAAACGCACAGACATGATATTCCGACAGAATAATAAATAATAGAACCAGGTCTGGCGTAAACGTACAGACAGGATATTTTGACAGAATATTAAAGAACGAAATATTAGAAGAATTTCACCATGGATGCGGTACTTCTCATAAACATGTTATTCTAACAGAATAATAAGAATGGAATAACAACAGCTCTCTTCATGAATACGAAAGAATAATACCCCTTACGAGTACAACAAATAATATTCCCTACCTTTAGAAAAACTGAATACTGAAGTAGTGAAGTAGCAGAATACTTTTCTTCTTTCTCTCTATAATTTCTCTTTCTAGAGTTTCAGTGAATTTGTAAGAAATAATGAAGGAATAAGCTTCTTTTTATAGGAGAATGGATTGAATAGTAACTAATTCATGAACGGTCCAGATTGATTTACTATGCAGTATTAATAATATTATATATATATATATATATATATATATATATATTACATTTATATAACATGATGTCTTTGCAAATTCACGGATCAAAGTTGTGATAACACACTGATGCAAATTTCAAACAACCAACCAATAGGATCAAAACAAAAATAAAATATAATACATATATATATATATATATATATATATATATATATATATATATATATATATATATATATATAGATATAATATTACAACACCCATCAACTTTTCCACCACCCAAAATCAATTTATAATAAAACAACCAATATTAATTATCAACCCATCCACTTTTCCACCAAAACCCACTATCACACACACACTTACACACTAAATTCCACCAACAAGTCACTCTCACACATCACTCTCACCCATATCACATTCATATATATATATATATATATACACACACACACATCTCACACTTATATATATAATTTCCTCCTCTATACGTAACTTCCTCTCACCCCCAATTTTAAAATAAGTTTTTCAACACATATGAGCCCCACACGTAGGCCCCACCTTTAAATAATTTTCTACCAATTATTTTGAAAAATGGGTAAATAGGAATCCAAATAATAAGCAAAGCTGAGTGACTTCTCACGTAAGCATCAATAATCAATACCGTGTGCTACTATGCAACCACGCGTATTACTATACTTTTACTACTGAGTAGTTCAACAGTATTAACGGTAAAACTTCCGCCGTTATTTTCATAAAAATATTTTTGTCGTTTTCTCAATCTGACAATCATTCCGTTGTGGGGTTCACCAATGATTGCGCCGTTGTACGAATATTCCCTACTAAAACGAATATTCCCCGACCAATCGAATATAATACAACAACTTGCATACTTTGCAAAATTTTTAAATACTACCCACAACTATAACATTATATCAAATCCACACCATAATATTAAAAAAAATATTTCGAGAAATTTAAATCTTTATTCATAAAATCTGGGGTCTCACAAAGCTAATGCCAAACTTTTTATGCATACACTTCGAAAACAACTCACAAAGAGAATCATTAGTAGCACCAAATATTATATTGCCTACATATATTTGTACAATGATACACATGATTTGGGTACTTCTCATTCTCAAATTCGGGAGGTTGTTTTATATATACTTCTTCATTTATTTATCTGTTGAGGAATACACTTTGTACGTCCATTTGGTAAAGCTTGAATTTCTTGTAATAAGCAAAAACTATCAAAATTCGAATATACTCCAACCTTGCTACCGAGGCAAATGTTTCTTCATAGTCCATCCCCTCTTGTTGGTTGCATCCTTGAGCTACCAACCTTGCTTCGTTGCGAGTAATTGTACCATGCTTATTAAGCTTATTTTTGAATACCCACCTTGTTCCAATTATTGAGGCTTCTTAAATAATTCCCATACTTGGCATCTTTTGAATTGTTAGAGTTCTTCTTGTATTGCTAATAGACAATTTTCATCAAGGATGGCTTCCTTAACATTTTTTAGTTCAACTTGTGATAAGAACGCTGAAAAAGCACACAAATTTTGTGCCCCTCTCCTTGTAGTTATTCCTCTATTGACATATCTAATGATATTTTTGGGAGGATGATTTTTAAGGTACTTTGCAGTTTTTGACATTGTAAAGTTGTCTATATGCTCTTCATGTTGGATAGAATCAAATTTGGTAGGTTCTTCGTTACTTGGAGATATTTTTGTCTCATGTTCTTTTTGTTTATCGAATCTAGTCTATTTCTTTTCCTTTTCAAGTCTACTGGATGGATCAGTCTGGTTTGTTGGAATTACAATAGTCTATAGAATTCCTGCATCCTCATCTCTATTGTTTGGAAGATCATTGTTAGCTACCTTAAATTTTATATGAAAAGAATTTTCAACACATGATTTATTAGCATTAAACACACGATAAGTTTTACTATTTTGAGAATAACCGATAAAACTTCCTTCATATGATCTAACATCAAATTTTCTCAAATTGTCACTTGTATTTAAAATAAAACATTTTGCACCAAATACATTGAAATAATTTATGTTTGGAATTTTATTATTTAACAGTTCATATGGTGCTTTTAGAAGAATAAGACAAATAAGTTATCTATTAAGAATATAACAAAAAGTGTTTACTGCTTTGACCCAAAATTTATTTGGAAACTCACGCTCTTGTAGTAATGTTTGAGTCGTTTCTTGAAGCGTTATATTCTTTCTTTCCACCACCCCATTTTTTTGAGGTGTCCTTGGTGCCGAGAATTCATGACTAACTCCTTTTTTTATATCAAAAACCGGTATAAAGTCTTTTTGGAATTCGCCACGATGATCACTTTTAATCTTTATGAGCTTGAGATTATATTTTTTCTTCAAGTTTCTTATAATTCTTTCAAACTCTCTAAATGGTTCATCTTTGGTTCTAAGAAAGGTTAGCCAAGTATATTTAGAAAAATCGTTAACTTAACAAATGCATAAAATTTACCATTTAAACTATTATGCCTTTCCGGTCCAAAGAGATCAAGATGAAGTAGTTGTAAGGGAGAATAAGTTGATACCTTATTTTTGGTAATGAAGATGTTTTTACTTCTTTACCGAGTTGGCATGAGACACATAAACCTTTCTTTTCATAATTAATTTTTGGTAATCATTTCACGAGATTCTTTGTGGACAACTTTTTAATCAAGTTCATGTGAACATGTCCCAACCTCTTGTGCCATATATTTGCCTCATCTTGTATTGCTGATAAACACATCTCTTCATCATGTTGCTCAAAAATGATAGTATATATATTTCCTTTCATTTGTGCAATTAAAGTAGCATTGTTAGTACAATTAAATATAGAGCATTTATTTTTATTTTTCAAATTTCACTTGGTGACCATTTTCCATTAATTGACTTATACTTATGAGATTAAATTCAAGGCCTTTGACAAGATAAACATTATTAATATTAACCTTACCATTACCTATTTTAAATTTTCTTATTATCTCACAATTAAGTTTGGCTGTCTCCAAATGTAACTGTTCCATTTTCCTTTTTGAGAGATAGCTCCAAGAATTTTAACTTGTCACTCGTCATGTGACGAGAGTAGGGGTGAGCATGGTGCAGTTTGGTACGGTTTGAAGTCCAAATCGCACCCGAAACCGTTTAGGTGCGGTTTGAAAAATTCAAAATCGTACACGAAACCGCTTGTGATTGGTGTGGTGCGGTTTTAAAGTGTGCGGTGTGATATTAATTGGTGCAGTTTCGGTTCCAAAACCAATTAAAACAACAAAAGAGTCTAAGCCTTCAATAAAATTTAACATAGAACTTACATAGAGAAAATAACTTAGTGATAGAGTCGGCAATGAGAATTATATCAAACATAGAACCAAAGTTCCTTCTGCCAAACATGTCAAATTCACCATCAAATCATAGAACAGTGAGACACGTAAAATAGTTTTAGTTTATAATAAAGGAATGATGCTTTTAAAACTAAAACATACGCTATATAAAATAACGGAGACTATATATTCGATAACAAGCAAGAATGTATCTAATTCCCCAAAAATTAAAAGTATATAATGGAGATAGAATGAAATTCTATTTTATATATTGTAGGGATGACTTATAGAATATAATCATAACTATACCTAATTTGAAAAATAATCTATTAGAATATTACTATTATAACATTGACCTTAACCAATGTATCAAGTGCTCGAACCAACGAATTTGGCCCATCAGCTATAAGCCCCTCCAATAACGCATCAAACAAATTCAAAATTTCAAAACCCAATTGCTTAATTAATTTTTGACTCTATAACCTCTAACCATCTTCTTTCAATTAGTGAAAAAATGTTAATGCAAGACTGAGATTTTTTCTGAGCGTGTTCAAGTAAAAAGTAACTTTAGAATTTACTAGAGATAATACATACATACACACACATGGTGCGGTTTTGGTTTTATGCGTGCGGTTTTGGCTAGCTAACCGAACCAGAATCGTAAATTTGGTTATTCAATCCACCTAAAACCGCCACATACGCCGGAATCGTTGGTGCAGTTTTAATTGGTGCGGTTCGTGCGGTTTTTGGTGTGGTTTCGGTTTCAATTTAGTTACTTATTTAGTCCTACATTCTTATGATAATAATTTTGTGCTTATATCTAATAAATTTAAGAATAAAGTTTAATTCTAAATATGGTTAATTTGACCTTAAAAAGTTAATTAGGATAAATAAAGTTGGATGGAGGGAGTAACATTTTATAAATTACGCAATTATGCAAATATATTTTTCTGTATTGTTGGATCAAATAGATTATGGGTCATATCAATAACTCATTACATTATAAATCAGATAATTGATCCATTATCATATTGGATCAGAACATGATTTTTTCTGATATGAACATTGACGGACCTACTATTAAGCATTTGTGTAGCAATTAGCTTCTATATTCTACTTGTAAAAAGAACTAAAAAATGGACTAAATTGCAAATCTGACCCTCTTAATTGTCAAGTTTTTGCTAAACTGTTCCCTAAATTTTTTTTAGCATACATGTTCCTCATAGATGCGTAAGTCATCCAAATGTGTTCCTCCAATGTTCCCTAAACTTTTTTTTAGCACAACTGATGCGTTAGTCATGCAAATGTGTTCCTCCATTTTTTTCACATATTAAAAATTGACTTTATCTCTCCTCTCTCCTCATTTTTTATTTTTTATTTTAAAATTTGTGTAAAAAGTATACTGTAAGACCCCAACTTTTTATAAATAAAATCAAATTTCCACTAATTATTATTGTGAATAATAAGGTGTTAATTTGATATAATACTTTGGTTATGGGTGAAATGTGTAAATTTTGCAAAATAAGCAAGTGGCTATAAAATATTCATTGTTGTCGGGGAATATTCGTTTCGTCGTGAAATATTCTTGTTGTAGGGGAATATTCGTACGATGGTGAAGCCATTTGTGGGTCCCATAAAGAAAAACGGTCGGATGAAGAAAACGACAAGTTTGAATTTTTATAAATAACAGCGTAATCGTTACCATTACACTGTTGGAATATTCGGTGGTTAAAATACAGTAATACACATGGTTGCACAGTAGCACACAGTATTGTACAATATTTTTTTGAATCATTGATTCTTACGTTAGAAGACATTACTCAATAATTGTTACAGTAATTATTGTTCAATATTTTATTTTATTGATTCAATAATTGCTACGTTGATATTTATATTATTTTTGTTTCAATAATTATCACTGCACGGTATTTTCCATTATTAGATCAATAATTCATATTATTTGAATAATATTATTAGATATTATTATTGACAATGTCTAAGGAAGTTATGTCTAGGAAATGAGTTTGATCACCTAATTGCGCGCAAGTAAAAAGAAAAACAGTTTTAATAATGTTTCAAAGTCTCAGATATAGGAAGCCACCACTCACTTGTACACGTTTTTAGTCTTTGTCCATAGCTGCGAACTTTAACACCCTTCATCTTCATCCTCCCAGCTGTATTTTAAATATTTTATCAAGCAGGTCGAGGTTGGAGATGAATCCGGTGAAAATTAGAAGTTTTATTTTCTAAACTTGACCATGAAAAGAACTTGACATTGAGAATCTTTTTATTCAAATCGTTCAATGGAAAATTGCAGTTCAACTGCGTGTGTTATCTTTTTCATCACCTGACAAGAGAGAAAATGATCACGTGATGAGAAAGATAGACACAGTGTTAAGTTGCAACAGTAAAAAAACAAATAAAAAAATTATTTGTTCCATTTGATGATGTTGTCCAATGTGTTCCTTGGTTAATACAACCTTATGGGCTTTGTTGCATTCCCCACGATCTATCTGTTACCAGCCTGACAAGAGAGAGATGCCAAAAGTTGAATTATTTAGCTGTGTTTGTGTGTATATATATAGAGTCACATTTAAACTATTTCGGCTGCACATTTCACAGCTGTTATCCTCCCTCTCTCTCTCTCCCTGTATCTATATTTCTTGTTCTTCCATTTATTTTCAACCTTGTTTTCCTTGTGATCATCTTCAAATCCACCTATCTATGGCTTATAGAATCGATCAAACTGACTCTTCTTGCTTTCCTTCTTCGTCTTCAAGTCCTAATTGGAACGTTTTTTTGAGCTTCAGAGGAGAAGACACACGCCGGAACTTTACTGGTCATCTATACACGGCTTTGAATCAGGCTGGAATCCGAACCTTTATGGATGATTCTGAGCTACAAAGAGGAGAAGAAATTTTAAGAGCAATGCAAGAATCGAAGATTTTCATAGTCATTTTCTCCACAAACTATGCTTCTTCTAAATGGTGCTTGGATGAGCTTGTAAAGATCCTCGAATGCAAGAGAACAACGGAATGTACGTGAACAAACTGGGAGTTTTGCAAAAGCTAAGGAACATTTTGTGAGTCACATGGCTGCGGTGGAGAAGTGGCGAGCCGCGCTAACTGAAGCTGCAAATTTATCAGGATACCATCTTGATGCAAATGGGTAAAACTATAAATGCCTTAGTCCCTCTGCTTTTGCTTTAATTAATAAATGGAGCCTAGATCTCTTTTTCAAAGGTTAGACATAAAGGTGTAATGTTTAACACCAAGAAAGATTACTACCTACAAAATATAGGGAGTGCAATTATTGTTACGGGAACCGGTTAGCAAGAAGTTATTTTTTTGGTAAATTGGTCAATTGGTCAATAGAATATTGACACATAAAATCTCGTATGCGTGTCAGTATTCTACTGATCAATTGACCAACTTACCCCAAAATAAACTTCATACTAAACCACTTCCCTATTAACGTAATTGATTTTGTATTTACCTAAAAAACAATGTTTTTTTCAAAGTAATTTTTTTCTACATACCATAAAAACTCCCTTCTAAAGTACTTGGTTTACCTTACCTACATATACTCTGATTATACATCAAAAGGATCTAACTTAGTTTAGCTAAAAAGAAATTAGTATTTCAAGTCTTGTAATATCCTTCTTTTCTGTTATAGCACACTTACTAGGTTAATAACATTATAGGCTAAAAGTAAGTCCACCTGTAACTGTAAATCAACAACCCCCCCTCCCCCACCACCCCACCAAAAAAAAACAAAAAAACAAAAAAAAGAGGTTGTTAACATCTATATTCAAGCTAAACAATATTTTTCTACAACTATACCTTTTATAGAAAAGTAACCTAAATCCGAAAACACTAGTCCCTCGACCTTTGGGTCCATTTCACAAAAAGAGTCTCTTTAGATTTAATTTGCAAAATTTTAAATTTTAAATTTTAAAATTGATATGAATTTATATATTTAATTAATATAATCGCAATTATTGTAAATTAAAAGTTACTATACTTCTATTTACTAAATTTGTAGTTTTCAAAACTTCCATGAATAACAATATCAATTTTAGAATATTAGGATCTTACCCAACGGATAGTCCATGCCTCTAATTCCCTAATAAGGAGGTGAAGGTTCCAATCCCAAAGCACCTCAAGGGTCCAGATCTTGTAGGGTTGAGGTTTTGTTCTATGTCCCCTCATTCACCATGATAGTCATAAATTTATAAAGTATAAAAAAAATAAGATATTATGAAGTGATTTTAAAAAGTCAAAATGAGTACTATAGATAAATAATTAAGAAGATAGAAAGTCCCCTTATTAAAACTTTTCCATTCTAAGTTCACTATATTTCCATGCAACCATTTATCTTGTACATATCACATTATATCATGTAGTCAGTTCAATAAAAATTTGCAGGCAAGAAGATAAGCTTATTCAGGGGATTATTGAAAAGGTTCTACTTGAATTACGCCCCATATACCTAAATGTTGCCAAGCATCCAGTTGGAATAAAATCTCGTGTTAAAGCCTTGACAAAATTACTTAGCCTTGGAACGGATGATATCCGTATGATTGGGATATACGGGATGGGTGGAATTGGCAAAACAACTATTGCCAAAGCTGTCTATAATAAGACATACCGATGTTTTGAAGGATACTGCTTTGTTGCAAATGTTAGAGAAGTTTCTAAACAAACCAATGGATTAATTCGTTTACAAGAGCAAATTCTTTCTGATGTTTTGAAAATAAAGAATCAGGTCAGCAATGTTCTCATTGTGCTTGATGATATGGACGAAGTCATCCAATTAGATTCTTTAGCAGGACAAACGAGTTGGTTTGCTCCAGGAGTAGAATCATTATAACGACAAGGGATGTGCGCCTACTGGATCAAGTTCAAGTAAATGTGAGATACCAAGTGGAAGAACTAGACAACAACGAGTCTTTGGAGCACTTCAGCCAACATGCCTTCAGAGAAACCATCCCTTTGGAAGATTATATAGATCTTTCGAATGGAATAGTAAGATATGCCGGAGGGCTTCCATTAGCTCTTGAAGTTTTAGGGTCTTATTTGTTTAAGAGAAACATAGTAGAATGGAGAAATTCCTTTGAGAAATTGCAACAAATACCCCATCATCAAATTCAGGAAAAACTTATGATAAGCTTTGATGCACTAGATGATGATAACCTCAAGGATATCTTCCTCGATATTGCATGTTTTTTCATTGGAATGGACAAAGATGAAGTAATTATAATATTGAATGTTTCTGGTTTCTTTTCAGAAAATGAAATCAACGTTCTTAGAGAAAGATGCTTACTAACAATTGATAAGAGTAATAAGTTAGGGATGCATGATCTTCTTCGAGATGTGGGAAGGGAAATTATTCGTAAAGAGTCCCCAAAAGAGCCTGGGAAGCGCAGTAGATTGTGGTGTTTTGAAGATATAAATGATGTGCTGAAAAAACACAAGGTAAGTACTATATATCATAGTTTTTTTCCACTATTTGAAATAGTTGCAGCTGAAATTGTTACTTTTATTTATATTAAGTCTAAAATTACAAACACACATGCTTTATGGGAATATGTTCAAATTGTTTTTTTAAAGCTTTTCGTTGATTTATATTAGGGAACAGAAGCGATTGAAGGTATCATTCCCAAGAACATAGAAAAATGGATATGTGATCGAGTATCTTTCAATACCAAAACCAACACATTTGAAAGGATGCATATATCTTTCAATACCAAAACATTTGAAAGGATGCATAAATTAAGATTGCTTCGTATTAGCCACATACATCTCACTGGAAGTTTTGGGCATTTATTTGAAGAGTTAAGGTGGCTATGCTGGAAATACTGCCCTCTGGAGTATTTCCCGTCTGATTTTAATGCAGAAAAACTAGTTATTCTTGACTTGAGTTGTAGCCAAATCAAAATATTGTGGGAGGGTATCAAGGTATGACATAACTCAAAACTTCAATCTTCTATATGATATGGACTGTATTTTCAATAATTCTTGTGATAAATGCATAGAACCCTTCTCATTTCAACAGTTTCTGGAAAACTTGAAGACCCTAAATCTCAGGTGGTCCCATAATTTGATAGCCACTCCTGACTTCACAGGACTTCCAAGGCTCGAAAGATTAGATCTTAATTCGTGTAGTAGTCTGATTGAGATCCACCCATCAATTGGCCTTTTGGGTAGGCTGGTTTACTTGGACTTGCAATGCACAAACCTTAAAATTCTCCCAACCAGAATTTGCAATCTCAGACTACTTGAAGAACTAAATCTTAAAGACTGCAAGAGCCTAGAAATTTTCCCTGAGGAGTTGGGGAATATGGAAAGCTTAAGGAAACTTTGTGCAACTGGAACTAGAATTCATGAAATACCGGATTCTATCGGATATTTGAGTAGGTTGGTTGACTTGGATTTGGAACGCTGACATAATCTTAGAAGTCTTCCAAGCAACATATGCAATTTGAGAGCATTAGAACGACTAAATCTTGAACGGAGCTCAAATTTCAAAGGATTGCCAGAGGATTTCGGGAACATTGAATGCTTAAGGGAGCTTTTTGCAGCTGAAACAGCAATTGAAAAAAATACCAAATTCAATTGGACGTATGAGAAGGTTGGTGGAGTTGGACTTGGGAAATTGCATGAATCTCAAAAATCTTCCAACCAGCATATGCAATATGAGATCACTCGAGTGTCTAAATCTCTCAGGCTGCTCAGATTTGGAAGGATTGCCAGACAAAGTGGGGGATATGGAAAGCTTAAGGGTGCTTTTTGCCCATGATACCACTTTTACACATTTGACGATTCTTAAAAATCTATCCATGGGATCAACAGATGAAGATGAATTTGATATAAACGAACTTTCGCCGCTCATTTTTGCCAAAGGATTTCTGCCTCCTTCTATATCTGGTTTATGTTCCTTGGAAAGTTTATATCTAAGTAACTGCGATCTGTGGAACCAAGATATACCACCTGAGATTGGATGCTTATCCTCACTGTCGAGTTTGGATTTATCTGACAACAAATTTCATAGCCTACCATGCAGTTTGAGTCAGCTTATCAGTCTAAAATCTCTTAATGTGGGCAACTGCACTAATCTTCAGTCACTCCCAAAACTTCCTCCTTCCTTAGGAGCTCAATATGCAAATGAATGTACATCATTGCAAAAACTGTTGGTTATGCTCCAAAATACATGTTTTTTCAAGGTCCCATATCATCTATTGTAAAAACATTCTTTGGGTATATTAGCTCATGTTGGTTTATGCTTTTTAACTTGATTAAGGAAATAAGGGTAGGTTTGCGCACCTGAAGATGGACAAAGAATTAGGAGAGGGGGGTTACCAATTTGTAAAATTATCGCAGGGGCACCCAGGAAGTCCTTTGTTTTGCTTAAATCCCCAACGTTCAGCTTATTTATTATATCAACGTTCTTTTTTACGTTACTGAATCTTCACCTTCTTCTTCCCGTTGCTTTCCAGCGTCTCTTCTTCTTTGTCTATATATAACAGTTTCGTATGCTCTCTTTAGTAACAACAATACCACAGAAACAGAACACTCTATCTTCTCCTACTCTATTTTTGTTTGTTCGTGTATTCTATTATGGGCAATCCACAGAGACAAGTCCATAGCTTCCTTCTGCGAGTACACGCAATCGAAGGCTTGCCGTTGAATCCTGGAGTGTGTGAACGCCGTGGAGCTCAACTGTACCGGTTCATATAACCAGTGAGGGCGGAATCACTTTTTAGGACAGTAGCTTTGCTACGCCTCGGCTTCTTCCATATACCAGCTAAGTTGTTCCAATTTTCTGATTTGTTAGTCTTGTTAATAAGCTGCTACTGCACTGCTATTGAGCTGCTATTGGTACTGTTATTGTTCTGCTACTGCTTCTGTTATTGCTAGTGCTGCTGCTATTTTTCCAACAATCTAAAAATTGATTCTCAGTTATTAACAAGATGATGAAATCTGCTTTAGACTTGTCTAAAATTGAACGTTTTGATGGCTCTAATTTTAAGAGATGGTCTGAAGATATACTATTTTATTTAGAGACCATGAATTTGGAATATGTGTTATACTTGGATGCTCCTGTTAGTGCTGTTTCGGTTAATGATGTTGTTACTCCTACTGCTGTTGAAACTGTTGAAAAATCGGATGTTGATAAAAGAGATTTTGTTAAGGATAATCGCACATGTCGTAGATACTTGTTTCACTACTTGTCCAATTCATTATTTGAGATATATTATCCGTATGAAAGTGCGAAGAAAATTTGGGAAGCTTTAAAATCAAAGTATGCTGTAGAAAATTCTGGACTTAAGAAATATGTTGCGGGGAAATTCTTAGATTTTAAGATGCAAGATGGAAAATCTGTTATAGATCAAGTTCATACGTACCAAACAATTGTGGGGGAAGTCATTGGGGAAGGAATGAAAATATGCGAGAATTTCCAAGTTGCTGTAATCATCGAAAAATTACCACCCTCGTGGAAAGATTATAAGATGAACCTTAAACATGAAACTAAAGATTTCACTATGCAGGAACTAGTAGCTCACATCCATATTGAAGAACAAAACAGAGCAAAAGAAAGGGGAGATGTAGTTCCAAATCAAACTATCAAAGCTAATCTCGTGGAACAAAAGCCACAATGGAAGAGCCAAAATTATCAGTCCAAAAACCACAAAAGGAAAAATCAAAAATCAATGGGAAGAAAGGATAATAGGTTCAACAACTCCAATCAAATTCAAAAACCTTTTACTAAAGGTCCTTGCTTCGTATGTGGCAGACCTGGCCATATTGCTATGAAGTGTCACTTTCGCAAGGGGCAAGATAACAAAAATAATAATTCTCAGCCTAAGCCCCAAGCGAACTTGGTTGAATCCGATGATGTTATCGTTGCTGTTGTCTCGGAAGTAAACCTTATTGACAACTTCACGGAATGGGTAGTAGATACCGGGGCTACTAGACACATTTGCGCGAATAGAGATGTAATCCTCAACTACGAAAATGTGACTAATGGAGAAAAGGTTTTTATGGGGGATTCTCGAGCCACCAATGTTGCGGGAAAAGGAAAAGTCTTACTAAAATTAACTTATGGGAAAACCATTGCCCTACAAGATGTACTTCACGTGCCCGATATTCGTAGGAATCTTGTGTCCGGGTCTTTGTTGAACAAAGCTGGCATTAAACTTGTGTTTGAGTCTGATAAACTTGTACTTACTCGTAATGGGGAATTTGTTGGGAAATGCTTTTGTAATAGGGGTTTATTTGTACTTGATGCTTCTGCTGAATTGAATAATAAGAATGCTTCTTTTGCTTATATTGTTGAATCTTTGGATATGTGGCATGCTAGATTAGGACACGCGAATGTAGTTTCTATTAAAAAGTTGAAACAACTTGAACTTATACCTAATCTTGCAAATACCGAGTTTAACAAATGCGAAATTTGTGTAGAAGCAAAACATGCTAAGAAACCTTTTAAAAGTGTTGAAAGACAAACTGAACTACTTGAGTTAATTCACAGTGATCTAGCTGATTTTAAAAATACTACTAGTAGAGGTGGTAAGAAATATTATATTTCTTTTGTGGATGATATGTCTAGATATACTCGAATTTATCCACTTTCCTCTAAAGATGAAGCGGAAGAAATGTTTATTAAATATAAAGCGGAAGTTGAAAATCAGTTGGAAGGAAAAATTAAAAGACTTAGATCTGATCGTGGAGGTAAATATGATTCAGGAAGTCTTAAAAAATTTGTGAACTAAATGGAATAATACATGAAACTTCTCTTCCTTATTCTCCACAATCCAATGGAGTTGCAGAAAGAAAAAATAGAACACTTAAAGATATGATGAATGCTATGTTAATAAGTTCAGGTTTACCTTCTAATATGTGGGGAGAAGCTTGTCTTTCTGCAAATCATATTTTAAATAGAGTTCCACATAAAAAGTTAGACTCTACACCATATCATTTATGGAAAAAATATGCACCTAATTTGGGATATCTTAAAGTGTGGGGGTGTCTAGCTAAAGTAGCTATACCGGAATTTAAAAGGAATAAAATTGGACCTAAAACAATGGATTGTATTTTATTGGATATGCATCTAATAGTGCTTCTTATAGTTTTTTGGTAATTAAAGATGCAACTAATAATTATCAAAATAATTCAATTTTGGAAACTAAGGATGCAAATTTTTTTGAAAATATATTTCCAATGAAAATTAGAGATGAGGGCAATCCTTCTTCTATTGAACCTCTTAAAAAGAAAGATAAAGAACCTGTACTTGCATCTACTAGAAGTAAAAGACAACGTTTTGAAAAAACTTTTGGTCCAGATTTTATAACTGCTTTCATTACTGAAGATGACCCTAAAACTTATGAAGAAACAATGAAATCTATTGATGAAATTTTTTGGAAGGATGCTATTAATAGTGAACTAGAATCTATTATGTCTAACCATACATGGGAACTAGTTAATTTGCCTAGAGGATGTAAACCTATTGGATGTAAATGGGTGTTTAAAAAGAAGTTAAAAGCTGATGGGTCTATTGATAAATTTAAGGAAAGACTTATAACAAAAGGGTTTATTCAAAAGGAAGGTTTTGATTATTTTGACACTTACTCACCAGTGACTAAATTAGCAACTATAAGAATTTTAATTGCTTTAGCTTCTATTCATAAATTGATAATCCACCAAATGGACGTTAAAACTGCCTTTTTGAATGGAGAGTTAAATGAAGAAATATATATATGTCAACCTGAAGGTTTTGTTGTTCCAGGTGAAGAACATAAAGTGTGTAGACTTGTAAAATCTTTATATGGTTTGAAACAAGTGCCAAAACAATGGAATAACAAATTTAATAAAACTCTCTTGTCTAATAATTTTGTGACAAATGAATCTGATAGTTGTGTCTATAGTAGATTCAATGGAAATTGTGGTGTGATTATTTGTTTATATGTGGATGACTTGCTAATATTTGGTACTGATGAGAAAGTTGTGAAAACTACTAAAGAGTTTTTATCTTCTAAATTTGACATGAAAGATTTAGGAGAAGCGAATTTGATTCTTGGCATGAAAATAAATAAACATGCAAATGGTTTAGTTTTATCACAGTCTCATTATGTGGAAAATATTCTTAAGAAATTTGATTTCTTTAATGAAGAGCCATTAGGAAAACCTTATGACTCTAGTGTGCATTTAAAGAAAAATAAAGGGAATGATATTGCACAAGTTGAATATACTAGAATCATTGGTAGTGTAATGTATTTAATGAACTGTACTCGACCTGATATTGCATATGCCATTAGTAGACTTAGCAGATATACACATAATCCTTCACAAGAACATTGGAATGCATTGTCACGACTAATGAGGTATTTAAAAGTAACAGTTAATATAGGTGTACATTTTACTGGTCATCCTAGTGTTTTAGAAGGATATTGTGATGCTAATTGGGTATCTGATAATGATGAAACAAACTCCACTAGTGGTTATGTGTTTACTTTAGGTGGAGGAGCTTTTTCTTGGAAATCTGCTAAACAAATTTGTATTGCTAGATCTACTATGGAATCTGAATTTATTGCTTTAGAATTGGCAGGTACAGAAGCAGAGTGGATAAGGAATTTATTGGCTGATATACCATTGTGGTATAAGCCGATTCCTTCTATTTCTTTACATTGTGATTCTCAAGCAGCTATTAACAGGGCAATGAACCATGTTTATAATGAAAAACAGAGACACATTCGCTTGAGACATAATATTGTACGAGGACTGATCAGTAATGGGGTTATTTCCATGGAATTTGTAAGGTCTGAAAAGAACCTAGTGAATCCGCTTACTAAGGGATTGAATAAAAAGGTAGTCCAAGAAGCATCCAGAGGGATGAGACTATTGCCAATATCTTGAGTAAGTAATACGCGATGGAAACCCAACCCATGTGATTGGAGATCCCATGAATTGGGTTCAATGGGTAACAACAAGCCACGTAATTACTTAATTATAGCACTACAATTATTTATATCCCTTCTTGTGTGCATGTGGTGCTTACTGACAAATTGTGAAAGGATGAATCATTTAGATTCTTAATGAAACTCATAGCCCTTAAAGGGTGGTGTATGTCAGTATACACTTGATGGGTTGACCTATATAAAGGTGGAAGTGTAGGCCGCTTCCTATGAGAGTTCTTGGCAAACTCTCTAGAGCCTTTATGAAAATCTGGGACATGGCGCATGACCTAGAACGTGCCCAACCGCAGACTTGTGTGGATTCAGGATTTAAGATATGTGTGCAAGCTCAATTGATTGTATCACAGATAATAGGTTCAATAATATAATTCAACTATAATCTTCAATCATGAGCTTGTTCCACTAAGTGTCGATTCAAACACATAAGGTATCGACGTTATGTATCTAAAATCCATTGCCCTTCTCACTTCCTTTCAATTTTTTTTTATCTTTGATAATTTTGGATCATATGGGGGATTGTTGGTTATGCTCCAAAATACATGGTTTTTTCAAGGTCCCATATCATCTATTGTAAAAACATTCTTTGGGTATATTAGCTCATGTTGGCTTATGCTTTGTAACTTGGTTAAGGAAATAAGGGTGGGCTTACGCATACGAGGACGGCTAAGGAATTGGGAGAGGCCAAGCTTGGTTCTCGGATTTTCGATCAAAAAATCTTAGTGCTTGTGTGCGCACGATACGCCCACGCAGTGGGGGGGGTACCAATTTCGAAAATTATGCTTTCGCGGGTGCACCCAAGGAAGCCCTTTGTTTTGGTTAAATCTCTTTTATCCTAATATTCTAGAGCCGTTTTTCATCATTAATCCCCAACGTTCAGCTTATTTATTATAGCAACGTTCCTTTTTACGTTACTGAATCTTCATCCTTCTTCTTCCCGTTGCTTTCCAACGTCTCTTCTTCTTTGTCTATATATAACAGTTTCGTATGCTCTCTTTAGTAACAACAATATCACAGAAACAGAACACTCTATCTTCTCCTATTCTATTTTTGTTTGTTCGTGTATTCTATTCTGGGCAATCCACAGAGACAAGTCCATAGCTTCCTTCTGCGAGTACACGCAATCGAAGGCTTGCCGTTGAATCCTGGAGGGTGTGAACGCCGTGGAGCTCAACTGTATCGGTTCATATAACCAGTGAGGGCGGAATCACTTTTTAGGACAGTAGCTTTGCTACGCCTCGGCTTCTTCCATATACCAGCTAAGTTGTTCCAATTTTCTGATTTGTTAGTCTTGTTAATAATCTGCTACTGCACTGCTATTGAGCTGCTATTGGTACTGTTATTGTTCTGCTACTGCTTCTGTTATTGCTAGTGCTGCTGCTATTTTTCCAACAAAAACTACCAAATTTATCCAACTTGAAAAACTTGGAATACTTGTATCTGAGAAATTCAACGAGTTTGGTAAAGATTCAGGGCTTGGAGGACCTCAACTCGGTACACAAAATCGATGCTAGAGGCTGCATTGATCTGACGATTACTTTTTGAAGTAGCTTAATTCAGGTTGGTCTTGTTTCTTTCTTGTTGTCCCTCTTTTCCATGTGGGGAATTGTTGGTTATGCTCCAAAATACATGGTTTTTTCAAGGTCCCATATCATCTATTGTAAAAACATTCTTTGGGTATATTAGCTCATGTTGGCTTATGCTTTGAACTTGGTTAAGGAAATAAGGGTGGGCTTGCGCATATGAGGACGGCTAAGGAATTGGGAGAGGCCAAGCTTGGTTCTAAGGATTTTCGATCAAAAAATCTTAGTGCTTGTGTCCGCACGATACGCCCACGCAGTGGGGGGGTACCAATTCCGAAAATTATGCTTTCGCGGGTGCACCCAAGGAAGCCCTTTGTTTTGCTTAAATCTCTTTTATCCTAATATTCTAGCCGTTTTTCATCATTAATCCCCAACGTTCAGCTTATTTATTATAGCAACGTTCCTTTTTACGTTACTGAATCTTCATCCTTCTTCTTCCCGTTGCTTTCCAGCGTCTCTTCTTCTTTGTCTATATATAGCAGTTTCGTATGCTCTCTTTAGTAACAACAATATCACAGAAACAGAACACTCTATCTTCTCCTATTCTATTTTTGTTTGTTCGTGTATTCTATTCTGGGCAATCCACAGAGACAAGTCCATAGCTTTCTTCTGCGAGTACACGCAATCGAAGGCTTGCCGTTGAATCCTGGAGGGTGTGAACGCTGTGGAGCTCAACTGTACCGGTTCATATAACCAGTGAGGGCGGAATCACTTTTTAGGACAGTAGCTTTGCTACGCCTCGGCTTTTTCCATATACCAACTAAGTTGTTCCAATTTTCTGATTTGTTAGTCTTGTTAATAAGCTGCTACTGCACTGCTATTGAGCTGCTATTGGTACTGTTATTGTTCTGCTACTGCTTCTGTTATTGCTAGTGCTGCTGCTATTTTTCCAACAAAAACTACCAAATTTATCCAACTTGAAAAACTTGGAATACTTGTATATGAGAAATTCAACGAGTTTGGTAAAGATTCAGGGCTTGGAGGACCTCAACTCGGTACACAAAATCGATGCTAGAGGCTGCATTGATCTGACGATTACTTTTTGAAGTAGCTTAATTCAGGTTGGTCTTGTTTCTTTCTTGTTGAACCTCTTTTCCATTCCACCCCCCCCCCCTCCCCCTCCCCCTCCCCTTACAAATATCATTATTTCCATGTAACAGAAATACTCTGAATCCGGCACTGGTGTTGATATTTACCTTCCAAGGCTGGAGATTCCGGAGTGGTTCACTCATCAAAGAACAGGATCATCTATCTGTTTTGACATTCCACAAAATGTGCCTGGCATTTTCACAGGTATGGCCATTTGGGTTGGTTATGGTCATTCCGGCAATGTGATATGGGAAATTCCATCCCCATCACCCATAATTATATGGGCAGTTATCAAAAATAAGACAAATGGTACTGAATGGAAGCGCCATGAACTCCCGATCATAGTTGAAGTACATTCATGGGTGCACATTATACCCAAACCAGAATTTGCAGTGGAAAGTGGTGATAAAATCGAGGTTTCTATCACAGAATATCGACATCTGACTGTGGAGAGGTGCGCTATTCATCTCGTATACAAGCCAGAAATCACAGATATTCATGTTGCTGAAACAATCAGAAGTTCTAAAAGGATGAAAGTTTCTTGTTTATTGAATTCAACACTGCAATGCTATGGGAAACTGCTGAAACAAATTTGAGAACTACAATCCATTCTGAAATGTCTAGTTATTGTGATTATTTCAGCCGAGTATTTTCAGGATGGTTTTATACAGTAGTTTCTTTGAGAGTATATACATACATGTGTCTAACCATTGAGTGATTCTTGGAAGATAAAGTTTAAGGTTTTATGTTTATGTATTTTCCCTCAAAGATTGCTTAATCAATTTTCAGCTATGGTATGTTGATGTCCTCTATGTTGATGTATACATGAATTATTTGGTTTGGTTGATACAACAAGAAGACAAGTACAAAATTTTCATTTTAGTTCTGAAACCAATAAATCTCGCATAACTAGTACTTTTGTATCGATCAAAATTAAACGAATTCATATTCATTTTGAATTTAAAAATATTTTAGATTGATTTCTAAAAAACCAATATCAATGGAATATTTTGTCAATATGTAATTTTCAATTTTTTTATATACTACTGAAACTCATTAAATAACATACTTTCCTTTAATTTATATAGTTATTATCATTTTTTTAATAATAATAAAAATTATATTTTATATTATCCTTTTAATGACAGTGGGAGTATTTGTGAAGTAATTTTTCTTACGAATAAAACTCTCCTCCTAAAGTAGTTATGGAAAGTCTAAAATAAAAATAAATACATAATAATAATAATAATAATATTAATAATAATAATTTCACAAAATCTTTTCCTTATAAATAGTAGATAGCCCGATATTTATGAGAGAGATTGTGAAAATATCATTTTCTTATGTTTGTACTTCAACTCCGTATCAATACATAATTATTTATCGTAGAATAATTGTTAATAATAATTCAAAATCCAAATTAACTTTATATTAAAGGTATTAAATTTTAATATTAACTATTATTCATTAAAATTTTAATAGTATGTACACATAGAATTGATTTTTTTTGATAAAAACATCTATAATTGTTTCTAAGAGAAAAAAATTTGACGAAATAGAATTGAAAGCGAGCAATATTGCCAAATTTGAGAGCTTATATAATTAGAGATGAATAAGATATATATATATATATATATATATATATATATATATATATATATATATATATATATATATGAAAAAAGTAATTGAATTATTTGTGAAAAAATGAATTAATTTGCTAAAAAGAGATGAAAAAATAATATATAAAAAAAGAATAAAATGTAAGGTTATTGTTGAGAGATTTAGTTTGGACAGCCTTTCCGAAAATAACTTAGGGATCTCAAATATGCAAGTTATTTTCCGAAAAATAAATTAAGAGTTTTATGTATTAAATAAGTTTACTGTCACATAAAATTGCTCATATACCGCTCGTATACACTCACATCATGCATATTTTGATGACCCAAGTGACTTGTTCTGCACGTGGGCCATTAAAATATATATGTGAGTGTATGTAAACGGTATGTGAGCGGTTTTATGTGATAATAGACTTACTATTCTGTATATTACCGTTGACAATGTTTTTCTTGACAAAGGAATGAGCCTTATTTACTTTTTGTTAATATGTTCTCGATAGTGATCCAACTTAATAGATAGAACAGCTGAAGAAGGATAATCGGTCCCTCGTCATTTATATTATTTTCAGTATTTCAAAATGTATAATACCCTTCTATTTTTCATCTAAATCAAATTTGAATTGGAACTTTGATCAAACTCCTCGGAAGGTTTCAACAACCATTGGTTGAGACGTTCTGAAGCCTTGCTCACCTGTAAAAAAATCGGCTTTAAGGTAAAAAATTTATCCTCAAAAGAATGAGATAAAATACATAAAGTTAAGGTTGTAAACGAGATAAATAGTTCGACCTTGATTCGGACTCAACTCGAAAAAATACGAGCGAGACACAAATTCGTTAATAATATGATCTAAATTTGAGCATAAAAAATAGTTTGGGAAAAAAATATGAGTATAATTTGAGTAAAATTATAATCGACTCGTTTAAGATTCAAACTACTCGAATTCTCGATTGTGATTCGATATATACTCGATTGATACATATCCGATTAGATACTCAATGAATTCATTTATAATATATATACAAAATTAAATCAAATTAGGATAATTAATTATTATTTTGTTTTGTTTTAAATTTTTATTGTAATTTTATATTTGTAAAGTACATGTAATAGTAAATATATTTTCTCATTTCTAAGTAAAATAATAAATTTAATTTATAATTATATTTATTATAAAACTAGGTTATTATGTGAAGACTCGAATTCGAGCTTGAATTTGAAGCTCGCAAGTAGTTTGAATATAATTCGATTTGAGTCGGATCGAATTCGAGTAATAAATATTTGAGTCGAGTCGAGTCGAATTTGAGTAAAATTTTTTAAATACAATTCGAATTCGAAGATCTTTATTCGCTTCGCTTCGACTCGTTTACACCCTAGCTTACATAAAATGAAGGGTAAATATATCATTTAGTGAGGTCCATTAGTATAAAAAAAATACTCATCACTTTATATAATCTTGTGGGGTCATTAAAAATAAATTTAGAACATTTTTACTCTCTTTTTATTACTTTTATTTTTCTTAATATTTGTGTAAATTGTATTTTGTTTCTCAATTAGGCAAAGCATTAGTAATTTACCTGGTGATTCCAATCTGTTCTCCATGTTATAAAGCTCAGCACAAGTGTTTGTAGTAACACTCCACAGATTTGTCCAATCCATATGCCCTGCAAAAGTCAAATCGAGAGGATCATTCTTCTTAGTTTGTAGTCCTAAATTAATTAAGTAAATTCACACAATTAATTATATATATCAAATTCACTAGTAGTTTATTCCACTAATTACCTGGATTTGAAGATCAGCAACGTATCCAAGAAAGATTCCTAGTGGAATCCCAACAATGTAATAGCAACAAAGGTTAACTTTTGCAACTATACTTTGGAAACCAGCTCCAACTGCCACTCCTGATCATCAAAATTAATTTCAAGTTAAAAAAGTATATCATATTATAGACTAAAAATGCAAAAGTATACAAATGAGTTTGTTAAATATTTGTGAGAGATATAATATATGGCTTAACGATTTAGCAAACCGTTATCACGTAGTACAATAAATACTACAAAATTATACCTTTTCATTTATATAGTTTGCTAATGAGTTCAAATTCAACGACGAAAATATTACACTGACACAAATATAAGGGAGATTTTTGCATTTTCGTCCATATAATAATGAGTAATGCTATGGACACAAACTTATTCTATAAACATTTTACAAACTGTTGATGTGACATACTTCACCTCACCATATTGATCAACAAATTGATTCAATATAGTCTTCGGCCCCACATAAAAAGCTGAGGTGGAGTATGCCACATCAGAAATTTATAAAATATTTATAGAATAGTTTGTGTCTCTAGCATTATTCTATAATAATATGTATAAGTGATAAAAAATGAGTATCCCTTGTATAACGAGGAACATATGCAACCACTTGTCACATTAATGGACTCGTGACTACAATATAAATTAGGAATATATATATATATATATATATATATATATATATATATATATATATATATATATACCCGTCTCTAAAGCGAACCTTAAAGAGCGAACCAAAGATGAAATGTCGTCTTTGGTGTCTATGGCGACGGTTCCAACCGTCGCCATAGCCATGTAGTCTTGACGACGGGTCGAACCGTCGTCATAGACACCAAAAACGACAGTTCGTCTTTGATTCGCTTTTTAAGGTTCGCTTTAGAGCCTATATATATATATATATATATATATATATATATATATATATATATATATATATATATAAACCCTTGTTACATACAAATTAGGGTTAGCCTCAAGCCCTTTGCCAAAAAGTCTCGCTACGACTTTTAAAGAGGAACTATTAAGCACTGAGCTACCTCATCAAGGGTTAAAAAAGTTAAATTTTGTACGATATCTTTCCACCATCACAAAAATAAATAAGAATTGGAGCCATGCATGCATATTTACGTGTCAGTTACTAACCTGATAGAACTGTTTGAATGCTACTGAGAAACATAGAGAATGCAAGTAGGATATATATTCTTGAGACAGATTTTGCAACTTCCTCGCTATCGGTAAAAAAATACGAGATCTTATCGCCAAGAATTAAAGTAAAAATGCAGAAGAAAACTCCGATACATGATGAAGTGATTAATATGACTTTAATTGAAAATTCCGCAGCTTTAGCATTTCCTAGTCCCAGTTCATTCGAAACTCGAACACTGTATATTCATAAAAAGTGGTACAAGTGAAGCAAATTATTTAGAAGATTGGGTTAGGGAGAGAAGCAGATCGATGTGAAGAAAAGTATAGCCATTGATTGTGTACGTACCATGCTGCACCTAAGAAGCCCAAAAATATCATAAATTCCCATGCTTCAATGTTGAGGCTGCAAAAATTGTAAATTTAATTAGTTCAACATGCATAATTAAGCCTTCATGTACTAGAATTAATTAAGAGTGAAAAGTCATTACAATAATTTTAATGGCTAATGATATTACCAGTATTAACACCAAACTAATAATCTGCATGTAGTTAGGAAATTAGTTTTGAATTACCATAATTATCTCTTGAAGATCTTTAATTTTGTAAATTTCTTGATTCTAACTTAGGTGGTTATCATACATGTATATATATAGGACATATACATAGGACAACTCTGTTTGTAAAATATACAAGAAATATAATGCCTAACGACTTTTAACACTACAAGAAAAGGACTTAAAGTCGACGGAAGTAATTCCGACGGAATGAATTCGGTCGATGTTGTACCAAGTCCGACAGAATAATCTCTCGAAAATAATTCCCTCAACAATACGTTATGATCAACAGACGTCCGTCAAGAATATGAATACCAAAGGGCGCGTAAAATTGACGCCTATGCCAATACTAAATTTGACGGATGTATTAATAACTTCGATGGAATTCCGTCAGAAATACTAACTTTAATTAAAACATAATCAGCTTGGATATTTAGGTTTGATATATAATTAGCAACTTATATTGGGGAAAATATGTTTTCCTATAAATAGGTGGCTAAGGTTATTAATTAGTTCTTCACCAATTTACAAAGCAAAGTTATAATCAAGAATTAGAAAGAGAGAGTTCTTGTGAGATTGCAAAGGATTAGTTAAAGTTTGCAACTTCAAGGGGTATTTACTCTAGTGGTTATTACTTTCATTCTTCTTTATATATTTAGTAAAAATATACTTTTACAATGAGTTATAATGCCCAAATTATTTGAAGTATAAAAAGTCCTATTTACAAGCAGTTATAATATCTGATTTATTTCTCTTATAAAGTAGAAAATATACTTTTATAAGCAGTTACTATGTCCGATTTTCTTCAAGTATTTAATAAGAATATTCATTTTATAAGCAATTATAATGCTAAAATTATCTCAGATATAATAACCGAATATTCATTTTATAAGCAGTTATAATGCTGAAATTATATCAGATATAATAACCGAATATTCATTTTACAAGCAGTTATAATTCTCAATTTATTTTTAGTTGATGAATATTCATTCTATAAGCAATTATAATGCTGAAATTATTTCATATATAGTATAATGAGTTTTATTTATAATTGGATATAATTGATTAAGTTATTGTTAAAGGTAAATGATTAGAATATTATTAAGTGATTAATAAAATCAAGAAGTGGATGAAATATTATTAAATGATTAATAATATTATATTAATGCATTAATAATTGATTAAAATATTATTAAATAATTAATAATATTAGTAAATGATTTGAATATTATTAAATGATTAATAATATTAAAGTGTGATTGGGTATTATTAAATGATTAAAATATTATTAAATAATTAATAATATTTGTAATTGATTAAGATATTATTAAATGATTAATAATATTTGTGAGTAACTAAGATGTTATTAAATTAAGAAGTGAATAAGATATTATTAATTAATTAATAATATGAGATGGAATTTTAAGATAATGATTAAATGATTTAAATATCTTTAATAAGTTAAAGAATTATCTGATGATTGATTATGTAGCTAGCTTAATGCTAGATAATTTATTTTTAAGAGTAGTAGTATTATTAGGTATGATATGATATGCTGATTGAAATATCAATCTTATAAATGATAGGACTTTTATAAAAGATTAAATTAGATTGCTTAGCGGTAATCAGCGATACATACAAGTTCCCTAACTCAAACTCGAGTTGTTATTTTTCAAGCATGTTAGTAGATAATTATTGTTGATTATTCCACATCTATGGTTATTATTGAATATTCGCATTTATTGAAATTTTCCTAACTCAAACTCGAGTTGTTATCTTTCAAACATGTTAGTGGATAATTATTGCTGATTATTCCACATCTATGGTTATTATTGAATATTCACATTTATTGCAAGTTTCCTAACTCAAACTCGAGTTATTATGTTTCAAGCATGTTAGTGGATTAATTCTTGACAATTATTTCACATCTATGATTATTGATTCACACTTTGTGCATGTTGTACGTGTTCATCGGGTATGAAATGTTGATCACCTTGATTACCATAACGTTTACTTAAATATGTTCATGGTCATTGATGACTACATAGCTTATTGACTCAGTCATTCAATTATTGAAACTTGATTCTCAATCTTTCACAATTATTATACGTTGAAAACTTGAAAGCTTACTCCTTTTCAATCATGATATATCTTTATTGTACTTAAACTTGCTGGGAAAAATAGTTACCCACCCTTGATATATCATGATAACATTTTCATATTAAGACAAAGGTTCGAAGAAAGACAGAGACGAGAATAAATTCTAAGAATATATTGTTATGACCATTTAGTTATTAAGTTATCTTACATTAATATTATTGTAAACCTTTTAAATTATTGAAGGTATGCATCAAATTAAGGTTATAGACCTCGGGAAATGTTGTAGAATTATTTTGAAATAAACAATGTTTATATATTTGGACGATATATTATTTTTCTTTTAATTTAGTACTCCTTCCGTCCCATAAGATTTTTTAGAGTTGTACACAAGTATTAAGAAAATAATTATATAACATTAAATATAATATCAAATGTCTATATTGCCCTTGTATTAGAAAAAAAGATTATTATTTATTAGGCAAAAAATAGTGTGAAAACCAAAGTTATATTTAATATTTGGGGTAATATTAGAAAAATAATTAATGCTTACTTGGAATTCTAAAACGTCATATATTAAGAGATAAAAAAACTTTTTTAAAACGTCTTATATTAAACGACGGTGAGAGTAACGATTAAACTTACCTAACGGAAAAGGCTGATATTGCCACCTCCGCATTTTTCATGTATCCCGCCAAGATGATTAAAATGGAAAAATACCAAAGTTCTAAGCTGTATAAAACAAAAGAAAATTTAAAAAATGCAATTATTAACAGATCAATCTAACATGGAAATAGTATAACTTATAAGAATAATTACATATGTGAAGGAAAAAAACAGAAAAATGGTTAGCTGCATTGTGTCATTAGTGTAGTGACGATTTTGTCATCCCTTCTATGGAATGTGCCATGCTATAGTTTGATTTTTGTACTAAAATCAACGAAAGACAAATTGACCAAAGGTTATAATTGTCAAAACCTGAAGATAAAGGACCAAGGTGAGAAACGGGGGTACAATATTGGGCAACAGAAATGTCGCTTTATTATATTAGTAATTACTCCTGTCAACTTTTAAAAATTTAGAATATATATATATATATACATTTTTTACAACGTTAATTATAGATCAACCATATATATAGATATATATATAATATATATATATACACAACTGTGTAGTATACAATAGTCTATGACGACTGTTTTTTTGTGCTATGGCGACGGTTGAACCATCACAATAGATATTCTGGTCTATGGCGACCATTGAACCGTCTCTATAGCCCAAAAAAATCGTCGTCATAGCACGACTGTGTACTACATAGTTGCGTGTGTGTGTGTGTATATATATATATATGTGTGTGTGTGTGTGTGTGTGACACCAACTTTTTATGAATGAAGATTAATTTTCTCTAAATATTATTTTGAATAATAAGGTGTTGATTTGATATAATGCTATAGTTATGGGTGATATGTGCAAATATTTTAAAGTAAGCAAGTTGTCATAAAATATTCGTTTGATCAGGGAATATTTGTATGATGGCACAATCATTGGTGGACTACATAACGAAATAACTGTTGGATATAGAAAACGACAGAAATAATATTTTTATAAAAAATAACGGCAAGATTTTTACCGTTAAACTATTGAAGTACCCGGTGATAAAAGTACAATAATAATCGTTGTTGCACAGTACCACGTGGTATTGCAAAGTATATTTGATAATTGATGCTTACGTAGGAAGTCTGTGAGACTCCAGATTTTATGAATAAATATTTAATTTTCTCGAAATAATTTTTTTGAATATTATGGTGTAGATTTGATATAATGTTATAGTTGTGGATAATATTTATAAATTTTACAAAGTACGCAAGTTGTTATATAATATTCGATTGATCGGAGAATATTCTTTTTGTCGGAGAATATCCGTACGACGGTACAATCATTGGTGGACCCCGCAACGGAATTATTGTCGGATGGAGAAAACGACAAAAATATTTTTATGAGAATAACGGCGGAAGTTTTACCGTTAAAACTGTTGAACTACTCGGTAGTAAAAGTACAGTAACACGCGTGATTACATAGTAGCACAAGGTATTGATTATTGATATTTACGTGATAAGTCACTCAATTTTTGTTTTATTAGTATTATTAATGTAATAAAACAGAAAAGCTTTTTATATAAAACAGAATACTTTTATAAAGTTATTCGTTTTATTAGGCTAATAGTAAAATCTTTTTATATAAAACAGAATACTTTTATAAAGTCATCTGTTTTATTAGACAATAATTAGAATATATTATATTTTATTATGCATAGTTTTTGCATAGTATTTGCATAGTAAAATCTTTTATAAAGTTATTCGTTTTATTAGATTATAAATAGAATATATTATATTTTATTTAAAAGATTTTGCTTTAAATATGGACCGTCAGATTAAAGTAAATCAATCTGGACCGTTCATGAGTTAGTTACTATGCAGTCCATTTTTCTATAAATAGAAGCTCATTCCTTCATTATTTCTTACGAATTCACTGAAACTCTAGAGAGATAAACTATATAGAGAAAAAAGAAAAATATCCTGCTACTTCACTACTCATATATCCAGTACTCTTCTTCTTAAGGTAAGGAATATTATTTGTTGTACTCGTTAGGGGTATTCCTTCTTTCTTATTGGTGAAATTCTTTTGTTATTCCATTCTTTATTATTCTGTTGGAATAACCAGTATACGCGGGATACCCTATACTTGGTGAAATTCTTCTGTTATTCCATTCTTTATTATTCTGTTGGAATATCTTGTCTGTATGTTTTACGCCGGACTTGGTTCCATTCTTTTTTATTCTGTTAGAATATCCTGTCTGTGCGTTTTACGCCGGACCTGGTTCCGTTATTTATTATTATGTTGGAATATCCTATCGGTGCGTATCACGCCTGACCTGGTTCTGTTATTTAGTATCCTGTTGGAATAACCTGTCTATGCGAAGTACCGCATGCATGGTGATTTCTGTTGTTATTCCATTCTTTATTATTCTGTTAGAACATCCTGTCGGTGCGAATTTCGCCTGAACTGGTTCCGTTATTATTATTCTGTTGGAATAACATGTCTATGCGAAGTACCGCATGCATGGTGATTTCTTTTGTTATTCCATTCTTTATTATACTCAGTTGGTTAAAGTTTTGACTTCTATACTCCATGAAATTAGTGGAATATCCTTGATATTTGCGCTTCATCCAGTATATTTTTATGAAAATATTCTTCTGAGCATTCTTGAATTTTACTCTACAAAGAAGTATCATGTTGACAATTTGGACGTTATTAGTTCCTAAATAAATTAATTCTTGAACTTGTTTTATTAAATTCTTATATCATTGTCATCATCCTCATGTTTATATTTTTTTGAAAGTCATCTGTGGTCTGTAGTGCATAGATGGACTTGGTATAATTATGACCAGGGATTATTCGGTGTAATCATGACCGTAATATTACAAATGATTTGGTAAAAGTCCTCATTGGCCCGTAGTGCATTAATGGACAGTTGTTGGCATGATCATGACCATTAATGAATACACAAATATTTTTGGCCCGTAGTGCATGGATAATTGTGGTCGTGATACTAAAGAATATCCTTGGCCATAGTGCAGGGGTGATTCGATGATGTGGATTATTTATTAAGCCGAGTCCCAGCGATAAAAGTGATGAAAAACCTTTTAAATCATAAAAGATAGTAGATTTTATTCTCTACTTGACTCTTTTAATGGATTGTTTGTTCCGCTGCAGTTAAACTTGATGTTTATTATATTGTATCAGTTTAACACTGTTTAAGGCTAATGATAATTTATTTTGCATTATCTTAGTCATAATATTTCTTACTGGGCTAGTTGAGCTCGCCCTTTCTTTCAATGTTCTCTTCAGGAAATGAGAATATAGCTGGGACGAGTCGGGGAACGGAGTGATGGACCAGATGATGGTATTAGTAGACCTCACTATTCTATTAAATATTGTGACAATAAATGTAATGAGGACTTATTCTAAGAGTGGATATTGTCTAGAAGACAGTATTTGTATTAAAATTCACAGCTCTCTTATTGTATATTAAAGATTGTATTTGTATTCTGTACCATGTATTTGGCGACTCAGAATAGGTGATGTATACCTATTTTGGGGGAGTCACAGTTGGTATCAAAGCTTAGGGATATGATCCCTGGCTAAGATGTGAGACTAGAACTAGGAGGGGAGAGATGGGAAATTCCTTCGCTAGTATGACCTACCTAAGTTTATTTGATATTTAATTGGTCGGTCAGAGTATAGTGATAATATGTTACATGTCAATTGACCCTTGTTTTGTGGCAGTATCTGAAAATGACATCCGGGAATGTTGAGAATATCAATGGAGCACAGGAGACCGTTGAGTCTCCACATATCAATAATCAGGAGAATGTACATCAGGAAGTCGACAATCCTCATACAAATAACAACACTGACCAAATGATGAATGATGGAATGTTCGGAGGCTTTATGCAATTCATGCAACATCAGACGAGAGCGGCTCCTGTCCAAAATATAGGTGGAAACACTGGAAACTCTCGGACGGTCACCGCTAAACAGTTCAAGGAGCTGGGACCACCGGAGTTTATTGGAGAGCCAAAACCACTTAAGGCGGAAGCATGGATAAAGTAGATCACCAAGATATTTGATGTCTTGGGATGCTCCGAGGAGCAAAAGGTTCCATTTGCCACCTTTATGTTGCGAGGAGAGGCAGATTACTGGTGGGAATCGGTAAAGCGTACTCAACCTGCCGCACTGAAGATGACTTGGGAGAAGTTCCAAGAATTGTTCAACGACAAGTACTTTTCCGAAAGTATTCGTCACAAGAAAGAAGTAGAATTCATCAAGCTGGAGCAAAACAACATGACCGTATCGCAGTACGAAGCTAAGTTTGCCGAGTTGTCCCAGTTTGCGTCCCATTTGGTTGATAATGAGGAGAGAATGACGCGAATGTTTTTAAGAGGTTTGAAACTGTAGATACGTCAATATCTTATTTCTCATAAACTATATTTGTATTCAGATGTTGTAAATAGGGCTCAGTTATTGGAGCGCGATAACGAGTCAACACAATTAAAAAAGAACAGCCGGCAAAATAATAACAGTGAGAGCAGTCATCGAAGCGGTGACAACAAGCGTGAAGGGAATCAATATGCCAAAAATGGTAACCACTTCAGTGGTAATCAGGGCCAAAACAATAAGAATTGACATTTCAAGAAGAGAATATTCAACAATGATGGAAAGACGTTAGCACCAGCACCCGTTGTTAAGGAAGAAGAACGACCACCTATCATATGCTTCAAATGCGGAGGGGAGGGACACATCAGTCCAAACTGCGCGATGTCGTCCAAAGCATGTTATAATTGTGGAAGAGAAGGTCACCTAGCCCGATTTTGTCGTTCATCGAAGACAAGTTCAGCTAGGATGGAGGCACCAAAGGCCGTCCCAGAAAACTCAAAGCCGGTAGTGCAAGGGAGAGCATTTTTAGTTACCTCCCAAAAAGTAAGGAGCCCGAACGAGGTCATCACGGGTAAGTTTATCATAAACTCTAGCGAAGTCTATACCTTATTTGATACCGGTTCTACCCATTCTTTTATTTCTCCTACTTACGCTCAACGATTAAATTTGACTCCGGAGAAATTAGACTTTGACTTATCTGTAGAAACTCTGTTGGGAGAAACCTTCATTACATCCACTGTTTATAAGTCTTGTTTGGTTCAAATCGGTACCCTCACATTACCTGTCGATCTTATTTCATTAAAAATACTTGCATTTGATGTGATTCTAGAGATTGATTGGTTAACTACTCATCATGTAAAAATTGATTGTTTTCGTAAGGTTGTTAACTTTCATATTCCTAACCAACCTATTATGCGAATTCAAGCAACCAAACCATTAAAATCAATAATTGTCATCTCAAGCCATAAAGCTATTCGTTTATTAAAAAATAAATGTCAAGCTTTCTTAGCTCATGTCACGGATCTAAACAAAAATACGTCAGTTTTAAATGATATTTCTATTGTTAATAAATTTCCTGACGTATTCCCTGAAGAACTTCCTGGCCTACCCCCAGAGCATGAAATTGAATTTTGTATCGACCTTGAAACCGGTACAAAACCCATTTCCAAAGCCCCATATCGAATGGCTCCTATTGAACTTCAGGAGTTAAAGACCCAACTGCAGGAATTATTAGACATTGGCTTTATTCGTCCTAGTACTTCTCCTTGGGGTGCTCCTGTTTTATTCGTGAAGAAGAAAGATGGGAGTATGCGACTTTGTATTGATTATCGGGAGTTGAATCATGTTACCATCAAAAATAGGTACCCATTGCAACGTATTGATGACTTGTTTGACCAGTTGCAAGGAGCCAAATTCTTTTCAAAGATTGATCTTCGTTCCAGATATCACCAATTGAAGATTAGAACCGATGATATTCCAAAGACGGCTTTCAGAACTCGGTATGGGCATTATGAATTCCTAGTCATGTCCTTTGGATTGACTAATGCTCCTGCTGCCTTTATGGATATGATGAACCAAGTATTCAAAGAATATTTGGATCACTTTGTGATCGTCTTTATTGATGACATCCTTATTTATTCCAAAAGTCGTGAAGATCATGAGCAACACTTGAGGCTGATACTCCAAAAGCTTCGTGAATACAAGCTTTATGCCAAGTTAAAGAAATGCGAGTTCTGACTTGAAGAAGTAGCTTTCCTTGGGCACGTAGTATCAAGTCATAGAATATCTGTTGACCCGGCAAAGATTGAAGCTATTCAAAGCTGGGACCAACCCAAATCAGTGACCGAAGTACGTAGCTTTCTCGGCTTAGCTGGTTATTATCGGAGATTCGTGGAAGGATTTTCTCGAATCGCTACTCCATTAACTCAGCTGACTCGGAAAGATACAAAATTCGGTTGGAGCGAGGAATGTGAGAAGAGTTTTCAAGAACTCAAGAGGAGACTCATTTCAGCACCTGTCCTGACAATACCATCTGGCTCGGAGGGATTTGTCATCTACGGTTATGCTTAGGGCAAAGGGTTAAGATGTGTTCTCATGCAACATGGGAAAGCCATAGCCTATGCCTTAAGAAAACTCAAAGAATATGAGAGGAATTATCCTACTCATGATCTAGAGTTGGCAGCTGTTGTCTTCACACTTAAAATTTGGAGGCATTACTTGTATGGAGAGAAAATGGAGATCTTTACGGATCATAAAAGTCTCAAATATTTCTTCACTCAAAAGGAACACAACATGCGACAACGACGTTGGCTTGAACTGTTGAAAGATTGTGATCATACCATCCAATACCATCCTGGAAAAGCGAACGTGGTAGCTGACGCATTGAGTAGAATATCATATGCGAGTACGAGTGTAATATTGTTAACGCAAAGGCCCATTTTGTATGACTTGGAAAGGATGGAGATAGAGATAAAGACTCTAGGGACCCACGTGATGATGACGAATATACGAGTATAACCGACTTTAATTGATAAAATTAAAGTTGCTCAAGTTATAGATCCGGAGCTGATGCGTATGAGGAAGAAAGTGCAAGAAGGTGTTATGCCGAAAACAAAAATTGATGAATAAGGAATACTTCGAGTCAACTCTAGACTTTGTGTTCCTAACGACCCTGATTTAAAGTATAAAATCATGATGGAGGCGCACAACACACAATTTGCAATCCATCCTGGGAGTACTAAAATGTATCGTGATCTTCGTCATACATTTTGGTGGAGCAATATGAAGAGAGAGATAGCACTGTTTATCTCAAGATGTCTAACTTGTCAACGAGTCAAGGTGGAGTATCAAGTACCAAAAGGTCCATTGCAACCACTTGAAATTCCAGAATGGAAGTGGGAGCACAATACCATGGATTTCGTTACTGGTCTTCCCAAGGTTTCTCATGGCATATATGCGATTTGGGTCATTGTTGATAGATTGACCAAGTCTGCTCATTTCTTACCGATACGAGAAACTTATACACTTGAACGTCTTGCTCGTATATACATAAATGAGATTGTAAGATTGCATGGTATGCCAATATCTATAGTTTCTGATCGAGACCCAAGATTCACTGCAAGATTTTGGGTTAGTTTGCAAAAAGCTATGGGCACGAATTTATGATTTAGCTCGGCATATCATCCTCACACGGAGGGGCAGTCGGAGAGGATGATTCAAACTCTTGAAAATCTATTAAGACTCTGTGTCCTTGACTTCAAGGGAAGTTGGGACAAGTTCTTACCATTGGTGGAGTTTTTCTACAACAATAGCTATCAACCAAGTATTGGCATGGCTCCATTCGAAGCGTTGTATGGAAGAAAGTGTCGTTCTCCAGTATGCTGGGATGAGGTGGGTGAAGAAAAGTTGTTAGGCCCGGAGTTGGTACGTATGACTATGGAAAAGATTCAAACGATCCGACAACGTATAAAAACCACACAAGATCGACAAAAGAGTTATGCTGATCTTCATCGAAAGGACGTGGAATTCGATATAGGAGATCATGTGTTGTTACTTGTTGCTCCATGGAAAGGAGTTATGAGATTTGGAAAGAGAAGAAAGCTCAAACCTCGATTCATCGGCCCATTTTTAATCCTCGATCGAATAAGAACTGTGGCTTATAGACTCGTTTTACCGCCAAGTATGTCGCGTGTTCATAACATTTTTAACGTATCGATGTTACGTAAATATGTGGACGACCTGAACCACATTATTAATTTAGAACCGGACGAGATAGCAGAAGATTTAACGTATGAGGAGATACGTGTTAACATCTTGGATAATAAGGATCATATTCGACGCACAAAGGTTATACCTCACGAGTTAGAATTTGAAGTGAAGTCAACGTATCCTCACCTCTTCGAAATACCAGGTACGTGCATAAATTTCGAGGGCGAAATTCCATAAGAAGGGGAGATTGTGAGACCCCAGATTTTATGAATAAATATTTAATTTTCTTGAAATAATTTTTTGAATATTATGGTGTGGATTTGATATAATATTATAGTTGTGGATAGTATTTATAAATTTTGCAAAGTACGCAAGTTGTTATATAATATTCGATTGGTCAAAAAATATTCTTTTTGTCGGAGAATATTCGTACGACGGTACAATCATTGGTGGACCCCGCAACGGAATTATTGTCGGATGGAGAAAACAACAAAAATATTTTTATGAGAATAACGGCGAAAGTTTTACCGTTAAAACTGTTGAACTACTCGGTAGTAAAAGTACAGTAATACGCGTGGTTACATAGTAGCACACGGTATTGATTATTGATATTTACGTGATAAGTCACTCAATTTTTGTTTTATTAGTATTATTAATGTAATAAAACAGAAAAGCTTTTTATATAAAATAGAATACTTTTATAAAGTTATTCGTTTTATTAGGCTAATAGTAAAAAAATTTTTATATAAAATAGAATACTTTTATAAAGTTATCGGTTTTATTAGATAATAATTAGAATATATTATATTTTATTATGCATAGTGATTGCATAGTAAAATTTTTTATAAAGTTATTCGTTTTATTAGATTATAAATAAAATATATTATATTTTATTTAAAAGATTTTACTTTAAATATGGACCGTCAGAGTAAAGTAAATCATTCTAGACCGTTCATGAGTTAGTTACTATGCAGTCCATTTTTCTATAAATAGAAGCTCATTCCTTCATTATTTCTTACGAATTCACTGAAACTCTAGAGAGATAAACTATAGAGAGAAAGAAGAAAAGTATTCTGCTACTTCACTACACATATATCCACTACTGTTCTTCTTAAGGTAAGGGATATTATTTGTTGTACTCGTTAGGGGTATTCCTTCTTTCTTATTGGTGAAATTCTTTTGTTATTCCATTCTTTATTATTCTGTTGGAATAACCTGTATACGCAGGATACCCTATACTTGGTGAAATTCTTCTGTTATTCCATTCTTTATTATTCTGTTGGAATATCATGTCTGTGTGTTTTACGTCGGACCTGGTTCCATTCTTTATTATTCTGTTGGAATATCCTGTCTATGCATTTTACGCCGGACCTGGTTTCGTTATTTATTATTCTGTTGGAATATCCTGTCGGTGCGTATCACGCCTGACTTGGTTCCGTTATTTAGTATCCTGTTGGAATAACCTTTCTATGCGAAGTACCGGATGCATGGTGATTTCTGTTGTTATTCCATTCTCTATTATCATGTTGGAACATCCTGTCAGTGCAAATTTTGCCTGACCTGGTTTTGTTATTATTATTCTGTTGGACTAACCTGTCTATGCGAAGTACCGCATACATAGTGATTTCTTTTGTTATTCCATTCTTTATTATACTCAGTTGGTTAAAGTTTTGACTTCTATACTCCATGAAATTAGTGGAATATCCTTGATATTTGCGCTTCATCTAGTATCTTTTTATGGAAATATTCTTCTGAGCATTCTTGAATTTTACTCTACAAAGAAGTATCACGTTGACAATTTGGACGTTATTAGTTCCTAAATAAATTAATTCTTGAACTTGTTTTATTGAATTCTTATATCATTGTCATCATCCTCATGTTTATATTTTTTTGAAAGTCATCTGTGTCCTGTAGTGCATAGATAGACTTGGTATGATTATGACCAGGGATTATTCGGTGTAATCATGACCGTAATGTTACAAATGATGTGGTAAAAGTACGCATTGGCCCGTAGTGCATTGGTGGACAGTTGTTGGCATGATCATGACCATTAATGAATACACAAATATTCTTGGCCCGTAGTGCATGGATAATTGTGGTCGTGATACTAAAGAATATCCTTGGTCATAGTGCAGGGGTGATTCGATGATGTGGATTATTTATTAAGCTGAGCCCCAACGATAAAAGTGATGAAAAACCTTTTAAATCATAAAAGATAGTAGATTTTATTATCTACTTGACTCTTTTAATGGATTGTTTGTTCCGCTGCAGTTAAACTTGATGTTTGTTATATTGTACCAGTTTAACACTGTTTAAGGCTAATGATAATTTATTCTGCATTATCGTAGTCATAATATTTCTTACTGGGCTAGTTGAGCTCACCCTTTCTTTCAATGTTCTCTTCAGGAAATGAGAATATGGTTGGGACGAGTCAGGGAACGGAGTGATGGACCAGATGATAGTATTAGTAGTCCTCACTATTCTATTAGATAGTGTGACAATAAATGTAATGAGAACTTATTCTGAGAGTGGATATTGTCTAGAAGACAGTATTTGTATTAAAACTCACAGCTCTCTTGTTGTATATTAAAGATTGTATTTGTATTCTGTACCATGTATTTGACGACTCAGAATATGATGTATACTCATAGTAATTGCTGCATAGTATCTCATATTATTGATTCAATTATTGTCACAGTATCATCTGCATAATATTTTATATTATTAAATCGATAATTGAGACGACACAGTTATTCATATTATTATTTGTATAATTGATAATGTCTAAAAAGATCTGTCAAGGAAAGGGGTTTGGTTATTTAATTGCGCTCCAATAAGGAAAAATCCTTATCGGAAAGCCTCATCTTCCTTGGGAACGATCTGGTTGTCAATATTATGATTTATAATATTAATGATGAATAATTGTTGAAAGATTTAAAAAATGTTGATTAAAGATAAGTGATTTGTGGTAGATATTTATTCAATTTGTTATATAAATAGAAGAGTTGCTGTATTATTTCGTGGACCCCTAAGTGCCAAATTATTCAAACCGTCGGTAGAAATTACTTTTCAGTTTTTTTTATTGTTATAATAATAATAATAAAATAGAAAACTTTTTGTATAAACAGAATTTTTTTTATATAAAACAGAAAACTTTTAAATATATATAAAGTTACTTGTTTTTAGAATAATTTAAATTAATAGTGATGAATAGTGAAATCAAAAGAAATTTTAGAAAATTCACTATTGAGTCCGTGATTGTTTACTATTTAAATAGTGCCCCTTCATTCTTCTATAAATAGGTTGCTTAGTTAAGAAATGAAAACTACACTATGATAAGATAATTCTCCTTTCTATAATATTGTGCATATTTCTTTTTAGTATAATGATATTTTGAGTGTAGCAAATAGTGCAAGATTTTCTCCAAATAATCTTTGTTATACAAGTCAGATTTAGTCTCCTATTAAGGTAAAGAGTGTTATTTTCTTTTATATTCATACGTGATATTACTTCATACTCATAAGAGTTGTCATTTATTTATTATTAATATGTGGGAATAACCTGTGTATGCGGATTACCGCATGCTTGATGAATAATCCTTTGTATTCATATATATTAATCTCTAGGAATAACATGTCTACGCGGATTACTGCATGCATGGTGAATAACCCTTCATACTCATTCTTTATTTGTGGAAATGATCTGTCTACGCGAATTACCGCATGACGGGTGAAAATCCATTTGCAGTTTCGTATATTCTTTCATACCCGTATGGGATATCATTTCTTTTATACTCGTCAAAGGATATCATTTTCTTTCATATTTTTCTCCATTTATGGTACAAATTTATTATCTGTTTCCATAACCTTATTAATAAATGGTCAAAATCACTGAAATTAGTATAATATCCTTAATAATTTGTTCTTCATCTAATATCATTTTATTGGCATATTGGTCTTAACTTTCTTATTAAATTTTAGTCTTTTCAAGTCGGGGTACTATTCTTCCGGAGTACTATTCATACGGTACTAATCATAAGTACTATTCACGATGAAATTAAGTTTCTTTTCTTTGTCCAAATTATCTTCTTAAATATCATTTTTAAATTTTACTCCACAATTAGTTATCATGTTGACAATTTGGACATTCTTGAACTCTGGATAAATTGAATTATAATATTTAATATTTATCCTTGATCTAACTTTATTGATTCTTTATATCATTGTCATCATCCTCATGTTTATATTGTGCTGAAAGTCATCTTTGGGCCGTAGTGCAAAGATGGGCTATTGATTGGTATGATTATAACCAGGAATTGTGAATTGGTATAATCATGACCTTTAATGTTACAGATAAAGATTTGTAGTGAAATTCTTTTTTGGCCCGTAGTGCATAGATGGACAGGTGTTTGGCATGATCATGACCACTGGTGATGCAAACAATTATCTTTGGCCCATAGTGCATAGATAATTCGTTGATTGAAAATAATTATTGATTGGTGTTTCATGGATAAGATATTGATAAACTTTTAAATCATAGAAGATAGTAGCATCATGCTCTACTTGACTCTTTTAATGGATTGGTGTTTCCGTTGCAGTTGTTGATCTAAAACTTGTTGTCTATTGTATTCTATCAGATTTTTCCCTGTTGAGGACTAAGGATAATTTATTCTACATTATCTTAGTCATAATATTTCTTACTGGGCTAGTTGAAGCTCACCCTTTTTCTTTTGGTTCCATTGTTCTTCTCAGGAGGTGAAAATGTAGCTAAGACTAGTCGGGGAAGTGGAGTAATAATCCAAGATGGTTATTATAGTAATCATCACTATTTTGTAAAATAGTGTGACAATAATTGTAATGAGAACTTTATTTGAGTTTGAATATTGTCTACGAGACAATATTTGTATTGAAACTCACAACTTATGTTTTGTCGTATTTTACACGACTATTAATAATTGTATAAATGAAGTTTGTATTTGGATTATGTACCATGTATTTGGCGACACTGAATGTGTTGTGTGGACCTATTTTAGGGAGAGTCACAGTTGGTATCAGAGCTTAGGGATATCATCTATGGTGGAAATCTGGGATTAGAACTGGGAGGGGAGAGACGAGTAAATCATTCGCTAGTGTGTTCCTACCTAAGCTTATTTGTTATTTAATTGGTTGGTCGGAATAAAGTGATAATAGATGACATATCAATTTCTTTAATTAACCCTTGTTTTGTGGCAGTATTTGAGAATGACATATGGAAATCCGGAGATAAGCAATGGAGCACATGAGACCTTTGAGACATTGTCAATCAATAACCAGGATAATGTGCATCAGGAAGGCAATAATATTAGTGTAAACAACACCACCGACCAAATGATGAATAATGGGATGTTTAGAAGCTTTCTACAATTCATGCAATACCAAACTGAGAGAGACTCATGTTCAAAATGCAGGTGGAAACAATGGTAACTCACGGCTGGTCATTGCTAAGCAATTCAGATTTTAAATGTGTTGGAATGTGATGTCATGATGATGGAAGAGAGAAAGATGATGATAGAAAATATTTAAAAAAGGGAGAGTCTCCATTTTCTTTGAAATGGAATGTATCCTAGTCCATATAAAAAAGAACTCATTCGCATAACAATTATGCATATGGACAAAAAAAACTTACAATCAAACCATTAACGATTTAAGCCATTGATTGAAGATCCATGTACCTTGATCAGAAGTAGAAGAACACCCATTAATAATGAATAAAAACTTACGACCAATCCATTAATCGATCAATGTTTTTTTCAACTCTCCTTGTTTCAAATCTCTCTCCATATCGTTGATTATGGGTTAAATGGCATTTCTATATTTTCAAATTGTCACTCACTATTAAAGTCATCCCTAAAGTTTATTTTTCGTTAGTTAGGTCCTTAGAGTGACAATTTTTTGGCGTTTCCATTCCTCCTATCAGATTTAACCACAATTGTGAGATCCTGAATTTTATGAAATGAGAGTATTCAATTTTATTATAATTTTTTTAGTAAATGGTTAAATTGATAAAAGGTTAAAGTTAAGGGTGATATATGAAAAATTTTCAAAGTAAGCAAGTTGTAGTAAAATAATCGGTGATAAAAATGCACTAATACGCATGGTTGCATAGTAACACACTGTATTTTACAGTATCTTTGATTATTGATGCTTACGTGAGAAGTCACTCAGTTTTATTCAATTATTATCATAATATTTTATATTATTAAATCAATAATTGAGACGACAAAGTTATTCATATTATTATTTGTATTATTGACAATGTCTAAAAAGTTCTGTCGAGTAAAGGAGTTTGGTCACCTAATTGCGCCCCAATAAGGAGAAATCTTTATCGGAAACCCCCTCTTTCCTGGGAATGATCTAGTTGTTAATATTGTGAGTTATAATATTAATGATGAATGTTATTAAAAATTGAATTTGAGTTCGGAGTTGAATTTGGAGACGGGGACGAGATATTTGAGTCCGGGACGATGAAATTAGTAAAATAGACTATAAACACAAAATTGGTTAGGGGTTTACTTTTTCAAAAAAATTAAACTTCGAAAATTTCAAAGATGAAAATTGTTGATAAAAATATTTCCATTGTGTTAAGATTATTAGTGTTAGTGGAAATTGACATTTATTTCGATAATAGTTGATTTCTAGATGTTAAATTGACCAATTGGGTAATTAAGCGAATAAATGATCAATTAATTGCTATTAGTTCACATACTTATAACTTATTCATTCACATGCATGTACTATTAGGGGAGGTGGTACAAGTTTGATAATACTTGTATGACTAAATTAAAAATAGAGGTATAGATGAAGGTACTATACTGTAACTATTTTTTTCACATGTATGGAACTATTGATTCACATTGCATATACTATCGATTCATATGCATGTACTATTACGAGAGGTGGTGCAAGTTTGATAATACTTGTAGGACTAAATTAAAAATGAAGGAAAAGATGAAGGTTTATACTGTAATAATTCGAGCCCCAAAACGTGCAATTATCGAAAATATATTTTCTATAAATAGAAACTCATTCTTCTTTCATTCTCACCAATTCACTAAGACTCACAAGAGCATTTATAAAGAGAGAAGCTATAGAGAGAAAAGAAGAAGAGTATTTTGTTACTTCACCATTCCAGTATCCAGTCTTCTCCTGAGATAAGGGGTATTATTTATTTCATATTTGCATACGATATTATTTTTCATATTCGTAAGAATATTATTTCGTTCAATATTTGTAAGGGGTATTATTTCTTTCGTATTCGTAAGGGATATTATTTTTATTCAATATTCATATGAAATAATATTTTCGTCCATACTCTGTAGTATGTAAGTAATATTATTTTGTTTCGTATCCCTAATTTTATACTCATTTTGTTGAAGTATTGCTTCTACACTTCGTGAAATTAGTAGAATATCCTTGATATTTGCGCTTCATCTAGTATCTTTTTATGAAAATATTATTCTGAGCATTCTTGATAATTATTGATCTTTCCATGCCGAAATACTATTCACGGGGTACTATTCACAAAGTACTATTCACGGGTACTATTCACAAAGTACTATTCATGGGTACTATTCAAAAAGTATTATTCATGGGATACTATTCACCAAGTACTATTCCTAAAGTACTATTCACGAAGTACTATTCACGGGGTACATTTCATTCGGGGTACTATTCATGACAAAAATTGATTTCTTTTCGATCCAAATCATTTTGATAAAATATTATTCTTGAATTTTACTCCACAAAGCAGTATCTTGTTGACAATTTTGCCATTATTGAATTTTGGATAAATTAAATTATAAATCTTTAAAATTTATCCTTTGATTTATTTAATTGAATTCTTATATCATTGTCATCATCCTCATGCTTATATTGTGATGAAAGTCATCTTTGGCCCGTAATGCATAGATGGACTATTGATTGGTATGATTATGATCATGGATTATTCGGTATAATAATGACCTGTAATGTTACAAGTGATGTGGATTATTTATTGAGCTAAGTCTCAATGACAGTTATTGGTATGATCATGACTGTGACGCCCCCAAAATAGGTATACATCACCCATCTTGAGTCGCTAAATACATGGTACAAAATTCAAATACAACTTAATTATAAAACAGTCGTGTAAAATACGACAAAACATAATCTAAGAGTTTTTAATAAGAATATTGTTATCTGGACAATATCCACACTCAATGAAGTCCTCATTACATTTATTGTCACATTATTTTATAAAATAGTGAGGACTACTAAAATAACCATCTGGACCGTCAATCCATTCCCCGACTCGTCCCAGCTATATTCTCATTTCCTGAAGAGAACAATGAAAGAAAGGGCGAGCTCAACTAACCGAGTAAGAAATATTATGACTAAGATAATACAGAATAAATTATCCTTGGCCTTCAACAGTATAACAACTGATAGAATATAATAGACAACAAGTTTTAGATCAACAACTGCAGCGGAATAAGCAATCCATTAGAAGAGTAAAGTAGAGCATAAAATCTACTATCTTCTATGATTTAAAAGGTTTTTCATCAACTTTATCGCTGAGACTCAGCTTAATATATTAAATAGAATCATCTCTGCATCACGGCCAATGATATTCATGTAATCATCAACGGACATGATTATACCGAATAATCCCTGGTCATAATCATACCAACAACTGTCCATCAATGAACTACAGGCCAATGAGGACTTTCACCACATCATTCGTCACATTACGGTCATGATTATACCGAATAATCCCTAGTCATAATCATACCAAGTCCATCTATGCACGTAAGCCAAAGATGACTTTCATCACAATATAAGCATGAGGATGATGATAATGACATAATAATTCAATAAAACATGTTCAAGATAAATTTTAAAGATTTATAATTTAATTTATCTAGAAATCAATAACGTCCAAATTGTCAACATGATACTGCTTTATGGAGTAAAATTCAATAATGCTCAGAAGAATATTTCCATAAAAAGATACTTGATGAAGCGCAAATATCCAGGATATTCTACTAATTTCATGGAGTATAGAAGCCAAAACTATAACCAATAGAGTATAATAGAATATATGAAAATTAACTGCAAATAGATTTTTGCCCGCCATGCGGTAATCCACGTAGACAAATCATTTCACAATTTAGTAAGGAATGAATACGGATGATCATTCACCATACATGCGGTAGTCCACATAGACAGGTTATTCCAACAAAATAATAAAGAATGGAATAACAGAAGAATTCACCTTGCATGCGGTAGCCCGCGCAGATAGGTTATTCTAACAAAATAATAAATAATGGAATAACAAAAGAATTCACCAGGCATGCGATAGACCGCACAGACGGGTTATTCCAATAGAATAATAAAGAATGGAATAACAAAAGAATTCACCAGGCATGTGATAGACCGCACATACATGTTATTCCAACAGAATAATAAAGAATGGAATAACAACCCTTACGAGTATTGAAAGAAAATAACTTTGTTCATGAATACAAAAGAAATAATACCCCTTATCTTAGAAGAAACTGGATACTGGAATAGTGAGGTAGCATACTTCTCTTCTTCTTTCTCTCTATAATTTCTCTCTATAATAATTGCTCTTGTGAGACTTAGTGAATTGATGAGAATGAAAGAAGAATGAACTTCTATTTATACGAAAATATAGTTTTGATAATTGCACGTTTTGGGGCTCATAATATTACAATATAATACTTTCCTCACTACAAGAAAAAGGCCTAACAGCGACCAACAGTATCAGCGACCGCATGTCCAGTCGCTGATAATACTAATAGCGACCAACATCAGTGACCATAATGTAATCTAGTCGCTAGTTAATATCAGCGACCGCATGCGGTCGCTGACATGAATTTCCCTCCCAAAAATTGGTGCCAAAAGTTGGCGCGCGACCAATATATATCAGCGACTACTAGCGATCGCTAACTCATCCACGTCATTAAAAATCAGCGATCGCAAGTGGTCGCTGAAGGCGGTCGCTGATCGTTTAAAACTTATTCAGACTCAGGCATTCGTTCTTTCAGCAGACGAGAGAAGAAAACAAGGGAGAACAGAAAAGGGAGAAGAGGGAGAAGGGGGAGAAGAGAAGAGGGAGGGAGAAATTGAACGCCGCCGCTCGCCGCCGCTATCCACTGCCATCGCCGCCGCCACAGGTAACCGTAATTCTCTTTATTTCTGAATTGGATATAGATTGGGTGTTATTGAACTTTTTCCCCACTGCATTTTTCTTCGAGTTTGGGTATTAGGTAGTATGTAATTTATTTCATATACATGCCACATTGACATAATTGCTAACAATGAGGTCAGAAATTATGTAAGAAGCAATTTGGGTTTGGTCAGAAGTTCAATTAAATAAAATTAATTGAGTTAATTTGGTTGGTATGCTTTATACTCCACTTTTGATTGTAAAATTGAAAAGTTGTGAAACACTTCATAATCTTATTTATGGTATTGAATCTATGTATTTATTTATTATTGGAATTCTAGGTGTATGAATGTATATTTGCCATATTTTCATGCCAATATAAAAACAATAGTGGTGTAAATTTTGTGTTCTTTTAAAATTCAGCAACAATCTTTTCTCTTGTCTCTCCTCGACCTCTAATATTTATATGTACAAGAGAATTGATATATTTGGTAGGAATTGTCTCTTCATTGATATGTAAAATCAACATCCATCCATAGTCATACCACAAAACTTATTTAAACTATGTTTGTTTGTAAGGATTATAATCTCAATACTATTAATCTTAGAATTATAATCCCGAGATTATAATTAGAATGTCAAGAGTCTCAAGTTTAAATTTGAAAATAAACAAGACACTTAGGATGTGTTTGTTTGCAAAGATTATAATCCCGAGATTATAATCTATGAGATTATAATTCCAAGATTATTAATCTTAGGATTATAATTCCGGGATTATAATTATAATCTTAAGATTATCAAGTCATTTTATAATTCCTAGACCAATAATCTCAAATCTAAATTTAAAAACAAACAAAATACATGAGATTAATAATCATATCCAAATATAAATACTTGTGGTGCGTGAGAAAATTAAAAGAAAAAAACATTGTAGAATTGAGGGCAAATATAACAAAGCAAAGCTAAGTATTCCCTCTGTCTTGTACTTGAGGGCAAATATAACAACCAAAACCATGTTCATGTACTTGAGTACCATGTCAAGTCTACACTATAGAATTTTGTACATATGGTGGATTGATCCATTTATATTGGAAATTTGTATATTTCTCTTGGTTTGTGTCTTGGGTGCCTAGAAATGACCATATATACATGTCGTCGTGCATGTGGCTAGTCCATATTATAGGGGAGACTCTGGTGAAATTTTTTTGTTGGTCGAGTAGTTGCGGACATTTATAATATTAACGAGCTCAAGTCATATGCTTACTAGCTAGTATGCTTAAGTCATATGCTTATAAGTATAGCTTAAATGTTAATCACATGCTTACAAGTATGCTCAAGTTATATGGTTACAAGTATATATGCTCAAGTCATATGCTTATAAGTATGCTTAAATGTTAATCATATGCTTACAAGTATGCTCAAGTCATATGGTTACTAGTATACTCAAGTCATATGCTTACAATCATGCTATACCTTAATAAGCTCATGTTGTCTGTAGTAGGTACCGTGGAATCATGGAACTCTATTCAGACCGTAGTTGGATGGCACGACGAAAGTCAAGTGCCCAGATAGGTGCTACAACTGAATTTAGAGTTGGTTTCCAAGTGCTTTTGGATTATGTGTATAGTCACCCGGAATGTATGAATGGTAAGTCGCAGATACGATGTCCATGTTTGAAGTGTAAGAATATAAATTATATGGACAGAGACATAGTAAACTATCATTTACTTGTTTCTGGGTTCATGAGAAATTACGAAGAATGCTGGTGGGCACATGGGCAGAGAAGAGGGGGTGGCATCACAGAAGTACACAATTCGGGCAGTAGTACTCATCGTATGAATGAAATGGTTCATGATATTGCAGGGCCAGATTTTGATTGGGAACAAGGCAGAGAGCAACCTATGAATTTGATGCCAAAGACTTCTTTAAGTTGTTAGACGAGGGTAGCGAGCCATTGTGGCATGGTTGCACCAAACACACTACATTGTCTGCAGTGGCGACATTACTTAACATCAAGGCTGATCACAACATGAGCCATGAGTGTTTTGAGTCACTCTTGAAGGCCATTAAGAGTATGTTGTTTGACGGTGAGAAATTGCCTGATAACTATTACTTTTGTAAAAAAATGGTGAAGAAGTTGGGTCTTGGATACCAAAAGATCGATGCATGTCCCAACGATTGCATGTTGTTTTATAAGGAAAAATAAACAGATGACAAGGTGCACGTTTTGCAGTCATGATCGGTTTAGGCCTAATAAAGAGGGTGTGACTACAAAAAAATCAAGTATACCGTTTAAGATTCTATGGTATTTTCTAATAACACATCGGCTAAAAAGATTGCACATGTCTTCAAGAACAGCTGAACATATGAGTTGGCATGCGAAATCTCCAGCTAAAGATGGAGAACTAAATCATCCTGCAGATGGGCAGGCTTGGAAAGATTTCAACTTAGCACATCCTGGGTTTGCATTGGAACCTAGAAATGTGAGGCTTGGATTGTCCACCGATGGTTTCAATCCGTTTGGCCATTCAGTTGTTCCGTACTCATGTTGGCCTGTGATTGTTACTCCGTACAACTTGCATCATTGAATGTGTATGAAACAGCCATACTTGTTTCTTTCACTCGTGGTTCCTGGTCCTAAAAGTCCTGGAAAGAACTTAGATGTTTACATGAGACCTCTTATAGACGAGTTGAAGGTATTGTGGGAGGATGGAGTACAGACTTGGGATGTTGCAACGAAAACAAATTTCAACCTTAGGGCAGTGGTTATGTGGACTATAAGTGACTTCCCAGCTTATGGTATGTTAGCTGGATGGAGTACACACGGGAAGTTGGCTTGTCCGTATTGTATGGAGCATACAAAGTCGTTTAATCTATCAAAAGGTCGAAAGCCTTGTTGTTTTGACTATCATCGTAGGTTCTTTCCAGTAGATCACCTGTTTCGAAGAAATAGAGAACACTTCAGGAAAGGGAAAGTAGATAATGATATGCATGTACCGCGATTGTCGGGAACGGAGATACGAGATCGTGTGATGAGATTGCCGGTTATCCCATTTGGTAAGATTGATGCCACAAACATAATCAATGGGTTTGGAGAATCTCATAACTGGGTTCAGAGAAGCATCTTTTGGGAACTGCCTTATTGGTCTATAAATTTGATTCGTCATAATCTAGATGTGATGCATATCGAGAAAAATGTGTTTGACAATGTGTTTAACACTGTGATGAATGTTACGGGGAAGACAAAAGATAACGATAAGGCACGTTTGGACATGAAAGATATTTGTAAGTGTCCTGGATTAGAACTTTATGAATCTCCTAATGGTAAGATTGTCAAACCGCATACAAGGTACACATTGTCTAAAAAGAAAGTTGAAGATGTGTGCACATGGGTTAAGTCTCTGAAACTACCAGATGGATATGCGTCAAACATTGCAAGGTGTGTTACGAGTAGGAAATTGCAAGGGATGAAGAGTCATGACTGTCACGTGTTCATGGAGAGACTCATGTCTATAGCATTTCGGGATCTGCTTGATAAACCAATATGGGATGCTTTGACGGATCTTAGTCATTTCTTCAAAGACTTATGTTCAAAATCATTAAATGAGAAGGACATGTCTGTACTTGAGAAGAACATCATAGAGATTACGTGTAAACTGGAAAAAATATTCTCACCTGGTTTTTTTGACTCCATGGAGCATTTGCAAATTCATCTTCCCTATGAAGCTCGTGTTGGGGGTCCAGTTCAATATAGATGGATGTACCCTTTCGAGAGGGTAATGGGAAACCTTAAGAGGAAGGTGAAGAATAGAGCTTATGTCGAGGGATCGATATATGAGGCATACAGTTTCAATGAGATATCTACGTTTGTCTCAGACTATTTTCCGGACGAAGTCTTGACAAAGGCCAATCGAGTATCGAGACATGATGATGGGGGAAATGTTGAACTAAATGGTCGGCTCTCTGTATTTGGTCTATCGGGCCGCGCTTATGGAAAAGGGAAGAGCATATTCCTCTCTGAGCAAGAATTACATGCTGTACATACTTACATTCTTCTCAATTGCGAGGAGATTGACGAATTTATGAGGTACACATGTAAAAGTGATATTTTATCTTTTAAGTTGAAAATTTATTCCAATATTTTAATGTTTATAACATGGTATAGATTGTACGATGACGAGTTAAAAGTGAAGCATTCCCGACATAACTGATAAAGATATTCAAATTCAATCGTGATAAAAAATTTGCACTTTAGCTAAAGGACAAAGTAAGTTCAATTTTTAAGCACGTAGAATATATATACTCCATGTTAACTATGACTTCACTTAATAAGATGGAGTTTTTGTAAGCTTTGACTGAGGGATCAACAATTCCGGCTAATGTACAAGTCCTAGCTATGAGACCAGACAGGGACCAAGTCGGCCGTAATGGTTACAAAATAAATGGTTGTGAATTTCACACAAAGGCATATAGGCGCGGTAAAAGAACAACGAACTTTGGAGTGTGAGTGTCCAAGGAGATTGTTACAATGAGCTTGGTCGTGCCTTTTATGGGGAGTTGGAGGAAATCATAGAGTTGTCGTATAAGGGCACGTACGGGGGTCATATTCACTTGTTCAAGTGCCGTTGGTTTGATTTAGAAAAAGGGATACGTGTTGATAGACATGAAATTGTTGATATTGACCTCTATAGGTCTGCGTACTCCAACGAACCATTTGTTTTACCAACTCAAACAGTACAAGTCTACTACACTCCTAGTCCTATTAGGAAAAGGGATAGACCGCCTACAGATTGGCAAGTTGTAATTCATACTCCCGCGAGTAGTCGTGTAGAAGTAGTTGATGTGGAGATTTACCTAGAGTAGATGCTTCATAGTCAAACTATAATAAATGTGGAGGACGACAATGAAGTAATCAACTTAGATGGTGGAGATGAACCATATGAATTAGATCATGAGTCAATACTTGTGTCAGATGACATTGATACTGAGGAGGAAGAGTTATTGACTGAATCTGACACTGAATCTGAAGCAGATGATGGTTATGAATTTGCAACACGTATACAAGATGATTCTAAATCAGACATTGACACTTGAACAACTGAAATATATGTTTAGCATTACATGTTTTTTATATCATTGTCATGTTTATGTACTAAACTATTTAAATGCAACTTTTGTTTATTGTCATTTTATATTCATATGCTTGTTTATAGCACTGTCATGTTTATTGTCATATATACATCTTGAAATTTGTAATATACAGATGGCTTCTGAAGCAGCGCAGAAAAAGCGCGGCATGGGTAGGGGGCCTAATCATGTGCCCAAGGCCCCTACTAATCCGGATGATCGGATTCTTATTCAAATTCGCCCTCCTCCGAATAGCACGTACGTCCCATATATATATATATATATATATATATATATATATATATATATATATATATATATCATTTATATATAAGCATTTAAGATTCCATTTATACAAGATATATAGAACTTAGATGTAAATTGCTTTAATATATCTACTTATCGCTAATTTAAATTGTTGCATATTATAGTGATTTTTTAGATAATAAGATCGTAAAGTGCATATCACAGCTGCGTTTACAGAATTGGCCTACACCTGTGATTACATGGGCGAGCACACCTATCGCCCACAAGGATGCTGTTTGGGCTGAATTTCAGGTTTATTTTTTTAATTATGACATATAATATAATATTCAAAGGATAATTGTTTAGTAATGTTATTATTGTTGTTTTATTTGCAGAAACGATATAGATGGGAGGACGCGCATGCTTCAGTGATACAAACATTATTATGGCAGAAGTGTGCGGTTCGCACCAAAAATAATTTGAACAAAGAAAGACAAAAAGCCCTTCACAATGCCGAGATCGACCATTCAGGCCAGGGAGAGGATCATATGCACGAGCATAGCCCCTGGTGGTGCACCCAGTCCATATGGGCTGAGATGTGTGCCCAATGGAGAGCTGAGAGCTGGGTGAAAAGACGAAAGACTGCCTCCACTAACAAATCTTCGGGTGTACCCAATGGCGAAAAGGCTAAAGGGACATACAAGGGCGGCTGTATTTCACAGTTGCAACATATCACTGCCAGGGTACGTATTTACAAGTTTTAATATGTTTACAGTCATGAATTCTAGAAAATATATCACATTTTTACTTAGTAATATTGTGCTATTTTTTGTATAGGAGTCTCAGTCTCAAGGTAGACCTATCCATTGCCTGGATGTGTACGTGGCCACCCGTGATGGTCTGCCTGATGCTATCAGATAGCGGTAATAAGTTTTAACAACTTGATCTTGTTTATCAATGCTTACAGAATTTATTTTTAACTGTTTAATTGTTAACATGATGACAAGATACTTATAAGCGTTTATTGAATGAGCGCTATCCTGAAGGCACTCCTCTTTCCGACTATTGATCAAGAGCTGTGGGAGAGGGCGTCTGTTGTGAAGAAGAACTACATTAAAGGTCAAGGACAACGACGACGCCCATCCTTCAGTGGCTAAGGCAGCTCTGCTACCCAGTCTTCACAGTCATCGAGTCATCCAGCTGTTCATAGTCCGGTTGACTGTGTGAGAGCTATATGTCGAGATCGAAATCTTTTGAAGATACTGGGCGGGCATCTGGGGGCTCTCGATCCTGAGGAGTTAGCTGAAGCAGTAGTGACAGCAGCAACAGAACAGCATGGGGATGACGACGAGGTATAAAATCACTTTGTTGTATATATTATCGTAATATATATCAGTATCAACATAATTACTATATTTGTAACTTGTTTTATTATTTTGTTAATTACAGGGTGATCAAGGAGGCGATGATGCTTGACGTACCTGCTTTAGATCAGTTTTGTAGTTATAGTATAAGCTTGTACTTGTATATTCATTCTTTGGATGTCTGTATGTTACTTAAACAAGTTTTGAAATGTTATTATATTTATTCAATTCATATTGGGTTCTAAATGTTTAAATACTAGTTTGGTGTATGTTGGTGGACGATGGATGTTTATATTGTTGTGAATGTTGTTTATATTATTGTGATTGTGTGTTGGAATAAAGCAGGTACAAAACAAGTACAGGTTTTTGGGAATTCTGCAAAACAGCAAAAATCTTGTTTGCATTCTGTTCATATCAGCGACCGCATGCGGTCGCTGATAGTTAATAGCGACGGCTTAACATTTGAGGGTATCAACGATCGAATTCGGTCGCTGATAGTTATCGCTGCCACGTGGACCACGTCAGCTTTGGTCATGGACTATGCTGACTCAGCTTAGCGACCGACTTTATCATTTCGGTCGCTCACAGCGGTCGCGGATATGGCGGTCGCTAATAGTGGTCGCTAATGTACATCTCAGCGACTAGATTTTATGCGACGACTACCAGCGACCAGAGTCGGCCGCGGATGACTATCTGCGACCGGACGCGGTCTCTGAAAGGCGGTCGCTGATAAACTTGCACCACCTCTTTTTAATTTTTAATTTAGTCCTGCAAGTATTATCAAACTTGCACCACCTCCCCTAATAGTAAATAATGTGAATTAATAGTTCATTCATGTGACTTAATAGTATAATCATGTGAAAAAACTAATTACAGTATAGTACCTTCATCTATACCTTCATTTTTAATTTAGTCATGCAAGTATTATCAATCTTGCACCAACTATCCCATTTAAAATCAATAGTACACACATATGAACACATAGTTATAATCATGTGAATTAATATCAATTAATTGCTTATTTATCTGATTAATTATCCAATTGGTCAATATAACCTCTAGACATCAATTATTATCGAAATAAATATCGATTTTCACTAACACTAATAATTCCAACACAATGGAACTATCAGATTCATCTTTAATCAACACGAACTTATTCATCATTAATATTATAACTCACAATATTTAATAATCAGGTTCGTTCCCAAGAAAGAGGAGGGCTTTCCGATAAGGATTTCTCCTTATTGGCGCGCAATTAGGTGACCAAACCTCTCCTTGACAGAACTTCTAGACATTGATCAATATTGTAAATAATAATATGAATAACTTTGTCAGTCTCAATTATTGATTTAATAATATAAAATATTATGCAGATGATACTGTGACAATAATTGAATCAATAATATGAGATATATGATGCAACAATTACTGTAGCAATAATTGAGTAATTGAGTGACTATTTACGTAAGCATCAATAATCAATACTGTGTGCTACTATGCAACCACGCGTATTACTATACTTTTACTACCGGGTAGTTCAACAGTTTTAACGGTAACACTTTCACCGTTATTTTTATAAAAAAAATAATTCTGTCGTTTTTTAACTACGACAATACTTCTGTTGTGGGGTCCACCAATGATTGTGCCGTCGTACAGATATTTCCCGATAAAAAGAATATTCCTCGACCTAACGAATATTTTATAACAACTTGCATAATTTGCAAAAAAAAATCACATATTACCCTTAACTTTAACCTTTTATCAATTTAACCATTTACGAAATAAAATAATAATTACAAAAAAATTGAATACTTTCATTTCATAAAATTCGACATTTTACAATGACCGTGCGTTCTCTTCGGCCAAGGGTGCAAAGATGAATTGTTGTTTGGCATGTTCATGACCATTGGTGAAAACACGAATATCCTAGGCCCGTAGTGCATGGATAATTCGTGGTCGTGATACTATTGAATAGCATTGGCCCGTATTGCATGGATAATTCAGTTATGTGGATTATTTATTAAGTTGAGCCTCAGCGATAAAATTGATGATAAACTTTTTAAAACATAGAAGATAGTTGATATCATAAAATGAGTAAAGTTTCATAAAATATAGATTCAAAAATAGTAAAGTTAAAATTATTATATCTTAATTATATTTATGAAATTTTAAATTCTTAAAAAAATATTTTTGTTTTATGAAAATAAAGTTTTATTTTTTTTGAATATATATTTTATAAAACTTTACTCAATTTTTTTAAAAATGAAATATTTTCTTGAAAATAATAATTATTTTAAAACCTTTTAATTTATTTTTATTAGAAAAATTGAATCTGTTTTTTTATTTATCTTTTACTGTTTTTTATATTTTAACTTCTATTTTTTTTTAGTTTTTGTCTTTAAAAATTTTAATATTAAGAATATATATAATAATGGTAAAGATATTAACTCTTTTTTTTTTGAAAATAAAGTTCTACATAAAAAATGAAAAAAAATATATTTTTTTAAAAAATAAAGTTTTATTTTCCTATTTAATTTTTTTGAATCTATATTTTATGAAACTTTACTCGTTTTTGAAAAAAATAAGATTTCTAATAATTTTTTTCTTAAAATAATGCATTTTTTTATAAATTTTAAAGAACAATATTTTATTTTAAAAATAAGTATTATTTTTAAAAAATTAATTTTGAAGTATTAAAAATAATAATTATTTTCAAATTATTTAAAAAATATTTTATTTTAAAATAATAAATATAATTATTATTTTAAAAATAATATTTTATTTTAAAATATTAAATATACCTATTATTATTTTTTATAAAATAATATTTTCTTTTAAAATATTAAAAATAAGAATAAAAGACAATGTGCACCCCAAACTTTACACCCTTATGGACTTTTGGGGTGCACTATTGTCTTTTAGTCTCTAAATAACTATTTTTAAAATAATTATATAATTTTAAAATATTAAAAATAATAATTTATTTTAAAGTATTAAAAAATTTTACTTTATTTTAAAATATTAAAAATTGGAGTTAGGTCGAACTAGATCGGGTCGGGTCCAAATTGGTCAAAATGGGTCGAGTTGGGGTGAAATTGGGCAGGAGGAACAAAAACGCCAAAAAAATGTTACTTTAAAGACCTAATTAATTAACGAGAAATGAATTTTAGAGATGACTTAAAAAATGAGTGGCAACTTAAATGAAAAGAAGTGTCATTCAGCGATTGATTATGTATACTAATAAAACTTCCTCTTGATTTTCTTCCTCCACCTAATTCTCTCTCCATCTCTATGTGGATATTCCGCATAATATCTTCAGACTGCAAAATGTTATGCGGATGAAAAAAAATAGCACTTGCTTTAGGAGAAAAAGGTACCATCAGCATAACTATTCTGCGATAAATACATACACAGATCTGATAAAAAAATTCTTCTACCGCATTATAGTTATGCGGTGTCTCTATTTTTTAAGCTATAGGTGAACAGTCAATTGTTAAGTAATTTAGGCTCCACATAATTAGGGGTGTTCATCGGTAAATAACCAGATCGAACCGGTTCTAACCAAACCGGACCGAATACCGATAATACCCAAAATAGGGCACCAAAACACACCATCCACGAGAACCACCCACCCACACACACACTCACACACACACACATATATATATATATATATATATATATATTCATTCTGAAGTCAACTAAATTGGTCAAAAGTAGAAATAATGATGTTAGAGAAATTAAGTATTGCAACAAAGTGTTTAGTGGTGTTAGAGCAACTATAAAAATGTGGTTAAATGTATATTTTATTGAAAGTGCCATTTTCGTTATAACAGTTTCAACCGTTATTTTGATAGGTGACTGATATTTTTAGAATAATAATAATGTTACCAGATCAATAAGTATTGTGTAAAGTGTCAAACGTCGCTAAACTAAAGGAGAATAGTACTTACCAAAGCATTAAACCAGAAGAGATTGATAACTTCACCAAAGGAATCATATCAAAGAAGGCAGCTTTGGAAAATCCTCTCCAAGTCAAAGGGCACCAGCCACCAAAAATGTACACAAACTCTGCAAAAACTATTAACCAGCTAGAAATGACCATTGCTCCCATTGCACCATGAACTCCCAATGCCAACTTGTTAACAAAAATCCATGACAAAATCACATGAAATACCAAGGAAAAAACCGATATCCACCCAATGATCATGTTCTTTAGTTGAGCTTGCAGGTACATTTGGATCGTATAATCGAAAACAAAATTGTACGCGATGGGAATAAACCACAGGGAGATATTTCCAGCAGCCGCGACTATCTGTTCTTCCTCACCCATAATTTTAAAGATGGATGTCGCGAAGATTAGGAGAGGGATGAAGATTGTTGTGGTGGTGAAACCTATTATCCAAGATCTTTGCAAGTATAAACCTAAATTGTGGTATTGTTTTGCTCCAAATGCTTGTCCACAAAGAGTTTCAGTGGCACTTGACATCCCCAACTGCATGCAATCAATAGGAAGAATAATAACTAAAAAGAAATTGATATTTTCCCAACATTTTTAGATATTTCCACATAAACAGTGTCGCCAGATGTATAGCGACGGTAAAATCCGTCACTATAAGGATCTATAGCGCTGATTTTCACGTGAAAAATATTATTTTTTGTTGTGAATTTTCAATTAACGATTAAACAAGAGATTGGCAGTGTCTGATTTAAAAAAATAAAATAAAAACAGAATAATCGGTGATCTAGTATGATGTGCTTATTAGATGATCAAAATGTATAAAATATAATTTTGTACGTACAAATTACAATACCCATAACACGGCTACTAAACATTTATGAATACTTTATTAGATCAGTTGAGTTACTACACATTAGCGACAAAATATTATTTTTGTGTCATATTATTGTGTTGCTTAATGTAAAACTTTTGTTACTAAATGTGTATTAGAACTTTAGATGTTAGGATATTTCACATGAATCTCACATTAAATAAATTCAAGAGTGTAGATGGGTTAATAAGTATAGTAGAAGCATCAACCTAAATAGGTTAACCTTTTAGATAAGGATGTGGTCCAATATTGGGCCAATTACACAAGTATGGGGGCTCTTTGTGGATCACACAAACAGCACAAGAGGCAACATTTTTCATTGAGCGTCGCCAAATGGATAATATTACTGTGTTTGTGAGTTTTTTTTAAAGGAAGGAGTTATCTTTCCAAGTTTAGAGAGAAAGCATGCAACTATCACCTCCTTTTTTTAAAAAAAAAGTTTTGCATGTATAAGAGTATCCGAATGAGCTGAGCTGAATAGAATGAAGTAGAAACAAAATCTTTTTCATTTTGTAGTTGATGATAACTAATTTACCCTTTAAATAAAAAATCAAAACATCTATTTCTCCAAAAAAAAATATAATCTCTGTATGCATCTGTATTGTTGTTTAAATTGTAAAGAATTTGTATAAATAAATTATAACACAGAGAAAAACTTACCAGGATACCATTTATAAACTGAACAAGAATGGTCTGAACAAGGGCAAAAGCAGCAAAATCTGTTTTACTAACATGTCCAATAAAGGATTGTGTGACCACCATAATTCCAAATAAACAAACTTTTGATAATGTAGCAGGAAAAGCAATTCCCCATATCTTCTTCGATTCTGCCCATGTCCTCTTTATAAAATCATCACTATTTGCTTCTTCTGTTTGCCGTACAAGTAGCATCTGCTCCTCCGGTGCTTTTTCCATTACCTTAACAATCATATGAACATGTATAATTTGCTAAAAAATCATCTAATAAGGGGATAGGGGGAGGGGGGAGAGAAAGAGAGAGAATGGTTTTGTTTAATAGCAAGTCTTGCCGGGCATGATGACCACATATTCATATTTTGGTGGTGTTTGATAAAAATTAAAAATGACTAATTAGTATCTGATTGATTAATATATATATTAATAAATTAGATCATTTGAGTGAAACATATGAACTTAAAAAGCTGTTTGATAATTAAAAATTATAAAATATTTGAATGACTTTTAAATTTAAAAGTAACTCAAATTGACTTTTCAAAAATCAATAATGATATTAAAATTTGAAATGGAAGGAGTACAATGTTTATAAACTTCATAGATTTAAAGTTTTCATTAAGAGACAACTCTTAATGATTTAGATTTATATCTTCATCTTATAGATTAAAAGAGACGATAAGAGGCAAACAAAATTTTATCAAACTTTACTTTCTTACCGAATTAAATGTGGAGTTTTTAAGTATTAAGAGGTAAATAAATACCACCTTAATGAAATTAAGAATAAATTAACTAAAGACTAAAGATTAATGGTAATTATTATTTCTATTTGCAAAGGCTCATACTCATGCTCATGCTCATGCTCATGCTCATGCTTATGCTCATGCTCATGCTCATGCTCAAATTTAATATTTAGTAGATATCAAAGGAAGTAACCAACATGCTGAAACAAGTTAAGTTTCCTTCACGTTCCCCTCCCTGACTACTTTTCCAAGTTCCTCCTAAACTCAAAGATGAAATGTAACCCACCAAGTCTCTATTGGCTCAATAATAAAATAACTACTCATAAAATTTTAGGTGTAAAAGAAGTCTTGAAATTGCCCAAGGCAGGGATGTTAAAATTACAGCTAAAATTAGCAGGAAAAAAAATTATAAATATATTTTGGAAAAAATATGTGTATACAGCTGTGTATTACACAGTAGGTTATAGCGACGATTTTTTGGCCTATAGCGACGGTTTCACCCGTCGTCATAGCTATTCTGGGCTATGACGACAATTTACCGTCGCTATAACCCAAAAAATCTATCGTCCTAGGCCTACTGTGTAATACACAGCTGTGTATATACATATAGCCCATATATTTTATTTAGCAAAAAAAAATGTAACCCTAGAACCAAATTATAATAGTACAGGTTCTTAAGTAATTTATTTTTTATTAAGAAAAAATGAATTGACTATCGATCATTTTAATGTATAGTATAATTGTACTTGTATAACATTAAATTGTATAATCTACTTTGCTTTGAGTTCTTAAAAAAATTTTAGAAGTGAAATTACTGGCATTAAATTTTTTTTCAGTATTCAATTGACTCCGGGTCCAATTCCAGTTGATGCATTAAATCCTGGTTGGGATTTGTAAGCCACTTGAATTTTAGAAAAATGGTGACGTTCTTAATGATGGAGTCCCTCGTCCCTATTTAAATGACGTTTTAGAGTTTTTTATTTGTCCCTAATTAATTGATTTTTGTACAAATCTAGGAGAATTAATGATACTTTTTCCAAAATTACCCCCATTACTTTACCTATTTTTTGGTAGTTTAAACTCTTGTGCTATGATAAATTAATGATTTAAGGGTATTATAGACAATTGAGTACTATATTTAATGCTTTCCAATAATTATCTTAATTCTTGTGTCCATCTCTAAAACGTCATTTAAATAGGACGGAGGGAGTACAATACTACCTACGTTCTTAAAAGATTGTCGTATAAGGTTTTTGCACATGGATTTAGAAAGTACTCTCTCCGTCCCTAATTATTTGACGTTTTAGAGTTTTTCATTTTCCCCTAATTATTTGACGTTTGTTCAAATCTAGGAGAATTAATGACAATTTTTCCAAAATTACCTCGTTACTCTACCTATTTTTTGATACTTTAAACTCTTTCTCTCTCCTTATCCCAACAAAACTCTTCTTATCCCAACAAAATATTTAAGGGTATTATAGACAATTGAGTACTATATTTAATGCTTTTCAATCATTATTTTAATTCTTGTGTCTACCTCTAAAACGTCAAATAATTAGGGACGGAGGGAGTATCATTTATCAAGTTAGATTTGTTTGAAATTTCATCACTACCCTTTTATGGGAAGTTGAAAACTATTAATACAAGGAAGAAAATTTCTTGGGACAATGAGAGAAGGTAGGGGTAATATAGAAAAGTAAATAATTTATTCTCCTCGAAAGTTATAAACAATAAATTTTTTGGAACTAATTTATTTTTCTAAAACGATAATTTTTTAGAACTAATTTAATGATGGAGTCCCTCGTCCCTATTTAAATGACGTTTTAGAGTTTTTTATTTGTCCCTAATTAATTGGCTTTTGTAAAAATGGTGACGTTCTTAATGATGGACTCCCTCCGTCCCTATTTAAATGACGTTTTAGAGTTTTTTATTTGTCCCTAATTAATTGGCTTTTGTATAAATCTAGAAGAATTAATGATACTTTTTCCAAAATTACCCCTCATTACTTTACCTATTTTTTTGGTAGTTTAAACTCTTGTGCTATGATAAATTAATGATTTAAGGGTATTACAGACAATTGAGTACTATATTTAATGTTTTCTAATAATTATCTTAATTCTTGTGTTCATCTCTAAAACGTCATTTAAATTGGACGGAGGGAGTACAATACTACCTCCGTTCTTAAAAGATTGTCGTTTAAGGTTTTTGCACATGGATTAAAAAAGTACTCTCCCCGTCCCTAATTATTTGACATTTTAGAGTTTTTCATTTTCCCCTAATTATTTGACGTTTGTTCAAATTTAGGAGAATTAATGATAATTTTTCCAAAATTACCTCGTTACTCTACCTATTTTTTGATACTTTAAACTCTTTCTCTCTCCTTATCCCAACAAAACTCTTCTTATCCCAACAAAAGATTTAAGGGTATTATAGACAATTGAGTACTATATTTAATGATTTTCAATCATTATCTTAATTCTTGTGTCTACCTCTAAAACGTCAAATAATTAGGGACGGAGGGAGTATCATTTATCAAGTTAGATTTGTTTGAAATTTCATCACTACTCTTTTATGGGAAGTTGAAAACTATAAATACAAGGTAGAGAATTTCTTGGGACAATGAGAGAAGAAAGGGGTAATATAAGAAAATAAATAATTTATTCTCCTCAAAAGTTATAAACGATAAATTTTTTGGAACTAATTTATTTTTTTAAAACGATAATTTTTTATGAACGGATGAAGTAGTATTTTTGATGCTTTTTTGCACCTTGTGATTCTACTCAAAGTCAGGAAGGAAAAAAGGATAGCCGTCATTGTTATTTATAGTAATTAATTAGAGAGGGAAACATGATGCATAGAATGCTCTTTCTATACCGATGAAAGAGCCATAACCAACCACTGTACGGATTCTTCATGGCTTTAAAGACGAGAATAAGCAGGATGGTAAACAAATAGAATCATAAATAAAGGAATAAGAAATAAAGGAATTAGAGATTCATCAGAAATTTTTCTAATATGTACAGTTTTTTTTATATCAAAATTCAATTCTCATATCTCAATCCACAAATCGAGTTTATATAACTTAGCAAAATTTTATCCCCAAGTCACTCTAAAATATTCTTAGAGATATGGAAATAAAAATAGAAATAAAATTTTCCTAGGAATATGAAAACGATTCTAACAAACTTTCTATTTTTACGGGAACAAAATAACAAACTTACAAATAACAAAATATTGTTAATTAAAGAATAGAAAAAGAAAAACAATTAAACTATTAGTCTGTCGTACTCCGAAGACAAGACAAGACGCCATTTCGTCTCCCGAATTCGAAGGTGAAAGTGTCATCCCAACTCTCGAAGCTGAAGGTGTTCTGTAAAACCCCAACTTTTTATTAATAAAATTAAATTTTTTCTAATCATTATTGTGAATAATAAGGTGTTAATTTGATATAATGCTTTCGGTTATGGGTGAAATGTGTAAATTTTGCAAAATAAGCAAGTGGTTATAAAATATTCATTGTTGTCGGGGAATATTCGTTTGGTCGTGGAATATTCTTGTTGTCGGAAATATTCGTACAACGGCGCAGCCATTTGTGGGCCTATAACGGAAAACAGTCGGATGAAGAAAACGGCAAGTTTGAGTTTTTACAAATAACGGCGTAGTTGTTACCATTAACACTGTTGGAATTAATACCCGGTGGTTAAAATACAATAATACGCGTGGTTGCACAGTAACACACGATATTGCACAGTATTTTTGAATTATTGATTCTTACGTAAGAAGGCGCTACTCAATAATTGTTACAGTAATTATTGTTCAATATTTTATTTTATTAATTCAATAATTGCTACGTTAATATTTTATATTATTGTTATTTCAATAATTATCATTGCACAATATTTTTCATTATCAGATCAATAATTCATATTATTTGAATACTATTATTAGATAGCATTGTTGGCAATGTCTAAGGAAGTTCTGTCTAGGAAAGGGGTTTAGTCACCTAATTGCGCGTCAGTAAGGAGAAATCCTTATCGAAAAGCCCCATCTTTTCTAAGAACGACCTGGTTGTCATATTGTGATTCTGTAATATTATTTATGAATAATTAATTATTAATTTATATGATAAGGAAATATTTATTTTTATGTGGATATACATGAAAGAATTAATGCTGAGGTATTTTATCAGTATTTTGTAGGAATGGAAGTATTAAAAATCGTCCGTATGTGGATTTCGGGTATTTTCTTATTGGAATTTGGAAAACTTTCTTCTACAAAGTTGTAGATTATTAAATTTCCTATGAAAATGATATGGAATTCGTATTTTTCTGATAAAAGGGCTATTTATTATGAATTATTGAAGTTTCAAAAATAAATATTTTATTAAAAATATGGTGGGCCTGTAAGACCCCGAATTTTATGAAATAAAAGTATTCAATTTTTCTTATAATTACTATTCAGTAAATGGTTAAATTGATAAAAGTTAAAGTTAAGGGTGATATATGAATTTTTTTTTTCAAAATATGCAAGTGGTTATAAAATACTCATTTCTATCGGGGAATATTCGTTTGGTCGTGGAATATTCTTTCTGTCGGGGAATATTCGTACGACGGCGCAACCTTTTGTGGGCCCCATAACAGAATAACCGTCGGATGAAGAAAACGACAAAAGGAAATTTTTATAAATAACGGCGTAGTTGTTACCGTTAACACTGTTGGAATACCCGGTGGTTAAAATACAGTAATACGCGTTGTTGCACAGTAGCACACGGTATTGCACCAATTATTGATTCTTACGTAAGAAAGCACTATTCAATAATTGTTACAGTAATAATTACTGTTCAGTATTTTATTGATTCAATAATTGCTGCGTTGATATTTTATATTACTGTTGTTTTAATAATTGTCACTACACAATATTTTCCATTATCGAAGCAATAACACATATTATCTGAATAATATTATTAGATAACATTATTGGCAATGTCTAGAAAGTTCTGTCTAAGGAGAGGTTTGGTCACCTAATTGTGCGCCAGTAAGGAGAAATCCTTATTGGAAAGCTCTCTCTTTCCTGGGAACTGTCTGGTTGTCATTATTGTGATTCTGTAATATTATTTGTGAATAATTAATTATTGATTTATATGATGAGGAAAATATTCATTTTACCTGGATATAGATAAAGAAAATTTTTAAAATGACAATTGTTGAAAATTGATATTTTATCTTTTCTGAATAAAATAATATTTTATTATATTATTATAATATAATAATGATGATATTTTTATAATGAATGTGGGATATATGAGTATATAAGGAGGAAGAGTATTTTTGTTGCATTAAATGATTAACACATGTTTTGTGTGTCGGTGGACCCCATTTCTTGACTGAAATTTGATTATAGCCTGTAAAATCGTCCGTATATGGATTTCGGTCAATTTCTATTTGGAATTTGGAAAAACTTTCTTCTGCAAAGTTTTAAAGAATTTAATTTCCTATAAAAGGTCGCGAGATTCGAATTTTTTGACAAAAGGCTATTTATTATGAATTATTGAAGCTCCGAAGTTCCGAAATAATTGATTTTGACAGTTTTAATTAATTTTAATAACAAAAACATTTTTTTTGTTTTTGTCATTACTGAATTCAGATGGTCAGAGTGGACGTAGGAATTTAATATATATTATATTAATATTTTATTAAATTTTCTGCTTTGATGTTCTAAGCAATTTCTTATAAATAGGGTGCTTAGGTTATAATTGAAAATCACACCAGAAACTGAAGTTTTCTCTCTTTATATTATCAAGTGTATTCTTGTGAGTATTTTGATATCTTGAGTGTTGCTATACGGTGCAAGTTCATTCAGCGTTATTCCAGTCAGAAGTACTGCTCTTTTGTGGTAGGGGATTATAAGGGATAGTAAGGGATTTTAAGGGATTGAAAGGGATGTTATTTTCTTCGTAAGTGATATTATTTCTTCAATATCATTATGTTGAAATATTGGTTTGAACTTTTTATCAAATTTAGAACTTATTCATGTCGGGGTTACTATTCATGAGTTACTATTCACGAGTTACTATTCACAATTTACTATTCACGAGTTACTATTCACGACGGGTTATTATTCATGAGTTACTATTCACTAGTTACTATTCACTAGTTACTATTCATGAGTTACTATTCACGAATTACTATTCACGGGTACTATTCACTACAAAATTGGTTTCTTTTTCTAACCAAATTATAGTTGATCTATGAATATTACTCTGGAGATTAAAACTATGTATTGATTATATTGATTTTATTATCATATATAACATTTTTATAACCCTAATGTTGAAATTCTCTTTCACTAGAGTGTAAAGATGGGTAGATTATTGGTATGATCATGACTAGGGTTCTCTTTGGCCAGTAGTGAAAAGTTGAATTGTGACTGGTATGATCATGACCATGGAATTTATAATGGAATATTTTTAGATTAAGTGCAAGGTGAATTGATCAACATGGTTATAATTATGGTTTATATAAATTCTGAAATGATTATGTATTTCTTTGAGATATGAATATCTTTGGACTGTAGTGCAAAGATGAACTATTGTTGAATATCTTTGGCCTGCAGTGCAAAGATGAATGATTTCTGATGAATATCTTTGGCTCGTAATGCAAAGATGACCTGTTGTTGAATATCTTTGGCCCGTAGTGCAAAGATGACTTGTTGTTGAATATCTTTCGCCCGTAGTGCAAAGATGACCTGTTGTTGAATATCTTTGGCCTGTAGTGCAAAGATGACCTGTTGTTGAATATCTTTGGCATGTAGCGCAAAGATGACATCTTGTTGAATATATTTGGCCCGTAGTGCAAAGATGAATTTATTATTATGATTATGAACAGGAGCTGTGATTTGGTATTACCATGATCTTTGATGTTTCAGGTAAAGACAGGTGATGAAAATTATCTTTGTCCCGAATGAGAAGAGGAATTTAGAACTACAATTACGATTATGAGTTATTCATGTGATTGTGGACATGAATTATTGATTAATGTTACAGGGATAAAACTATTGTTGATGGACTTTTAACATGGAGAAGATAACAGATTTTATGGTCTATTTGACTCTTCTAATGGATTGCTCGTTCTGCTGCAACTATGGTTGAAAAGTTTTATCATTTACCATATGTTCTAAATCTCTGATTTATTACTGTTGAAGGCTATTGATAATATATTTATCTTTAGTCATGATATTCTTTACTGAGCTAGTTGTGCTCACCCTTTTGCTTCACAATTCCTTTCAGGTAAAGTGTAGCTGGGTCGAGCGGGGGATAACAGGGGAATAGAACGGTGGTCTATAGCTGTTGAGGGTGAGGTGAACTTAACTTGGAAGGGTGTTTTGCCACTATCATACAAGATGTCTAATGACATACCACCTCGTGTCATCATAAGACAGGGTTGTGCTCATCCACTTGCTGAGTATATTTACAAGCACTACCTATATAATCTTGGTGTTTGTTTGGAGTATAATATCCAATTAGAGACAGTGGAGATAATTATATGTCAGGTTAAGACTCACCATTGGAAAGAGTATGATAGTAATCTTATCGTTTTTCTTTGGGGTCTATTGGGTCAACCAAGGATAATTCTGTGGCCATATGATATCTATCATAACCTAGACGCATGGGCTCCCATGTACGAAAGTTTCCTTGAGCACTTCCCAAAGATTCTAATTTCTAAAATAATTTTTGACTGTACATTTATGTAAGGTGTCATGGTGACGTGCTATCCAAGTTGGTGTCCAAAGTCACAGTTTGTATATTTTAGTATCAAAACTCACAACATATGTGTTGTATTTTGCACGACAATTGTTGTAATAAAGTTATAGTTGTTTTCTGTACCATGTATTTGGCGACTCAGAATGAGTTGGATGGAATGGACCTATTTTGGTGTTGTCACAGGGCCCTACTCTTGGTTGTTATGGAAATTTGCTGAATTTCAAATGTGGTGTGCATGGATAGTATTTGGTAATGCCATTAGGTAGCAGGTAAGTCTGCTTTGGCGTTCTAAGCATTTTCCTATAAATAGGGTGCTTAATTGAAAATCACACCAGAATCATAAGTTTTCTCTTTATATATTATTGAGCGTATTTTGTGAGTATTTAGATATTTTGAGAGTAGTTATTCTGTGCAAGTTTCCTTCAGCATTATATCCAATATTTCAGGCAGAAGTACTATTCTTTTGAGGTAAGGGGTGTTATTTTCTTCGTAAATGATGTTATTTCATTTGAATATCATTATGCTGAAATATTGGTATAAATTTTATTGTGAAATTTTTACCTTTTCATGTCGAGGTTACTATTTACGCATACGGTACTATTCATATATACGGCACTAATCACGAATACGGTACTATTCACGAGTACTATTCACGAAGTATGATTTTTCTTGTGGAATTTTTACCTTTTCGTGTCGGGGTTACTATTCACGTATATGATACTATTCACGAATACGACACTATTCACAGAAAAATAAAATTTTCTCTTCTTTGTCCAAAATGTCTATTATGGTTACTATCCTTGATTGTATCCATGTTTTGATCTTCATTCTTGAATTTTACTCCACTATGGTTTATTATGAAATATTTTTTAACTTGGATTATCTAAAGTACGAATCCCTAATCTGTGTCCTTTTATCTCACTGGATTCATTTCTTTAAAATATTTTTCATCATCCTCGGTCCTAATTGATGATATAACTGAATATCGTTGGCATGTAGTGCAAAGATGAATGATTACCTGGTGAATATCTTTGGCCCGTAGTGCAAATATGGACAGGTGTTGAGATGAACATGGCTAACTAGTAATACAAATGAATATCTTTGGCCCGTAGTGCAAAGATGAATTTTTGGTTCAAGATGTACATTGACTGATGTTACACGGATAAAATATTGATGATGGACTTTTAAATCATAGAAGATAGTATATTTTATTCTCTACTTAACTCTTCTAATGAATTGTTACTTTCGCTGCGAATATTGATCTAAAACTTGTTGTCCATTATATTTTATCTGATTTGTTGAAGGCTAACGATAATTTGTTGTTCATTATATTAGTCATAATGTTCTTTACTGGGGTAGTTGAGCTCACCTTTTTTTCTTTTTGTTCCATTTTTCTTCTTAAGAGGTGAGAATATAGCGGGAACTAGTCGGGGTGTGGAGTGATGTTCCCCGTCAGTTGTTTTAACAGCCCTCACTATTTTTTAAAATAGTGTTTCAATAATTGTAATAAGAACTTATTTGAGTTTGAATATTATCTAGAAGATAATATTTATATTTAAACTAACATCATATGTATTGTCGTATTTTGCTCGACAATTGTAATAATGAAGTTGTAGTTGTTTTTTGTACCATGCATTTGGCGACTCAGAATGGATGATGTATACCTATTTTGGGGGTGTCACGTGTTCCATTACTCGAAGTCAAAGCTGAAAGATCTCATTTTGAGGCAAAAGGTATTAATGTCGAAGGTGTTTATTGGCCTCTTCTGTGAGACCCCGAATTTTATGTAATAAAAGTATTCAATTTTTTTTTTCTATTTTGGTAAATAGCACGGTATTGATTATTAATGCTTACGTGATAAGTCACTCAGTTTTCTTTTATTGGTATTATTAATGTAATAATACAGAAAATCTTTTTATATAAAACAGAATACTTTTATAAAGTTATTCTATAAATAGAATATATTATATTCTATTATGCATAGTATTGCATAGTATCTGCATAGTATTTTGCATAGTAAATTTTTTTTATATAAAACAGAATACTTTTATAAAGTTATTCTATAAATAGAATATATTATAGAATAGGGTGAGGTGAACCCAACTTTGGAAGGGTGTTTTGCTACTATCATACAAGATATCTAATGACATACAACATCGTGTTATCATAAGACAGGGTTGTGCGCATCCACTTGCTGAGTAAATCTACGGGCACTACCTATATGATCTTGGAGTTGATTTAAAATATAATATTCACTTGGAGACAGTGGAGATAGTTATATGTCAAGAGAAGACTCACCACTGAAAAGAAGATGATAGTAATTTTCTCATTTTTCTTTGGGGTCTATTGGGTCAACCAAGGATAATTCTGTGGCCATATGATATCTATTATAACCTAGACGCATGGCCTCCCATGTACGAAGGTTTTCTTGAGCACTTCCCAAAGATTTTAGTTTCTAAAACAGTCTTTGACTATACTTTTATGTAAAGTACCATTGTAAGGTTGTGGTCGTGGCACCATGAGAGTTACATACATTTGTATTAAAACTCACAATTAACTGTGGTCGTATTCTATACGACAGCTCAACAGTTGTATAAATGAAGTTGTATTTAAATTTTGTACCATGTATCTGACGACTCAGAATGGGTGATGTATACCTAATTTTGGGGGCGTCACATCTTCGTTTGTGATGATCATCTCATTCATGATATTCCAAGGTCATCAACATACTATCCGATAATTCGGCGTCTTCGGTCTCGGACCATCCTGCATCAGTCATCCCAAGTTGAGAAGAACTCGTCCTCGAGTTCTCAGTTTTTTTAGCAGACTGCTCGAAACAGGGGATCAGATGTTTAACGTTGAAAACATTCGAAGTTCGCAGATGACTCGAAATGCGTAATCGATAAGCATTATCGTTGATTCGCTGCAGAATTTCACAAGGGCCAATTTTTTGATCCTTAAGTTTATTATAATCACCAACCGGAAAATGATCACGGGTAAGTACGACCCAAACAAGATCTCCAGCTTTAAAAATAGCGCGACGATGATGACTGTCAACTTGATCCTTGTATTTAACATTGTTTTCAAAGATGGACTTGTACACTTGATCATGGATAACCCGAAGATGATATGTTATTTCTTCCGCTTTGGGATGTATTCGACAAATTCGAGGAACAGGAACTGTGACGCCCCCAAACCAGGTATACACAATCCATTCTGAGTTGCCAAATATATGGTACAGAATTCAAATACAAACTTAATTATACAACTGGCGTGTAAAATACGAAAAAACATAGCTGAGAGTTTTAACACAAATATTGTCTCATAGAAAATATCCAAACTCAAATGGAGTTCTCATTACAATTATTATCACACTATTTTATAAAATAGTGAGGACTATGTACTACAACCACCATCTCGGACCGTCACTCCATTCCCCGACTTGTCCCGGCTATATTCTCATTTCCTGAAGAGAACAATGAAAGCAAATAGTGACCTCAACTAGCCCAGTAAAGAATATTATGACTAAGATAATGGAAAATAAATTATCGTTAGCCTTCAACAGTGTTAAACTGATAGAATACAATAGACAATAAATTTAATTACAGCGGAACAAACAATCCATTAGAAGAGTTAAGTAGAGCATGATATCTACTATTTTCTATGATTTAAAAGTTCATCATCAATGTTTTATAGTTATAACACAGCTCAATAAATAATCCACATCATCGAATTATCCATGCACTATGTGCCAAGGATATTCGTTAGTATCACATTCATGAATTATCCATGCACTACGGGCTAAGGATATTCATTATTATCACATCCACAAATTATCCATGCACTACGGGCCAATGATATTTGTTAGTATCACCAGTAGTCATGATCATGCCAACAACTGTCCATCAATGCACTATGGGCCAATGAGGACTTTTACCACATTATTTGTAACATTACATGTCATGATTATACCAATACATAGTCATAATCATACCAATCAACAGTCCATCTATGCACTACAAGCCAAAGATGACTTTCATCATAATATAAGCATGAGGATGATGATAATGATATAAGAATTCAATTAAATGAGAGCAATGATAAATATTAAAAGTTTTATAATTCAATTTATCCAGAATTTAATAATGTCCATATTGTTAACATGATATTGCTTTGTGGAGTAAAACTCAAGAATAATATTGTATCAAAAATAATTTGGACATAAAAGAAATCAATTTTTGTCATGAATAGTACCCCAGGTGAATAGTACTTTGGGAATAGTACCCCGTAAATAATACTGCGGCATGAAATGATCAAAATTTAACAAGAATATTCAGAAAAATATTCTTGTGAAACGATACTAGATAAAACGCAAATTTCAAGGATATTCTACTAATTTCAATGAGTATAGAAGCAATACTTAACAAAATGTGTGTAGAATTAAGAATATAAAACGAAATAATATTACTTACATACTATTGAGTATGGAAGAAAATATTATTTCTTACAAATATTGAACAAAAATAATATCCCTTACCTTAAAAAGAGAGGACTTCTGAAAAGTATATAGGGGATATTCTTGAAGAAAACTTGCACTATTTTCTACACTCCAAGCTTTCTTAAATTCTAAAGAAATACGCTTAATATTATAGAAGAAAAATTCTCTGATTCTAGTGTGATTTTTATTTCTAAACTAAGCATCCTATTTATAGGAGAATGGCATGATATTATTTGAATTTAGAAAATCACGGACACACAGTAGGAAAAATTCACGGGCGACGTTCAGCTGAAACTTCTAAAAAATTTGATTTTATTATGCTGCACTATGCATAATAAAATATAATATATTCTATTTTTCATAAAAAACAAAACTTATAATATATATATTCACTTCATACACACACACACTCACGGGTTCACACCCGTGATATATATATATATATATATATATATATATATATATATAAGTAATAAAATAAAATTGAAATAACTTTCTACCAATAATTTTGAAAAATGGGTAAGTGGGATTCATATAATAAGTCAAATTTATAGCAAATACTTCATAAAATATCCCTCTATTTATCTCAATTCACTTGGCTTCATAAAACACATTTTTAATAACATTCATCATTAATATTATAACTCACAATATTAACAACCAGATCATTCCCAATAAAGAGGGGGCTTTCCGATAAGGACATCTCTTTATTGGCGCGTAATTAGGTGACCAACCCCCTTTCATCGACAGTACTTTCTATACATCGTGCAATAATGCAAATAATAATATGAATAACTTTGTCATCTCAGTTATTGGTTTAATAATATAAAATATTGTGCAGATGATACTGTGACAATAATTGAATCAATAATACGAGATACTATGCAGCAATTATTGTAGCAATAATTGAATAAAACTGAGTGACTTCTCACGTAAACATCAATAATCAAAGATATTGTACAATACCGCGTGCTACTATGCAACCACGCGTATTACTGTACTTTTATCACCAGGTATTTCAACTGTTAACGGTAAAACTTTTGCCGTTATTTTTATAAAAAGTTATTTATGTCATTTTTTTAACTTCCGACAGTAATTTCGATGTGGGGTCCACCAATGATTGTGCCGTCGTACGAATATTTCCTGATAAAACGAATATTTTATGACAACTTGCTTACTTTTAAAAATTTATAAATATTACCCACAACTATAACATTATATCATATCTACACCTTATTATTCAAAAAGATATTTTGAGAAAATTAAATCTTTATTCATAAAAGTAGGGGTCTTACAGGAACTAAATCTAAGACTCCAGAAGGGTTCTGACCACAAACTATCTCAAAAGGACTCATGTTAGTGGTTCGATTCTTCGAACGATTATAAGCAAATTCTGCTTGAGAAAGCGCTAGATCTCATTGCTTCGGTTTATTCCAGGCCAAACACCTCAAAAGATTACCCAAACTTCGATTTACTACTTCGGTCTAACCATGGGTCTGAGGATGGTAAGCACTGCTGAAGTTCAATTACGTTCCAAGCTTTTCCCACAGATTCTTCCAGAAATTACTCATAAATTTAGTATCCCGGTCAGATGTGATAGACTATGGAAAGCCATATAATCGTATAATCTCCCGAAAAGTAGAGATGGGCGATCCGAACAGCATCCATGGTCTTCCGACAAGCTATGAAATGAGCCATTTTAGAGAATCGGTCGACGATAACCATAATAGAATCTGAAGCTCTTTGAGGTCAGGGGCAGACTTAAGATAAAGTTCATACTAACATCACACCATAGCTTTTCAGGAATGGGTAAGGGAGTGTATAATCATACATTGGTAAGAACTCCTTTTAACTTCTGCCAAGTACATAGAACACCCTTTTACATAGCGCTTCACATCACTCGAGATCTTTGGCAATAATAGCCAGCTGTTATTAAGACCAATGTCTTATCTCGTCTAAAGTGTCCTTCTTTGTGAAGTTCACTCATTATTTGTTGTAGAAGTGAACAATCAGGAATACATAGCTGGAACCCTCGAAACAAATACCCTTCATGTAAGATAAAATCATATTTTCGACCTTCTCGTATGTCTTGAACTATGCTACTGAAGGAAGGATCTCCTTCATACATCTCAGTGAAGACTTCAAACCCAACAATCTTGTTTCTCATAGTACTAATGAGTAATGCTCTTCGGCTTAGCGCATCAACAACTCGATTCAGACTCCCTACTTGATGTCTAAGAGTGAAAGTGAACTCTTGTAAGTTCGCTACCCATTTAACATTTCATTGACTGAGCTTATGTTGACCATTAATATATTTTAAGGCCTCATGATCAGTAAAAAGAATGAATTCCTTCTGTATTAAATAATGACGCCAATTCTTCAGTGTCTGGACTAGGGCATAGAATTCCATATCATAAGTAGAATAATTCTTTCTTGACCCTGATAATTTTTCATTGAAAAAAGCAACTGGCCGACCTTCTTGACTAAGAACACCACCGATACCAACTCCCGATGCATCATAGTTTACTTCGAAGACCTTCTCGAAGTCATGAAATGCTAGTATGGGTGCTTCAGTCATCTTCTTTTTGATCAAATGAAAACTATCTTTGGCCTCCTGGAGCCATTGAAATGATTTCCCTTTAAGACATTCGGTGATAGACGTGACCAATGTGCTAAAGTCTCGGATGAACCTTCTGTAAAAATATGTTAATCCATGAAAGCTTCTGACATCATGTATGGTCTTCGGGGTAGGCCTTGCCAAGAATTCTTTGATCTTGGTTAGATCTGCGTGAACGCTTTCGGTAGAAACAACAAAACCGAGGAAGGTTACTAAAGTCGTGAAATAAGAACTCTTTCTTCTGGTTTGTAAACAATCGTTCCTTCCTCAACATGTCAAATACAATTTGGAGGTGCTCATTATGTAATTCTGATGTCTTGCTGTAGATAAGAATGTCATCAAAGTAAACAACCACAAATTTTCCCATATAAGGTCGTAGTATTTGATGCATGAACCTCATAAAGGTACTGGGTGCGTTGGAAAGTCTGAAGGGTGTAACCATCCATTCATATAAGCCTTGTTGTGTTTTAAAGGTTTTCTTGTTATTATTATTATTATTATTATTATTATTATTATTATTATTAGTTTTGGAATTGTTTAGGTGAAGTAGTTAATAGTTTTGGTCATTTGTGATATAATAATCCGTCTGCTTGTATTTTCTGTGCTCCACGTAAGCAAAAAAGTCAAGTCAACTTGCACAGTCAGCATTCCTAAAAGAAGATGACCATTTTGTAAGTTTTTGAAAGTACAGTTATTCGATTGTAATAAAAAAAATTTCGGTAACCACAATAAAAATCGGATCTCAGTACAATGACCAAAACGTTATTTATCCCTTTTATTTTTTAAAATACTTTAACAATTATATCTAATTTCACTAGAATGAGTTAGGCTTAAATGTAATTTAGTACCTTAAACTATAGGCCATATTCCACTTCAGTGATTCACCTTTCAATTTTGTCAATTAGATAATTAAACTATTAATTTTTTTCAATTGCAACAAATTGAGTCTACCACGTCAGAAATTGCTGACGTGGCTATATAAGTGGGACATTAATATGCTGAGTTGTAATAAAAAATAATATTTTATTTATTGATTAAACAATTTAGATATAATGAAGGGTAAAATTGTCACAACTTTCTTTAAATTAATTAAATAAATCAAAAGCTTCAAAAATAAAACCCTAACTGCAAGTCTCTAAAACTATGAATTGAAATTGCAAGTTATCAGCTCCTCCCATTGCCACCGCCACCGCCACCGCCTCCCTATGTACGCTACCACTAGACCACATATTTTCATTAAACGAAACCCTAACTTTCTTAAGCTAAACCTGCACTTGATTCAGACTTTCCACAATCCTCGAAAGGGTTGAACATTGAGAAACAAGGGATTTGGGGGTTGTTTTTGGTTCTGGTTTTGGATTTGGTTTTGGTTCAGAATTGGAAGCCACGAGTCTTCAGAAACGGTCCGGCTTATCGGTGGTGGAGCCGTTGAAAAAGAGGAGGTCCGGCACGAAAACAGAGTATTTCTCTGAAAAGGCTATGACTTGAGAAAGACATGTGAAGATTCCATCAGCAGCAAAACCTTGAAGAAACACCACAATATGCTTAACTTTTTTAGGTTTGGATTTGTTTTTGACTGTTTCAGTTGGAACCCAGATCTTAATTACGGTTACGGACTCGATCTCCACTAATTGGGGCGTAATCCCGCAGAATTTCATCTGAAAACGCACCAGTGGCTTCACTACTGCAAAAACTTTCACCATTTTTTTGCTCTGTGGATGTAATGAACGAAAGGTGTTCGTGAAAATGCTAAAAAATACTTTCAAGTTTGATTAAAAATGGTGGATTGGTGAGGGGCCATGTAACTTGGAACTTGGTTGCTGTTTTATATTATTTAATTTGTTGTATGATTACTGGAAGCTTTTGTTTTAATATGTTAAATTGTGATATGATCAACAAATAGTAGCTTTTCTTTTTAACACTGATCGCTTCTGAAGACTCGTGGATGAAATTTTTCTTGCAGCTTGCTTGAGGATTTATTATGCTCCATAGTGTTTAATAGGGACGACTGATCATCTCACCATTAGATCTGTACTTTGTTGCTTCTTTTCCTGCTGTAATAAGATCTGTGCTTTTGATTGATTGTTAATTATTATTTTTGAAGCTTTGATTTGTTTAATTAGTTGAAAGAAGGTTGTGACAATTTTACCCTCCATTATATCTAAATTATTTAATCAATAAATAAAATATTATTTTTTCATTACATTTCAGCTGACTAATGTCCCACCAGATAGCCACATCAGCAATTTCTGACGTGGCAGGCTCAATTTATTGTAATTGACAAAATTTAATAGTTTATTATTATTATTATTATTATTATTATTATTATTATTATTATTATTATTATTATTATTAGTTTTAGAATTATTTAGGTGAAGTAGTTAATAGTTTTGGTCATTTGTGCTATAATAATCCGCATGCTTGTATTTTCTGTGCTCCGCGTAAGCAAAAAAGTCAAGTCAACTTGCACAGTCAGCATTCCTAACGTTTTTTGGACGGAAAATTGGACGGAATGACCATTTTGTATGTTTTTAAAAGTACAGTTATTCGATTGTAATAAAAAAAGTTTCGGTAACCACAATGAAAATTGGACCCCAGTACAATGACCAAAACGTTATTTATCCCTTTTATTTTTTAAAATACTTTAACAATTATATCTAATTTCACTAGAATGAGTTATGATTAAGTTAAAACATATCAGTCATTATCCTAGTTATCATCATTAAAGATATATTCTTAATTTTTTTTAATACAAAGACTATATTTTTTATTTATAATATATTTGAAATATTATAAACTCCTACATTAATAAAATATTGATTCATCATAAGACTTATTTTTTATTAAAATTATATTTCTAATTATAATATAAAATAAAATATGTCTTTTTTTTTGGTAATGATAATATAAAATATGCCACTTGCAATATATATATACTTTCATCTGTCCTTTAATATAAGTCGTTTAAGAAAAATATTTGTCTCTCTTAATATTTCTCGTTTGAGAATTTTAAGTAAGCGTTAATTGCTTAATTTCTAATATCACACCAAGTATTAAATATAATTTTGGTTCTATCACTATTTTTCGTCTAATAAAGAACACTCTTTTTTTTCAATACAAGAATAATAAAGACAATTGATATTATATTTAATATTATTCAATCATATATATGGGTTCTCTTTTGTGGCAACCAGTTGCCACGGATACTATTCCAGCAACCATAATATCCACCGTTGATCAACATAATAGATGACATGGATTGAAAATAATTTTATCCCTGCCGCTACAACCTGTAGCGGCGGCAACAAGCCTTCTAACGGCTAGGCTAATTACTCACATGCCCCTCCCATGTTATTATATTATTATGCTTTATTGTTGCAGCTGCCTCTCTTAATTACTACATTGCTTGTCGCTATAGGTTGTAGCGGTAGTGTAGCAATTTTCCCCTCCGTTTCATTAATGTTGCTCCTTTATGATGCCCCATATTAGGAAACTGAGATTGAACTTAGTTTTTATGCCTTATAAAGTAAGGCTTTCAAGGCATCGCCAGTCTCTTCCGCCCCTTTGGCCAGGATCAGCCTCCTTTCATCTCATCCATCATCTTGGGAATGTGTTCGGGACGAAGCGTCCTCGACACGATCCTTAGATTTTGCTTCTTCGTTGGTCGTTGAGAAAAAACTTCGTCTAGGACTGCCCTCCATGTCCTTAGATGAAGCCACAGAATTGGCATGAGACCTCAACAATTCAGAAATTGATATCCCCAACCTGTCGTCGTTAGATGAAACACTTGGTTGATGAGGATGGGGGTCCGTCGTTGACTGGTCACGTGCTGAAACCGTCTTCTTGCTATTCATCATGATTTCACCCAAAACTCATGTGTGATTAAAAAATATGTAGCACTAGAAAGTCTTCCTTCTAACGTCAATGTTAACATCAAGATTTGTTAACGCGCCCCAATCACCAAAGCGTGTCAAATCCTGCTCTAGTGCTATAAAATAATATTGTGTGTACCTGAGAACCAATGTATAACCATGTATTTATAATGATCACATTACCTTCTCCAAATCCTTCCCCGTATAGAAATACTCATTAGGTAGGTACCTTAATGAGAGTGACACCAATCTCTTTAAGGAAAGGAAATCGAATTATATCCTGACACTTTCTTTAGGAATTGGAATTTAAATACAATTAAGTAATCTTAGATTCCTTAAAATACTCAACTGCCCAAACAAATTCCTACGTGAAAAAATTCCTCCACATGGTCTACCGTATCATCTTGGCCCAAATATTCACACCGCAACAATTTTTAAAAATCAAATGTGAACTGTTTATATGCCACTTCCACTTACCCTAACATAAGTATTAGACATTGCACTTTGTTCAACTTCCCTACAAAGTGCAGTGCAGGCAAGAAAAATGATATGCCGACCCTTCTAAACGATGATCATAAGAATATTTAAGAACCTTTCATATTCGTAAATCAATCTATCAGAATCATTGATCAATTTGCAAAATTAATTTCAATTTAGGTGGCAAACTGGATGGCAAACCAATGGTCAATGAAGACAATAGGACCAACTATTCCATCAGGGTACTTGGACAAGCCATTAACAAATGACAAAGACTATGGCCTCAATCTCTTCAACCCAAACCAAGATTAATACAAGAAATGGTTAGACACAAAAGAAAATGGCTTAGTCATTTATGTATCATTTGGTAGTATAGCCATTAATATTAAAGAAGAGCAAAAGTAAGAAGTAGCTTACAGCTTAATGAGCAGCAAATTCAACTTCTTGTGGGTAGTAAGAGAGCTTCCGAAGAATGTAAACTTTCCAAAGATTTTTTATCAAACACTTTAGATAAAGGCTTGGTTGTGCATTGGTGCTCGCAACTCGAAGTCCGTCGTTAACTGGTCACGTGCTGAAACCGTCTTCTTGCTATTCATCATGATTCCACCAAAAACACCTTTGTGATTGAAAATTACGTACCACTAAAAAGTTTTCCTTCTAACGCCAATGTTAACGCCAAGATTTGTCCACGCGCCTCAATCACCAAAGCGCGTCAAATCCTGCACAGAAGCGAAGCCACACCAAAAGCTTGACGGCTTAAGTCGCAGGGGGATAGCTCCGTTGTGAAAATAAATACAGACTAAATAAGATTTAACAATGGAGGCTTAATGTTGTAGTGCTATAAAATAATATTGTGTGTACCTAAGAACCAATGTATAGCCATGTATTTATAATGATCACATTACCTTCTCCAAATCCTTCCCCGTATAGAATTACTCATTAGGTAGGTACCTTAATGAGAGTGACACCAATCTCTTTTAGAAAAGGAAATCGAATTATATACTAACACTTTCTTTATATAGGAATTAGAATTTAAATACAAATAAGTAATCTTAGATTCCTTAAAATACTCAACTGCCCAAACAAATTCCTACGTGAGAAAATTCCTCCACGTGGACCATGGTCTTCTGTATCATCTGGGCCCAAATATTCACACTATAACAATTTCTAAAAATCAAATGTGAACTGGTTATATGCCACTTCCACTTACCCTAATTTTATTAGACATTGCACTTTGTTCAACTTCCCTGCAAAGTGCAGGCAAGAAAAATGATATGTCGACCCTTCTCAACTATGATCATAAGAATATTTAAGAACCTTTCATATTCGTAAATCAATCTATCAGAATCATTGAACAATTTGCAAAATTAATTTCAATTTAGGTGGAAAACTAGATGGCAAACCAATGGTCAATGAAGACAATAGGACCAACTATTCCATCAGGGTACTTGGACAAGCCATTAACAAATGACAAAGACTATGGCCTCAATCTCTTCAACCCAAACCAAGATTAGTAAAAGAAATGGTTAGACACAAAAGAAAATGGCTCAGTCGTTTATGTATCATTTGGTAGCATAGTCATTAATATTAAAGAAGAGCAAATGCAAGAAGTAGCTTACAACTTATTGAGCATCAAATTCAACTTCTTGTGGGTAGTAAGAGAGCTTCCGAAGAATATAAACTTTCCAAATATTTTTTATTAAACACTTTAGATAAAGGCTTGGTTTGCATTGGTGCTCGTAACTCGAAGTTCGTCGTTGACTGGTCACGTGCTGAAACCGTCTTTTTGCTATTCATCACGATTTCACCAAAAACTCCTTTGTGATTGAAAATTACGTAGCACTAAAAAGTTTTCCTTCTAACGTCAATGTTAACGCCAAGATTTGTCCACACGCCTCAATCACCAAAGCGCGTCAAATCCTGCACAGAAACGAAGTCACACCAAAAGCTTGACGGCTTGAGTCGCAGGGGGATAGCTCCGGTGTGAAAATAAATACAGACAAAATAAGATTTAACAATGGAGGCTTAATGTTGTAGTGCTATAAAATAATATTGTGTGTACCTGAGAACCAATGTATAACCATATATTTATAATGATCACACTACCTTGTCCAAATCCTTCTCCGTATAGAATTACTCATTAGGTAGGTACCTTAATGAGAGTGACACCAATTTCTTTTAGAAAAGGAAATCGAATTATATCTTAACACTTTCTTTATATAGGAATTAGAATTTAAATACAAGTAAGTAATCTTAGATTCCTTAACATACTCAACTGCCCAAACAAATTCCTACGTGAGAAAATTCCTCCACGTGGACCATGGTCTACCGTATCAAATGGGCCCAAATATTCACACCGCAATAATTTCTAAAAATCAAATGTGAACTGGTTATATGCCACTTCCACTTACCCTAATTGTATTAGACATTGCACTTTGTTCAACTTCCCTGCAAAGTGCAGGCAAGAAAAATGATATGCCGACCCTTCTCAACTATGATCATAAGAATATTTAAGAACCTTTCATATTCGTAAATCAATCTATCAGAATCATTGATCAATTTGCAAAATTAATTTCAATTTAGGTGGCAAACTGGATGGCAAACCAATGGTCAATGAAGACAATAGGACCAACTATTCCATCAGGGTACTTGGACAAGCCATTAACAAATGACAAAGACTATGGCCTCAATCTCTTCAACCCAAACCAAGATTAATACAAGAAATGGTTAGACACAAAAGAAAATGGCTTAGTCATTTATGTATCATTTGGTAGTATATCCATTAATATTAAAGAAGAGCAAAAGTAAGAAGTAGTTTACAGCTTAATGAGCAGCAAATTCAACTTCTTGTGGGTAGTAAGAGAGCTTCCGAAGAATGTAAACTTTCCAAAGATTTTTTATCAAACACTTTAGATAAAGGCTTGGTTGTGCATTGGTGCTCGCAACTCGAAGTCCGTCGTTAACTGGTCACGTGCTGAAACCGTCTTCTTGCTATTCATCATGATTCCACCAAAAACACCTTTGTGATTGAAAATTACGTACCACTAAAAAGTTTTCCTTCTAAAGCCAATGTTAACGCCAAGATTTGTCCACGCGCCTCAATCACCAAAGCGCGTCAAATCCTGCACAGAAGCGAAGCCACACCAAAAGCTTGACGGCTTAAGTCGCAGGGGGATAGCTCCGGTGTGAAAATAAATACAGACTAAATAAGATTTAACAATGGAGGCTTAATGTTGTAGTGCTATAAAATAATATTGTGTGTACCTGAGAACCAATGTATAGCCATGTATTTATAATGATCACATTACCTTCTCCAAATCCTTCCCCGTATAGAATTACTCATTAGGTAGGTACCTTAATGAGAGTGACACCAATCTCTTTTAGAAAAGGAAATCGAATTATATACTAACACTTTCTTTATATAGGAATTAGAATTTAAATACAAATAAGTAATCTTAGATTCCTTAAAATACTCAACTGCCCAAACAAATTCCTACGTGAGAAAATTCCTCCACGTGGACCATGGTCTTCTGTATCATCTGGGCCCAAATATTCACACTATAACAATTTCTAAAAATCAAATGTGAACTGGTTATATGCCACTTCCACTTACCCTAATTTTATTAAACATTGCACTTTGTTCAACTTCCCTGCAAAGTGCAGGCAAGAAAAATGATATGTCGACCCTTCTCAACTATGATCATAAGAATATTTAAGAACCTTTCATATTCGTAAATCAATCTATCAGAATCATTGAACAATTTGCAAAATTAATTTCAATTTAGGTGGAAAACTAGATGGCAAACCAATGGTCAATGAAGACAATAGGACCAACTATTCCATCAGGGTACTTGGACAAGCCATTAACAAATGACAAAGACTATGGCCTCAATCTCTTCAACCCAAACCAAGATTAGTAAAAGAAATGGTTAGACACAAAAGAAAATGGCTCAGTCGTTTATGTTTCATTTGGTAGCATAGCCATTAATATTAAAGAAGAGCAAATGCAAGAAGTAGCTTACAACTTATTGAGCATCAAATTCAACTTCTTGTGGGTAGTAAGAGAGATTCCGAAGAATATAAACTTTCCAAATATTTTTTATTAAACACTTTAGATAAAGGCTTGGTTTGCATTGGTGCTCGTAACTCGAAGTTCGTCGTTGACTGGTCACGTGCTGAAACCGTCTTTTTGCTATTCATCACGATTCCACCAAAAACTCCTTTGTGATTGAAAATTACGTAGCACTAAAAAGTTTTCCTTCTAACGTCAATGTTAACGCCAAAATTTGTCCACACGCCTCAATCACCAAAGCGCGTCAAATCCTGCACAGAAACGAAGTCACACCAAAAGCTTGACGGCTTGAGTCGCAGAGGGATAGCTCCGGTGTGAAAATAAATACAGACAAAATAAGATTTAACAATGGAGGCTTAATGTTGTAGTGCTATAAAATAATATTGTGTGTACCTGAGAACCAATGTATAACCATATATTTATAATGATCACACTACCTTGTCCAAATCTTTCTCCGTATAGAATTACTCATTAGGTAGGTACCTTAATGAGAGTGACACCAATCTCTTTTAGAAAAGGAAATCGAATTATATCTTAACACTTTCTTTATATAGGAATTGGAATTTAAATACAAGTAAGTAATCTTAGATTCCTTAACATACTCAACTGCCCAAACAAATTCCTACGTGAGAAAATTCCTCCACGTGGACCATGGTCTACCGTATCAAATGGGCCCAAATATTCACACCGCAATAATTTCTAAAAATCAAATGTGAACTGGTTATATGCCACTTCCACTTACCCTAATTGTATTAGACATTGCACTTTGTTCAACTTCCCTGCAAAGTGCAGGCAAGAAAAATGATATGCCGACCCTTCTCAACTATGATCATAAGAATATTTAAGAACCTTTCATATTCGTAAATCAATCTATCAGAATCATTGATCAATTTGCAAAATTAATTTCAATTTAGGTGGCAAACTGGATGGCAAACCAATGGTCAACGAAGACAATAGGACCAACTATTCCATCAGGGTACTTGGACAAGCCATTAACAAATGACAAAGACTATGGCCTCAATCTCTTCAACCCAAACCAAGATTAATACAAGAAATGGTTAGACACAAAAGAAAATGGCTTAGTCATTTATGTATCATTTGGTAGTATAGCCATTAATATTAAAGAAGAGCAAAAGTAAGAAGTAGCTTACAGCTTAATGAGCAGCAAATTCAACTTCTTGTGGGTAGTAAGAGAGCTTCCGAAGAATGTAAACTTTCCAAAGATTTTTTATCAAACACTTTAGATAAAGGCTTGGTTGTGCATTGGTGCTCGCAACTCGAAGTCCGTCGTTAACTGGTCACGTGCTGAAACCGTCTTCTTGCTATTCATCATGATTCCACCAAAAACACCTTTGTGATTGAAAATTACGTACCACTAAAAAGTTTTCCTTCTAACGCCAATGTTAACGCCAAGATTTGTCCACGCGCCTCAATCACCAAAGCGCGTCAAATCCTGCACAGAAGCGAAGCCACACCAAAAGCTTGACGGCTTAAGTCGCAGGGGGATAGCTCCGGTGTGAAAATAAATACAGACTAAATAAGATTTAACAATGGAGGCTTAATGTTGTAGTGCTATAAAATAATATTGTGTGTACCTGAGAACCAATGTATAGCCATGTATTTATAATGATCACATTACCTTCTCCAAATCCTTCCCCGTATAGAATTACTCATTAGGTAGGTACCTTAATGAGAGTGACACCAATCTCTTTTAGAAAAGGAAATCGAATTATATACTAACACTTTCTTTATATAGGAATTAGAATTTAAATACAAATAAGTAATCTTAGATTCCTTAAAATACTCAACTGCCCAAACAAATTCCTACGTGAGAAAATTCCTCCACGTGGACCATGGTCTTCTGTATCATCTGGGCCCAAATATTCACACTATAACAATTTCTAAAAATCAAATGTGAACTGGTTATATGCCACTTCCACTTACCCTAATTTTATTAGACATTGCACTTTGTTCAACTTCCCTGCAAAGTGCAGGCAAGAAAAATGATATGTCGACCCTTCTCAACTATGATCATAAGAATATTTAAGAACCTTTCATATTCGTAAATCAATCTATCAGAATCATTGAACAATTTGCAAAATTAATTTCAATTTAGGTGGAAAACTAGATGGCAAACCAATGGTCAATGAAGACAATAGGACCAACTATTCCATCAGGGTACTTGGACAAGCCATTAACAAATGACAAAGACTATGGCCTCAATCTCTTCAACCCAAACCAAGATTAGTAAAAGAAATGGTTAGACACAAAAGAAAATGGCTCAGTCGTTTATGTATCATTTGGTAGCATAGCCATTAATATTAAAGAAGAGCAAATGCAAGAAGTAGCTTACAGCTTAATGAGAAGTAAATTCAACTTCTTGTGGGTAGTAAGAGAGCTTCCGAAGAATGTAAACTTTCCAAAGATTTTTTATCAAACACTTTAGATAAAGGCTTGGTTTTGCATTGGTGCTCGCAACTCGAAGTCCGTCGTTGACTGGTCACGTGCTGAAACCGTCTTCTTGCTATTCATCATGATTCCACCAAAAACTCCTTTGTGATTGAAAATTACGTAGCACTAAAAAGTTTTCCTTCTAACGTCAATGTTAACGCCAAGATTTGTCCACGCGTCTCAATCACCAAAGCGCGTCAAATCCTGCACAGAAACGAAGTCGCACCAAAAGCTTGACGGCTTGAGTCGCAAGAGGATAGTTCCGGTGTGAAAATAAATACAGACTAAATAAGATTTAACAATGGAGGCTTAATGTTGTAGTTCTATAAAATAATATTGTGTGTACCTGAGAACCAATGTATAACCATATATTTATAATGATCACACTACCTTGTCCAAATCCTTCTCCGTATAGAATTACTCATTAGGTAGGTACCTTAATGAGAGTGACACCAATCTCTTTTAGAAAAGGAAATCGAATTATATCTTAACACTTTCTTTATATAGGAATTGGAATTTAAATACAAGTAAGTAATCTTAGATTCCTTAAAATACTCAACTGCCCAAACAAATTCCTATGTGAGAAAATTCCTCCACGTGGACCATGGTCTACCGTATCATCTGGGCCCAAATATTCACACCGCAACAATTTCTAAAAATCAAATCTGAACTGGTTATATGCCACTTCCACTTACCCTAATTGTATTAGACATTGCACTTTGTTCAACTTCCCTGCAAAGTGCAGGCAAGAAAAATGATATGCCGACCTTTCTCAACTATGATCATAAGAATATTTAAGAACCTTTCATATTCGTAAATCAATCTATCAGAATCATTGATCAATTTGAAAAATTAATTTCAATTTAGGTGGCAAACTGGATGGCAAACCAATGGTCAATGAAGACAATAAGACCAACTATTCCATCAGGGTACTTGGACAAGCCATTAACAAATGACAAAGTCTATGGCCTCAATCTCTTCAACCCAAACCAAGATTAGTACAAGAAATGGTTAGACACAAAAGAAAATGGCTCAGTCATTTATGTATCATTTGGTAGCATAGCCATTAATATTAAAGAAGAGCAAATGCAAGAAGTAGCTTACAGCTTAATGAGCAACAAATTCAACTTCTTGTGGTTAGTAAGAGCTTCCGCAGAATGTAAACTACACTTTAGAAAAAGGCTTGGTTGTGCATTGGTGCTCGCAACTCGAAGTTTTGGCTCACAAGGCTGTGGGGTGTTTTATGACTCATTGTGGGTGGAATTCGACGCTCGAAGCAATTAGCTTGGGGGTGCCAATGGTGGCAATGCCGCAGTGGACAGATCAAACCACGAACGCTAAGTTTATAGTGGATGTTTGGTTGACAGGGGCCAGAGTTGAGGTTAATGAAAAGGGTGGTGCTACAAGGGAAGAAATTGAGGCTTGTGTGAAGGAAGTGATGGAAGGGGAAGAAGGGGAGGAACTTTGAAGGAATTTGCAAGAGAGGCAGTGTGTGAAGGTAGAAGTTCAGATAAGAACATTGATGAGTTTATTTCAAGCTTTTGCTCAACTACAACTGATGCATGATATGAGAACTGCTAATTAATTGATTTGAGGGCTATCAAAATAAATGTTTTAAAGTATTACTTTGAATTTTGGAGTATATTAGTTATTATCAAACAGTTCGGGCTCGATTCGTACTCGCTCGACTAAAAGTTCGATTCGATCTCGTCTCGAAATGTAAATGAGTCAATTATGAGCACATTTTAAAGTTCGATAAATTACTCGAACCTTCTCAAATTGTAATTTTCTAATTATATTCGGATCATATTCGTTGGAAAAGTTCAAACTGTTCGGGCTCGATTCGGAATCGTGCTCGACTCGGTAGCTAAATGAGCCTCAATCAAACCTTATTTTATACTTGATAAATTTTGTGAACCAAATCTGAGTAACTCAATACTCGGATCGACTCGATTCGTTTACACCCTTACTCCTATGACTCTATACTAGTGTTATCATGAAACTCTTATTGCCCTACAGTTCGCGTTTTGGGTACAATCGTTTTGATTGGTACGAGAGAATCTAGATGTTTTGCAAATTCTATCATAAGTAGCATTTTTTATACCCAATAAATTACCGTTCGGGGTAATTATGGTTTGAACTACAATCATTAAACATGATTAGTGTTTACAATATTTTATATTATACACTTTGAGTCAAATTTCCTGTTCCTCTTCATTTCTTTTCACACAAAAAAACAATGTAGAATCAATAATGGAGAACTGGCACTTTAACTTCACTTTCTTGTACCTTGCCTTCTGTTACCATTAACTAAATATCTACTTTCATTTAATTTAACCTTATCCTCACCCTATCTGCAATTTCATATTTTAGTCTCCCCTGTAACTGGATAACTTTGGCCATAGTTTGTTTGGCCTTTTGCTCATATCCAAGTAAGATGGGAATTCTTCCAAGCCCACAATATGATGTTGGTACATGCATTCCATGTGAATAATTTTCCTTTATGATTTGTGAACCTTTCTGAATTACTGGTCAAATTTTTCATACTCACCCATGACAACCATTTTGTTCTTAGGCTAGCACAGAACTCAAAAACAAAGCCCATCAATAAGAATTAGTTTGTGTGTCCAAAATGACCATTTATCAAATGGGAGTGATTCTCACGTGAAGGTGGGACCCACTGTATGAAAGTATCAGTTCCTTTTATCAAAGGAGAATCTCATTTTGGGACGTAGGGAGTATAATCTAAGCAACATTGGATTGCCTTTCTAACTTCCAAGACTTGGAATTCCTAATGTTTTTCATTCTTGTACTTCCTTTCTATGTACATACAACAACTTGGCCAAAAAAAATTATCTTCAAGTTATACATGACTAGTCTTTCGGATTTCTTGTTTGTGGTACTCGTATTTCCACATAACTAGTGTCATTAACCAATACACTTGTAATTCTCATAACAAAACTTAATCGTCGCTATCAGGGGCAGTAAAAATGGAATGAGAAGAGTATAGAAATCGCATAATCCTGCACATATACTTCTGAAAACAATACAACCTTTCTACTGGCTGTTTTTCATTTCAACCGTGCTGAAACGAATGTTCAATGCGAAAACTTTAGAATGCAAAACAAATTTTGAAATACTAGAAATAGTAGGAACAAACAAGACGAAGAAGAATGACTTTATTTATATCATTTATTTTCCAAACTACATGATACAATGAGCACATAGTAGTACATCTTAGCCCTGATTGATTTCGAGTCAGACTTGTATTGGGTATTGGTTAAAATCTCAGATCAGAAACATTCTTCTTCTCTTCATGTTCTTCTACTTACTAATTATAAGCCGACCCATCATTGACAGATCATGGAATGTCCATCTCCAGGTAAAGAATCGAAGGAACTTTTGTTCCTTTGGCCACCGCAATCCTCTGAGAGGAACAGCAGCAGCCCTTGCATTCCATGGCGATCCCCAAACCATGAAATTCCATGGTGAAGTAAATGTCCCATCTGTTTTTTCTTCAGCTGATGAACTTCGAATTTCGATCTATCTAACTGCATAGTCTAACAGTACACGCTACAGCTTGAGCCCAAAATTTAAGCCTTGCTTTGACATCTTCAGGATGGTCACCTAAAAGTAACAGAAGGAAAAGAGAAAGTTAGAACTTAGAACCACACGTTTTATGTACATTTCGTGTTAAACTAAAATTAAGGTAACCCACGCTATTGAAAATTTGACAAACTTGGATTGGAATTAGGTTCAATGTTAGGAAACGAATATTAAAATAAGTCAACACGTGAATATAAAGAACACTAGATTCTGTTACGCGTGGTCAAGGCCAAAACAAGGTGATCTACATGAAGAAGGATAAAAAGTTATGCATTTGAACTTTGAGATTCCTTGAATAGAAAATAAATTGATCCACATCCACATGAAAAGTGTCGCTATAGATGTATAGCGACGGTAAAACCGTCGCCTATAGCGACGGTTTTCAAAAATTCATGTGAAAATATCAGTTTCCTTAAGAAAATAACAATCCCAGAAGATCGGATTGATCTGGATTATTCATCAACTAAATTTCAAGTTACATAAGTCTATGCTATTCTACTTGATTAAGATTTCCTTGTACAGAACACCACAATCAACACAAACTTTTCTTTAATATTGAACAATTTTGATGAATCCCATTCATCTATATATGGGGATTTAACACAACTTCCGTTTGAATTTCATTCAATTATAATGGATTACTCCACTAAATGCAAATTGTTTTGAATGTGGTATAGCTGAATTAAAATATTGAATTGCAAGACTTTTTCTGGTCATGGACATTATATATATTATCAATACTTTACATCTCCCTAACTAAACAGAACCCACCACAATAAAAAGGTTTACTTTAATTCAAAATCTTAAGTTAAAAATTAAATGAACCATTTCATAATCACATCAAAACATTCAAAATCAAAAAACCCCAACAAAGATTACAATTTTCTCAAGAAATCAAATTTCAACAAATGTTTAAAGAAAATAAAACTCACCAGGACTAGATATCTTCCAATTGGCAATCGGCCCCGATGGCGGAGAAGAGGACTCCGGCAATGCCACCGGAGACTGAGAAGACTCCGGTAATTTCTGTTGCTCATCAAGAAACTTCTGGCTCATTGAATAACAGAGCTCAAGAGCTGGCAAAGTATTGCAGAGCTCAGGGATTTCATCGTAACTAAACCCAAAACCCAAATCCAAACAACCCTTTAGCTCCTCAAGATCCTCATCAGTCAAGCTCTTTGTCCTCCCCAGCTCATCATCATCAGCTGTCTCCACATACCCTTCAAGAAAAACTTGGTTTTTCTTCTTCTGAATCTTTTTTTTAGGCCAAGAATCATTATTCTTGAACAATTCAGTTTGTGGGTATTCAAAATTTTCCTCTGAAGATTCTATTTCTGGGTAATGATTGAACTCTAGGAAAGAGCTTCCATTTGCCCTGGAATTTGATTCAGATGCTATTATACCTAAGCTCCCCATTTCTCTCTTTCTCTCTCCTCTTTTCTTTTTACCCCTCTCTCTCTCTCTCTTAAAGTGCTTATCTGTGAGAGGGGTGCCAGCTTTTTAAAGGATCACCAAATGTGCTCATTTACATGGATATACATGCATGCATGCATACATACATGCATAACACATATATGTATATGATGTATGGTCTTTTATACATAACTACACATAATATATGGAAACGGATATTTTCACGTGTATTTTTATTATTTCTACGTGATCCTTTTTGACATGAGCATAAGGGAGTCACACTTTCGTTTAAGAAAAAACTTAGTTCACAAATTAATGTTTGGTTTAATTGATTAAAATGTATATAGAATCTAAATATTATTCTTTAAATAATTGTTGAATGGATAAAAGAAATACGGTTAATATTTATAGTAGAGAGAAAATGAGAAACTAAATTATTAATATTTCTTAAAAGTTATAAATAAAAATAAAATAAAATATTAATTAATTAATAAAAAATAATGGGGGAATAGTATTTATGTATAGATTTGGGAATGGGAAATAGGGACGGGTTGAGGGGGGTACGGTACCCTTAACGATCAATAATAAATGTACTTTTTTTATGATTTTTTATTTAAATTTGTTCTATTATTTTTTATTTTTTTCTCTCATAATTGTGTTGAAAAAGCAAAAAAAAAAAAAAATTAACACTGTATAGCGGACGTTAATCCGGTACATTTGCACCGGACCGCCACTCAATTTAATAGGGACAGCTGGAATGAGAAGATAATGATGGTGAATTGGAGTGGGAATAGAGGAAATAGGTAGTTGTGTGTGGATCACCAAAAATTTGTTCTTTTTCTTGAGCTTAATAATGGTGCTGACGTGCCTTGATTGGTAAGAAGTTTTAAGTGGGCTCCACCCTTGTTTAATGGTACTGTTGAATTTGTCACCTATTGGTGTATGATTATTTTTGAAGCCCAGCTGGCTATTTGATTGGTGGTGCAGATTTTGAGCAAGAAAATGAATTATTGGGTCTTCTCATTTTACATTACAGCAATTAATTAATTAATTAATTAATTGTTCCAACTATGCCTGGTCTTCTTAGCTTAGGTGGGAAGTATTTTAATGAAATTTGCATTTAATTTACTAGCTACTACTACCAAAAAGAGTAAGAAATATCTTCTAGGTACAAAGGTTCTAACTTATTATGTTGCAATAATTATCTCACCACTATTTTTAGCAAAAAATTGAAATTCATTATTTTTCCAAATCACTTATAATAAATTAAAATCATATAGAAATGACTATTGTTTTCACGCAAATCAACCTCATATCAACCTAGGATAAATACTACATCCGTTCTTAAAAGATTATCGTTTAAAGTTTTAGCATATGGATTAAGAAAATGTCATTTACCAAATAAAATTTGTTTGAAATTTCATCACTACCCCTTTATGGAAAATTGAAAACTATTAAGACAAAGAAAAGAATTTATTGAGACAATGAGAGAAGGTATGGGTAATATAGGAAAGTAAATAATTTTTTCTCCTCGAAAGTTGTAAACGACAAATTTTTTGGAACAATTTTTTTCTCCTAAAACGACAATCTTTTAAGAACGGAAGGAGTAGAAGATATATAAAAAAATAGAAAGCACAATTATCTTGAAATTCTATATTATTCTATATTTTGTCCATTGTTTAGGATAGAATACAAAAGAAAATATAAGTTTTACATTTACTCTTCTTCTTAAGAATATTTAAAATTAGTCACTTAAATATAGAGAATTGATATTTTTATAAGTAAATTTAATATTTACACAATGTCCTCTCACATACGAGGTGGACCCCACTTACTATTTATATAAAGAGAAACTTGTGAAACTATCAAATTTACTTATAAAAATATCAATTCTATAAATATAACATAGGACAAAGGACTAACATTTTACACTTCATTTTATTATATTTATTTAAAGGAAACTGTTAAATTCACAACATGAAATATTAATTCCACAACAAAAGTGTCGTTATAGATCATATAGCGACGTTTTTTACTGTCGCTATATATCTACAACGAAACTCTTGTTATGAAAATAACAAAAATTGTTATGAATTTAATAATTTTCTTATTTAAATTGACAATAACATAGTGGAGAATCTAAATCTAATTAGACAAAATGTAAACATAGAGTTAGGTTAAAGGTAATAAAGCCAAAGGGGAATGAAATAATGATTAGTTGCTTTGATGTAAAGACATGCAACATGGGAAATGAAACAGGGAAAGAGAAACCTTTAAGGACCACGCGTGAGGTGAGGGGTGAGGACCCTGATCTCGTGAAAGGATAAAAAGGTTGCCTAAATTGCAACTATAAAGAGACTAAAAATAGCTGCACATATCTCTTTTATAAATTGACAAGAAATTAATATCCTTTTTGCTATAGAATAGAAGGATTATGCTGTATTTGTTACTACATCTCTCATATGTGAGAAACATGTGATTCTGTTAGATCTCAGTTATCTATTTATCGAACATATATATATATATATATATATATATATATATATATATATATATATATAGAATGAGGATTCAGTCCGGTCTTCCGGACTGGTCCTAAAATACGGACCCCGTATTTTTTTTTTTGCTTTTTTTTTTTGAAACAACTAAAAAAAAAAAATTATGAAACTGAAATTTTTCCATAATACAGTATTTTGGGTGTGTTTTTAATACCTATACCAACCAATGTATGTACAGTCTGCCCAGACTGTACAGAAATATTTTGGTATAGGCATCCAAATCACGCCCAAAACACTGTATTGTGAAAAAATTTCAAAACCATAATTATTTTTTTTTAGTTGTTTCAAAAAAAAAAAGTAAAAAAAAAAAGGTCCGGATTTTAACAAAATCCGGGAGTCCGGACCTGATCCGGACTCTATATATATATATATATATATATATATATATATATATATATATATATATATATATATATATATATATATATATATATACGGTCCGGATCAAGTGCATACCTCTTATCTTACTCACCCGTGCTTACCCCCCTTTAGGCGACGATTTCGGTCATACAACCGTCGTCTATACTTTTAGCGACGGACAACATATAGCGTCGCTAAAAGTATAAACGACGGTTGTATGATCGAAACCGTCGCCTAAAGGAGGGTAAGCACAGATTAATAAGATAAGGGGTATGCACTTGATCCTATATATATATATATATATATATATATATATATACCACGACCCATGACTCCAGCCCGCCCGATCGGCTGCGCACATGTAATCAAATTAAATTTTGGCTAAGTTTTCTTCCTTCTACAAAAATGCAGTACTTCTTGGGGCCCAAACCCAAGAACAATCTAATTATATATGTACTCATTTAAAGTTTAGTTCTCAATCGATGTGAGACAAACATTCTTTTTTTTTTTTGCTACTATTGAACGGAAATTTTAACATTATTGCCTTTGGTAAGATTGGATCTCAAAACCTCATGCACCCTGATATACAGATTTTTTATACATTTTAATATTCTCATATTTATTATTTTATATGTTTATTGTATTTAACTTATACATTTTATTTTGTTTTGTAGGAAATAACATTTATTTTTCTTGGGGAGCAAATAAAGGATTTTTATCCAACTTTTAAAGATAGAAAAGTACTCTCGGAGGACTGCTAAACAGAGATTGAAGTCAAGAAGTAAAGAAGGAAAAAAAAAAGAAAAAGAATAAAAGTGTCCAAGTTTAAGGGACCTAAATTAGGGCACAAATTTATTTTTCTTATTAAATAGGCCTCTTATTTTAGAGAAAGGAGGCACCTCTTCTTATTTTTCTTATTAAATAGGCCTCTTATTTTCTTAGGATACTGTTTTCGGAGAGTATTTGTATTTGTAACCTTTTTTCAGTAAAATAATAGAAATTCTCTTTTTAATTATTATTTTTATTTCATGCAAATAGTAGTACTAATATTATTTGATTTTGTTTTTAATTTCATGGCTAGCTAAATTTTTAATACCTGGGATAATGATGAAATTAAGTATTTCATAATAATATTTTTTTCTGTTCTAAAATTAATGTCTAATTATTTTCACGTTCATATTTTCCTTAATTAGCATAAAATTGCATATAATTCTTATATTGATTGCGAGGTCTTGATACGTTATAGTTAATCTGTAAATTTTTCATAACTTATGCTTGACCATATTAATTATATGAATCATTATTTTTAAAGGGAAGGGAAAATAATTTGAGAATTAATTTAGAAAATAAGAAATTATTTATTATGTTAATATTTGATGGATTCTGATTACTATGTATCTTTTCTCATTAATAGTTCTCGTTATTAATTAATAGTTCGCATAATTTAGTTAATAAATCTTCTCCACCATCTTTATTTCTAATTTGCCTAAAATATTAATTAAGGATATATTAAAGAATTGATCTAGTCTTTGTGGTTCGACAGGCACTTGCCAAATCTACAATAGACGTTGTGCATTTGCGGTGCATAATTTTAACTCATTACACCCATGTCTTATGAGTAGTTGTTTTACCATTGAGCCATGAGAGACTTGATACAAACATTTATTTATTATTTTCAAGGGTGATATTTGGGATAAAAAATTTCATTTATTATCCTATAGATTTGAACTTCTTAATACTTAATTTTAATTTACTCACAGAATAAAACATATTAATTTATAAATTTATCTTAAATAATTAATGAAACTCATTTTAATTTTTATGTTAAAACTCAAGTTTAAACTTTATTAAAAGCTCAAATTCTAACCATGCATATTTTCTGCTCAAAGACATCATCATGTAGTTGCCTAGATATTGTACCAACCCATCATTACATATTACATTTTCAAACAGAGTTTGATAATTACAGACCAAATCAAGTCATAATCTTTATATTTAAATCATCAATTCCCACTTGCCTAATTTCTTGAATTAGTCACATTTCTATCTTTTTATCGATTATTATGTTCATGACGTGTAAACCACTTCTAGTTTATATAAAATTGAGTAAATCGTAATATATATATATATATATATATATATATATATATATATATATATATATATATATATATATATATATACGGGAAGGATCAAGAGCATAATTATTAAATAGCATAATGCCTTAAGTAACATAATTTCATCAAAACGACGTCGTTTTCATGGGACGCGGTGGTATTTTTGTAAATACGCGGTGACATGGTATTTACAAAAATGCCACCGCGTCCCATGAAAACGACGTCGTTTTGATGAAATTATGCTACTTAAGACATTATGCTATTTAAGAATTATGCTCTTGATCCTTTCTGTATATATATGGGTTTCATCCACAGCAACCGATTGCTGTGGAGCAACCCCTTTTTGGCCTGTAAAATTTCGGTTGGAGCAAAAAAAAAATCACAAGCCAAAAAAGGGGTTGCTCCACAGCAACCGATTGCTGTGGATGGAACCCCCCATATATATATATATATATATATATATATATATATATATATATATATATATATATATATATACTCCCTCCGTCTCATAATTATAGGTTAATTTTTTATTTTGAGATGTCCCAATATATAAGCTACTTACTATTTATAAAATTTAGTTGGTTCATTGTTTTACTTTTATGTCCTTATAATAAATATTCAACCATTACTCTTTTTTTGAAGAAAAAACATTCAATGTCATTATTTTTATCACCATATTTAATGTTGTTGTATTCTCTTTAGTTAAAGTTCTATAGTTATAGACTTTAATGGTCAGTACACGTCAATCAATGAAGTTGAGAGTTCCAGTGTGATAAGTAAGGAGTAATTAACTTATTCATTAATTTCATATTAAGGGGTATATGTGAAAATTTTATGTTAAAAATTGTAAGACTCCAGCTTTTTATAAATAATACTACCTCCGTCCCACAATAAGTGCTTTTTTAGGCTTAATATTTTTTCTCAAAATAAGTGATGTGCTAGAACTCCAATACAATTTTTGCAATATTTTCTCATATATGCCTTTATGCATTCAATGATATTTATTGCATCTTACCATCACTACAATTAAATAACACTCATTAACTCTTCAACTTCAAAAAAAATATATTAAGGATATTTTTGTCATTTTAGCTTGTGTATTGGTATGTGTGATTTAAGCTAAAAAGCATTTATTATGGGACAGAGGTTGTATTGAATTTTCCTTCAATTATTATTTTGGAATAATAAGGTGTTAATTTGATATAATACTTTGGTTATGGGAGAAATGTGCAAATTTTGTAAAATAAGCAAGTAGTTATAAAATATTTATTTTTGTCGGGAAATATTCGTTTGGTCGTGGAATATTTTTTTTGTTGGGAATATCCGTACGACGGCGCAGCCATTTATGGCCCCCATAACGGAATAATTGTCGGATGAAGAAAATGACAAAGTTTGAGTTTTTATAAATAACGACGTAATTGTTACCGTTAACACTGTTGAATTATCTAGTGGTTAAAATACAATAAAACGCGTGGTTACACAGTAGCACACGGTATTACACAGTATTGTTGAATTATTAATTCTTACGTAAGAAGACACTACTCAATAATTGTTATAGTAATTATTGTTCAATATTTTATTTTATTGATTCAATAATTGCTGCGTTGATATTTTATATTATTGTTGTTTTAATAATTATCACTGCACAGTATTTCCCATTATCAGATCAATAATTCATATTATTTGAATAATATTATTAGATAACATTATTGACAATGTCTAGAAAGTTCTGTCAATGAGAGGTTTGGTCACCTAATTACGCGCCAGTAAGGAAAAATCCTTATCGGAAAGCCCCCTCTTTCCTGGGAACTACATGGTTGTCATAAATATAATTCTGTAATATTATTTATGAATAATTAATTATTGATTTATATGATAAGGAAATATTTATTTTATGCGGATTTAAATGATGAATTTATTTATGTGGTTATAAATGAAAGAATTTGTGACGCCCCCAAAATTAGATATACATCACCCATCTTGAGTCGTCGGATACATGGTATAGAATTTAAATACAACTTAATAATACAACTGTCATGTAAAATACGACAAAACATAAACTGTGAGTTTGAATACAAATATTGTCTACTAGAGATTATACAAACTCAAAAGGAGTCCTTATTACAATTATTATTATACTATTTCACATAATAGTGAGGACTACTAATGCACCATCTAGGACCATCACTCTATTCCCCGACTAGTCCCAGCTACGTTCTCATTTCCTGAAGATAACAGTTAAAGAAAGGGTGAGCTCAACTAGCACAGTAAGAAATATTATGACTAAGATAATGCAAAGTAATTTATTGTTAGCCTTCAACAGTGTTAAACTGATAAAATATAATAACTATCAAGTTTAACTGCAGCGGAACAAGCAATCCATTAGAAGAGTCAAGTAGGGAATAAAATCTATTGTCTTTTATGATTTAAAAGGTTTTTCATCACTTTTATCGTTGGGACTCAGCTTAATAAATAATGCACATCATCGAATCACCCCTACACTACGGCCAAGGATATTCTTTAGTATCACGACCACGAATTATCTATGCACTACGGCTTAAGATAATCATGTTTTCATCAACGGTCCTGATCATGCCATAAAACAATTCATCTTTGCACTACGGCCAAAGAGAATCCATAGCCATAATCATACCAAAAATTATTCATCAATGCACTACGGGCCAATAAAGACTTTTTCCACATCACTTGTAACATTACGGTTATAATTATACCGAATAATCCCTGGTCATAATCATACCAAGTCCATCTATGAACTACAGGCCACAGATGACTTTCAACATAATATAAACATGAGGATGATGACAATAATATAAGAATTCAATAAAACAAGTTCAAGAATTAACTTCTCCAGGAACTGATAACGTTCAAATTATCAACATGATACTGCTTTGTAGAGTAAAATTCAAGAATGCTCAGAAGAATATTTTCATAAAAAGATATTGGATGAAGTGCAAATATTAAAGTCATTCCACTAATTTCATGGGTATAGAAGTCAAAGTTTTAACCAACGGAGTATAACAAAGAATGGAATAACAAAAGAAATCAACATGCATGCGATAGACCGCACATTTAGGTTATTCCAACAGAATAATAAATGATGGAACCAGGTCCGGCGTAAACGCACAGACAGGATATTCCGACAGAATAATATATAATGGAACCAGGTCCGGCGTAAATGCACAGACAGGATATTCTGACAGAATAATAAATAATGGAACCAGGTCCGGCGTAAACGCACAGACATGATATTCCGACAGAATAATAAAGAACGGAATATTAGAAGAATTTTATCAGGTATGCGGTACTTCGCATAAACAGGTTATTCCAACAGAATAATAAGAATGGAATAACAACAGTTCTCTTCATGAGTACAACAAATAACATCCCTTATCGTAAAAAAAACTGAATATAAGAGTAGTGAAGTAGCATAATACTTTTCTTCTTTCTCTCTATATTTTCTCTCTTTAGAGTTTCAGTGAATTCGTAAGAAATAATAAAGGAATGAGCTTCTATTTATAGGAAAATGGAATGAATAGTAACTAATTCATGAACGGTCCAGATTGATTTACTATTAAACGGACGGACCATATTGGTTTACTATTAAAACTTAAAACAACGGTCCATACTGATTTACTATTAAAACTTTAAACCAGCGATCCATTTTGATTTACTATTATAACTCCACCAGCGGTCCATATTGACTTACTATTATATCTTCAACTAACGGTCTGAAAAATTAGCACATCTCCTCATAGAATAATATTGTACCCAAATACTCGAATGCACAATACTAGAGTGAATAGTAACTCGTGAATAGTAACTCGTGAATAGTACTCCGGCACAAAAAGTGTCCCGAATACCCGATTGAATAATATATCATATTATGCAGATGATACTGTAACAAAATTGAATCAATAATATGAGAGATATGATGTAGCAATTACTGTAGCAATAATTGAGTATAACTGAGTGACTTCTCACGTAAGCATCAATAATCAATACCGTGTGCTACTGTGCAACCACGCGTATTACTGTACTTTTAACACCGGGTGTTTCAACAGTTAACGGTAAAACTTCCACCGTTATTTTCATAAAGTATTTTTGTCGTTTTCACTATCCGACAATAATTCTGTTGTGGAGTCCACCAATGATTGTACCGTCTTACGGATATTTCCCGACAAAAAGAATATTTCCCGACCAATCGAATATTATACAACCACTTGCTTACTTTGTAAAATTTGTAAATATTATCCACAACTATAATATTACATCAAATCAACACCATAATATAAAAAAAAGTATTTCGAGATAATTAAATCTTTATTCATAAAATCTGGGGTCTCACAGAATTAATGTTGAGGTGTTTTATCATTATTTTGTCGGAATGAAGGTATTAAAAATCAAACCAGTGTTATTAAGATATATTGCGTGAGTTATAATTTTTAATCCGACTGTTGGATCGTTGTGATTTTTGTATATGTTATACATATATAAGTTGAGAATATGTCCACAAATTTTGAGCCGTTAAAAATGAATGTATGATTTGTTATGAATTTTAAGAGGTGACTGGTTCCGAAATTGTTGAAGTTTTGGAATTTATCATTTTGATGGAAAATTCTAGAATTTGTGGGCCCCACTTTTGGTTGGTGAAAAATGTGCTCAAATTGAATTTTAAATGTGGTGGGTGGCAATAATAGCAGGTCAAGTCTGCTTTGGCGTGCTAACATTTTCCTATAAATAGAGGGCTAAGTTAGAATTAAAAATAACATCAGAAACATAAGCTTTCTCTCTTTCTCTCTATATTATCGAGCGTATTTTGTGAGTATTTAGATACTTTGAGAGTTGTTATTCAGTACAAGTTGTGTGACGCCCCCAAAACAGGTATACATCACCCATCTTGGGTCGCCAGATACATGGTACTGAATTCAAATACAACTTAATTATACAACAGTCGTGTAAAATACGACAAAACATAGGCTGTGAGTTTTAATATAAAAATTGTCATCTAGACAATATCCATACTCAATGGAGTACTCATTACATTTATTATCACACTATTTTACAAAATAGTCTGGACTACTAATGCACCATCTAGGATCATCACTCTGTTCCCCGACTAGTCCCAGCTACGTTCTCATTTCCTGAAGAGAACAGTGAAAGAAAGGGTGAGCTCAACTAGCCCAGTAAGAAATATTATGACTAAGATAATACAGAAAAAAATATCATTAGCTTTCAACGGTGTTAAACTGATAAAATATAATAAACATCAAGTTTAACTGCAGCGGAATAAACAATCCATTAGAAGAGTCAAGTAGAGAATAAAATTCACTATCTTCTATGATTTAAAAGGTTTTTCATCACTTTTAACGCTGAGACTCAGCTTAATAAATAAAATCGAATCATCATTGCTCTACGGCCAAGGATATTCATGTAATCATCAATGGTCATGACTATACCGAATAATCCCTGGTCATAATTATACCAACAACTGTCCACCAATGAACTACAGGCCAATGAGGACTTTTACCACATCATTCATCACATTACGGTCATGATTATACCAAATAATCCCTCGTCATAATCATACCAAGTCCACCTATGCACGTAAGCCAAAGATGACTTTCAACATAATATAAGTATGACGATGATGACATTTCAATAAAACAAGTTCAAGAATAAATTTTAAAGATTTATAAGTTAATTTATCCTGAACTCAATAACTTCCAAATCGTCAACATGATACTGCTTTGTGCAGTAAAATTCAAGAATGCTCAGAAGAATATTTCCATGAAAAGATACTGGATGAAGCGCAAATATCAAGGATATTCCACTAATTTTATGGAGTATACAAACCAAAATTTTAACCAACTGAGTATAATAGAATATATGAAACTGTAAATGGATTTTCACCCGTCATGCGATAATCCACGTATACAGATCATTTCCACAATTTAATAAGGAATGAATACAAAAGATCATTCACCATGCATGTGGTAATCTGTATAGACAGGTTATTCCAACAGAATAATAAAGAATGGAATAACAGAAGGATTCACCATGCGTGCGATAGACTGCACAGACATGTTATTCCCAATAGAATAATAAATAATAGAACCCGATCCGGCATAAACGCACAGACAGAATATTCCGACAGAATAATAAATAATGGAACCAGGTCCGACGTAAACGCACAGACATGATATTCTGACATAATAATAAATAATGAAACCAGGTCCGACATAAACGCACAGACAGGATATTCCGACAGAATAATAAAGAACGGAATATTAGAAGAATTTCACCATGTATGCGGTACTTCGCATAAACAGGTTATTCTAACAAAATAATAAGAATGGAATAACAAAATAATTTCACCAAGTATAGGGTAGCCCGCGTATACAGGTTATTCTAACAGAATAATAAAGAATGGAATAACAGAAATTCTCTTCACGAATAAGAAAGAAAGAATACCCCTTACGAGTACAACAAATAATATTCCCAACCTTAGAAAAACTGAATACTGAAGTAGTGAAGTAGCATAATACTTTTCTTCTTTCTCTCTATAGTTTCTCTCTCTAGAGTTTCAGTGAATTTGTAAGAAATAATGAAGGAATGAGCTTCTATTTATAGAAGAATGGACTGAATAGTAACTAATTCATGAACGGTCCAGATTGATTTACTTTTAAATGGACGATCCATATTGATTTACTATTAAAACTTAAAACAACGGTCCATACTGATTTACTATTAAAACTTTAAACCAGCGATCCATATTGATTTACTATTATAACTTTCCACCAGCGGTCCATATTGATATACTATTATATCTTCAACCAACGGTACAAAAAATTAGCACATCTCCTCATGGAATAATATTGTACCCAAAAATAATTTGGACAAAAAAGAAATATATCCTACGGGTGAATAGTAACTCATGAATAGTAACTCGTGAATAGTAACTTATGAATAGTAACTCGTGAATAGTAACTCATGAATAGTAACTTGTGAATAGTAACTCCGACATAAAAAGTGCCCCAAATACCCGATTGAACAAAATAACCTCCAGACTTCAATTATTATCGAAACAAATATCGATTTCCACTAACACAAATAATTCCAACACAATGGAACTATAAAATTCATCTTTAATCAACACGAACTTATTTATCATTAATATTATAATTCACAATATTTAACAACCAGGTCGTTCCCAGGAAAGAGGGGGCTTTTCAATAAGAATTTCTCCTTATTGGCGCGCAATTAGGTGACCAAACCTCTCCATGACAGAACTTCTAGACATTTTCAATATTGTAAATAATAATATGAATAACTTTGTTGTCTCAATTAATGATTTAATAATATAACATATTATGCAGATGATACTGTAACAATAATTGAATCACTAATATGAGAGATATGATGCATCAATTACTGTAGTAATAAATGAGTATAAATGAGTGACTTCTCACGAAAACATCAATAATCAATATCATGTGCTACTATGCAACCACGCGTATTACTATACTTTTACTACCGGGTAGTTCAACAGTTTTAACGGTAACACCTCCGTCATTATTTTTATAGAAATATAATTTTGTCGCTTTCTAACTACGACAATACTTCCGTTGTGGGGTCCACCAATGATTGTGTCGTCGTATTAATATTTCCTGATAAAAAGATTATTCTCTGACCAATCGAATATTATACAACAACTTACTTACTTTTTAAAATTTGAAAATATTACCCACAACTATAACATTATATCAAATCCACACCATAATATTAAAAAAATATTTTGAAAAAAAATAAATCTTATTCATAAAATTCGGGGTCTCACAATCTCTCCTCCTTATAAAATTTCGCCCTCAAAATTTACGTACGTACCTTGTATGCTGAAGAGGTGAGGGTACCTTGACTTCATTTCAGATTCTAATTCTTGAGGTATAACCTTTGAGTGTCGAATATAATCCTTCTTATCCAAGATTTTAACACGTATCTCCTCATACGTTAATAATGTGGTTCGGGTCATCCCCATATTTATGTAATGTCGATACGTTAAAAACGTTATGAACACACGACATACTTGACGGTAAAACTAGTCTATAGGCCACAGTTCCTACTTCATCGAGGATTTTCAAATGGACCAATAAAATCGAGGGTTGAGATTTCCTGTCTTAATCGATTCTTTTTTCTAGAATAACGCCCTCTTGAACCTTCTTCTTCACATTCATCAGCTCTGAGTAGGTAGCTTGCACTGCTTTAACTTTATCGATTAAAGTCTATTCTACTCGTATATTCATTATCTTCACGTGGGTCCCTAGAGTCTTTAACTCTATCTCCATCATTTGTAAGTTATACGAAATGGGTCTTTATGTTAACAACATCACACTCGTAAACGCATATGATCTTCTACTCAACGCGTCAGCTACCACGTTCGCTCTTCCACGATGATATTAAATGGTATGATCGTAATCTTCAACAGCTCGAGCCAACTTCTTTGGCACATTATACGTTCATTTTGGTTGAAGAAATATTTAAGGGTTGAAGAAATGGGTTTTGTACTGGGGTTCATACAAAATTCGATTTCACGCTCTAGAGGTAGGCTAAGAAGTCTTCAAGAATACATCAAGAAATTTATTAACAATAGAATTATCATTCAAAACTGTGACTCTCATCCAAGACTTGGATAGTACGTCACATTGATACCTATCAACTTGCCATCGTCATTCACGACGTCGCCTACAGAAAGTTTGGCTTCAGTGCATTTCACATAAGGAAGTCAACAACGAAAGGACCGGGGCTCTTTACTTATGGCTTGATATGACAATGATTGACTTTAGTGGTTTGGTTGCTTGGATTCGTATAACAGGTTGGTTAGGAATATGAAAGCTAACAACCTTACGAAAAGCATGATGAGTAGTTAACCAATCGATTCCTAAAATCACCTCAAAGGCAATTATTTTCAAAGGGATAAGATCGACAGATAATGTGAAAGTGTCGATTTGAATTAACAAGATCTATAAACAGTGGAGATAACGAAGGTTTCTACTATCGAAGTTTCAACTAATAAGTCAAAGTTTAATTTCTTTGAAGTCAAATTTAAAAGTTGAGCGCAAACAAGAGAGATAAAAGAATGAGTAGAACCAGTATCTAATAAGATATAGACTTCGCAAGAATTTATAATTAACTAACCCGTGATAATTTTATTCAGGTTCCTCGTCAAAAAAAATGTTCTCTCTTAAACTATCGGCTTTGGCTTGTTTGGGACATCCTTTGGCATTACTATCCCAGTTGGACTTGACTTTGGTGCACGACAAAATTGGTCTCGGTGACCTTCTTTTCCATAATTGTAACATGCTTTGGACTGCATCACGCAGTTTGGACTGATATGTCCCTCCCCTCTGCATTTGAAGCATACTACCGGTGGTCGTTCTTCATCCTTCGAACCGGGTGCTAGTGTTGCTGTCTTTCCATCATTATTGAACTTTCTCTTCTTGAAATTTCCACTTCTATTATCTTGTCCATGATTACCACCGAAGTGGTTACCATTCTTGGCATGATAATTTCCCACACGATGGTTATCATTGTTCCGATGGTTGTTTCCACCGGTATGATTATTATCGTGTTGTTGCTCGTTACCTTTTGGTTGTGTTAACTCATTATCGCGCTCCAATAACTGAGCCCTATTCACAATATCTGAATATAAACAAAGTTTGTGAGAAATGAGATATTGACGTATATCGGGTTTCAAAGCTCTTAGAAACATTCGCGTCATTCGCTCCTCATTATCGACCAAATGGGATGCAAATCGGGATAACTCAGCAAACTTAGCCTCGTACTGCGACACGGTCATATTATTTTGTTCCAACTTGATAAACTCCACCTCCTTCATGTGACGAATACTTTCGGGAAAGTACTTGTCGTTGAACATATCTTGGAACTTCTCCCAAGACATCTTGTGGCAAAGGGAACCTTTTGCTCCTCGGAGCATCCCAAGACATCAAATATCTTGGTAATCTGCTTTAACCACATCTCCACCTTAAGTAGTTCTGACTTTCCCAAAAACTTCGGTGATCCCAGCTTCTTGAACTGCTTAGGGGTGACCGACCGTGGGTTGCCATTGTTTCCACCTGCATTATAAACAGGAGTCTATCTCACCTGATGTTGCATGAATTGCATAAAGCCTCTGAACATCTCATCGTTCATCATTTCATCGGTGTTATTGTTTACTTGAGGATTATTGTCTTCCTGTTGCACATTATCCTGGATATTGATCGTTGGTGACTCAACGGTCTCATGTGCTTCATTGCTTATCCCAACATTTTCGGATATCATTTTCAAATACTGCCACAAAACAAGGGTTAATTAACATGTCACATATTATCCATATACTCTGACCGACCAATTAAATACCAAATAAACTTAGGTAGGTCATACTAGCGAAGGAATTCCCCCTCTCTCCCCTCCTAGTTCTTGTCTCACATCCCAGCCAGGGATCATATCCCTAAGCTTTGATACCAACTGTGACGCCCCCAAAACAAATAAATCACCCATCTTGGGTTGCCAAATACATGGTACTGAATTCAAATAAAACTTAATTATACAACATTCGTGTAAAATACGACAAAATATAGGCTGTGAGTTTTAATACAAATATTGTCATCTAGACAATATCCACACTCAATGGAGTCCTCATTACATTTATTATCACACTATTTCACAGAATAGTGAGGACTACTAATGCACCATCTAGGATCATCACTCTGTTCCCTGACTAGTCCCAACTACGTTCTCATTTCCTGAAGAGAACAGTGAAAGAAATGGTAAGCTCAACTAGCCCAGTAAGAAATATTATGACTGAGTTAATACAGAAAAAAAATATCATTAGCCTTCAACGGTGTTAAACTGATAAAATATAATAAACATCAAGTTTAACTGCAGCGAAACAAGCAATCCATTAGAAAAATCAAGTAGAGAATAAAATCTACTATCTTCTATGATTAAATAAGGAATAAATACAAAGGATCATTCACCATGCATGTGGTAATCCACATAGACAGGTTATTTCAACAGAATAATAAAGAATGGAATAACAGAAGGATTCACCATGCGTGCGATAGACTGCACAGACATGTTATTCCCAATAGAATAATAAATAATGGAACCCGGTCCGGCATAAACGCACAGACAGGATATTTCGACAGAATAATAAATAATGGAACCAGGTCCGACGTAAATGCACAGACATGATATTCCGACATAATAATAAATAATGAAACCAGGTCCGATATAAACGCACAGACAGGATATTCCGACAGAATAATAAAGAACGGAATATTAGAAGAATTTCACCATGTATGCGGTACTTCGCATAAACAGGTTATTCCAACAAAATAATAAGAATAGAATAACAAAATAATTTCACCAAGTATAGGGTAGCCCGCTTATACAGGTTATTCCAACAGAATAATAAAGAATGGAATAACAGAAGTTCTCTTCACGAATAAGAAAGAAAGAATACCCCTTACGAGTACAACAAATAATATTTTCTACCTTAGAAAAATTGAATATTGAAGTAGTGAAGTAGCAGAATACTTTTCTTCTTTCTCTCTATAGATTCTCTCTCTAGCGTTTCAGTGAATTAGTAAGAAATTATGAAGGAATGAGCTTCTATTTATAGAAGAATGGACTGAATAGTAACTAATTCATGAACGGTCCAGATTGATTTACTTTTAAACGGACGTTCCATATTGATTTACTATTAAAACTTAAAGTAACGGTCCATACTGATTTACTATTAAAACTTTAAACCAGCGATCCATATTGATTTACTATTATAACTTTCCACCAGCGGTCCATATTGATTTAATATTATATCTTCAACCAACGGTCAGAAAAGTTAGCACATCTCCTCATGGAATAATATTGTACCCAAAAATGATTTGGACCAAAAAGAAATATATCCTATGGGTGAATAGTACCCCATGAATAGTAACTCATGAATAGTAACTCATAAATAGTAATTCGTGAATAGTAACTCCGACACAAAAAGTGCCCCGAATACCCGATTGAATAATATAACCTCATGACATCAATTATTATCGAAATAAATGTCGATTTTCACTAACACAAATAATTCCAACACAATGGAACTATAAAATTCATCTTTAATCAACACAAACTTATTCATCATTAATATTATAATTTACAATATTTAACAATCAGGTCGTTCCCAGGAAAGAGAGGGCTTTCCGATAAGAATTTCTCCTTATTGGCGCGCAATTAGGAGACCAAGTCTCTCCTTGATAGAACTTCTAGACATTGTCAATATTGCAAATAATAATATGAATAACATTGTCGTCTTAATTATTGATTTAATAATATAACATATTATGTAGATGATACTGTAACAATAATTGAATCACTAATATGAGAGATATGATGCAGCAATTACTGCAGCAATAAATGAGTATAACTGAGCGACTTCTCACGTAAGCATTAATAATCAATACAGTGTGCTACTATGCAACCACGCGTATTACTGTACTTTTACTACCGGGTAGTTCAACAGCTTTAACGGTAACACCTCCGCCGTTATTTTTATAGAAAGATAATTTTGTCGTTTTCTAACTACGACAATACTTCTGTTGTGGGGTCCACCAATGATTGTGTCGTCGTATGAATATTCTCCGACAAAAAGAATATTCCCCGACTAATCGAATATTATACAACAACTTGCTTACTTTTCAAAATTTGTAAATATTACCCACAACTATAACATTATATCAAATCCACACCATAATATTTAAAAAAATATTTCGAGAAAAATTAAATCTTATTCATAAAATTCGGGGTCTCACAAGTTTCATTCAGCATCATATCCGACATTTCATTCTGAAGTACTGTTTCTTTGAGGTAAGCGATGTAATTTTCTTCGTAAATGATATTATTTCTTTCAATATCAATATGCCAAAATATTTGTCTGAACTTTTTATCAAATGTGAAACTTTTTGTGTCAGGATTACTATTCACGTATACGACACTATTCACGAATACGGTACTATTCACGAGTATTGTTCACGAATTATGATTTTTCTGGTAGAATTTCTACCTTTTTGTGTCGGGGTTACTATTCACGTATACGACACTATTCACGTATACGGCACTATTCACTGAAAAAATGAAATTTTTTCTTTTTATCCAAGATATCTATTATGGTTACTATCTTTGATTGTATCCATGTTTTGATCTTTATTTTTGAATTCTGCTTCACAATTGGTTATTATGAAGTATTATTGAACTAGGATAAACTGTAATACGAATCCCTAATATTTGTTCTTTTATCTCACTAGATTCGTTTTCTTTAAGATATTTTTTATCATCCTCAATCCTAAATGATGATATTACTGAATATATTTGACCTGTAGTGCAAAGATGAATGATTAACTAATGAATATCTTTGGCCCGTAGTGCAAAGATGAACAGGTGTTGAGATGAACATGACCAACTGGTGATACAAATGAATATCTTTTGCCTGTAGTGCAAAGATGAATATTTGATTAAAGATGTATATTGATTGTTGTTACAAGGATAAAATATTGATGATGGACTTTTAAATCTTTGAAGATAGTAGAACTCATTCTCTACTTGACTCTTCTAATAGATTGTTGTTTCCGCTACAGTTGTTGATCTAAAACTTATTATCTATTATATTTTATCAGATTTTCCCCTGTTGAAGACTAATTGTAAGACCCCAACTTATTATAAATAAAATTACATTTCCTCTATTTATTATTTTAAAATAGTAAGGGTTGATTTGATTAATGTGGTTAGTTATGGGTAAAATGCACAAATATTTTAAATAAGCAAGTGGTTATAAAATATTCATTTTTATCGAAGAATATTCGTTTGGTCGAGGAATATTCTTACTGTCGGGGAATATTCGTACGACGGCGCAGTCTTGTGTGGGCCCCATAACGGAAAGCGATTGGATAAAAAAACGACAAGTATAAGTTGTTTATAAATAACGGCGTAGTTGTTATCGTTAATACTGTTGGAATACCCGGTGGTTAAAACACAGTAATACGTGTTGTTGCACAGTAGCACACGGTATTGCACCAATTATTGATTCTTACGTAAGAAGGAACTACTCAATAATTATTACAGTAATTACTGTTCAGTATTTTATTTTATTGATTCAATAATTGTTGCGTTGATATTTTATATTACTGTTGTTTCAATAATTGTCACTACACAGTATTTTCCATTATCGAAGTAATAATTCATATTATCTGAATAATATTATTAGATAACATTATTGGCAATGTCTATAAAGTTCTGTCTAAGGAGAGGTTTGGTCTCCTAATTGCGCGACAGTAAGGAGAAATCCTTATTAAAAAGCCCCCCTCTCTCCTGGGAACTACCTGGTTGTCAGTATTATGATTCAGTAATATTATTTGTGAATAATTAATTATTAATTTATATTATGAGAAAAATATTCATTTTATGTTGATATAGATGGAGAAAATTTTTAAAGTGACAATTGTTGAAAATAGATATTTTATTTTTTCTGATAAAATAATATTTTATTATATTATTATAATATAATAATGATGATATTTTTTACAATAAATGTGGGATATATGAGTATATGAGGAGGAAGAGTATTTTTATTACAAAAGTTGTTTAAAACATGTTAAACATGTCCGTGGGTCCATTTCTTGACTGAAATTTGATTATAGCCTGTAAAATCGCCCGTTTGTGGATTTCGATCAGTTTTTGTTTGGAATTTGGAAAAACTTAAACTTACAAAGTTGTAGAGAATGGAATTTCCTATGGAAAAGACATAAGGTTTGAATTTTTCTGATAAAAGGTCTATTTATTATGAATTATTGAAGTTCCGAAGTTCCGAAATAATTGATTTTTGGAAGTTTTAATTATTATTTTTAAGAAAAATGTTTTTTGAAAGTTTTGTGAGTTGGTGGGCTATGGTAAATGTGCTGAAATGAGAATTCAAATGGTGCGTATGATTATTTAATAAATATTAATATTTTATTAAATTTTTTACTTTGCTGTTCTAAGCATTTTCCTATAAATAGGTTGCTTAGGTTAGAATTGAAAATCACACCAGAAACTAAAGTTTTCTCTCTCTTTCTCTCTCTATATTATCGAGCGTATTGTTGTGAGTATTTTAATACCTTTAGTGCTGTTATACGGTGCGAGTTCCCTTCAGCACTATATTCAGTATTCCAGTCAGAAGTACTGTCTTTTCGAGGTAAGGGATGTTGTTTTCTTCTTAAATGATATTATTTTCTTCAATATCATTATGTCGAAATATTGGTTTGAACTTTTTATCAAATTTGGAACTTTTTATGTCGGGGTTATTTTTCACGTATACGGTAATATTCACGTATACGATACTGTTCACGAATGCGACACTATTCACAGAAAAATTAAATTTTCATTTTTCGTCCAAAATATCTATTATGGATACTAGCTTTGATTGTATCCATGTTTTGATCATTCTTGAATTTTACTCCACTATAATTATTTGTGAAGTATTTTTGGATATGGAATAGCTGAAATATGAATCCTTAATATTTATTCTTTTGTTTCACTGGATTCGTTTTTTTAAAATATTTTTCATCATCCTCAGTCCTAAATGATGATATTACTGAATATCTTTGGCCTGTTGTGCAAAGATGAATTATTTCTGATGAATATCTTTGGCCCGTAGTGCAAAGATGAACAGGTGTTTAGATGAACATGACCAACTGATGAATATCTTTGGCCTGTAGTGCAAAGATGAATATTTGATTCCAGATATATGTTGATTGATGTTACAGGGATAAAATAATGACGATGGACTTTTAAATTCATATATAGAAGATAGTAGATTTTATTCTCTATTTAACTCTTCTAATGAATTATTATTTCCGCTGCGAATATTGATTTAAAACTTGTTGTCTATTATATTCTATTAGATTTTCCCCTATTGAAGACTAACGATAATTTGTTCTATATTATCTTGGTCATAATATTCTTTACTGGGCTAGTTGAGCTCACCATTTTCCTTTTTGTTCCATTTTTCTTCTCAGGAGGCGAGAATGTAGCGAGTACTAGTCGGAGTATGAAATGAAGGTTCTAGAAAGTCGTTTTAGTAGTCCTCACTATTTTTGTAAAATAAAGTACCAATAATTGTAATGAGAACTTATTTGAATGTGGATATTGTCTAGATGACAATATTTGTATTTAAACTAACAATTTTTATGTTGTATTAATAAAGTTGTAGTTATTTTTGTACCATGTATTTTGACGACTCAGAATGGGTGTTGTATACCTATTTTGGGGGCGTCACAGTTGGTATTAGAGCTTAGGGATATGATCTCTGGCGGAGATCGGGGAATAGAACTAGGATGGGAGAGACGAGTAAATCATTCGCTAGTGTGTCCTGCCTAAGCTTATTTGTTGGTCGGTCATAATATAGGGATATTATGTGATTTATTAATTTGTTAAATTAACCCTTGTTTTATGGCAGTATTTGAAAATGTCGACTGAGAATGTTAACAGTGGAATAAATGAGACCGTGGAGACACCTTTGCTCACCAATTAGGAGAACGTGCGAAAGGCTGACAATGTTCCTCCTGTAAACAACACCACTGAGCAAAAGATGAATGATGAGATATTTAGAAGCTTTTTGTGATTCATGCAAAACCAGACGAAGGAGATTCATGTTCAAAATACAGGTAGAAACAATGGCAACGCACAGTTGGTCACAGCCAAGCAGTTCAAAGAGTTGGGACCACCAAAATTCTAGGAAAAGCCGGATCCGATTAAGGCGAAGATGTGGGTCAAGCAAATTACTAAGATATTCAATGTCTTAGGATGCACGGAGGAACAGAAAGTTTCATTCGCCACCTTTATGTTCCGTAATGAGGCAGATTACTGGTGGGAATCTGTGGAGCGTACCCATCCAGCCTCGCTCAGCATGTCTTGGGAGACATTTCAGAAACTGTTCAATGACAAATAATTTCTTGAAAGTGTTCGTCATATGAAGGAGGTAGAATTTATTAGATTGGAATAAAACAATATGACAGTGTCCCAATACGAGACAAAGTTCGCGGAGTTATCCAGGTTTGCACCTCATTTGGTGGAGAATGAGGAACGTATGACGCGGATGTTTCCGAGAGGTTTGAAACCCGACATAAGTCAATATCTCATTTCTCATAAATTTTTCTTTATTTAGATGTTGTCAACAGGGCTCAATTATTAGAGTGAGATAACGAGTACGGTCAACCGAGGGACCACAACTAGGATCATACCAGTGACAGTAGTCATCAGAACAACGATAACCAGCGGAGAAAGAAAAATACGCACAAGAGCGGCAACCACTCTGGTGGTAATCATGGCCATGAGAATAGTAGAAGCGAGTCGGGAGGATATTTTAAAAAGAGGAGATTAAACAATGACTATGCGAAGACGTCAGCACCAGCAGCAACTGGTTCTAAGGGAGGAGAACGACTACCGGTCATATGCTATAAGTGCGGAAAAGAAGGACATATCAGCCCAAACTGCCTACAACAGTTTACGGTATGTTATAATTGTGGAAAGGAAGGACATATCGCTCGAGATTGCATTGTAGCGAAACCAAGTCCAGCGGGGATGGTGACTCAAAAGGCTGTCCCAAAAAAGTCAAAGTCAACAGTTCCTGGAAGAGCGTTTGTCGTGACTGGTCAACATGTGAGGAACCCAAACGAGGTGATCACAGGTAAGCTAATCATAAATTCATTCAAAGTTTATACCTTACTAGATACCGATGCTACCCATTCATTTATTTCTCCTACTTGTGCTCAACGTTTAAACTTGACTCTGGAGAAATTAAACTTTGATTTATCTGTGGAGACTCCGTTAGGAGAAACTTTTATCACATCCACTGTTTATAAATCTTATTTGATCCAAGTTGGCACCATCACCTTACCTGTTGACCTTATCTCTTTAAAGATACTTGCATTTGACGTGATTTTAGGGATTGATTGGTTAACTACTCATCATGCTAAAATTGATTGTTTTCGTAAGGTTGTTAATTTTTATATTTCTAATCAACATGTTGTTCGAATTCAAGCAACTAAACCATTAAAATCAATCATTATCATATCAAGTCATAAAGCTATTCGTTTATTGAAAAACGGATGTCTAGTTTTCTTAGCCCATGTTATGGATTTGAATAAAGACACGTCAGATTTGAATAATATTCCTGTTGTTATTGACTTTCCTGACGTATTTCCTGAAGAACTTCTCGGTCTACCACCAGAACGTGAAGTTGAACGCTTTATTGACCTTGAACCTGGTACAAAGCCCATTTCTAAAACCCCATATCGAATGGCTCCTATTGAACTTCAGGAGTTGAAGGCCCAACTACAGGAGTTGTTGGACATCGGTTTCATTCGTCCTAGTACATCTCCTTGGGGTGCTCCTGTTTTATTCGTAGAGAAGAAAGATTGGAGTATGTAACTTTGTATTGATTACCAGGAATTGAAAAATGTTACCATCAAGAATAAGTATCCGCTACCTCGTATTGATGACCTGTTTGACCAGTTACAAGGAGCACAATTCTTTTCAAAGATCGATCTTCGTTCTGGATATCATCAGCTGAAGGTTAAAACTGAGGATATTCCGAAGACTGCCTTCAGAACTCGGTACGGGCATTATGAATTCCTAGTCATGTCTTTTGGATTGACTAATGCTCCTGCGGCTTTCATGGATATGATGAACCGAGTATTCAAGGATTATTTGGATCAGTTCATTGTTGTCTTTATTAATGACATCCTCATATATTCCAAAAGCCTTTAAGATTATGAGAAACATTTGAAGCTGGTACTGCAAAGGCTTCGTGATAACCAGCTATATGTCAAGCTAAAGAAATGCGAGTTCTGGCTTGAGGAAGTAGCATTCCTTGGGCACGTGGTGTCAAAACATGGAGTATCTGTTGACCCGATGAATATTTAAGCAATACAAAGTTGGGAGCAACCGAAATCGGTGACCGAAGTACGTAGCTTTTTGGGCTTAGCTGGTTATTATCGGAGATTTGTGGAAGGATTTTCTCAAATCGCTACTCTGTTAACTCAGCCGACTCGTAAAGATACAAAATTCGTATGTTGCGAGAAATGCGAGAATAGTTTCCAAGATCTCAAGAGGAGACTCATTTCGGCACCTGTTTTGACAATACCATCTGGTTCGGATGGATTTGTTATCTACAGCGATGCTTCAGGCAAAGGGTTAGGATTTGTTCTCATGCCACGTGGGAAATTTATAGCTTATGCCTCGCGACAACTTAAAGAATATGAGAGGAATTATCCTACTCATGATCTAGAGTTGGCAGCAGTCGTTTTGGCGCTAAAGATCTGGAGGCACTATCTATATGGGGAGAAAGTGGAGATATATTAAGACCATAAAAGCCTCAAATATTTCTTCACCCAAAAGGAACTCAACATGCGGCAATGACGTTGGCTCGCAGAAACGACGTTGGCTCGAGCTGTTGAAAGACTACGACCACACCATTCAATACCATCCTGGAAAAGCGAACATGGTAGCTGACGCGTTGAGTAGAAGATCATATGCGGGAACGAGTGCGATGTTGTTAACACAAAGGCCTATTTTGTGTGATTTACAAAAGATGAAGATAGAATTCAAGACTCAGGGGACCCATACAATGATGTCAAGTATACGTATAGAACCAACTTTAATCGAAAAAGTTAAAGTTGTTCAAGCCACAGACCCGGAGCTGATGCGTATGAAGAAGAAAGTGCAAGAAGGTGTTATTCCAGAAGCAAGAATCGATGAAGAAGGAATACTTCGAGTCCACTCCAGACTTTGTGTTCCTAACGATTCTGATTTGAAGTACAAGATCATGATGGAGGCACATAATACACCGTTTGCAATCCATCCTGGAAGTACCAAAATGTATTGTGATCTTCGACATACATTTTGGTGGAACAATATGAAAAGAGAGATTGCAAAGTTTATCTCGAGGTGTTTAACTTGTCAACGTGTAAAGGCGGAGCATCAAGTGCCAAAGGGTCCATTGCAACAACTTGAGATTCTGAAATGGAAGTGAGAACACATTACCATGGATTTCGTTACGGGTCTTCCCACTGTTTCTCAAGGCATAAAGGCTATTTGGGTTATTGTTGATAGATTAACCAAGTCTACTCATTTCTTGCCGATACGGGAGACTTATTCCCTTGAATATCTTGCTAGTATGTACGTGAATGAGATTGTGAGGTTGCATGGCATGCCAGTATCCATAGTTTCAGATCATAACCCAAGATTCACTTCAAGATTTTGGGTTAGCTTACAAAAAGCTATGGGCACGGATTTACGGTTCAGTTCGGCATACCATCCTCAAACGGACGGGCAATCAAAGAGGACTATTCAAACTCTTGAAGATCTATTAAGACTCTGTGTCCTAGACTTCAAAGGTAGTTGTGATATGTATTTACCATTGGTGGAATTCTCCTACAACAACAGTTATCAGGCAAGTATAGGTGTGGCTCCATTCGAAGCATTGTATGGACGAAAGTGTCGTTATCCAATATGTTGGGATGAGGTGGGTGAAGCAATATTTTTGGGACCCGAGTTGGTACGTATGACTACAGAAAAGATCCAAATGATTCGACAATGTATACAAACGGCACAGGATCGACTAAAGAGTTATGCGGATCTTCATCGAAAGGACGTGAAATTTAGTATTAGGGATCATGTATTATTGCGTGTTGCTCCATGGAAAGGAGTTACAAGATTTGGGAAAAGAGGAAAGCTCAATCCACGATTTATTGGTCTATTTCAGATTCTTGACCGAGTTGGAAATGTGGCCTATAGACTCGTGTTACCTCCAAGTATGTCTCATGTTCATAATATTTTTCATATATCTGTGCTATGTAAATATGTGAAATACCCAAACCACGTTATTAAGTTAGAACCGGACGAGATAGCCGAAGACTTAACGTACAAAGAGGTACCTGTCAAGATCTTGGATAGGAAGGAGCATGTCCTACGCACGAAGGTCATACCACAAGTTAAAGTTTTATGGAGAAACCATGCTATTGAGGAAATGACCTGGGAGTTGGAAATGGAAATGAAAGCGAGGTATCCTCATCTTTTCGAAACACCAGGTACGTATGTCAATTTCGAGGACGAAATTTCATAAGGAGAAGAGGTTGTAATACCCCAACTTATTATAAATAAAATTAAATTTCCTCTATTTATTATTTTGAAATAGTAAGGGTTGATTTGATTAATGTGGTTAGTTATGGGTAAAATGCGCAAATATTTTAAATAAGCAAGTGGTTATAAAATATTCATTTTTATCGGAGAATATTCGTTTGGTCGTGGAATATTCTTACTGTCGGGGAATATTCGTACGACGACGCAGCCTTGTGTGGGCCCCATAACGAAAAGTGATTGGATGAAGAAAACGACAAGTATAAGTTGTTTATAAATAACAGTGTAGTTGTTACCGTTAATACTGTTGGAATACCCGGTGGTTAAAACACAGTAATACGTGTTGTTGCACGGTAGCACACGGTATTGCACCAATTATTGATTCTTACGTAAGAAGGAACTACTCAATAATTGTTACAGTAATTACTGTTCAGTATTTTATTTTATTGATTCAATAATTGTTGCGTTGATATTTTATATTTCTGTTGTTTCAATAATTGTCACTACACAGTATTTTCCATTATCGAAGCAATAATTCATATTATCTGAATAATATTATTAGATAACATTATTGGCAATGTCTAGAAAGTTCTGTCTAAGGAGATGTGTGGTCACCTAATTGCGCGCCAATAAGGAGAAATTCTTATTGGAAACCCCCCTCTTTTCTGGGAACTGCCTGGTTGTCAGTATTGTGATTCGGTAATATTATTTGTGAATAATTAATTATTGATTTATATTATGAGGAAAATATTCATTTTATGTTGATATAGATGGAAAAAAATTTTAAAGTGACAATTGTTGAAAATCGATATTTTATCTTTTTTGATAAAATAATATTTTATTATATTATTATAATATAATAATGATGATATTTTTTACAATGAATGTGGGATATATGAGTATATGAGGAGGAAGAGTATTTTTATTACAAAAGTTATTTAAAACATGTTAAACATGTCTGTGGGCCCATTTCTTGACTGAAATTTGATTATAGCCTGTAAAATCGCCCGTTTGTGGATTTTGGTCAGTTTCTGTTTGGAATTTGGAAAAACTTAAACTTACAAAGTTGTAGAGAATGGAATTTCCTACGGAAAAGAAATAAGGTTCGAATTTTTCTGATAAAAGGTCTATTTATTATGAATTATTGAAATTCCGAAGTTCCGAAATAATTGATTTTTGGAAGTTTTACTTATTATTTTTAAGAAAAACGTTTTTTAAAAGTTTTGTGAGTTGGTGGGCTATGGTAAATGTGCTGAAATGAGAATTCAAATGGTACGTATGATTATTTAATAAATATTAATATTTTATTAAATTTTCTGCTTTGGTGTTCTAAGCATTTTCCTATAAATAGGGTGCTTAGGTTAGAATTGAAAATCACACCAGAAACTAAAGTTTTCTCTCTCTATATTATCGAGCGTATTTTTGTGAGTATTTTGATACCTTGAATGTTATTATACGGTGCGAGTTCCCTTCAGCGCTATATTCAGTATTCCAGTCAAAAGTACTGTCTTTTCGAGGTAAGAGATATTGTTTTCTTCTTAAATGATGTTATTTTCTTCAATATCATTATGTCGAAATATTGATTTGAACTTTTTATCAAATTTAAAACTTTTTATGTCGGGGTTACTATTCACGTATACGGTACTATTCACGTATATGGCACTATTCACGAATACGGCACTATTCACAGAAAAATTAAATTTTTGTTTTTCATCCAAAATATCTATTATGGATATTAGCTTTGATTGTATCCATGTTTTGATCATTCTTGAATTTTACTCCACTGTGATTATTTATGAGGTATTTTTGAACATGGAATAGCTGAAATACGAATCCTTAATATTTTTTCTTTTGTTTCACTAGATTCGTTTTCTTTAAAATATTTTTCATCATCCTCAATCCTAAATGATGATATTACTGAATATCTTTGGCAGTGCAAAGATGAATGATTTCTGATGAATATCTTTGGCCCATAGTGCAAAGATGAACAGGTGTTTAGATGAACATGACCAACTGATGAATATCTTTGGCCTATAGTGCAAAGATGAATATTTGATTCTAGATATATGTTGATTGATGTTACAGGGATAAAATATTGACGATGAACTTTTAAATTCATGTATAAAAGATAATAGATTTTATTCTCTATTTAACTCTTCTAATGAATTATTATTTCAGTTGCGAATATTGATTTAAAACTTGTTGTCTATTGTATTCTATTAGATTTTTTCCTGTTGAAGACTAACGATAATTTGTTCTATATTATTTTGGTCATAATATTCTTATTGGGCTAGTTGAGCTCACCATTTTTCTTTGTGTTCTATTTTTCTTCTCAGGAGGTGAGAATGTAGCAAGTACTAATCGGGGTATGGAATGAAGGTTCTAGAAATTCATTTTAGTAGTCCTCACCATTTTTGTAAAATAATGTATCAATAATTGTAATGAGGACTTATTTGAATGTGGATATTGTCTAGATTACAATATTTGTATTTAAACTCACAGTTTTTATGTTGTATTAATAAAGTTGTAGTTATTTCTGTATCATGTATTTTGACGACTCAGAATGGGTGTTGTATACCTATTTTGGGGGCGTCACACTAATGATTATTTGTTGTATATTATCTTAGTCATAATATTCTTTACTGGGCTAGTTGAGCTCACCCTTTTCCTTTTTGTTTTATTTTTCTTCCCAGGAGGTGAGAACATAGCAGGATCTAGTCGGGGTATGGAGTGATGGTTCTAGAAAGATTTTTTAGCAATACTCACTATTACTATAAAATAGTATTTGAATAATTATAATGAGGACTTATTTGAGTGTGAATATTGTCTAGAAGATAATATTTGTATTTAAACTCATAGTATGTGTTGTCATATTTTGCACGATAATTGTATTATTGAAGTTGTATTTTGCTTTCTGTACCATGTATTTGGCGACTCAGAATGGGTGTTGTATACCTATTTTGGGGGCGTTACAAAATTATCACTTAAACTGATTTTCTTAAACTGTTCGCCAAAAAAATCAGCCTATAACTATGGGACGGAGGGAGTATCTAATTAACAAAACACAACTGATTTTGAATTTTCCGCTCACCCTAATAAACGATCAAAATCGTCCAAAATTTAGGATAAATCTCACCGTCCATTATATCCTCTTTAACTTCAAATGAAAAAAAATTGATCTCTCTCACTCTCAGATCCTCCTCCGTTCTTTCTCCTCCCGAGATCACCATCTGCCTCCTCCATTTTCTAGCACCGACAATCTCTCCTCCCTTTCATACGTAGTGCCGGAGGCACGGATAATACGGCTAGTATGTATGTATATATATATATATATATATATATAGAGAGAGAGAGAGAGAGAGAGAAGTGAGGATGTGTTTGGCATACACACGTGTCCTACTATTTTGAAAAAAAATATTAATGATAATTTTAACACTATAATTTTTATTAATGATTGTTTTGACATTTAACGATTTTATCGATTAAAACTATATTTTATTAAATGCACACACATACTAAGATATATATATATATATATATATATATATGTGTGTGTGTGTGTGTGTGTGATCGATTCATAACAAACATTATAAAAAGAGTTTTTTCTTATAACACATAGCGATCCTCAAATTAAACACAAATAAGAGACTTAATTAATTGATTAAATCCAAATTGTTCCAACTTTTAACTCTATTAGATCTTCCACACACACAAAAGACTATTTCAACTTTCAAGGGTCCTACAAAATAGCCACCAGTTGGTTTACCACATTCTAGACTTTTCTAGTGTGCATAACAATAGATATAATATGCTTCTACCCCAATAATTTGTAGTTTTTAAATAAAGAATTACTAGTCCGGAATCTTTGGGAATATTAATGTCTTTAGTTCCTGATTCTGTGTGCTCAAAACACCAATTAAATTGTCAAATGCTACAATATTAGAATAGAGACCTTGCTAGGAATACGTAAACTATTTTATTTGCCAACCAAACACCTAAGGCAGCTTAATTTGCTATGACTTGGAGGCTTTTAAAGCCAGCCAGCCGACACATATTTTATTTATTTTGTATGTATTTAAATTTGTTAGGAACATCTTGACATGTCTTGTTTGCAATAATTATTAATTTTGTGTATCAAACTTTGAAAATATAATTTGCAGCTAAATTCACTTGTATAATAAACGTAGTGTGTGACATGTATGATGTATTGTTAATATTCACAATTTCAGAAGTCTTGCGTGTTATTTTTGTAAGAGTAAGTAAGGCCGTAAATCGAACAAAACAGTCTGAACTCGATTCAGATTTGATTCGAAAAAATACAAGCGAGACTCAAATTCGTTAATAATATGATCTAAATCTGAGCACAAAAAATAGTTTGAATAAAAATACGAGTAGAATTTGAGTAATGTCATACCTAACTCGTTTAGGAATCAAACTACTCGAATTCTCGATTGTGATTCGACATATACTCGATTGATATATATTTGAGTAGATACTCGATACATTCTCTTATAATATATACAAAATAAAATAAACTTAGAATAATTATTTTATTTTATTTTTGCTTTTAATTTTAATTGTGATTTTATATTTGTAAAGTGTAATAATAAATATATTTTCTTATTTCTAAATAAAATAATAAGTTCAATTTATAATTATATATATTATAAAACTAGTTATTATTAATAGACTCGAATTCGAGTTTGAATTTGAAACTCGATCGCGAGTAGTTTGAATATAATTCGATATGAGTCAAATCGAATTCGAGTAATGAATATTAGAGTCGAGCCTGAGTAGAGTTTTTTTAAATACAATTCGAATTTAAGTCAAATTTGAGTGTGCATTTAACTCTTTGAGTCAAATCCGCGCAGTTCTTTGTTCAGTTCAGTTCGACTCGTTTACACCCTTAGGAAGACTAGAAAAATAAAATTGTTCAGCATTATTCTAACTTTAAACTAAAATGTGTGAAAAGTCATCAAAACATGTGTTTAAATGTGGTTGGTGAAATTTAATAAATGTAAAATAAATTAAAAGTCCATATTGTGGAATGAGAAAAAATGTTAGTGGTGGGAAATATATGTCTGTTAGTTTAGTATTCTTAAAATTTTAATATGTGTAAAATAAATTAAAATTGTTTCCCTAGAATGAAATATATTCTTAAAATTGTAATAGTTATAGATTCTAAAAAAAATAATAACAATTGAGAGGGAGAAACCTCATGCACCCAAAGTCTTATGAGTAATTTTTATTATTATTGAGCCATAGAGAGAGGCTTGATTATAGTGATCTTGATTTATGTGAGTGGGTGGATTCCTTGCTTTGTTAATACTGCATTAAGGTTGTCCTATGTGCATTTAACTCGTTAATTACAAGATACAAATTCTCGCGTCGCGGCGGAATTATTTAAATTTTTAATAATGCATACAATTAATAAATTACAATAAAATAAGAAAATAGTATATTATTGTGCGATGATCAAACACGAAAAACAAATAAATATACATTGTAGGCTAGTGTCAAAGTAAATAACCTCAACTTGTGGACAAATCATTTTTTCTACTCTTCCCTTTTTCTATTTTTTTTTCAATTTTTCTTAACCAAAGTGTAGCCAACTGATTTATTTTTCACGTCCTTTACTACTTTTGTATTTTATTTACTTTAAAGAAAGGGTTGCCTCAACTTAACTTTTTACAATCCATAACAAAAAGAGAATAAAAGGGTATGTGAAGGTTTAAAAAATCTCTTAAAAATGCAATTAGGAAGCCAATGCTCAAATTATTCAACCCAAGCATATAGTAAAATAGTTGGGCAAACTACAAGTTTAGAACCTTCATTCTAGAATAAGCCTTAGCAGTGCCACATTGTGAGGTAATTTTGAGTAATGTGTGTATGAAACATACACTGTTTTTCAACTTTGTCATTTACATAAATTTAGTCTGCCAAAACCTTTGTTAACATTATTTTATTATAACAGTGTTGTGCGTTAATAAAATCATAATAAACATGATACATGCAAATGAACAAATATATAAAAGAATTATTTACAAAAATTTATGTTGAACATCATCTCAAGTAGTTGGAACAAAGATTTTTTGCAAAAGATATAAAATTGTCCTTTTGTCATCGAGTATCAATTTTTCTTTTAAATATAAAGTCAAAATTATGTCATATTTAACTAAACCGTCAAATTATGTAACATATAAATAAACCTACTGACCTTTTAATTTGTAAAAAATGATATTTTCAGATGAATCTAAAAGAATATTTTCAGATGAATATTTTCAATGACATTTCATAACTCTTAATCCGAAGAAGACGCAACACAACACAACTCTCAGAGAGTCAGAGGCAAAAAGCCACAGTAAAAAGTTAAAAACCAAAAGTAAATACCATGGAGTAATCTTTACCATAGTCCGGATCAGGTCCGGACTCCCGGATTTTAACAAAATTCGGACTTTTTTTTTTAAACAACTAAAAAAAATTATGAAACTTAAATTTTTACATAATACAGTGTTTTGGGTGTGATTTGGATACGTATAACAAAATATATCTGTACAGTCTGGGCAGACTGTACATACATTGGTTGGTGTAGGTATTAAAAACACACCCAAAACACTGTATTATGGAAAAATTTTAGTTACATAATTTTATTTTATTTTTAGTTGTTCTACCAAAAAAAAATAGGGTCCGAATTTTGGATCAGGTCCGGACTCCCGGACCTGATCCGTGTTCTATATCATTATGTCTTTCACATAGCTTACGAATCTTAATATAACTAAACCAAATCCCAATACGACAAAAAATCAAGGAAGACCCAATACGACAAATAAGTCGAGGATTAGTTTATTTCATTTCCAGTTAACTGCTGAAAAGAATTGGGAAGGAAAACAAAAACTAAAAATGTTCAAAACGAAATCCTTTTCGAATTGAAGCATGTGGACAAAAGCTATATCCATCCATAATATGTAATAAAGCATATGCACATATGCACATGTATATACTACTACTCTTCTCTTTGCACCTTTATTTGTCAATCACATCAAGACGAAGATCCATGATCTGAGAGTTGGAGTTAAGAAATGCAGCTTCGCTTGTACCAGGAAGGACTGAATCCAACGCCTCTTGGACAATCTCCTCAATCACGGATTCCTTCTTCAAGGTTTCCCTGCACATGATGTTTCCAATGTCAAAGGCGGTGAGCCCCCTCTCCACACCTTTCTTCAACAGCATGGTCGAGATGCGGAGAGTGCGAGCACATTTTAGAGGTATGTCCCATCCATAAAACTTCAGTATGGCATAATGTCTTCCTCAGCATCCAACGACTTAATGTACTCAATGGTGTCAGGACTATAAGGTTGACGTGCTTGCGGCCAATAGAGCCAGTCAAATGTGCAATCTTCAAACTGCAGCAATGCCAGAAATCATGAGGAATGATACATGTTGAATATTCAATGAAAGCACAAAGTTAAAATATGCTTTTTAATAAAAAGAGAAGGGGGACGGGGGTACCAAAAGGGGTTTAAAGCTACTGATAACAATAATTTTGTTTTTAAACAAACTGGTGAATAAATAATTAGCCTGATTAATATACGTATATATATGTAAATATGCATAGAAGATTAGGTCAGGTAATCATTAACATTATTTCAAACTCTAATTCAGTTAGGAATTTTTATCCATATAAAATTGTGCTCATTAGTTGTTAAAGAGATTAAATTCTACTTGATTTGTTATTATTTATCCATAATTTAAAAAAGGATAGGATATAATTAAGATAATTGGTTTGTTATTATTTTTCCATAATTTAAAAAAGAATAGGATATAATTAACATAATTGGGACATAATTAAAACTATTTAAGATGGACAAGTGGTGAATTTGTAGAAGAATATTTGTCAATATATGGTGCCATGTACTGTGATTTAGTATATATAATAGATTTGATAATCTCTTTTATACGAAGCAAGAATCTCTTACTAATTTAGAGAGTAAGCACTAAATTTTCTAATTGTATATTATAATCACTAGGTTAAGACCCTCCACGATATTTATATTTCAAATTTAATCACTAGGTTAAGACCCTCCACGATTATATTTAGATTTATCAACTCTTTTATAGAAAACATCAAATGACAATTGAAATTTTCAACAATTAAGTTACCCATGAAATTGTCTAATCTTATTTATTATACTTTCTTTGTCAAATCTAAAAATATAAAAGAAGATGCTAGGGAAGAGAACAAACAAACTAGAAATAAGGTCGTAAACGATAGGGGTGAGCATGGTGCGGTTTGAAGTCCAAACCGCACCCGAAACCACTTAGGTGCGGTTTGAAAAATTCAAAACCGCACCCGAAACCGCTTGTGATTGGTGCGGTTCGATTTTAAAGTGTGCGGTGCGGTTTTAATTGGTGCGGTTTCGGTTCCAAAACCAATTGAAACAAAAAAAAAATTTAAGCCTTCAATAAAATTTAACATAAAACTTACATCGAGCAATTAACTTAGTGACAAAGTCGACAATGAGAATTATATCAAGCATGCTTTAAAACTAAAATATGCGCTATATAAAACAACGGAGACTATTCGATAACAAGAAAGAATGTTTATCTATTTCCCCAAAAATTAAAAGTATATACTGAAGATAGAATAAAATATATTGCAGGGAGGAATAAAAATAATCTATTAGACTATTACAATTATAGCATTGACATTAACCAATGCATCAAGTGCTCGAGCTCCTCAACTATAAGCCCCTCCAATAACGCATCAAACAAATTCAAAATTCCAAAACCCAATTGCTTAATTTTTGACTCTATAACCTCTAACATCTTCTTTCAATTGGTGAAAAAATGACAATGCAAGACTGGGGTTTTCTCTGAGCGTGTACAAGTGAAAAGTAACTTTAGAATATACTAGAGATAATACATAAATACACACACATGGTGCGGTTTCGGTTTTATGCGGTTTGGTTTTGGCTAGTAACCAAACCGGAACCGTAAATTTGGTTATTCAACCCACCAAAAACCGCCACATACGCCGGAACCGTTGGTGCGGTTTTAATTGGTGCGGTTCGTGCGGTTTTTGGTGCGGTTTCGGTTCTAATTTGGTTACTTGCTCAGCCCTAGTAAACGAGTCAAACAGTTCGGGATCGACTCGAAAAAGTACGAGCAAGACTCGGATTCGTTAATAATATGATCCAAATCTGAGCATTAAAAATAGTTTGAATAAAAATATGAGTAGAATCTGAGCAAGGTTACACTCGACTCGTTTAAGATTCAAACTACTCGAATTCTTGATTGTGATTCGATACATACTCGATTGATACAGATTCGATTAGATGCTCGATACATTTTTTTATAATATATACAAATTTAAATCAAATTAGGGTAATTAATTATTATTATTTGTTTTGTTTTTAATTTTATATTTGTAAAGTGTAATAGTAAATATATTTTTTCATTTATAGGTAAAATAACAAATTCAATTTATAATTATATTTATTATAAAACTAGTTATTATACGGAGACTCAAATTCGAGCTTGAATTTGAAGCTCGCGAGTGGTTTGAATATAATTTGATCAAATTCGAGTAATAAATATTTGAGTCGAGTCGAATCTAAGTATTCTTTTTCAAATACAATTCAAATTCAAATATAAATTTATCATTTCAAATCAAATTCGAATAACTCTATATTCAATTCCGTTCGACTCGTTTACAATCCTAACTAGAAATAAACGTGTGAACCAAGTCTGCTAGCCAAGTGGTAGTCGGTAGTTTCATATTCTGATCTACAAAGCGTGGTGGGTCATCCACCTAATCGACAACTCATCTTCTCTCTCAATTATACACATATACATATGCATATATATAAGAATGATTAATAATATGTATTTGTTATGAAATTTATAAGGTATATATCATTTATATCATTGAAAATAAGAAAGAACGATTAGGATTATAAATTAAAAATTGAAGTTCGTTACCATTAATAGTGAATATCAATTTTCAACTTCTAATATTGGTAGGGGCGGATCCAACCTCTTAAGTCAGTGAGGTCAAATTTAAAATAAATAAATTTTCGTAAAAAATAAAAATATAGTAAAATAAATTACAAACCAAAATAGTGCTCAAATATTTTTTTAGTAATATTTTTCGGGACTTTATTACTTAAAATTGTTGTATGATAGTCTCGTTTTTTATTAGTTACAAAAATCTACAAACAATTACAAAAAATTTCAAAACAATTGTTTTATTTGTGAAATTATAAATAAAAAATACAACATATCAAATTTTCTCTAAAGTCGAACTAGTGGGCAGAATTAAGGTCAAGCCGCTAGACTTGAAACAGAGAGACAAAGAGTGTTGTAATGACCAAGGTAGTATATGATATAAACTTTGAAGAATTTAATACTACTTCCATTCCAAAATTAGATATATATTTTGACTTTTTAAAATAAATTTGTGAAATCCTAAAATTCAAGGTGATACAATTTCTTTTAAGTTTTGAAAACAACATAGATTATATTTAGTAGTGTTTTATAGCTAGTTTACAATTATTATATTTATTGTATTAAAATTAAATAACTTCATATCAATTTTGAATTTTTAAAATTTCGCGAATCAACTTTAAAAAGTCAAAAATGTATCTCTAATTTTGGGACAGAGATAAGTATTATTTTTCAATCTAAAATTTATATTTTTTTATTAAACACCCAAAAAATTTATTCTTTTTTCTTTTTAACCCCTAAAAATTCAGTGAAACCAATTAACCCCAGTGCCTCTAAGCTAGATCCGCCCCTGAATATTGATCGTTCTTTCTTGTTTTCAATTATATAAATGATGTATATTTTATAAAAATATATAGTAAATACATTATATTAATTATTACCCATATATACTGGCAGATGTATGTATATATAGATGTATGTATATATACAGATAATTTCAACCATACATACATGCATACATGTGATAATAATGCAATTTGGTCGTGACTTACAATGTGCCACATGGTCTCTCCCTGATGTGGACGCGGGGTTTCACAATAAGACAATTATAGGCCAACAACCCACGTGGCCAGTCTCTATCATCAATAATACTATTAATAATTTATTCACAAATAATACTCCATTATTTATTATTATTATTATTATTATTATGTAATATATAAAAGAAAACTACAGTCGGTTATCAGCTTGCTTACACATACGTGAGAAATAGAATTCTTACAATTATCAGTATTTTCTAAATAATTTATAATAATCACAATTCTTTCTATTAATTTTAAATAAATTTATATTAATTTAATTTATAATATCAAGAGGCTTAAATGCAACACATATACATATATATTGTCAAGCATTTACAATTTCTAAAAAAATTGAAAAGAGGGAATAAAAGTAAATAATTGTGCTAATATATATTTATATATAGGAGAATGATTCATAGTAAATATTTGGTATAAATTAAAAATGAACAAACACCATCATTAATATTTAATACAAAAATCAACAATTTAGAACTAAAAAATTCACGTCCGTTACTATTAGTAGCGGATGACGGGTGTCGTCCGCTATTAATAATAGCGGATGCCGCTGAAAATAGTACGGTCGTCCGATATTATCATTAGCGGATGTGAATTTTAAAGTTATAATCTCAAACGTAGGTTCATATATTGAACGATAAAAACGTATGCTCATTTTTAATCTATAATAAATAATACTACCTCCGTCCCATAATAAATGTCTTTTTAGCTAAAATCACACATACCAATATATAAGCTAAAATGACAAAAATATCCTTAATATGTTTTCTTTGAAGTTGAAGAGTTAATGAGTGTCATTTAATTGTAGTGATGGTAAAAAGTAATAAATACCATTGAATGCATAAGGGCATATATGAGAAAATATTGCAAAAATTGTATTGGAGTTCTAACACATAACTTATTTTAGAAAAAACTATTAAGTTTAAAAAAGTACTTATTATAAGACGGATGTAGTATATATTATAAATCATTATATATATAACACGATAAAAAACAAACTATAGATTTGTGATGGATGCTTAAAAATAAATTTATGACGTTTGGTCCACATGGTTCAAACTTTCATTCATATTCTATCCTATCCACCATTTATGATAGTGTGACGTGTTAGAGTATCTCCAACACTCTAGAAATATTCATTTTAAATTAAGTATATCTAAAAGAAATATTACAATTATTAAATAAGTGATTTTGACATGATCAAATTATTATTCCCTCCGTCCCGAAAAAATGAGTAAAATATAATTTATACACATATTAAAAAAAATAAAAATAAAAGAAAAAGGGTAAAAAAAATAATTTTAAATTTATCCCTGACCCCATAAAATTATATAAAATGTTAAGTACTTTTATTTTGTTTTTAATAATAGAGTGTATTAAATGACTTAATTATCTTTCATTTTATATACTTTATCATATCATTTTAAAAATAAAAAATATTATTTTAATCATCTTTTTAAGAACAGAGAGTAATTTGTAAATACCTCATGCATTAGATAATTATAGGTGGATAAGGAAACTAATTAAACCTATTTTGTCTTCTACAGGGTTGTGTTTTGACATTTCTCTAACTAATCATTGAGCAACTTAATTCAAATAATTATATGCTAAAAAATTCTAAAAATGAAAATGTATATTTAAAGTTGAAGCAGACTAAAAAGTTAAATGTAATTTTGAAACGAATGGAGGAGGATCTGAAACCTAATGTAATAATTATGAGTTGATGCTTATAATGTTTATATGGTAGATTATTGCACGGCAAGTCCTAATCAAATTTAATTAGTAGCTGGATTAGTAGATTGAATCAACACATAACTAATTAGCCAGGCATTACTTGGATCCAAACATTGCCACCCCAACAAAATTAGTTGTGTGACATGACAATTCAGCTCATTGTTTCAACTAGTTTGTTCATTTTCTATCAATGTTTTATGGGGCGATAGGGGTTGGGCGACAGGGGTAGTGACCAGGTAATTTTTTTTAACTTTTAAATAATTTATAAAATTTATTAGAATTGTGATTTTTACAGAATTCGGTGATTTGGGTGTCATTTGAATATATATAAAAAATAGGATTGTATAGGTTGTACAACCCAAATTTTATATGTATCCAAATGACACCAAAATCATTGAATTCTGTAAAAATCCCGGTTCCAATAAATCTTATAAATTATTTGGGAGTTGTTAGAAAAAAAAATTTGCCCGGTCACTACCCCTGTCAGCAAAACCCAATCCTACTAGCATTTTTGATTTTCTATATCTTGAATTGTGTATACTGGTAAGTTGGTGAATTGATCAATACAGTGTTGACACGCAGAGAGAGAGGTCACCTTCTGATCTACATGTCGACACTGTATTGATCAATTGATTAAAATTAACTTTATAATAATCACTCCTCTTTTTGTCACTTCTATTTTCACATGATTAAATAAAAATTGGTGTCCAAATGCATGAAATGACTTTTCACTCTTTTAGATAATTTCAGTCACAGGGATAGAAAGATTTAATAAAAATAAATATATTTCCAAAAAAAAAACCCATAAATCAAGTCCTATATTTTAAAACGAATGAAATATATAGTTTAAATCACAACAAAATAATTAATGTACCAAGGTCCGTGGTCAAGGGTAAATTAACTGATAATTAAAAAGCCTTTAAAATATAATTCCTTAATATTTAGATTTTTTATTCATAAATCATATATTAGTGACACATGCATGATTACGTGGCCTTCAAAGCTAAGGGGGCATTATCAAGAACTCTTTAACCAATAGAGTAAGAATTTATTGGGATACGTGCTCTCAAAGTTGAATATTCATTTTGTAATAAAAAATATTTTGGTGATAAAAAATTGAATAAAAAAATATAAAATAATGCAACATAAATAAAAAAAATGATATTATGAAAATATCAATTTTCTATTATATATTTTCTTCCGGTCCAAACGCAACATAGACAAACACTCGTGAGGAATAAGGGTCTAAACGAACTGAGTCGATCCGAATATTAAGTTGCTCAAATTTGGTTCAAGTATAAAATAAGATTTGATCGAGACTCATTTAGCTTCCGAGTCGAGCCGAGCAATTTGAATTTTTCCAACGAATATGATCCCAGTATCAATAGAAAATTATAATTTGAGGAGGTTTGATTAATTTATCAAACTTTAAAATGTGCTCATATTTGACTCATTTATATTTTGAGTCGAGCTCGAATCAAACTTTTAATCGAGCGAGTACAAATCGAGCCCGAACTATTTGCTCATTTTACAGCCTCAGTGAGGAAGAAAAAACAGGAAATTACATAAACAAGTAATGATTTTCAGTAATAGCAAAAATCATATACATCAAACAAGTGAGTGCCCTGAAGTTTCTGCTACTACAAGTAGTTGCAGTAGGTAAAACTTCACGCCATTAAAATGTTGGCAATAAACTAGAAGTACCCTCGAGAAAAAGCCCATAACATTCGGACTAGAAACTCGTTAAATGTGCATTAGGGGGAATTTGAAACATACGTGTAATGGAGGGATCCTAATCCATAAAATTCAGGACTAACTCCCTTGTTCAAGAAGAGGTTCCCTGCCAAACTCACTGCCTCTAGCCCTCTCCTTCCATATATTCTCCACTTCCTCAAAGGTCAGCCCCTTCGTTTCAGGGACATAAACCATCACAAACATGTACCCAGCCACTGCAATACCAGCGAGTATCAAGAACGTGGGGCCAGTCCCGACAGAATCAGCAATCGAGAGAAAACTTTGTGCCACTATCAGATTCGATACCCAATTCACAGTTGCTGACATTCCTCCACATATTCCTCGATACGATTCCGGATATATCTCCGAGTTCACGGTCCACGGCACAGGTCCCATTCCAGGTGCAAAGAACGCAATATATAAGGCTAGACCCAAAACTGCAATCCACCCGTAGTATCCATTAGTAGGGCCGGATGATCCAAGAAAGAATGCCACGGAGAGGAGGACGAGGGACACGATTACACCTGACAAGCTACTCAAGGCCAACTTGCGACGCCCAAAATGGTCAATTAGGTATATACCAAGTACTGTACCAATGGCATTCATTAGTGCAATGATGAGGGATAGTAAAAGTGCTAACTGATTTGAACTGAAGCCAGCCATTTGAACTATTGTTGGGCTGTAGTACATGACTGTGTTGATCCCAGTGAACTGCTGAAATGCCTGCAAATTCAAAATTGTTCCATACTCAGATTTTCATTTATTATGTAACTGACGTAGCCACAGGGGACCACATTGATGCATTTCTAAACTGATTATATTTCTTTGAACCCCCAAAAAAGGACAAAATACAATCATTTGGGGACATAAGATAATCATATTAAGTTACATGTTCTTTTGCGAGCATTTTCACCAAAAAGAAAAACTCATAAATGACATATGAAGTTGCATGCTCTTTTGCGATCATTTTCTTTTTTGCTAAATTTTGCAATCATTTTCACCAAAAAAGAAAAAAAAGTCATAAATGACATTCTTCGATAGACGAAGGAAATACATGAAATCGTTTTTATCACATGGCTGAAACACAAATATGTTTTCCTATGAATAACACAGAGTCAATGTTTTGGTTTAATTATTTCTTCTTTTAATTTCTTATTGTTGAAAACTATCAAGTTCTATGATGAATTCTCGCAATTTTGCACCTAATAAGTATCAATCCTATACCTTGAATAGATTGCATTACATGTTCTCTAAAATAGTAAAATCTAGTCCACCCTAATCCTAGCCAGAAATAAGCATCACAATATTACCAAGTCGTGCACCAAGTCCTTCAGAGTGAAATTAAAGAGCAAAATAAACAAGAAATTCTGAATCATCTTTTGACACTAAAACAACTTATTTTGGCACTTAAAAAGCCTTGTCTGATAATTTAAGTAACCTAGTGGTGGAAGAACCAGACTTAAACAAGTAAATAAATGCAACAAAGCTTTCAAAAAAGAGGAGATCTGACATCATAATGTAACTCTGAGTTGAACAAAAAACATTACAAAAATATTATTGGATCATGACCACTTTGAAGCACTAAAAGATTCGTGGTATCTAGGGAAGTCAGATTATTACCTGAAGTCCACCTCCAGCCAGAAACGCAAGTCTGATTTCTTTTATTCTAAAAACATCCCAGTAACTAACAGCATTAATTCTTTGTTGTTCTTCCTCCAATGCAGAAGCAAGTTGATCAATCTCCTCCTCTAACCGAAAAGGATCATAGATTTTAGAAAGCACGACAATAGCTTCAGATTTGTCCTTCTGAGTTAAGAAGATATTTGTTAAATTTTTAATTATTATAAAGAAAATATACGGAGAACAGACTTAAAGAGGAACACTGAAAATTAATATTTTGTACCTTCATGTAAAGCCAGCGAGGGGACTCCGGTAAGAATAGCATAAGCGTAAACTGAATAACAGCTGGCACAGCAGATACTCCAAGCATCCATCGCCATGTCCCAGGAATCTGATCACCATTCAAAGAACGAAAATTTGCATGAGAAATAATTTTTTTTTAAAATGTAAAGAATAAGAAACGATAATAGTTCATGCCCCATAACATAATGATTACACTATCAAAACTTTCACAGAGCCACATAGACAATTCTTATAAAACCAAAGAACTATAAAGCTTTTATATAATATAAGCAACAAAATTATGATTTCGTTAGAAGCAAATTGATATTAATTTATTAGTGTCTAAGAATTTAGAATCACAGAACATTAACAGAGTAAGTCTTCATTCTTATGTAGCAACGCTTAAATCAAGGATATTAACAAAAATTGTCCTAACACAACTATATGTTCACCAAAATAGAGTTTTATAGATATCCTTCATTACTTGTCCCCTCAAAGATCTCTAGAATTGTTAGGCAACATGAAACATCATGTTGAACAAGCATTATCAATGGATTTTAAGATAAACAACAAAAACAGAGAGAAGTAGTTAGCGAAGTGAGATAAACTTCCAAACACCCTAAAAGTTATTGTAACTATACAGTTTGACCTTAGAACAAGATTATTCACACAATGACGACATGTTAAAGCTATAGCATAAGTACATAAATGACCATCTATTGAACTAAAATTCTGAAACAGAAGATATATATACATATATATATATATATATATAAATATATATATGGGGGCGGATCAATGGCACTAAGTTTTTTACACAATTATTTGACTCTTGGATTTGAATACTCTTAATGGCTAATAAGATTAAAGCTGATTTTTAATTTATAACTAAATAAAAATAAAAACAAAATCTGGAGCTTTTCATCTTCATCTTTTTCACGTCTAAAACATCAACCTGGAGCTGTCAAACTGTCACCATGATGAAGGAAGCCCAAGATGTATCATCCAATTCTCACCTATCTCTAGTATGTTACCATAATCTTTATTTTTATTTAGTTATAAATTAAAAATCAGCTTTAATCTTAGCCATTAAGAGTGTTCAAATCCAAGAGTCAAAGAATTATATAAAAAACTTAGTGTCATTGATCCGCATATATATATATAGGGAGATGATCCATGGAAAACGTTAGATATTAACACTATTTCAACTAACGTTAATCTAGCCGTCCAATATTAGAGTTAATGGCTGAGATGAATGCCCAGCCGCTAGAGGGAGTAGCGGCCAGCAATAAATTAAAAAATCATCTCTGCTGGCCGCTAGAGGGAGTAGCGGCCAGTCAAAACGTCGACGTTTTGACTGGCCGCTACTCCGTCTAGCGGCCAGCAGAGAGGATTTTTTAATTTGGCTCGACTGGCCGCTACTCCCTCTAGCGGCCAGTAGAAAGGATTTTTTAATTTGGCTCATGCTCCAGCCGCTAGAGGGAGTAGGGCCAACAATTTTTTTTGGCTTAATTACATTATCCTGATTATCCTCTCACATACTATTTATTAATCAATAAATAAAATAATAAAAAATTATAAGAATAACTATAAGGATAATCAATAATTATCTTTATACTTATTAAGATATTATCCATATACATATTGCTTATTAATCAGTAAAATAAAATAATAAAAAATTATAAGGATAATTATAAAGATAATCAGTAATTATCTTAATAAGTATAAAGATAATTATTGATTATCCTTATAGTTATTCTTATAATTTTTATTATTTTATTTATTGATTAATAAATAGTATGTGAGAGGATAATCAGGATAATGTAATTAAGCCAAAAAAAATTGTTGGCCCTACTCCCTCTAGCGGCTGGAGCATGAGCCAAATTAAAAAATTCTTTCTACTGGCCGCTAGAGGGAGTAGCGGCCAGCCAAATTAAAAAATTCTTTCTACTGGCCGCTAGAGGGAGTAGCGGCAAGTCGAGCCAAATTAAAAAATCCTCTCTGCTGGCCGCTAGAGGGAGTAGCGGTCAGTCAAAACGTCGACGTTTTGACTGGCCGCTACTCCCTCTAGCGGCCAGCAGAGATGATTTTTTAATTTATTGCTGGCCGCTACTCCCTCTAGCGGCTGGGCATTCATCTCAGCCATTAACTCTAATATTGGACGGCTAGATTAGCGTTAGTTGAAATAGTGTTAATATCTAACGTTTTCCATGGATCATCTCCCATATATATATATATATATATATATATATATATATATATATATATATATATATATATTCCTTAATTTTCTAGTACTAAACCCATTACCCAGTATACGTTTTTCTAATGCAAAATGATAATGATATATTTCTCAGGTTTGATTGATGTCCTTGGTTTTAAGATATACACCAGCCGTGAAACTCGTACTTCCAAATGCAACCTAAGCCTGATAAGTCTTTCACTCCATCACATACTTTTTCTAGAATAAAGTAAATAGAGAAACTATTACTCTCTCCGTCCTCAAAAGGATGGCAAAAGTACATTTTTCTTCACACAAATTAAGAAAAATGTGAAGTAAAGGAAAGAGTAAAAAAAAGTTCCAAATTTATCCTTAGTGTAGCCCCACACAATTACATAGTGATGAGTACTTTTATTTTTTTTATACTAACGGACCCCACTAAATGATATACTTACCCTTCGCTTCATGTATCTTTAGTCATCCTTTTGAGGACAAATAATTATAGCTTTAGTCATCCTTTTGAGAACGAAGGGAGTATATATTTAGAACATCTAGTCTGACAACTTTTATTACGATCTGGATAAACATTACCCTGATGCCAACATCATATTCATGCTTAATCCTTAAAAACTGTTTCTGAATTCCAAAAGGTAACCTTAAAATGCAATATGTTGACAATACAAGTTATATGTATAAAACATCAGAGTGCCAATAAAGTGTGGTTTGTTCTGGAGCATGTTGATCCTTAATTAAGTGAAGAAAAGATAAACAGAAAGACTCTTGCAAATCACACATGAAGACGCACAGAGAGAGAGAAAGAAGAGAGAGAGGGAGAAAAAGAGAGATCATTATCGAAAATTATAAACTAAAAAGGGCCAACGATTAAGAAGAACAGAATTAAAAACACCAGAACTATATAGTAACCTTCATCCATGGCCCTAATGATAGGTGAAAGCTAACCAGTATCCAGCATTATCAAGAACGAAAAAAAAGATTAGTAAGGAAGAAAAGCATTAAGAGATTAAAAACATAAAGCAATTAGTACATAAACTATTGTCCTGACATTTTCAGCGTCCTGACAAAAGCTAAGAAGCTAACACAATATGACATATATTGTCTGGCTATGACTCCTTCACTTTAGCACTTATATGAGAATTTTTTTAAAACCAATTTGAGAAAAAGGAGGACACGTAAATATTATTAGACAGGTGGAGACCAATAGCTCCTTGGGCTCCAAAATAATACATAGCAGTAAATCTCACACTCAGCAGGGGAGGGGAGAGGAGAACACTTTCACTGTATGTGAATCATAAAAATCAAAATACTCGAGGGACATGGCTTCCATATTTTCAATATGAAATCAAGAATGTAAATCAGAACAGCTAGGACCCCTCTCACAAAGCAAGCAACTAAATAGGATTTGCCAAGTAAGTCCCTCGTCAGAAGAGGTCAAGAACTGCTGAACAGCAATGAATAATTGAATGTGTTTCTTCACCAAATATGTAAAGAACCTAATATGTAACTTGACAGCATGACAAAAAAAATCAAGAAATTTCTCAAACAATTAGTAGAGAAGCCTAAGTGGTTAGATATATTAAATTTAGTTTCAAGAAATAACTTTAAAATGTCAACAGCCACAAAATGACATTGCGACAAATATATACAGGATAGAGGAAAATTTTTCCTTCAGTAATGTTACTCCATGCGAAATCTTATAGTGCAAAAGCCCCAATTCTATCTTCATGCTGCCTCTTCAAACTGCACAATGAAAACCTTTCATGCCAAGAATATATTGCAATAATGATGAAAAAAACATAAATTCCTCTGGCACTATTGTATCAAGTAGATATAAATATACCTTGTGAAAACTAACTGATATTGATGCATAATAATTCTTTCAGAGGTTCAAAGTGAGTATAGGAAAGGGCCTGAGAGAAAGAAAAGTCCGCACACACAATATCTGATGATTTCATGTTTGTATGACATGATTAAGCAAAAGCACAAGCCTTCCTATCATTCTATACAAAAATACAAGCTTATTAATAATATAAAGCAATTCCAGTAAGGTAATATTAAGGTCTATTTATTGTACAAAAACATTATTAGCTACCAACAAATGGTATTAATATAGCATTAATCTAGTACAAGTGTTACAGCATAAACTTCAAAAACTTCTATAAAAATTAGTATTATAGTATAGAACTAAAACAGAGTAAAGTTCTTTCTGTCAAAGAAAAGCAAAAACATGTATTTTAAAAAAATATTATAAACCCAAAATAGACAAAGAAGTTAAAGAAGAGAAGAAAAATCCCCTTGAAAAATTCTGATGGTTAAATTAGGCACTAGATAGTCAGAGAGAGCTAGCTTGTATTCTATTAGGAAAACAACTGAGTTGACACGTTCAGATGCTCATGTTTACTTGTACTAATTCCAACCTCTATCACTATTATATCGAATTTGACTCCCTTTCTAATAAAGACCACGTATGTATAACCAGACTTTCTCTGTTAAACTGGGGGGGTGGGTCGTATTTTGGATGACTTCAGAATGCATGACAACCAATAATTTGAAATGCCCTCGTCCATATCACAGTATCACTAATTAATGATTTGCAATTGGACCTCGTTACAAATCAGGAAATGTGATGTAATCTGGGGAAGTGGGCATATATTAGTAGTATCATACACAGTATTATGAATATGACAAAGTGGAAAAATATCTGACCTCTGTAAAAGCAAGATTTATGAGGTAGGAAAGAAATTGTCCACCGGTAATCATAAGCACATTAGTGCTCACAAGACCACCCCTTATTTCTGATGGGGAAGCTTCTGCTATATACATAGGAGCAGTCACAGATGCCACACCCACACCCAAGCCAATCAACAGCCGTCCAAATATAAGAACATATGGATTTGGAGCAGCCGCCATAACAATGGATCCCAATGTAAAGACAATATCTGCAAGAAGAGTAGCTCTTTTACGTCCATAGACGTCATTTATCCACCCACCAAATGCAGCTCCGATAATTGCACCAACCAAAGCCATACTCACTATAGTTTCCTGCCAAATAGAACAACAAACTTCAACAGAAGAAAAAAATGATACAATATGACATGTTAAACTACTAATAACAGTGCAATAAGAAATCTGACCCTTAAGAAAGACACGGTTAAAGAGAATACATGAGAGGTCCATGTTGACACCTTTTGAGTCTGTAGCTTTCTAGCTATTCAAAATCATAAATTTATTGGAGAATAAATTTTGAGTGAAGTGTTACATTCATGTTCATGCTGAACAGAACAATCTGATGTAAAAGCCAGTTTCTTTTTTTCTTTTTAGTAAAAAAGAACATCACAGAATGTATCAAGAGTTCAAGACCATAAAATAATTTCAAAAATGATTCCTCATTTCTTGTTTTTGTAATTAAAAGTGATTGTTTTACCATTATTGATCCAACACCATTAGCTCACAACCAACACATCAGCTGGTTAACACTGTTGATAATTTTTCATTACAACTTCCACTCGCATTCAATTATTGTTGACAAATTTTGACTTCAGAGTCTTGAAATCTTAATAATCTCAGTGTTTTCAAGAGAGGAGTTTCCGGTTTCTTGTCCGCCAAAAGGAACCGGTCCTTGCCTTATAGAAAGACTAATGCGAAAGATAGTATTGTTCGAGTGTGTGCTACAAAATGAAAGATAAGTCTCTTAAAAAAAATCTTGCATCAAGCTTGCACTGCCACTAAAGTATTCCAATTGGTGATGAACCTAATAAAAGCCCTTGGGTTCACTTCTATTTCTTTTTTGTTTCACTTTCTGCTTAATCATCATCTTTTGAATCAGTTATACATACTAGGCAGCGGCACTGCCAGCAAGAAGAATATTAAATTTTCACTCATTGGTCTTTTGTCAATCAGAGAAATAACAACTACCCTGTTAAATGCAGGAAATAGTTTCTAATTTTTGTTCTATCTTTCTCTTTTCTTTGCTTTGCTACTCAAATGTTATCAATCAGTTAGTTAGAACGTGTACCTGCAGGAAACTACTCTGGTTGACTGCTTCAAAGTCATCACGGATATAAAGAAGGGCACCCGATATAACTCCTGCAAATAACAGTTTCATATAAAGTAAGAACTGGTGGTTGAAAATTGAGGAACCTAAAAGAAATGTAGGAGCTTGATTCACATGACCATCTTAAGAAGACACCTAAAAATAGACTGTCATTCATCTAAGTTTTTCTCTAGAGTGAACACCCTTAAAATGGATGTTTCATCAATTTATAAAATATAGTTGAGCTATTACTATTATTAAGTTAGAGATTTTGTTTCTTCAACTTGTTCCACAATTCAACATACTCAGTTAATCCTTATTTTCTCCAAACATATTACTAGAAATATTTATAATTATGCATAAACAATTAGGAGACAACAGAACAAACAAGAGACGAGAATAAATTTAAGAACTGCTTATTTCACATCGAACTAGGCAAGATGAAGACGGGAATTCTCCACCTATCCTTTTTTTTTCACTTTTACATTCCCTTGCTTCTCTTACTCATCTCAGAACAAATGAGAAGGAAATATAAGAGCAAAAGTTCTCAAATTTTAAGCGAGACAGATACTCGCTTAAGCAGAGGCATCTTCACTTGATCAAGTAAACAGACTGCTACATAAAAGCAAACCCAACAGCTCTGATCACCCAATAAATTAATTCTATGGGACCCTGGCCCCTAAAGGTGAAATTCGTTGTATAAGTAAAACAGTAGTTAACAGTCTGATATCTTGCACATCAGCACATGAATACATCATTGACCACATAAGTCCACAAAATTCAAACTTTTTCATAATGAAATAAAAAATAATACTCCGCCTGAAAAGATTCTTTGCTATTCCTTTTTAATGCTATTAAATGCCTGCATAAGACACATTTTCAATAAAAAATTTCAATACAGTTGTTATCGTCTATTATTAACAAACATCATCAAAAGGATTATATGTAAGTTTTTACTATGCAAACATTTGTATTCCTACAAAAATCAACAAATATGTACTCTCTTTTTTGGGGAACATTGAGAAAGAATCAATTCATTAAAACAACAATCAGAAGGCAATCTTATAAAACCAAAATACATAACTTCAAAATATTTATATATATATATATATATATATATATATATATATAAAAAATGATACCTGTGTCATAGCCGAAAAGCAGTCCACCAATTCCAGCAATCAAAGTCAAACCCAATACATATGAATTGCTAAAATATGTAATTTTCCCAACATCTGTTTCTATATACCCTGAACTCCCCGGCAAAGAAACGATCGTCATAGTTTAACAAACTATATTCTTTTTATTAACTTTTTTCTCACAAAACTATAAGAAAAAACTCTCAACCCAATAATCAGTATGATCTAAACAAAAACTCACTTAAATTTCCAAACCAGTAATTTGTGATAAGAAATTAACATAAACTCAATTCAAGAATATAATCAAACACTTGAACTACAAAGAAATTTGCGATAAAATTGGAAATTATCGGCTGATTTTGGGTATGAAACAACACAAAAGCACAAACCCACCAACAAGTTCTTATCTTTCTTTGATTTTAAGACTCAAATGGCAGGTTAAATTTGAAGGCTCAAATGGCAGGTTAAAACCCAAATGTAAGGAGAATTAGTAGGCTAGTAGCTAAAACTGGAAATCGAGTGAAATCTGCTTCTGAGATTTTAAGACCCAAAGGTTTTCGTGATCTACCTGAAAAAAATTTGCTATATAACAGAATATTTGGATGATAAGAATCGTTCTAGAAGGGAAAAATGAAGTGATTTTCCTCGGAAAATAAGGGGTGTTTTATTTTTCTGGGAAACTTGTGACAAGGGAGGAAATTGGTAGCCGGTGGTGGTGGAGACGGAGAGGTTTCGATTTTCTTATGTTTGTTAGTTGAACTTGATGTGACTAATTACCCGGAGGTGAGTCACCTACAAATGGAATTTTCATTTATTTGTAATTAATTTTGATACAATATATTCGGCAAATATTTATTTATGTGAATTCTTAATAGGCAAATAGCACCTTTTACCATTGTGGTTATAATGATTTAACGAAATAGTCATTGTGCTTTTAAAATATTCAATTAGCCCACTGTATTTTTTAAAAATGTTCAATCAGGTCATTCCGTCCATTTTTTGTAACTGCCGTTAACAAATTGCTTACGTGACTTTTAAAAAACAAAATAAAAAATGACATGGTAATTACGTGGCAATAGATTAACAAATCTGTTTTTTAAATAAAATAAAAAATGACATGCTAATAACAACAAATCTGTTTTCTAACAAATTCTGTTTTTTTAAAAAAATTGTTTTAAAATTTTATTTTAAAAAAAAAAAATTTTAAAAAAATCTGTTTTTTAACAAATTCAGCATTTAAAAAAATTCTATTTTTTAAAAAAATCTATTTTTCAAAAATAATTATATTTTTTAAAAAAATATGCTTTTTTAAAAATTCTGTTTTTTTTAAAATTATGTTTTTAAAAAAATATGTTTTTAACAAATCTGTTTTTAATTACGTGGCAAATCTGTTTTTTAACAAATCTGTTTTTAATTAAAAAATCTGTTTTTAACAAATCTGTTTTTAAAAAAATAGAATTTTTTTTAAAATAGATTTTTTTTAAAAAAAACAGAATTTTTTAAAAAACGAATTTTTTTAAAAAAATATAATTATTTTTAAAAAACAGATTTTTTTAAAAAATAGAATTTTTTTAAAAGCAGAATTTGTTAAAAAATAGATTTTTTAAAAAATTTGTTTTTAAAAAAAATAGTTTTTTTTAAAAAAAATAAAATTATTTTTTGTCTCGTAATTAATGATTTTTTATTTTTATTTTTTTATTGAAATTAATGTAATGTTGTAATAGATCTCATTGTAACAATTTGTTTTTTTTTAAATAAAAAAACATTTAAAACAAATTTTTTTTAAAAAAATAGAATTTGTTACAAAACAGATTTGTTGTTATTACCATGTCATTTTTTATTTTATTTAAAAAACAGATTTGTTAATCTATTGCCACGTAATTACCATGTCATTTTTTATTTTGTTTTTTAAAAGTCACGTAAGCAATTTGTTAAGGGCAGTTACAAAAAATGGACGGAATGGCCTGATTGAACATTTTTAAAAAGTACAGTGAGCTAATTGAATATTTTAAAAGCACAGTTGCTATTTTGTTAAATCACTATAACCATAGTGACGAAAAGATGTTTTTTGCCATTCTTAATATGTTGTGTCAATTATCACTACCAATGTACATGACAAAACGTTAAAGCGAATTTAGAAATTATAAAATGGATAATATTGATAATTTGTCTAAATATTTCTATCATAAATGCATATAATCCCTTTATTGTCTATATCTATCTATATGGTCCGGATCTTAAACTCACCCCTTATTTAACATACCTTGCTCATTCTCCTCTAGCGACGGACCGGGCGACGATTCGGTCCGTCGCTATATGTTGTTTGTCACTAAAAGCTAAGACGACGGTTCTATATATAGCGATGGACTGAATCGTTGCTCGGTCTGTCGCTAAAGGGTCGAGCAAGGTATGTTAGATAAGGGGTGAGCTTAAGCTCCGAACCGTCTATATATATATGTGTGTGTGTGTGTGTGTGTGTCGATTTTAATATGTTGGTGATTTTTTTATAATTCAAGAACATCCAACAATGGAGTCTTTAAGACTATTTCATGTAATTTATACTTTGGGACCAAGGATATGAAACCCGATCGGATTGGCGGTTGAATCGGTTAAATGTCGGAATTCATCGGCACTCCGATTCGAATTGGACCAATCATCTAATTTTGGTCAAAATCTAAATTAATCGGTTGACCATCGGTGGTTCAACCGGTAAACCGATTAAGTTGACCCAGTAAACCAGTTTTAATTATTTTTTTGTACCAAATTTTTTTTATTATTAAAATTTACCATTTTTAGTAATATTGTAATTATTTGCCTAAATCTATACTCGCAAAATACGCAAGTAGACGCAATACACAAGTAATATAATGACAAGAGTGTCGAACCCATAGAGAATTATTTAAGAAACTGATTATTATGACTTTTTGATATTTTTACATGAAAATCGTCGCTATATATTCTATAGCGACGGTATAGAATCATGTGGAAATATAATGATTTTTTACCGTCGCTATACATCTATAGAGACATTTTTTATGTGGAAATATCAAAAAATCATGTGAAAATATCAATTTCCAATTATTTAATAATAATTACCAAGTATTAACTCATAATCAAATTAAGTTTATTTCAACAATTCGATAAAAGTTATTAAATTTTGAAAATAAAGTACTAAACTAACTAATCACTAACTACCAAGAATTGAATTTAGATAAAAAAGACTTAAGATTACAATTTCCCTTTAATGTATTGCTTCAATTAATCATTTCTTGTTAAGTTATGCTAATTACTTTAGATTGTTAATCGATAACTCTTCAATATTTATGACCATCTCTTGATGTATCATAAACGAATCAACTTAAATCCACAGATGATAGAATTAAGATGAACACCCGGGTTAACTAATTCACTATATTTCTATGTGAATTATAATTAAATAGAATTTAAAGCACAAGTTTCCTAACAGATTTCATGCGGGTATAGGTATATCCTTATCCTATACACGAATCATGAGTTTCATCACCATGCAAAAAACACAATCACATACTATTATGATAAGATCTAAATCTATAATCTGTGAGACCCCAGATTTTATGAATAAATATGTAATTTTCTCAAAATAATTTTTTAATATTATGGTGTGGATTTGATATAATGTTATAGTTGTGGGTTATATTTATAAATTTTGCAAAGTACGCAAGTTGTTATATAATATTCGATTGGTCGGGGAATATTCTTTTTGTCGGGGAATATCCGTACGACGGTACAATCATTGGTGGACCCCACAACGGAATTATTGTCGGATTGAGAAAACGACAAAAATACTTTATAAAAATAATGACGGAAGTTTTACCATTAACTGTTGAAACACTCAGTGTTAAAAGTACAATAATACGCGTGGTTGCATAGTAGCACACGGTATTAATTATTGATGCTTACGTGAGAAGTCACTCAGTTATACTCAATTATTGTTACAGTAATTGTTTCATCATATCTCTCATATTATTGATTCAATTATTGTCACAGTATCATTTGCATAATATATTATATTATTAAATCAATAATTGAGACGACAAAGTTATTCATATTATTATTTGCAATATTGACAATGTCTAGAAGTTCTGTCAAGGAGAGGTTTGGTCACCTAATTGCGCGCCAATAAGCAGAAATCCTTATATAGCCCTCTCTTTCCTGGGAACGACCTGTTGTTAAATATTGTGAGTTATAATATTAATGATGAATAAGTTGTGTTGATTAAAAATAAATTTTGATAGTTCCATTGTGTTGGGATTATTAGTGTTAGAGGAAATCTACATCTATTCCGATGATAATTGATGTCTAGGGGTTATATTGATAAATCGGGTAATTTATCGGATAAATGAGCAATTAATTGCTACTAATTCACATGCTTATATAACTATTTGTTCAGATGTGTGTACTATTGAATCACATTATTTACTATTAGGGGAGTTGGTGCAAGATTGATAATACTTGCATGACTAAGTTAAAAATGGAGGTATAGATGGAGGTACTATACTGTAATTCGTATTTTTCACATGATTATACTATTGATTCACATAATTGAACTATTGATTCACATTATTTACAATTAGGGGAGGTGGTACAAGTTTGATAATACTTGCAGAACTAAATTAAAAATGAAAGAAAAGTTGGAGGTATTGTACTGTAATTTTTTGAGCCCCAAAACGTGCAATTATTGAAACTATATTTTCCTATAAATAGAAGCTCATTCTTCCTTCATTTTTCACCAATTCACAAAAGCTTTAAAGCGATTATTATAGGGAGAAATTATAGAGAGAAAGAAGAAGAGAAGTCTGTTACCACACTATTCCAGTATCCAGTTTTTCCAAGGTAGGGAGTATTATTTCTTTCTTATCTATGAAGAGAACTTCTGTTATTCCATTCTTTATTATTCTGTTGGATTAACCTGTATACGCGGGCTACCTTATACTTGGTGAAATTCTTATGTTATTCCATTTTTTATTATTCTGTTGGAATATCCTGTTTGTGCGTTTTACGCCGGACCTGGTTCCGTCTTTACTATTCTGTCAGAATATCATGTCTATGCGTTTACGCTGGACCTGGTTCCATTATTTATTATTCTGTTGAGAATAACCTGTCTGTGCAGTCTATCGCACGCATGGTGAATCCTCCTATTATTACATTCTTTATTATTTTGTTGGAATAACATGTCTATGTGGATTACCACATGTATGGTGAATGATCATATGTATTCATTCCTTATTAAATTGTGGAAATGATCTGTATACATGATATCCTCATATGTTTTGAGTATTAGTAAGTGTTATGATAAGTTATGTTGGTTATTATGTGAAAACATGAAAGTTTCTTAGAAATCACAAAGGGTTTAAAAATCAGATTTTGATAAAAATGGAACATAAAATTCAATTGACCATATAACCTATTATATTTCGAATTTTTGAGTGTGGTCAAGTTCTAGAGTTAGGTTTATGAGTTTTGTAACCTATCCAAGTGGAATCGCTGGAAAAGGTGTTGTAGATTTTCGTGTGGACTGATTTTAGCAAAGTACGAAAAATTGCAAAATATGAAAAAGGTTGCTGCCACGATTTTAAAAGGGATGTTTTTGTTACATAATTTATGAGAAAAATTTTGGCCTTTTGGGACATGAAAGTATATGGTATGAAGTACCTTCTGTCCAAAAATGAGCTCATTCTGACTTAAAATGAGAAAGTTATGATCATTTCAATATTTAGATTTTTCCGACGAAAAACGCTATAACCGGAGTTCTATAACTCTGATGACTATGAAATTTAAACTGGAAGCTCACGTTAACATGTGTAAGATCCTGCTAAGATTTGGAAATTTTTGGAGTTAAACTTAAGGTAGCTAATTTCTTAAGGAATTAATTAGAAATTGATTTTTGAAAAATAGTAAATGAATTTTAAAAATTCTGAGAAAAATATATGTTCAATATGGGACTATATTATGCTTAATCCTAGAAAAGAATAATTTTTGGGACTGATTTGGTAATTTTTTTATGAAAATAATCTAGTTACGAGTAAATGAGACGTTATTAGTTCTTGGTTAAATTAATTCTTGAACTTGTTTTATTGAATTTTTATATCATTGTCATCATCATCATATTTACATTTTGTTGAAAGTCATCTGTGGCATGTAGTGCATAGATGGACTTGGTATGATTATGACCAGGGATTATTCGGTATAATCATGACCGTAATGTTACAAATGACGTGGTAAAAGTCCTCATTGGCCCGTAGTGCATTGATGGACAGTTTTTGGTATGATTATGGCTATGGATTCTCTTCGGCCAAGGTTGCAAAGATGAATTTTTTTATAGCATGATCAGGACCGTTGATAAAAACACGATTATTTTTTGTCCGTAGTGCATGGATAATTTATGGTTGTGATACTAATGAAAAAGTCCTCATTGGCCCGTAGTGCATTGATGGACAGTTTTTGGTATGATTATGGCTATGGATTCTCTTCGGCCAAGGGTTCAAAGATGAATTATTTTATGACATGATCAGGACCGTTGATGAAAACAAGATTATCTTTGGCCCGTAGTGCATGGATAATTTGTGGTCGTGATACTAAAGAATATCATTGACCTGTAGTGCAGGGATGATTTGATGATGTGGATTAATTATTGAGCTAAGTCTCAGCAATGAAATATTAATTCATGGATGTGATAATAATGAATATAATTGGCCATAGTGCATGGATAATTCATGGATGTGATATTAACGAATATCCTTGGCTGTAGTGCAGGGGTGATTTGATGATGTGGATTATTTGTTAAGCTGAGTCTCAGCATTATTGGTTTTACAGTTGTATATCTTTGGCCTGTAGTGCAAAGATGAATTTATTAGTATGATTATGAGCAGGAATTGTGATTTGGTATAACCATGATTTGTGATATTTCAGGTGAAGATAGGCGATGAGAATCATCTTCGTCCTGGGTGCGAAAAGGAAATTCAGAATCACAATTATGATTATGAGTTATTCATATGATTGTGGACATGAATTTTTGATTGATGTTATAGGGATAAAACATTATTGGTGGACTTTTAACATGGAGAAGATAATAGACTTGATGGTCTATTTGACTCTTCTAATGGATTGCTCGTTCCGCTACAACTATGGTTGAAAAGTTTTATCATCTACCATATGTTCTAAATCTCTGATTTATTATTGATGAAAGCTATTGATAATTTAATTATCTTTAGTCATGATATTCTTTACAGGGCTAGTTGTGCTCACCCTTTCTGCTTCACAATTCCTTTTAGGTAATAAGAGTGTTGTCGGGTCGAGCAGGGATAACAGGGGAATAGAACAGTGGTCTCTAACTGTGGAGGTTCTCCCTAAATAGTATAAAAAAGTGTGTTGTATTCTATACATCATTTAGTAGTTATATTTGGGGAATCAAATAGGGTGAGGCGAACCCAACTTTGGAAGGATGTTTTTTCACTATCACACAAGATGTCTAATGACATACAACCTTGTGTTATCATAAGACATGGTTGTGCGCATCCACTTACTGAGTAGATCTACGGTTACTACCTATATGATCTTGGAGTTTATTTAAAATATAATATTCACTTGGACACAGTGGAGATAGTTATATGTCAAGAGAAGACTCACCATTGGAAAGAAGATGATAGTAATCTTCTCGTTTTTCTTTGGGGTCTATTGGGTCAACCAAGGATAATTATGTGGCCATATGATATCTATTATAACCTAGACGCATGGCCTCCTATGTACAAAGATTTCCTTGAGCACTTCCCAAAGATTTTAATTTCTGAAACAGTCTTTGACTATAATTTTATATAAAGTACCATTATAAGGTTGTGGTCGAGGCACTATGAGAGTTACATACATTTGTATTAAAACTCACAAGTCACATTTGGTATCAGAGTTTAGGGATATGGTCGCTGGCGGAGATATGAGTCTAGAACTAGGAGGGGAGAGACAAGTAATATACTTCGCTAGTGTGTGACATACCTAAGCCAAAAATTTTTACTTGATAAATTGATAATTTGTGATATGTCAATTGACCTTTGTTTTGAAGATATATTCTAGAATGATATCTGAAATACAGGAGATGAGCAATGAAAAAATCATGATACAGAGCAAATAACCGGGAAGGTACAATCCAAAAAGAAAGCAAGGTATTCTCATCTCTTCAAATACTAGGTACATACGTAAATTTCGAGGGCAAAATTTCATAAGGAGGGGAGATTGTGAGACCCCGGATTTTATGAATAAATTTTTAATTTTCTCAAAATAATTTTTTAAATATTATGGTGTGGATTTGATATAATGTTATAGTTGTGGGTTATATTTATAAATTTTGCAAAGTACGCAAGTTGTTATATAATATTCGATTGGTCGGAGAATATTCTTTTTATAGGGGAATATCCGTACGACGGTACAATCATTAGTGGACCCCGCAACGGAATTATTGTCGGATTAATAAAACGACAAAAATACTTTATGAAAATAACGGCAGAAGTTTTACCGTTAACTGTTGAAACACTCGGTGTTAAAAGTACAGTAATACACGTGGTTGCATAGTAGCACACGGTATTGATTATTGATGCTTACGTGAGAAGTCACTTAGTTATACTCAATTATTGCTACAGTAATTGTTGCATCATATCTCTCATATTATTGATTCAATTATTGTCACAGTATCATTTGCATAATATATTGTATTATTAAATCAATAATTGAGACGACAAAGTTATTCATATTATTATTTGCAATATTGACAATGTCTAGAAGTTCTGTCAAGGAGAGGTTTGGTCACCTAATTGCGCGCCAATAAGGAGAAATCCTTATCGGAAAGCCCTCTCTTTCTTGGGAACGACCTGGTTGTTAAATATTGTGAGTTATAATATTAATGATGAATAAGTTGTGTTGATTAAAAATGAATTTTGATAGTTCCATTGTGTTGGGATTATTAGTGTTAATGGAAATCGACATCTATTTCGATGATAATTGATGTCTAGGGGTTATATTGATAAATCGAGTAATTTATCGGATAAATGAGCAATTAATTGCTACTAATTCACATGCTTATATAACTATTTGTTCATATGTGTGTACTATTGAATCACATTATTTACTATTAGGGGAGTTGGTGCAAGATTGATAATACTTGCATGACTAAGTTAAAAATAGAGGTATAGATGGAGGTACTATACTGTAATTCGTATTTTTTACATGATAATACTATTGATTCACATGATTGAACTATTGATTCACATTATTTACTATTAGTGGAGGTGGTGCAAGTTTGATAATACTTGCAGGACTAAATTAAAAATGAAAGAAAAGTTGGAGGTATTGTACTGTAATTTTTTGAGCCCCAAAATGTGCAATTATCGAAACTATATTTTCCTATAAATAGAAGCTCATTCTTCCTTCATTTTTCACAAATTCACAAAAGCTTTAGAGCGATTATTATAGGGAGAAATTATAGAGAGAAAAAAGAAGAGATGGCTGCTACCACACTATTCCAGTATCCAATTTTTTCAAGGTAGGGAGTATTATTTCTTTCTTATCCATGAAGAGAACTTCTGTTATTCCATTCTTTATTATTCTGTTGAAATAACCTGTATACGCGGGCTACCCTATACTTGGTGAAATTCTTCTGTTATTCCATTTTTTATTATTCTGTTGGAATATCCTGTCTGTGCGTTATACGCCAGACCTGTTTTCGTCTTTACTATTCTGTCGGAATATCCTGTCTGTGCTTTTACGCCGGACCTGGTTCCATTATTTATTATTCTGTTGAGAATAACCTGTCTGTTCAGTCTATCGCACACATGGTTAATCCTCATGTTATTCCATTCTTTATTATTTTGTTGGAATAACCTGTCTATGTGGATTACCACATGCATGGTGAATGATCCTGTGTATTCATTCCTTATTAAATTGTGGAAATGATCTGTATACATGATGTCCTCATATGTTTTGAGTATTAGTAAGTGTTATGATAATTTATGTTGGTTATTATGTGAAAACATGAAAGTTTCTTAGAAATCACAAAGGGTTTAAAAATCAGATTTTGGTAAAAATGGAACATAAAATTCAATTGACCATATAACCTATTATATTTCAAATTTTTGAGTGTGGTCAAGTTCTAGAGTTAGGTTTACGAGTTTTGTAACCTATCCAAGTGGAATCACTAGAAAATGTGTTGTAGATTTTCGTGTGGACTAATTTTAGCAAAGTACGAAAAATTGCAAAATATGAAAAAGGTTGCTGCCACGATTTTAAAAGGGCTTTTCGGTTACTTAATTTGTGAGAAAAATTCTGGCTTGTTGGGACATGAAAGTATATGGAATAAAGTACCTCCTGTCCAAAAATGAGCTCATTCCGACTTAAAATGAGCAAGTTATGACCATTTCAATATTTAGGTTTATCCGATGAAAAACGCTATAACGGAGTTCTATAACTCCGATGACTATGAAATTTAAACTGGAAGCTCACGTTAACATTGTAAGATCCTGCTAAGATTTGGGAATTTCTGGAGTTAAACTTAAGGTAGCTATTTTCTTAAGGAATTAATTAGAAATTGATTTTTAAAAAATAGTAAATGAATTTTAAAAATTTCGAGAAAAATATGTGTTTAATATGGGACTATATTATGCTTAATCCCAGAAAAGAATAATTTTTGGGACTGATTTGGTATTTTTTTTATGAAAATAATCTAGTTACGAGTAAATGAGACGTTATTAGTTCTTGGTTAAATTAATTTTTGAACTTATTTTATTGAATTTTTATATCATTGTCATCATCCTCATATTTATATTTTGTTGAAAGTCATCTGTGGCCTGTAGTTCATAGATGGACTTGGTATAATTATGGCCAGGGATTATTCGGTATAATCATGACCGTAATGTTACAAATGACGTGGTAAAAGTCCTCATTGGCCCATAGTGCTTTGATGGACAGTTTTTGGTATGATTATGGCTATGGATTCTCTTCGGCCAGGGGTGCAAAGATGAATTGTTTTATAGCTTGATCAGGACCGTTGATTGAACACGATTATCTTTGGCCCATAGTGCATGGATAATTTGTGGTTGTGATATTAATGAAAAAGTTCTCATTGGCCCGTAGTGTATTGATGGACAGTTTTTGGTATGATTATGGCTATGGATTCTCTTCGGCCAAGGGTGCAAAGATGAATTATTTTATGACATGATCAGGACCGTTGATGAAAACCCGATTATCTTTGGCCCGTAGTGCATGAATAATTTGTGGTCGTGATACTAAAGAATATCCTTGGCCTGTAGTGCAAGGATGATTTGATGATGTGGATTAATTATTGAGCTAAGTCTCAGCAATGAAATATTAATTCATGGATGTGATAATAATGAATATCCTTGGCCGTAGTGCATGGATAATTCATGGATGTGATATTAACGAATATTCTTGGCCGTAGTGCAGGGGTGATTCAATGATGTGGATTATTTATTAAGCTGAGTCTCAGCATTATTGGTTTTATAGTTGTATATCTTTGGCCTGTAGTGAAAAGATGAATTTATTAGTATGATTATGAGCAGGAATTGTGATTTGGTATAACCATGATTTGTGATATTTCAGGTGAAGATATGTGATGAGAATCATCTTCATCCTGGGTGCGAAAAGGGAATTCAGAATCACAATTATGATTATGAGTTATTCATATGATTGTGGACAGGAATTTTTGATTGATGTTACTGGGATAAAACATTATTGGTGGACTTTTAACATGGAGAAGATAATAGACTTGATGGTCTATTTGACTCTTCTAATGGATTGCTCGTTCCGCTACAACAATGGTTGAAAAGTTCTATCATCTACCATATGTTCTAAATCTATGATTTATTATTGATGAAAGCTATTGATAATTTAATTTTCTTTAGTCATGATATTCTTTACTGGGCTAGTTGTGCTCACCCTTTCTGCTTCACAATTCCTTTCAGGTAATAAGAGTGTTGTCGTAAGAGTGTTACCGGTTCGAGCGGGGATAACAGGGGAATAGAACAGTGGTCTATAGCTGTAGAGGTTCTCCCTAAATAGTATAAAAAAGTGTGTTGTATTCTATACATCATTTAGTAGTTATATTTGGTGAATCAAATAGGGTGAGGCGAACCCAACTTTGGAAGGATGTTTTTTCACTATCACATAAGATGTCTAATGACATACCACCTCGTGTTATCATAAGACAGGGTTGTACGCATCCACTTGCAGAGTATATCTACGTGCATTACCTATATGATCTTGGAGTTTATTTGAAATATAATATTCACTTGGAGACAGTGGAGATAGTTATATGTCAAGAGAAGACTCACAATTGGAAAGAAGATGATAGTAATCTTCTCGTTTTTCTTTGGGGTCTATTGGGTTAACCAAGGATAATTTTGTGTCCATATGATATCTATTATAACCTAGATGCATGGCCTCCCATGTACGAAGGTTTCCTTGAGCACTTCCCAAAGATTTTAATTTCTAAAATAGTCTTTGACTATATTTTTATGTAAAGTACCATTGTAAGGTTGTGGTCGAGGCACCATGAGAGTTACATATATTTGTATTAAAACTCAGAAGTTAACTGTGGTCGTATTCTATACGACAGCTCAACAGTTGTATAAATGAAGTTGTATCTGAATTTTGTACTATGTATCTGGTGACTCAGAATGGGTGATGTATACCTAATTTTGGGGGCGTCACATAATCCATCTCCCGAGTTCATCTAGATTATCATAGTAATTGTTGATCAAACAATTAATCAGTTAAACGCAAACCATAATAGAAAATTCCAATATAATAAATAAAAACTAGCAAGTAAGCAATTTAGTTTAACAACACATTGAGTTCCATTGTAATCTCAAATAGAAATTAATTCATGGCTGAACTAATAACCACAATACAAAGTAAACAATAATCCAAGAATTACAAAATAATAAGATAAAAGAAGAAAAGAAAAACTCTTTTAAAGCAATCATTGATATCCTCCCAGCCTTCTATCTTGATCTTCCTTCATGATAATCTCTTGCTTCAAGCCTCCAATGCTTCTTCAATTCTCCTAAGATAGATGTCAAATGCTTGTTGTCCAAAAGTCTCTAAAATTCCCCATATTCTATGCCTCCGCGTCAAATCTTGATCTGGCTGCGACCCAGACACTGCAGCGCCAGTCATAGCATTAAAAATGTAGATTCTCTAGTGTTACGGCGCTACCACGCTGAAATATTGTTAAGAAATGGAGTTGTCGCGCTATGCGAAATTCTGATGCGACGTCTATTGGTAAAATGAACATAACTCTCTCATATGAACTTTGATGGGGATGATCCAAGATGTTTCGAAAATACAAGAAGTAGATATACAACTTTCATTCTTTAAGAATTGAGAGATTCTGGTTGGATCAAGGTCAAAATTGGGTTTCAAATGACTACTATATCAGTGGCAGACTCCAAACTTTGAGGTTCAACGTCCCTTGCTAAAAGATCATAACTTTTGATTCGAGAAGAATTACGAGACATGTCCCTTATCAAATCAAAGCTATCGATAAGATCTACAATAAAATCCAAGTTCCAAGCCTAGAACATGCATCCAACTTAACATTAAGAGCCTTTCAATCTACTCTTCTTGCATTTACATGCATATTATATTCCAAAAGATGTCTGAATTGTTTTTCCTTGCTTCTTCCTACAACATATCATAAAATGCATGAAAATAACTTGAAACCATGGAAATAAACAACAATCTAAGTCAAAGATATTTGATTCGTAAGTATGAAACATACTCATCAGTAACTCAACTTTGTTATGTTTTAGTTCATAAAAAATGAAAAGTTTTAAATTTTTATTAATTACTAATAATATATATTTATGACGTCTCTAGTTCAGTAACAGTTTTAACCACTAGTTGAACTAGTGACTCATCTACCCGATAACTTTTTCGATTCGATGATCGATCCGGGTCTGAAAACATTGTCTGGGACTATAAAACGAAGTGACTCCATTATATATTCTTATTTGAAATTTGAATTTTACATTTGGATATTGGAATACTATACATGAGGTGACAATTTTGACTTAATTCATCAAGTTCCTCTTAACTACATCTTAGGTGGTTGACCGAATTTAAATGTGGGTTGTTAAGATGCATTAAGAAGACAACTATTAAGATGCAATTAAATATCGCCTGAACACATTTTCTTATCACTAATTGAAATTTAGAGTCAAATAGAAAAAATCTCGATTTGAATCATGATCAAAACATACTCTCCATGCCCCATCCTCGTAATACATGTCTCAAACATGACCGTTACAGGGTTCCAAAGAGCCAATAAAAAGAAGGAAAATGTTAAATCCATAATAGAAAATGTTATTTCCACAACAAAAGTGTCGCTATATAGATCCTATAACGTTGTTTTTTACCATCGCTATACATCTACAGCGACACTTTTGTTGTGAAAATAACAAAAAGTATTGTGAATTTAACAATTTTCTAAAAAGAAATAGGACTCAAACATGACCATTACATTTATACTTGTACTTAATTTTAGACTGATATATGTAATATGTAATTATATAATACATTTATTGTTTATTATTAATTGTTATGTATTTTTGCTTATGATTGGGTAAAGGTTTTGAGAGTGAGGGGTCCACTTTGTTAAAAATTATATGTTTTATAAGTTGATTGTATAAAATAATAGTAAGAGAGTTGCTAAGCATTTTACTAAGGATTGGTATGATAATTATCACCTTAGGGATATCATTGATGATTGTCGCTCTCTAAGTAAGAGCGTAAATTAATGGCAAAAAGCACCTTTACCCGCTTGTGATCATCGACTTGTAAGCAATTGACCACTGAACTTTAAAAATATGTAATTGGACCACTGTGTTTTCTAAAACTGAAAATTCAGGTCATTCCGTCCAATTTCTTGGACGAAAATCAAATAATTACACACGTGGCATTGAAAAAAAAATCAAAAATATTATTATTTTCTTATGTGGCAATAAAAAAAAATCATTGATTACGTGGCAAAAAATGATTAAAATAATAATAAATTTAAAATAAATAATGATTAATTCATTTTAAAATAAAATAATTAATTTTAAAGATAAAAATAAAATAATTAATTTTAATATAAAATAATTAAAATAAATATTTGGAATTAATGATTAATAATTAATCATTAACTTGTAAAATGATTAATTTATTTTTATTTTTAAAATTAATTATTAATCATTCCAGTTAAAAAAATCATTAACTTGTAAAAAAATCATTTTTGCCACATTAAAAAAATCTGCTTTTTGTTTTTAAAAATAGATTTTTTTAAAAAACATAATCTTTAAAAATAGAATTTAAAAAAATAGATTTTTTTTAAAAACAGGATTTTATTTTTACAAGTTAAAAAAAATTTTGCTTTTGTTTTTAAAAACAAATTTTTTTTTTACAAGTTAAAAAGAAATTCTGTATGATTTATTTATAAGTTAATGATTTTTTTAACCGGAATGATTAATAATTAATTTTAAAATAAAAATAAAATAATCATTTTACAAGTTAATGATTAATTATTAATCATTAATTCCAAATATTTATTTTAATTTTATTATTTTAATTATTTTATTTTAAATTAATTATTTTATTTTAATTTTTAAAATTAATTATTTTATTTTTATTTTTAAATTAATTATTTTATTTTAAAATGAATTAATTATTATTTATTTTAATTTTATTATTATTATTATTTTAATCATTTTTTGCCACATAATCAATGATTTTATTTTTGATTTTTTTTGTATTGCCACATAAGAAAATAATAATATTTTGATTTTTTTTCAATGCCACGTGTGTAATTATTTGATTCCCGTCCAAGAAATTGGACGGAATGGCCTGAATTTTCAGTTTTAGAAAGCACAGTGGTCCAATTGCATATTTTTAAAGTTCAGTGGCTAATTGCTTACAAGTCGACGACCACAGGCGGGTAAATGTGCTTTTTACCTAAATTAATTGAGTTGAGTCGAGTATTAAGTTGTTCAAATTTTATTTATAAAATTTATCGAGTATAAAATAAGGTTTGATTGTGGGTATTGATAGAAAATTGCAATTTGAGAATGTTCGAGTAATTTATCAAACTTTAAAATTTGTTCATATTTGAATCATTTATATTTTGAGTAGAGCTATAATCAAAATTTAAGTCGAGCGAATACGAATCGAGCCCGAACTGTTTATTCATTTTACAACTTTATATCTAAGTGGTATTTTTGAAAAAGCTTTACTTAGTCATTTTGGTAGGTTAAGTTTTTAAAGTAACTCATGGTCTTGCAAAACTTACTTGTAAATCAATTTTTTGTCCCATCGCATCAAATAATTTTGAATTGATAATGTTAAGAGTCTCAAATTTTTATTCTCAAAAAATATTTTAACTGATTTGTCACCACAACATTAGTTGGATATGTCTCATGTAATTAACTATGTAATAAATTATCATTAAAATATTCAATGCCCAAAATTTTAAGACTGCTAACATCACTCATATTGAATTACATTATTTTCCATCAAAGAACTTTATAAAAAAGATAATTCAACACATTTTGTGACGCCCCCAAAATTAGGTATACATCACCCATATTGGGTCGCCAGATACATGGTACAGAATTCAAATACAACTTACTAATACAACTGTTGTATACAATACGACAAAACATAAACTGTGAGTTTGAATACAAATATTGTCTACTAGAGATCATACAAACTCAAAAGGAGTCCTCATTACAATTATTATCACACTATTTCACAGAATAGTGAGGACTACTAATGTTATCCTTTGGACCATTACTCCGTTCCCCGACTCGTCCCAGCTATATTCTCATTTCCTGAAGAGAACAGTGAAAGAAAGGGTAAGCTCAACTAGCCCAGTAAGAGATATTATGACTAAGATAATGCATAATAAATTATCATTAGCCTTCAACAGTGTTAAACTGATAAAATATAGTAAACATCACGTTTAACTGCAGCGGAACAAGCAATCCATTAAAAGAGTCAAGTAGAAAATAAAATCTACTATCTTTTATGATTTAAAAGGTTTTTCATCACTGTTATAGCTGAGACTCAGCTTAATAAATATTCCACATCATCGAATCACCCCTGCACTACGGCCAAGGATATTCTTTAGTATCACGACCACAATTATTCATGCACTGCGGGCCAAGAATATTTGTGTATTCATTAATGGTCATGATCATGCCAATAACTGTCCATCAATGCACTACGGGCCAATGAGAACTTTTACCACATCATTTATAACATTACGGTCATGATTACACCGAATAATCCCTGGTCATAATCATACCAAGTCCATCTATGCACTACAGGCCACAGATGACTTTCAACATAACATAAACATGAGGATGATGACAATGATATAAGAATTCAATAAAACAAGTTCAAGAATTATTTTATCCAGGAATTATTAACGTCCAAATTGTCAACATGATACTGCTTTGTAGAGTAAAATTCAAGAATACTTAGAAGAATATTTTCATGAAAGGATACTAGATGAAGCGCAAATATCAAGGATATTCCACTAATTTCATGGAGTATAGAAGTCAAAGTTTTAACCAACTGAGTATAATAAAGAATGGGATAACAAAAGAAATCACCATGCATGCGATAGATCGCACAAGCAGGTTATTCCAACAGAATAATAAATAACGGAACCAGGTCCGGCGTAAAACGCACAGACAGGATATTCCAACAGAATAATAATAAAGACGGAACCAGGTCCGGTGTAAAACACACAGACAGGATATTCCAACAGAATAATAATAAAGACGGAACCAGGTCCGGTGTAAAACACACAGACAGGATATTCCAACAGAATAATAATAAAGACGGAACCAGGTCCGGTGTAAAATACACAGACAGGATATTCCAACAGAATAATAAAGAATGGAACCAGGTCCGGTGTAAAACACAGAGACAGGATGTTCCAACAGAATAATAAATAATGGAACCAGGTCCGGTGTAAAACACACAGACAGGATGTTCCAACAGAATAATAGAAGAATGTCACCAAGTATAGGGTAAACCGCGTATACAAGTTATTCCAACAGAATAATAAGCAATGGAATAACAACAGTTCTCTTCATGAATAAGAAAGAATAACACCCCTTACATTAGTAGAAGATTGAATACTGCAGTAGTGTAGTAACAGAATACTCTTCTTCTTTCTCTCTTATTCTCTCTATACTTTCTCTCTCTATAGCTTGAATGAATTCGTGAAAAATAATGAAGCACTAGGCCTCTATTTATAGAAGATTTCTAGCTTAGCACTTGCCATGTGAAAAGGCAAGTGGCTTGACGACTGGTGATGTGAAAAGAAAAGTGGTTTGACGCCTGTAATGTGAAACGACAATTGGTTCGACGCCTATAATATGAAACGACAAGTGGTTTGACGTCTGGTAAAGGTAATTACTATTGACGAAGGTAATTACTATTGACGAAAATAATTACTATTGACGAAGGTTATTACTATTGACGAAGGTAATTACTATTGACGAAAATAATTACTATTGACGAATGAGACTCTTAGATGATGACATATGGCCCCCCCATAAAATAACCAAACTTACCACAAACGTCTCATAACAGACTCTTTATAGACATCAAGGATTGAATAAATATTACCATAAATTAATTTATTTTTAATCAACACATAATTAATCTTTCAACAATTATTAGTCATTTATAACTTGTCGTCTTAATTATTGATTTAATAATATAACATATTATACAGATGATACTGTGACAATAATTGAATCAATAATATAAGAGATATGATGCAGCAATTACTGTAGCAATAATTGAGTATAGCTGAATGACTTCTCACGTAAGCATCAATAATCAATATCGTGTGCAACTATGCAACCACGCATATTATTGTACTTTTACTACCGAGTAGTTCAACAGTTTTAACGGTAACACCTCCGCCGTTATTTTTATAGAAAGATAATTTTGTCATTTTCTAACTACGACAATACTTCCGTTGTGGGGTCCATCAATGATTGTGACGTCGTACGAATATTCCCCGACAAAAAGAATATTCCCCGACCAAACGAATATTTTATAACAACTTGCGTACTTTGCAAAATTTATAAATATTATCCACAACCATAACATTATATCAAATTTATTCCATAATATTCAAAAATAATAATTATAGAAAATTTATCTTTATTTATAAAAACTGGGGTCTTACACATTTCAAATGTTTTAATCTTTATATCCTCTCACTTATTATCTGGAACACACTCAAATAGTATTCATTATTCAAGATGTGTAAGATACTTTGATATAAAATGTATAGATAACATTTTTTTAAATATTAATTTTAAAACTAAAAATCATTATCAAAGTTATTAGAGCATTAACAACAATTTTTCTAATTAACTCTATATCCCCAATATTGAAGAATACATTAACAATTATCCAACAGCTTCCTTATCCTTATTTGACTCTCTATTTTAATCTCTATATATGATTTTACTCCCTAGTGTGAGGGAGTCAAAAGACCATTCTCTATATATACGAAATGACATTTCACACCCTCATTTAAGTGGACAACTCATCAATCATACACATCTTGATATTTTTTACTACTTTATTTTTAAATTATAAACTTAATATTGACTTATTTTTTAAAAATTAATTTCAAACGTATTCAAATTTAAAATTGATATAAATTTATTTAATTTATGTTAATATAATTATAAAAATTATAAAATTACTATTAATTATAAAATTTATTATTTTCAAATTTTAAATGAATCATATTAAATTTAAATTTAAAAATATCACAAAATAACTTTTTAAACGTTAATATTGATCTTATATACATTTGCAACTACAATTCATTCAATATTCACTTTATAAATTACTTAAAATTTAAAATAAAATAAAAATTATTTTAAAGTGGAATATAATTGATATATTATACTCTCTCTTTTATAAATTATAAGATTATTATTAATTTGATGTTTGACTATTGAAACTTTTAAATTTTAAATTTTATTATTTAAGAAATCAATATAAGGAACCTGTTGGGTACATATTGAAAAAATTGAATCCATATTTTGCAGTATGACCCAATAACACTGCAGAGTAGAGATAAATATAGAGTCCTTCTAGGGGGACATTTTTTATTGACATTATAGTGAGATTTTTTTTCTTTTTTCTTTTTTGATTTTTTTAGTACCTTTTAAAAAATGTATAGTATTTATTATAACTGGAATTTTTTATAAAAAATAGTGTTTTAGGTGTAATTTGGATACATACAAGAAACAGAATATGTACAGCCTGTACAATATTGTTTCTTGTATGTATCCAAATTACACATAAAATACTATTTTCTGTAAAAAATTTAATTAGAATAAATACTATATATTTTTTGAGAGATAATACAAAAAAAAAACCAAAAACCAAAAAAATGTCACTAAAATGTCACTAAAACAATGTCCCCCTAGACTTATTGATAAATATAAGAAAACTGTTGTGAATGCTCTTACATATTATATATGAGAAAATGGAATATATATCTTAAGCACACAAAATTATATTATTTTAAGATATGTCATTAATAGTAATCTTGGAACTTCATTTTTTTATTAATGATTGTTTTAATATTTTACCATTTTATTAATCAAAATATTAAGTACAAGACATATACAAACTTGTGTGTGTTTAAGACACGCTCTCTTTTCTCATTATATTATATATATAATATAATATAATAATGATTTATAGTCAAAGTTAGATAAAAGTTGATGTGATAAAATTATGTATTGCAAGTGCACAACATCTATTGTAGATTTGATAAATACATGTTAAATCACATAGATCCTAGATTAACTATCAAATTCTTAATTTATATTTTAGGCAAATTAGAAATAAAAATGGCGGAGATGATTAATTAATTAAATAATGTAAATTTAAAATTAATAATGAAAATTAGTATTGAGAAAAATTACCTAAGAATCCGAAATTACTAAATACTAACATAGTAATTAAGTTTCTTTTTTTTGAATTAATTTTTTATTTTATTTTCCTTCCTTTTAAAAATAATGATTCATATAATTAATATGGGCAAATATAAATTATGAAAAATTCTCAGATTAAGTATAACTTATCAAAACATCGTAAATAATACAAGAACCACAACAAATTTTACACAAATATAAAAATGAAGGAGTAAACAATTATGCATTAATATCAGTACGAAAATAAAATATTAATATGTAATACCTAGTTTCATCAACATCCTAAGTTAGAAATTTAATTAGCCATGAAATTAAAATTTAATACTACTAATTACATGAAACAAAATAAAATTAATTTTATAAATATTAATAAAACACTAAAGCTTGAGTACAAAAAACAAACAATTAATTTATTTATTATAACTATGTTATGACAATATACTATGCAAAACATGAAAAAATAATTAAATAGAATATAACTTTCATAAGCACTAATATGTTAACCGACAATGAAAAGCAATAAAGAGAATTGAAAGCAATTTAATAAGATATACATATAAATTAATAAAAATAGAAATATTAAAATGTATAATTAATGTATATATCAGGAGTGTCTATTATCCAACTAATATCTGACCATTTAAAAAAAGATTAAATGGCCTAATATTTATCAGGTTCACACAATATTTGGGCTGCACAACTATTATGCGGATGAGAACTCAAAAATTATATTTCATCCACATAATAGTTATCAGATGATATATCTTATCTGCATAATTATTATATGGATATGATTCATCATTGGCATAACAATACGATAAATTCACCAATAAATAAAAAAATAAAATATTTGATAGACATGCATAAAGAATAACAAGAATCCCAACTAACATCAATATTTTGTTTAATTTGGCAATAACATCAACTTTTTGTTTAATATGGCAAAATTCACTTTTTATTTTTTTGCTAAATACACCAACTCATCTTTGACAATAGTTAACATAACCTCGGGTAGCTTTATCACTTCTCAATTATATAGAAAAACACGTGGATGGATTTGCAACGAAATTGATGTGCATGTGGATAAGTTTGTAGTACACATCAATTGTATTAAGTAATTACAAAGTACAATTCTTTATATACTCGCGCATGTGTTTATTATTCAGGTACTCGCTGCGCTATTCTCACTTTACAATTGGCGATTAGTCTTGGATAGGGGTGATAACCGAACCAAGTAGTTCGTTACTCGACTCGAGATCGACTCGAAAATATGATCCAAAGCTCGAATTCGAATTTGATCCGAGTCGAATCTGATCCATACTCGTTTTTTGTTTGATGATACACGAGTCGAACTCGAGCAGACCAGTGTTCGCTCGTATTAAGGTTCGAGTATTTCATTTTTTCTCAAACCATACTCGATACATGCTCGATGGATCATATTCGAAAATTGGTCTGATCCATGCTAGTAAGCTAAATATGTTATATTTATATTAATCTTTATAATTTATAAAGTGTAGTATGAAATTGTGTAAACTTGTACTTGAATAAATCAATGAATTAAATGTCAATTTATATTACATTCTTTATAATTTCAATACATAAATAAAAGTGAAAAAGTTTTATATATAAATATTAATTAAATAATCAATTTAGTATGTAGTGGTTCATTTTTAAGTGAAATGGTTCATATTCGAAGCTCAATTTGAAGGTTCATGAGTAACTCGCTTTGTAAACGAGTCGAGTACTTACGAGCCGAGTAGGTCCGAGTAATGATCCGAGTCGAATCTGACGCGAAAATATAAATCCTTTATCGAATCCGAGTCGAATTCGAGCTCAATTTTTTCGAGTCGAGCCGAATCCGAGCATGAAGGTGTTCGCTCAGATTCGGCTCGTTTGCACCCCTAAGGTTGACCGGACGATAGTACAACGTAATGTCACGCGCTTGCTTGAATGTCAGTTATAGGCGCCTGGATATTTATAGGAAAACTTTATTAGTTGTATTTTTACGAGAATTATTTTCTATATAATTCAATTGTATTATTATGCTAAGTTGGAAATTAAAAATCAAATAATTTAAGGGTGATTTTAAGGGGTCTCAAATTTGTGAAATTAAATAATGTGTTACCATAACAATTTTTTTATAATTAATCATCATTCTTCCCTAATCCTTTTGTAGAGGAGAGCAGATCATATGTCCCTATTTTTTTTGTCCCCCTTGTGTCTCCCCACTTAATTTTTGACATATAATCTCTTACTTAACACTAATTAACTCTAAAATTAAATAAAAAGTCAGATGTCAAAATTTAAGTGGAGAGACAGAAAATAGGGACAGAGGATCTGCTCTATTTGCAGAGCTATCATTACTATCCATTCTCCATAGGTAAATGTAACACTAATGGACAAGATGATAATATCTTATTTTGTAAATAATTTTACGTTTTTATGATTTTTTTTCATTGTTCTGAAACAAGTTAAGTTTTATTGTTTAGAATACTTAATGCAATTTATGTTTTATTGTTCAAAAGAACTTGAAATATTTTGTGACGCCCCAAAATAGGTATACACAACACATTCTGAGTCGTCAAATATATGGTATAAAATTTAAATATAAACTTCGTTTATACAATACAACAAAACGTAATTGAGAGTTTTTACACAAATATTGTCTCGTAGAAAATATTCAAACTCAAATGAATTTCTCATTACAATTATTATCACACTATTTCACAGAATAGTGAGGACTACTATAACAACCATCTGAATCGTCACTACAAACCCCGACTAGTCCCAGTTATATTCTCATTTCTTGAAGAGAACAATCAAAGAAAAGGGTGAGCTCAACTAGCCAAGTAAAGAATATTATGACTAAAATAATGCAGAATAAATTATCGTTAGCCTTCAACATTGTTAAACTTATATAATACAATAGACAATAAGTTTAACTGCAGTGGAACAAATAATCTTTTAGAAGAGTCAAGTAGAGCATGATATCTACTATCTTCTATGATTTAAAAGTTCATCATCAATATTTTATCGCTGTAACACAACTCAATAAATAATCCACATTACTAAATTATCGATGCACTACGGGTCAAGAATATTCATTAGTATCACATCTATGAATTATCCATGCACTACGGGCCAAGTATATTCTTTAGTACCACTAATGGTCATGATCATGTCAAGCAACTGTTCATCAATACCCTACGGGCCAATGAAGACTTTTACCACATTATTTGTAACATTACGGGTCATAATTATACTGATATATAATTCCTTGTCATAATCATACAAATCAACGGTCCATCTATGCACTATGGGCCAATGATAACTTTCATCAAGAAATCAATCAAACGAGATCAAAGATAAATATTAAAGATTTATAATTCAATTTATCGAGAGTTTAAGAATGTCCAAATTGTCAACATGATAACTGTTTTGTGGAGTAAAATTCAAGAATAATATTCATGTAAAAATAATTTGGACAGAAAAGAAATTAATTTTTGTCATAAATAGTACCCCGGGTGAATAATGCCCTGTAAATAGTACTTCATGAATAGTACCCCGACATGAAAAGATCAAAATTTAACAAGAATGTGCAAAAAAAATTCTTTGAAAAAGATACTAGATAAAGTGCAAATTTCAAGGATATTCTACTAATTTCAAGGAGTATAGAAGTAATACTTATCAAAATGAGTGTAGAATTCGAAATCTGAAACGAAATAATATTACTTACATACTACAAAGTATGAAAGAAAATATTATTTCTTACGAATATTGAACAAAAATAATATCCCTTACCTTAAAAGGAGAGTATTTCTGACTGGTATGGCGATGATATTATTAAAAAAAACTTATACTGTTTTCTACACTCAAAGCTTCCGTAAACTCAAAAGAAATACGCTCAATATTGAAGAAGAAGAATTCTCTGATTCTGGTGTGATTTTCAATTCTAAACTAAGCATCCTATTTATTGTAGAATGACATGATACTATTTAGAGAATAAAATCATGAACGCACAGTGCAGAATTTCGGACGAATTCAAGGGCAAATTTTTGAGAAATCACATAATTTTTACTATGCAAACTCTACGCAGTACTATACAACACTATGCATAATAAAATATAATATATTCTATTTTATTTTATTTTATATAAAAAATAAAAATAATATATATATATATATATATATATATTACACACACGTAACACACACACAAACACACACACATATATATATAATACATATATAAGTAATAAAATCAAAGCCGAGATAACTTTCTCCCAATGATTTTGAAAAATGAGTAAGTAGGGGTCCATGTAATAAGCCAAATTTACAACAATTACTTCATAAAATATCCCTCTATTTATCTCAATTCACTTGGTTTCACTAAACATGTAAGGCTCCAACTTTTTAATGAATAAAATCAAATTTCTTTTATTTATTATTGTGAATAATAAGGTATTAATTTGATATAATAACTTTGGTTATGGGTGAAATATGAAAATTTTGCAAAATAAGCAAGTGGTTATAAAATATTCATTTTGTCGGTGGAATATTCTTTCTATCGGGGAATATTCGTACGATGGCGGAGCCAATTGTGGGTCCCATAACGGATAACGGTCGAATGAAAAAAACGACAAAATTGAATAACGGTGTAGTTGTTACCGTTAACACTGTTGGAATACCCGGTTGTTAAAGTAAAGTAATACGCGTTGTTGCACGGTAGCATACGGTATTGCACAGTATTATTAAATTATTGATCCTTACGGAAGAAGGCACTACTCAATAATTGTCACAGTAGTTACTGTTCAATATTTTATTTTATTGATTCAATAATTGCTGCATTGATATTTTATATTATTGTTGTTTCAATTATCGTCACTGCACAGTATCTCCTTTATCAGATCAGTAATTCAGATTATTTAGAATAATATTATTAGATAACATTATTGGCAATGTCTATAAAGTTCTGTCAAGGAGAGGTTTGGTCACCTAATTGCGCGCCAGTAAGGAGAAATCATTATTGGAAAGCCCCCTCTTTCCCGGGAACGGCCTGGTTGTCATAAATGTGATTCTGTAATATTATTTGTGAATAATTAATTATTGATTCATATGATAAGGAAATATTTATTTTATGTGGATATAAATGTTGGATATATTTATTGTGGTTAATAATAAAGGAGTTAATGTTGAGGTGTTTTATCAGTATTTTTGTCGGAATGGAGGCATTAAAAATTAAACCAGTGTTTTTGAGATATATTGCGTGAGTTATAATTTTTAATCTGACCGTTGGATCGTTGTAATTTTTGGATATGTTATACATATATAAGTTGAGTATATGTCCACAAATTTTGAATCCTTAAAAATGAACGTATGATTTGTTATGAATTTTAAGAGGTGACTGGTTCAGAAATTGTTGAAGTATCCGAATTTAGCATTTTGGTAGAAAATTCTAGAATTGAGTGGGCCCCACTTGTGGTTGGTGAAGAAATGTGCTGAGATTTTTATTCAAATGTGGTGGGTGAGAATAGTAGCAGGTAAAGCCATCAGGTTGCAGGTTAAGTCTGTTTTGGCGTGCTAACATTTTCCTATAAATAGAGGGCTAAGTTAGAATTGAAAATCACACCAAAAATAAGTTTTCTCTCTTTCTCTCTCTAGATTATTGAGTGTATTTTGTGAGTATTTAGATACTTTGTGAGTTTCTGTTAATCAGTGCAAGTTTCCTTTAGCCTTATACCGATATTCCGATTAGAAGTACTGATATTTTGAGGTAAGGGATATTATCTTCTTCTTAAATGATATTTTCTTCAATATCATTATGCCAAAATATTGGTATGAATTTTTTTATCAAATTTGGAACTTTTTATATCGGGATTACTATTCACGTATACGACACTATTCACGTATACGGTACTATTCACGAATACGACACTATTCACCAAAAAATAAAATTTTCTTCTTTTTGTCCAAGTTGTCTATTATGGTTACTATCTTTGATTGTATCCATGTTTTGATCATTATTTTTGAATTATGCTTCAAAATTGGTTATTTCGGAATATTATTGAACTTGGATAAACTGTAATACGAATCCTTAATATTTGATCTGTTATCTCACTGGATTCATTTTTTCTTTAAAATATTTTTCATCATCCTCAGTCCTAAATGATGATACAAATGAATATCTTTGGTCTGTAGTGCAAAGATGAATGATTACCTAATGAATATCTTTGGCCCGTAGTGCAAAGATTAACAGGTGTTGAGATGAACATGACCAACTGGTGATACAAATGAATATCTTTGGCCTGTAGTGCAAAGATTGATATTGATTCAAGATGTATATTGATTGATGTTACAGGGATAAAATATTGATGATAGACTTTTAAATCTTAGAAGATAGTAGAATTCTTTCTCTACTAGACTCTTCTAATGGATTGTTGTTTTCCGCTGCAGTTGTTGATCTAAAACTTGTTGTCTATTATATTTTATCAGATTATTTCCTGTTGAAGACTAATGATAATTTGTTGTATATTATCTTAGTCATAATATCCTTTACTGGGCTAGTTGAGCTCACCCTTTTGTTCCATTTTTTTTCTCAGGATGTGAGAACATAGCAGGAACTAGTCGGAGTACCGAGTGATGGTTTTAGAAAGTTGTTTTAGTAGTCCTCACTATTTCTAAAGTAGTGTATCAATAATTGTAATGAGGACTCCTTTTGAGTTTTTATACTCTCTATTTGTATTTAAACTCACAGTTTAATGAAGTTGTATTTGTTTCTGTACCATATATTTGGCGACTCAGAATGGGTGATGTATACCTATTTTGGGGTTGTCACAAAATACATTTTTAATAACATTTATTTATCATTAATATTATAACTCACAATATTAACAATCAGATCATTCTCAGGAAAGAGGGGGCTTTTCGATAAGGACTTTTCCTTATTGGCGCACAATTAGGTGATTAAACCCATTTTCTCGACAAAACTTTCTAGACATCGTTAATAATGCAAATAATAATATGAATAACTTTGTCGTCTCAATTATTGATTTAATAATATAAAATAGTGTGACAATAATTGAATCCATAATGTGAGATACTATGTAGCAATTACTATTGCAATAATTGAATAAAACTGGGTCACGTAAGCATCAATAATTAAAGATAATATACAATACCGTGTGTTATTGTGCAACCACGCGTATTACTATTTTTATACAAACCAATGATTGTGTTGTTGCACAAATATTTTCTGATAAAACGAATATTCCCCGACCAAACGAATATTTTATAACAACTTGCTTACTTTGTAAAATTTGTAAATATTACCCACAACTATAACATTATATCAAATCCACACCTTATTATTTAAAAAGATATTTAGAGAAAATTAAATCTTTATTCATAAAATTTGGTGTATTACAATTGTAGTATTTTTCAATGGATCCTCCGAATTGTTTCATGCGAGTCACACGGCGTCGGAGGTCATAAACTTGAGATATATATGTTCAGTCAAAATAAGTTGTAGCAACAAAATCCCAAACCTGTTTTGCAGTTGGGAAGCGAATGATATTAACGATCAAGGAAGAGACCATTAAATTTATCAACCATCCCTTTACAATAGCATTTTCAGTTCACCGTCTCCTTAAAGATGGATCAGTTTCCAACGGCTGGGGAGAGTCTTCAATATTGATATATCCTAACTTTTCTTTGTCAGAGATATACATATCAACAACTTGGGACCATAATGCATAGTTGGAGCCATCCAACTTGATGCCGATTGGAGCAGTCGAAGAATGAGTAGGCAGTGGGTGTGATGAGGTCTGGGATCTGGTCAAGACTTCTATCATCTTCGTCGTCAGGCTTGTAAGGATTGATTCGGTCTGGGGGTTGAGAATTGATTCGGTCTCGGTGTGAGACCCCAAATTTTATGAATAAAGATTTAATTTTCTCGAAATATTTTTTTTGAATATTATGGTGTGGATTTGAGATAGTGTTATAGTTATGGGTAGTATTTATCAATTTTAAAAAGTATGCAAGTTGTTGTATAATATTCAACTGGTCGGAGAATATTCTTTTTGTCGAAGAATATTTGTACGACGGTACAATCATTGGTGGACCCAACAACAGAATTATCGTCGGATTGAGAAAACGACAAAAATATTTTATGAAAATAACGGTGAAAGTTTTACCGTTAATACTGTTGAACTACTTGATAGTAAAAGTACAGTAATACACGTGGTTGTATAGTAGCACACGGTATTGATTATTGATGCTTATGTGATAAGTCACTCAGTTTTGTTTTATTGGTATTATTAATGTAATAAAACAGAAAGTTTTTTATATAAAACAGAATACTTTTATAAATTTATTCGTTTTATTAGGCTAATAGTAAAATCTTTTTATATAAAACAAAATACTTTTATAAAGTTATTTGTTTTATTAGACAATAATTAGAATATATTATATTTTATTATGCATAATATTTGCATAGTGCCTGCATAGTATTTGCATAGTAAAATCTTTTATAAAGTTATTCGTTTTATTTTATTTAAAAGATTTTGTTTTAAATATGGACCGTCAGATTAAAGTAAATCAATCTGAACCGTTCATGAGTTAGTTACTATGCAGTCCATTTTTCTATAAATAGAAGCTCATTCCTTCATTATTTCTTAAGAATTCACTGAAACTCTAGGGAGATAAACTATAGAGAGAATGAAGAAAAGTATTCTGCTACTTCACTACTCATATATCCAGTTCTCTTCTTCTTAAGGTAGGGAGTATTATTTCTTTTGTATTCATGAAGAGAACTTCTGTTATTCCATTCTTTATTATTCTGTTGGAATAACCTATATACGCGGGCTACCCTATACTTGGTGAAATTCTTCTGTTATTCCATTATTTATTATTCTGTTAGAATATCCTGTCTGTGCGTTTTATGCCGGACCTGGTTTCGTCTTTATTATTATGTTGGAACATCCCGTCGGTGCGTATTACGCCTGACCTAGTTCCGTTATTTAGTATTCTGTTGGAATAACATGTCTATGCGAAGTACCGCATGCATGGTGATTTCTGTTGTTATTCCATTCTTTATTATTCTGTTGGAACATCCTGTCAGTGCGAATTTCGCCTGACCTGGTTCTGTTATTATTATTCTGTTGGAATAATCTGTCTATGCGAAGTACCGCATGCATGGTGATTTCTTTTGTTATTCCATTTTTTATTATAATCAGTTGGTTAAAGTTTTGACTTCTATATTCCATGAAATTAGTGGAATATCCTTGATATTTGCGCTTCATCCAGTATCTTATCATGGAAATATTCTTCTGAGCATTCTTGAATTTTACTCTACAAAGAAGTATCATGTTGACAATTTGGACGTTATTAGTTCCTGAATAAATTAATTCTTGAACTTGTTTTATTGAATTCTTTTATCATTGTCATCATCCTCATGTTTATATTGACAGTCATCTGTGGCCTGTAGTGCATAGATGGACTTGGTATGATTATGACCAGGGATTATTCGGTGTAATCATGACCGTAATGTTACAAATGATGTAGTAAAAGTTCTCATTGGCCCGTAGTGCATTGATGGACAGTTGTTGGCATGATCATGACCATTAATGAATACACATATATTCTTGACCCGTAGTGCATGGATAATTGTGGTCGTGATACTTAAGAATATCCTTGACCGTAGTGCAGGGGTGATTCGATGATGTGGATTATTTATTAAGCTGAGTCCCAGCGATAAAAATTATGAAAAATCTTTTAAATCATAAAAGATAGTAGATTTTATTCTCTACTTGACTCTTTTAATGGATTGCTTGTTCCACTGCAGTTAAACTTGATGTTTGTTATATTGTATCGGTTTAACACTGTTTAAGGCTAATGATAATTTATTCTGCATTATCTTAGTCATAATATTTCTTACTGGGCTAATTGAGCTCACCCTTTCTTTCACTGTTCTCTTCAGGAAATGAGAATATAGCTGGGATGAGTCGGGGAACGGAGTGATGGACCAGATGATAGTATTAGTAGTCATCACTATTCTGTTAAATAGTGTGACAATAAATGTAATGAGAACTTATTCTGAGAGTGGATATTGTCTAGAAGACATTATTTATATTAAAACTCACAGCTCTCTTGTTGTATATTAAAGATTGTATTTGTATTCTGTACCATGTATTTGGCGACTCAGAATAGGTGATGTATACCTATTTTGGGGGCGTCATAGATTATTTTCGTAAGGTTGTTAGCTTTCATATTCTTAATCAACCTATTATGCGAATTCAAGCGACCAAACCATTAAAATCAATCACTGTCATCTCAAGCCATAAAGCTATTCATTTATTGAAAAACGGATGTCAAGTTTTCTTAGCTCATGTCACGGATCTAAACAAAAATACGTCAGTTTTGAATGATATTTCTATTGTTAATAAATTCCCTGACGTATTCCCTGAAGAACTTTCTGGCCTACCCCCAGAGCGTGAAATTGAATTTTGTATCGACCTTGAACCCGGTACAAAACCCATTTCTAAAGCCCCATATCGAATGGCTCCTATTGAACTTCAGGAGTTAAAGACCCAATTGCATGAATTCTTAGACATCGGTTTTATTCGTCCTAGTACGTCTCCTTGGGGTGCTCCTGTTCTATTCGTGAAGAAGAAAGATGGGAGTATGCGACTTTGTATTGATTATCGAGAGTTGAATCATGTCACCATTAAAAATAGGAAACCATTGCCACGTATTGATGACCTGTTTGACTAGTTACAAGGCGCCAAATTCTTTTCAAAGATTGATCTTCATTCTGGATATCACCAGTTAAAGATTAGAACAAATGACATTCCAAAGACGACTTTCAGAACTCGGTATGGGCATTATGAATTCCTAGTCATGTCATTTGGATTGACTAATGCTCCTGCTGCCTTCATGGATATGATGAACCGAGTATTCAAGGAATATTTGGATCACTTTGTGGTCGTCTTTATTGATGACATCCTTATTTATTCCAAAAGCCGTGAAGATCATGAGCAACACTTGAAGCTGATACTCCAAAAGCTTCGTGAATACAAGCTTTATGCCAAGTTGAAGAAATACGAGTTCTGGCTTGAGGAAGTGGCATTCCTTGGGCACGTAGTATGTGACGCCCCCAAAATAGGTATACAACACCCATTTTGAGTCGTCAATAACATGGTACAGAAACAGCTACAACTTTATTAATACAACATAAAAACTGTAAGTTTAAATACAAATATTGCCATCTAGACAATATTCATACCCAAATAAGTCCTCATTACAATTATTGATACATTATTTTACAAAAATGGTGAGGATTACTAAAATGACTTTCTAGAACCTTCATTCCATACCTCGACTAGTACTCGCTACATTCTCGCCTCCTGAGAAGAAAAATGGAACAAAAAGGAAAAGGGTGAGCTCAACTAGCCCAGTAAAGAATATTATGACTAAGATAACATAGAACAAATTATCGTTAGTCTTCAACAGAGAAAAATCTAATAGAATACAATAGACAACCAGTTTTAAATCAATATTCGCAGCAAAAATAATAATTCATTAGAAGAGTTAAGTAGATAATGCAATCTACTATCTTCTATATATGAATTTAAAAGTTCATCGTCGATATTTTATCCCTGTAACATCAATCAATATATATCTGGAATTAAATATTCATCTTTGCACTACAGGCCAAAGATATTCATCAGTTGGTCATGTTTATCTAAACACATGTTCATCTTTGCACTACGGGCCAAAGATATTCATCAGAAAATCATTCATCTTTGCACTACATGCCAAAGATATTCAGTAATATCATCATTTAGAACTGAAGATGATGAAAAATATTTTAAAAAAATGAATCCAGTGAGACAAAAGAACAAATATTAGGGATTCGTATAACAGTTTTATCCAAGTTCAATAATACTCCATAATAACCAATTTTGAAGAAAAATTCAAAAATAAAAATTAAAACATGGATACAATCAAAGATAATAACCATAATAGACAACTTGGACAAAAAGGAAAATTTTTATTTTTTGGTGAATAGTGTTGTATTCGTGAATAGTGCTGTATACGTGAATAGTAACCCGACACAAAAAATTCCAAATTTGATAAAAAGTTCAGACCAATATTTCGGCATAATGATATTGAAGAAAATAATATCATTTAAGAAGAAAAAAAAATCCCTTATCTCGAAAGAATAGTACTTCTGGCTGGAATACTGAATATAGTGGTGAAGGGAACTTGCACCGTATAACAACACTCAAAGTACCAAAATACTCACAAAAATACGCTCAATATATCGAGAGAGAAAGAGAGATAAGATTTCAGTTTCTGGTGTGATTTTTAATTCTAACCTAAGCACCCTATTTATAAGAAAATGTTTAGAACATCAAAGTAGAAAATTTAATATAATATTAATATATTATATATAAATTCCTACGCCAACCTTTGAATGCTGGAATACCACATGTTTAACAACAAAATGAGCCCACCAACTTGTTAAAAATGTTTTTGTTGATATAAATAATTAAAACTTTCAAAAATAAATTATTTTGAAACTTCAATAATTCATAATAAATAGCACTTTTATCAGAAAAATTAGAACCTCATGTCCTTTTCATAGGAAATTTCATTATCTACAACTTTACAGAAGAAAGTTTTTCCAAATTCTAAACAAAAATTGATCGAAATCCACAAACGGGCGATTTTACAAGCTATAATCAAATTTCAGTCAAGAAATGGGGTCCACCGACACACAAAACATGTGTTAATCATTTAATACAACAAAAATACTCTTCCTCCTCATATACTCATAAATCCAACATTCATTGTAAAAATATCACTATTATTATATTATTAAAATATAATAATATATTTAAATGAATTATTTTATCAGAAAAAAATAAAATATTAATTTTCAATAATTATCACATTAAAAATGTTCTCCATCTATATCCACATAAAATCAATATTTTTCTCATCATATAAATCAAGAATTAATTATTCACAAATAATATTACAGAATCACAATACTGACAACTAGGCCGTTCCCAGGAAAGAAGGGGCTTTCCAATAAGAATTTCTCCTTACTAGCGCGCAATTAGGTGACCAAACCTCTCCTTAGACAGAACTTTCTAGACATTGCCAATAATGTTATCTAATAATATTATTCAGATAATATGAATTATTGCTTCGATAATGGAAAATATTGTGTAGTGATAATTATTGAAACAACAGTAATATAGAATATCAACGCAACAATTATTGAATCAATAAAATAAAATACTGAACAATAATTACTGTAATAATTAATGAGTAGTGCCTTCTTACGTAAGAATCAATAATTAGTGCAATACTGTGTGCTACTGTGCAACAACGCGTATTACGGTGTTTTAACCACCGAGTATTTCAACAGTATTAACGGTAACAACTACGCCGTTATTTATAAACAACTTATACTTGTCGTTTTCTTCATCCAATCGTTTTCCCTTATGGGGCCCACACAAGGCTGCGCCGTCGTACGAATATTCTCCGACAGTAAGAATATTCCACGACCAAACAAATATTCTCCGATAAAAATGAAGATTTTATAGCTACTTGCTTATTTAAAATATTTGTTCATTTTACCCATAACTAACCACATTAATCAAATCAACCCTTACTATTTTAAAATAATAAATAGAGGAAATTTAATTTAATTTATTAATAATTTGGGGTCTTACAACCTCCCATCTTTATGAAATTTTGTCCTCGAAATTGACGTACGTACCTGGTGTTTCGAAAAGATGAGGATACCTCGCTTTCATTTCTGTTTCCAACTCCCAGGTCATTTCCTCAATAACATAGTTCCTCCACAAAACTTTAACTTGTGGTATGACCTTTGTGCGTAGGACATGCTCATTCCTATCCAAGATCTTGACAGGTACCTCTTCGTACGTTAAGTCTTCGGCTATCTCGTCCGGTTCTAACACAATAACGTGGTTTGGGTCTTTCACATATTTACGTAGCACATATATATGAAAAATATTATGAACACGAGACATACTTGGAGGTAACGCGAGTCTATAGGCCACATTTCCTACTCGGTCAAGAATTTGAAATGGACCAATAAATCGTGGATTGAGCTTTCCTCTCTTCTCAAATCTTTTAACTCCCTTCGATGGAGCAACACGCAACAATACATGATCCCCAATACTAAATTCCACGTTCTTTCGATGAAGATCCGCATAACTCTTTTGTCGATCCTCTGCCGTTTATATACATTGTCGAATCATTTGGATCTTTTCTGTAGTCATACGTACCAACTCGGGTCCCAACAATGTTGCTTCACCCACCTCATCCCAACATATTGGAGAGCGACACTGTCGTCCATGCAATGCTTCGAATGGAGCCACACCTATACTTGTCTGATAACTATTATTGTAGGAGAATTCCACCAATGGTAAATACTTATCCCAACTCCCTTTGAAGTCTAGGACACAGAGTCTTAATAGATCTTCAAGAGTTTGAATAGTCCTCTCCGATTGTCCGTTCGTTTGAGGATGGTATGCCGAACTAAATCGTAAATCCGTGCCCATAGCTTTTTGCAAGCTAACCAAAAATCTTAAAGTGAATCTTGGGTCACGATTCGATACTATGGATACTGGAATGCCATGCAATCTTACAATATCATTTATATACATATGAGAAAGACGTTCAAGGGAATAAGTCTCCCGTATCGGCAAGAAATGAACAGACTTGGTTAATCTATCAACAATAACCCAAATAACATTTATGCCTTGAGAAACCTTGGGAAGACCCGTAACGAAATCCATGGTAATATGTTCCCACTTCCATTTTGGAATCTCAAGTGGTTGCAATGGACCCTTAGGCACTTGATGCTCTGCCTTTACACGTTGACAAGTTAAACACATCGAGATAAACTTTGCAATCTCTCTCTTCATATTATTCCACCAAAATGTATGTTGAAGATCACGATACATTTTGGTACTTCCAGGATGGATTGCAAATGGTGTATTGTGTGCCTCCATCGTGATCTTGTACTTCAAATCAGAATCATTAGGAATACAAAGTCTGGAGTGGACTCGAAGTATTTCTTCTTCATCGATTCTTGCTTCTGGAATAGCACCTTCTTGCACTTTCTTCTTCATACGCATTAGCTCCGGGTCTGTGGCTTGAGCAACTTTAACTTTTTCGATTAAAGTTGGTTCTATACGTATACTTAACATCATTGCATGGGTCCCCGGAGTCTTGAATTCTATCTTCATCTTTTGTAAATCACACAAAATAGGCCTTTGTGTTAACAACATCGCACTCGTTCCCGCATATGATCTTCTACTCAACGCGTCAGCTACCACGTTCTCTTTTCCAGGATGGTATTGAATGGTATGGTCGTAGTCTTTCAATAGCTCGAGCCAACGTCGTTGCCGCATGTTGAGTTCTTTTTGGGTGAAGAAATATTTGAGGCTTTTATGGTCTGAATATATCTCCACTTTCTCCCCATATAGATAGTGCCTCCAGATCTTTAGCACAAAAACAACTGCTGCCAACTCTAGATCATGAGTAGGATAATTCCTCTCATATTCTTTAAGTTTTCGTGAGCCATAGGCTATAACTTTCCCACGTTGCATGAGAACACATCCTAGCCCTTTGTCTGAAGCATCGTTGTAGATCACAAATCCATCCGAACCAAATGGCATAGTCAAAACAGGTGCCGAAATGAGTCTCCTCTTAAGCTCTTGGAAACTCTTCTCGCATTCCTCGCTCCATACGAATTTGATATCTTTCCAAGTCAGCTGAGTTAATGGAGTAGCGATTCGAGAAAATCCTTCCACGAATCTCCGATAATAACCAGCTAAGCCCAGAAAGCTACGTATTTCGGTCACCGACTTCCGTTGTTCCCAACTTTGTATTGCTTAAATCTTCGCCGGGTCAACAGATACTCCATGTTTTGACACCACGTGCCCAAGGAATGCTACTTCCTTAAGCCAGAACTTGCATTTCTTCAACTTGGCATATAACTTGTTTTCACGAAGCCTTTGGAGTACCAGCTTCAAATGGTGGTCATGATCTTCACGGCTTTTGGAATATATGAGGATGTCTTCAATAAAGACAACAACGAACTGATCCAACTATTCCTTGAATACTCGATTCATCATATCCATGAAAGCCGCATGAGCATTAGTCAATCCAAAAGATATGACTAAGAATTCATAATGCCCGTACCGAGTTCTAAAGACAGTCTTTGGAATATCCTCAGTTCTAATCTTTAGCTGATGATATCCAGAACGAAGATCGATTTTTGAAAGGAATTGTGCTCTTTGTAACTGGTCAAACAGGTCATCAATACGAGGTAGCGGATACCTATTCTTGATAGTGACATGATTTAATTCCCGGTAGTCGATACAAAGTCGCATACTCCCATCTTTCTTCTTTACGAATAAAACAGGAGCACCCCAAGGAGATGTACTAGGACGAATGAAACCGATGTCCAATAACTGTTGTAGTTGGACCTTTAACTCCTGAAGTTCAATAGGAGCCATTCGATATGGGATTTTAGAAATAGGCTTTGTACCAGGTTCAAGATCAATAAAGAATTCAACTTCACGTTCTGGGGGTAGACCGGGAAGTTCTTCAGGAAATACATCAGGAAAGTCAATAACAATAGGAATATTATTCAAATATGACGTGTCTTTATTCAAATCCATAACATGGGCTAAGAAAGTTTGACATCCGTTTTTAATAAAAGAATATATTTATGACTTGATATAACAGTGATTGATTTTAATGGCTTAGTTGCTTGAATTCGCACAATAGGTTGGTTAGGAATATGAAAACTAACAACCTTATGAAAATAATCAATTTTTGGCATGATGAGTAGTTAACCAATCAATCCCTAAAATCAAGTCAAATGCAAGTATCTTTAAAGAGATAAGGTCAACAAGTAATGTGATGGTGCCAACTTGGATCAAACAAAATTTATAAACAGTGGATGTGATGAAAGTTTCTCCTAACAAAGTCTCCACTGATAAATCAAAGTCTAATTTCTTTAAAGTCAAGTTTAAACGTTGAGCACAAGTAGGAGAAATAAATGAATGTGTAGCACCGGTATCTAGTAAGGTATAAACTTTGCATGAATTTATGATTAGCTTACTCGGGATCACCTCGTTTGGGTTCCTCGCATGTTGACCAGTCACAACAAATGCTCTTCCAGGAACCATTGACTTTGACTTTTCTGGGACAGCCTTTTGAGTCACCACCCCGCTGGACTTGGTTTCGCTACAGTGCAATCTTGAGCAATATGTCCTTTCTTTCCATAATTATAACATACCTTAAACTGTTGTGGGCAGTTTGGGCTGATATGTCCTTCTTTTCTGCACTTATAATATATATGAACGGTGGTCGTTCTCCTCCCTTGGAACCAGTTGCTGCTGATGCTGACGTCTTCGTATTGTCATTGTTGAATCTTCTTTTTTTAAAATCTCCTCCCGACTCACTTCTTCTATTCTCATGTCCATGATTACCACCAGAGTGTTTGCCGCTCTTGTCCGTATTTTCTTTCTCTGCTGGTTATCATTGTTCTGATGACTGCTGTCACCGGTATGATCCTGGTTGTAGTCCCTCGGTTGACCGTACTCGTTATCTCGCTCTAATAATTGAGCCCTGTTGACAACATTTGAATAGAGAGAAAATTTATGAGAAATGAGATATTGACGTATGTCGGGTTTCAAACCTCTCAGAAACAACCGCGTCATACGTTCCTCATTCTCCCCCAAATGAGGTGCAAACCTGGATAACTCCGCGAACTTCGCCTCATACTGGGACACTGTCATGTTGTTTTGTTCCAATCTAATAAACTAAACCTCCTTCATATGACGAACACTTTCAGGAAAGTATTTGTCATTGAACAGTTTCTGAAATGTCTCCCAAGACAGGCTGAGCGCTGCTGGGTGGGTACACTTCATAGATTCCCACCAGTAATCTGCCTCATTACGGAACATAAAAGTAGCGAATGGAACCTTCTGTTCCTCCGTGTATCCCAAGACATCGAATATCTTGGTAATTTGTTTGACCCACGTCTCCGTCTTAATCGGATTTGGCTTTCACTAGAATTCTGGTGGTCCCAACTCTTTGAACTGTTTGGCTGTGACTAACTGTGCGTTGCCATTTTTTCTACCTGTATTTTGAATAGGAATCTCCTTCGTCTGGTTTTGGATGAACCGCAAAAAACTTCTAAACATCTCATCGTTCATCGTCTGCTCAGTGGTGTTGTTTACAGGAGGAACATTGCCAGCCTGTTGCACGTTCTCCTCGTTGGTGAGTACAGGCGTCTCCACGGTCTCATTTACTCCACTGTTAACATTCTCAGTTGCCATTCTTAAATACTGCCATAAAATAAGGGTTAATTAAACAATTTAACAAATCATATAATACCCCTATATTATAACCAACCAATAAATAAGCTTAGGTAAGACACACTAGTGAAGGATTTACTCATCTCTCTCCTCCCAGTTCTATTCCCCGATCTCTGCCAGAGATCATATCCCTAAGCTCTGATACCAACTATGACGCCCCCAAAGTAGGTATACAACACCCATTTTGAGTCGTCAATAACATGGTACAGAAACAGCTACAACTTTATTAATACAACATAAAAACTGTGAGTTTAAATACAATTATTGCCATCTAGACAATATTCATACCCAAATAAGTCTTCATTACAATTATTGATACATTATTTTACAAAAATGGTGAGGACTACTAAAATGACTTTCTAGAACCTTCATTCCATACCCCGACTAGTACTCGTTACATTCTCGTCTCTTGAGAAGAAAAATGGAACAAAAAGAAAAAGGGTGAGCTCAACTAGCCCAGCAAAGAATATTATGACTAAGATAACATAGAACAAATCATCATTAGTCTTCAACAGGGAAAAATCTAATAGAATACAATAGACAACCAGTTTTAAATCAATATTCACAGCGTAAATAATAATTCATTAGAAGAGTTAAGTAGAGAATACAATCTACTATCTTCTATATATGAATTTAAAAGTTCATCGTCGATATTTTATCCCTGTAACATCAATCAATATATATGTGGAATTAAATATTCATCTTTGCACTACAGGCCAAAGATATTCATCAGTTGGTCATGTTCATCTAAACACCTGTTCATCTTTGCACTAAAGGCCAAAGATATTTGATGACTGGGTAATATACCCATGAATCGGATATACTTGAGCTTAAATTTGTGTATTCTCGAGTTCTTTCAGTAGCACTTTTACTATGTTTATGTTTCGTTTTGCATATTTGGGAGCTATAGGGGTTTGGAGAAGTTGTTTTGGATTAGGATTGTGGGAAGCTATAAAAAGAAGTTAAGTGCTGAAATTAGGGGATCTTATCATTCATTCATTGGAGGCTACACAAAGGATTACTTAAAGACTAAGTATTGGCTCAAGAGTTTCTTCTTCATCTCCTTATTTTCAATTTGTAATTCTTTAAGGATGATTTGCAAACGATTATTGGTTTTTATTTTCGTTATGAACTAATTCATTAATTAAGATTTCAATTGAACCTTTTATGGCTATAAATTAGTTATTTAATTTGATCCAATTATTTATGTTAAAGTGAATTGTTTATCTTGCCTTGCATGTGTTGATTAATTATTTGGCCAATAATTACCTTGTTACTCTAGAAGGAATTGAAAGAGGAATTCTAGGGTTAGAACTGGGCTTGATAACGTGTGACTTATTTATTTACACAGTGAATAATTAGGTTTGTGAATTAGATGGAAATATCTGTTCACCGCATGTAACACATAAGCAATTAGAATTGAAGGCTTTTAATTCACTTGTTTTGGATAGGAATATAGCAAGATTAATCTGGATTAAATAGAAGTCAATTGATTACTTGGAAAAAGACTTTTGACATTTGAGAATTCCTGTTAACAATTCAGTAGACATAATAATTGGGATAGTTGGATAATTGAATTATAGTTCATAATTGGGGATATTGAAGTTTTAGTCCTTATTTATCGGAAATCATTCATTTAAATCTTAGTTTATTTATTTGCTTATTTTTTAGTAATATCTTTAATTGTTTAATTTAGTTTCAATATTACAGAAAATCATACTTTATCATTGTTTAAATAAAATTGGGTTGATATAGTGCTAGTAGTTGGAATTTGTTAATTAGAATTCTCTGTGGGATCGATACTCTATTTTATCACTTTATTACTTGTTGACCGTGTATACTTGCACGTATTCATTGATTGCGAAATCGACCAACAATATTCATTAGAAAATCATTCATTTTTGCACTACATGTCAAAGATATTCACTAATATCATTATTTAGGATTGAGGATGATGAAAAATATTTTAAAGAAAACGAATCTAGTTAGACAAAAGAACAAATATTAGGGATTCGTATTACAGTTTTATCCAAGTTCAATAATACTCCATAATAACCAATTTTGAAGCAGAATTCAAAAATAAAGATCAAAATATGGATACAATCAAAGATACTAACCATAATAGACATTTTGGACAAAAAGGAAAATTTTTATTTTTTGGTGAATAATGTCGTATTCATGAATAGTGTCGTATACGTGGATAGTAACCCCGACACAAAAAGTTCCAAATTTGATAAAAAAGTTCAGACCAATATTGTGACGCCCCCAAAATACGTTTACAACATCCATTCTGGGTCGCCAAATACATGGTACAGAAACAACTACAATTTTATTAATACAACCATAAAACTGTGAGTTTAAATACAAATATTATCTTCTAGAAAATATCTATATCCAAATAAATCCTCATCACATTTATTGATACATTATTTTACAAAAATGGCGAGGACTACTAAACAACTCTCTCTAGAACCTTCATTCCATACCCCGACTCGTACTCGCTACATTCTCGCCTCCTGAGAAGAAAAATAGAACAAAAAGGAAAAGGGTGAGCTCAACTAGCCCAGTAAAGAATATTATGATTAAGATAATATACAACAAATTATCGTTAATATTCAATAGGGAAAAATCTGAGAGAATACACTAAACAACAAGTTTTAGATCAATATTCGCAGCAGAAATAATAATTCATTAGAAGAGTTAAGTGGAGAATGCAAACTACTATCTTCTATATATGAATTTAAAAGTTCATCGTCTATCTTTTATCCCTGTAACATCAATCAATATATATCTGGAATCAAATATTCATCTTTACACTACAGGCCAAAGATATTCATTAGTTGGTCATGTTCATCTAAACACCTGTTCATCTTTGCACTACAGGCCAAAGATATTCATCAGTCGGTCATGTTCATCTCAACACCTATTCATCTTTGCACTACGGGCCAAAGATATTCATCAAGAAATCATTCATCTTTGCACTACAAGCCAAAGATATTCAGTAATATCATCATTTAGGACTGAGGATGATGAAAAAAAATATTTTAAAGAAAACGAATCCAGTGAAGCAAAAGAATAAATATTAAGGATTCGTACTTTGAACAATTCTCATTCAAAAATGCTTCATAAATAACCAGAATGGGGTAAAATTCAAGAATGATCAAAACATGGATACAATCAAAGCTAGTATCTAGAATAGATATTTTGGACAAAAAGAAAAAATTTCATTTTTTGGTGAATAGTGCCGTATTCGTGAATAGTGTCGTATACGTGAATAGTAACTCCGACACCAAAAGATTGAAATTTCACAAAAAAATATCATCATGCTTTGTGAATAGTACTCGTGAATAAGTAACTCGTGAATAGTAACTCCTGAATAGTAACTCCGACATGAAAAAGTTTCAAATTTGATAAAAAATTCCAACCAATATTTCAGCATAATGATATTGAATAAATAATATCATTTGAGAAGAAAATAACATCCCTTACCTCAGAAAGAATAGTACTTCTGACTGGAATACTGGATATAGTGCTAAAAGAACTTGCACCGTATAGCAATACTCAAAGTACTAAAATACTCACAAATAAGCTAGATATTATAGAGAGAGAAATCTTTAGTTTCTGGTGTGATTTTAAAATCTAACCTAAGCACCCTATTTATAGAAAATTGCTTAGAACATCAAAGTAAAAAATTTAATAAAATATTAATATATATATTAAAATTTTCTACGTACTCATACCAACTGATTTCCAACTCTTAACACATGCCTACAAATAACAAAAACGTTTTTCTAACTAAAAATATTTTAAACTTCCAAAAATCAATTATTCTGGAATCTAGGAACTTCAATAATTCATAATAAATAGCCCTTTTATCAGAAAATTCGAATCTCGCATTTTTTATAGGAAATTCAATTCTCTACAACTTTGCAGAAGAAAGTTTTTCCAAATGTAAAATAGAAATTGACCGAAATCCATAAACGGATGATTTTACAGGATATAATCATATATCAGAATCACAGTACTGGCAACCAGGCCGTTCCCAGGAAAGAGGGGGCTTTCCAATAAGAATTTCTCCTTATTGGCGCGCAATTAGGTGACCAAACCTCTCCTTAGACAGAACTTTTTAGACATTGTCGATAATATTTTTTAATAATATTTTTCAGATAATATGAATTATTGCTTCGATAATGGAAAATACTGTGTAGTGACAATTATTGAAACAACAGTAATATAAAAAAATCAACGCAGCAATTATTGAAGCAATAAAATAAAATATTGAACTGTAATTACTGTAACAATTATTGAGTAGTGTCTGCTTACGTAAGAATCAATAATTGGTGCAATACTGTGTGCTACTGTTTAATAATGCGTATTACTGTGTTTTAACCACTGGGTATTCCAACAGTATTAACGGTAACAACTGCGCTGTTATTTATAAACAACTTATACTTGTCATTTTCTTCATCCAATCGCTTTCCGTTATGGGCCCACACAAGGCTGCGCCATTGTACGAATATTCCCCGACAGTAAGAATATTCCACGACCAAACGAATATTCCCTGACAACAATGAATATTTTATAACCACTTGCTTATTTAAAATATTTGCGCATTTTACCCATAACTAACCACATTAATCAAATCAACCCTTACTATTTCAAAATAATAAATAGAGGAAATTAAATTTCATTTATTAATAATTTGGGGTCTTACAAATATTTCGACATAATGATATTGAAGAAAATAATATCATTTAAGAAGAAAACAACATCCCTTACCTCGAAAGAATAGTACTTCTAGCCGGAATACTGAATATAGTGGTGAAGGGAACTTGCACCGTATAATAACACTCAAAGTATCAAAATACTCACAAGAATACGCTCAATATATCGAGAGAGAAAGAGAGAGAAGATTTCAGTTTCTAGGGTGATTTTCAATTATAACCTAAGCACCCTATTTATAAGAAAATGTTTAGAACACCAAAGTAAAAAATTTAATATAATATTAATATATTATATATAAATTCCTACACCAACCTTTGAATGCTGGAATCCCACATGTTTAACAACAAAATGAGCCCACCAACTTGTAAAAACGTTTTTGTTGATATAAATAATTAAAACTTCCAAAAACCAATTATTTCGGAACCTCAGAACTTCAATCATTCATAATAAATTGCACTTTTATCAGAAAAATTCGAACCTCATGTCCTTTTCATAGGAAATTTCATTATCTACAACTTTGCAGAAGAAAATTTTTCCAAATTCCAAACAGAAATTGACCGAAATCCATAAACGGACGATTTTACAAGCTATAATCAAATTTCAGTCAAGAAATGAGGTCCACCGACACACAAAACATGTGTTAATCATTTAATATAACAAAAATACTCTTCCTCCTTATATACTCATATATCTCACATTCATTGTAAAAATATCACCATTATTATATTATTAAAATATAATAATATATTTAAATAAATTATTTTATCAGAAAAAAATAAAATATTAATTTCAACAATTGTAACATTAAAAATTTTCTCCATCTATATCCACATAAAATCAATATTTTTCTCATCATATACATCAATAATTAATTATTCACAAATAATATTACAGAATCACAATACTGACAATCAGGCCGTTCTCAAGAAAGAGGGGGCTTTCCAATAAGGATTTCTCCTTACTGGCGCGTAATTAGGTGACCAAACCTCTCCTTAGACAAAACTTTCTAGACATTGCCAATAATGTTATCTAATAATATTATTCAGATAATATGAATTATTACTTCGATAATGGAAAATACTGTGTAGTGATAATTATTGAAACAATAGTAATATAGAATATCAATGCAACAATTATTGAATCAATAAAATAAAATATTGAACAGTAATTACTGTAACAATTATTGAGTAATGCCTTCTTACGTTATAATCAATAATTGGTGCAATACCGTGTGCTACTGTGCAACAACGCGTATTACTGTGTTTTAACCATCGGGTATTCCAACAGTATTAACGGTAACAACTACGCCGCTATTTATAAACAACTTATACTTGTCATTTTCTTCATCCAATCGTTTTCCGTTATGGGGCCCACACAAGGCTGCGCCGTCGTACGAATATTCCCCGACAGTAAGAATATTCCCTGACCAAACGAATATTCTCCGATAAAAATGAATATTTTATAACCACTTGCTTATTTAAAATATTTGCGCATTTTACCCATAACTAACCACATTAATCAAATCAACTCTTACTATTTTATAATAATAAATAGAGGAAATTTAATTTTATTTATTAATAATTTGGGGTCTTACATAGTATCATGTCATGGAATATCTGTTGTCCTGACAAAAATTGAAGCAATTCAAAGCTGGAAGCAACTTAAATCAGTGACCGAAGTACGTAGCTTTCTCGATTTAGCTGGTTATTATCGGAGATTCGTGGAAAGATTTTCTCGAATCGCTACTCCATTAACTCAGCTAACTCAGAAAGATACAAAGTTCAGTTGTAGCGAAGAATGTGAAAAGAGTTTCAAAGAACTCATGAGGAGACTCATTTCAGCACCTGTTCTGACAATACCATCTGGCTCGGAGGGATTTTTCATCTACAGTGATGCTTCGTGTAAAGGGTTGGAAAGTGTTCTCATGCAATATGGGAAATTCATAGCCTATGCCTCAAGACAACTCAAAGAATAAAAGAGGAATTGTCCTACTCATGATCTAGAGTTAGCAGTTGTTGTCTTCGCACTTAAAATTTGGAGACATTACTTGTATGGGGAGAAAGTGGAGATCTTTACGGATCATAAAAGTCTCAAATATTTCTTCACTCAAAAGGAACTCAACATGCAACAAAGACGTTGGAATATTATGGAATTAAATTGATATAATGTTATAGTTGTGGGTAATATTTATAAATTTTGCAAAGTACGCAAGTTGTTATATTATATTCGATTGGTCGGGGAATATTCGTTTTAACAAGGAATATTTGTAAGACCCCAGATTTTATGAATAAAAATTTAATTTTCTCGAAATATTTTTTTAATATTATGGTGTGGATTTGAGATAATATTATAGTTGTGGGTAGTATTTATAAATTTTGAAAAGTATGCAAGTTGTTGTATAATATTCGATTGGTCGGGGAATATTTTTTTTATCGGGGAATATCCGTACGACGGTACAATCATTGGTGAACCCCGCAACAGAATTATTGTCGGATGGAGAAAACGACAAAAATATTTTTATGAGAATGACGGCATAAGTTTTACCATTAATATGGTTGAACTATTCGGTAGTAAAAGTACAGTAATACGCGTGGTTGCATAGTAGCACACGGTGTGACGCCCCCAAAACAAGTATACAACACCCATTCTGAGTCGCCAAATACATGGTACATAAAGTAAACTACAACTTCAATAAAACAAATGTCGTGTGAAATACGACAATACATACTGTGAGTTTAAATACAAATATTGTCTTCTAGACAATATCCACACGCAAATAAGTCCTCATTACAATTATTCAAACACTATTTTACAGAAATAGTGAGTACTGCTAAAATATCTTTCTAGAAACCTCACTCCATATCCCGACTCGATCCTGCTATGTTCTCACCTCCTGAGAAGAAAAATGGAACATAAAGGAAAAGGGCGAGCTCAACTAGCCCAGTAAAGAACATTATTACTAAAATAATATACAATAAATTATCTTTAGTCTTCATCAGGGAAAAAAATCTGATAGAATACAATAGACAACAAGTTTTAGATCAACAACTACAGCGGAAACAGCAATCCATTAGAAAAATCATGTAGAGGATGAATTCTACTATCTTCTAATATTTAAGAGTCCATCATCAATATTTTATCCCTGTAACAACAATCAATATACATCTTTAATCATCTTTGCACTACAGGCCAAAGATATTCATTTATATCACCGGTTGGTCATGTTCATCTCAACACCTGTTCATCTTTGCACTACGGGCCAAAGATATTCATCAGTTTAATCATTCATCTTTGCACTACAGGCCAAAGATATTTAATAATACCATCATTAAGGACTGAGGATGATGAAAAAATATTTTTAAAAACGAATCCAGTGAGATAGAAGGGCAAATATTAGAGATTCGTATAACAGTTTTATCCAAGATCAATAATACTCCATAATAACCAATTTTGAAACAGAATTCAAAAATAACGATCAAAACATGGATACAATCAAAGATAGTAGCCAAAATAGACATCTTGGACAAAAAGGAAAATTTTTATTTTTCGGTGAATAGTGCCGTATTCGTGAATAGTGCCGTATACGTGAATAGTAACCCCGACACAACAAGTTCCAAATTTGATTAAAAAGTTTATCAATATTTCGGCATAATGATATTGAAGAAAATAATATCATTTAAGAAAAAATAACATCTCTTACCTCAAAATAACCGTACTTCTGACTGAATTTTGGTACAGTGCTGACAGAAACTCGCACCGTATAGCAACACTCAAAGTATACTCACAAGAATATGCTCGATAATATAGAGAGAGAAAGAGAGAAAACTTTATTTCTGGTGTGATTTTCAATTCTAACTTAGCTCTCTATTTATAGGAAAATGTTAGAACGCCAAAGGAGACTAAATTAATAAAATATATTATTATTTATTCAAAATTCCTACACACATGTTTTGAAAACTCTAGCATGCCTTCTTTGGTCAAAAACATCAGCCACCCATGTGCCAACAACTACAAAAACGTTTTTCTTATATAAAATAATTAAAACTTCCAAAAATCAATTATTTCGGAACTCCAGAACTTAAATAATTCATGATAAATAGCCCTTTTGTCAGAAAATTCAAATCTCGCGAATTTTTATAGGAAATTCAATTCTCTACAACTTTGCAGAAGGAAGTTTTTCCAAATTCCAAACAGAAATTATCCAAAATCCATAAACGAGTGATTTTACAGTCTATAATCAATTTTCGGTCAAGAATTGTGTCCTCCGACACACAAAACATATGTTAAACATTTAATGCCACAAAAATACTCTTCATCCACATATACTCATATATCCCACATTCATTGTAAAAATATCACCGTTAATATATTATTAAAATAATATATTTAAATGAATTATTTTATCAGAAAAAGATAAAATATTAATTTTCAACAATTGTCACATTAAAAATTTTCTCCATCTATATCCAATAAAATGATTATTTTATTTATCATAATAATCAATAATTATTTATTTAAAAATAATATTACAGAATCACAATTATGACAACCAGGCCGTTCCCAGGAAAGAGGGGGCTTTCCAATAAGGATTTCTCCTTACTGGCGCACAATTAGATGACCAAACATCTCCTTGACAGAACTTTCTAGACATTGCCAATAATTCTATCTAGTAATATTATTCAAATAATATGAATTATTGATCTGATAATGAGAAATACTGTGCAGTGACAATTATTGAAACAATAATAATATAAACTAACAATGCAGCAATTATTGAATCAATATAATTGAATAATGAACAGTAACTACTGTAATAATTATTGAGTAGTGCCTTCTTACGTACGAATCAATAATTCAACAATACTGTGCAATACCGTGTGCTACTGTGCAACCACGCGTATTACTGCATTTTAACCACCAAGTAACCCAACAGTGTTAACAGTTATAATTTACACCGTTATTTATAAAACTCAATCTTTATCGTTTTCTTTCATCCAACAGTTTTCCGTTATGGGGCCCACAATTGACTGCGCCGTCGTACGAATATTCCAGACAAAAAGAATATTCCACGACCAAACGAATATTCTCCGACAACAATAATTATTTTATAACCACTTGTTTATTTTGTAAATATTTTCACATTTCACCCATAACCAAAGTATTATATCAAATTAACCCTTATTAATTTAGAATAATGAATAAAGGAAAATTCAATTTTATTTATAATAAGTTGGGGTCTTATACACGGTATTCATTATTGATGCTTATGTGATAAGTCACTCAGTTTTGTTTTATTGATATTATTAATGTAATAAAACAGAAAAGCTTTTTATATAAAACAGAATACTTTTATAAAGTTATTCATTTTATTAGGCTAATAGTAAAAGCTTTTTATATAAAACAGAATACTTTTATAAAGTTATTTGTTTTGTTAGACAATAATTAGAATATATTATATTTTATTATGCATAGTGCCTGTATAGTGTTTGCATAGTAAAATCTTTTATAAAGTTATTCATTTTGTTAGATTAAAAATAGAATATATTATATTTTATTTAAAAGATTTTGCTTTAAATATGGACCGTCAGATTAAAGTAAATCAATCTGGACCGTTCATGAGTTAGTTACTATGCAGTCCATTTTTCTATAAATAGAAGCTCATTCCTTCATTATTTCTTACGAATTCACTGAAACTCTAGAGAGAGAAACTATAGAGAGAGTTCTTCTTCTATAATCTTGAGCGTATTTCTTTAGAGTTTAAAAAAGTTTTGAGCGTAGTACAAGTTTTCGTTGAGTATATCCTCCCTCTACAAGTCAGAATACTCTTCTTTTACGGTAAGGGATATTATTTGTTGTTACTCGTAAGGGATATTCTTTCTTTCTTATTCGTGAAGAGAACTTCTGTTATTCCATTCTTTATTATTTTGTTGGAATAACCTGTATACGCGGGATACCCTATACTTGGTGAAATTCTTCTGTTATTCCATTCTTATTATTCTGTTGGAATAACCTGTTTATGCGAAGTACCGCATACATGGTGAAATTCTTCTAATATTATGTTCTTTATTATTATGTCGAAATATCCTGTCTGTGCGTTTATACCAGACCTAGTTCCATTATTTATTATTCTGTCGGAATATCCTGTCTGTGCGTTTACGCCGGACTTGGTTCCATTATTTATTATTCTATCAGAATATCCAGTCTGTGCGTTTACGCCGGACCTGGTTCCATTATTTATTATTCTGTTGGAATAACCTGTTTGTGCAGTTTATCGCATGCCTGATGAATTCTTCTGTTATTCCATTCTTTATTATTCTATTGGAATAACCTGTCTATGGGGATTGCCACATACATGGTGAATGACCCTTCATATTCATTTCTTATTAAATTGTGGAAATGAGCTGTCTACATGGATTACCGTATGGCGGGTGAAAATCCATTACAATTTCATATATTCTATGATACTCTTTTGGTTAAAGTTTTGGCTTCTATACTCCATGAAATTAGTGAAATATTCTTGATATTTGCGCTTCATCTAGTATCTTTTTATGAAAATATTCTTCTGAGCATTCTTGAATTTTACTCCACAAAGCAGTATCACGTTGACAATTTAGACGTTATTGGTTCCTGGATAAATTAATTCTTGAACTTATTTTATTGAATTATTATGTCATTGTCATCATCCTCGTGTTTATATTATGTTGAAAGTCATATGTGGCCTATAGTGCATAGATGAACTTGGTATGATTATGACTAGGGATTATTCGGTATAATCATGACCATAATGTTACAAATGATGTAGAAAAAGTCCTCATTGGCCCCTTGTGCATTGATGGATAATTTTTGTTATGATTATGTTTATGGATTCTCTTCGGCCAAGGGTGCAAAGATGAATTATTTTATGGCATGATCAGAACCGTTGATGAAAACAAGATTATCTTTGGCCCGTAGTACATGGATAATTCGTGGTCGTGATACTAAAGAATATCCTTGGCCTGTGGTGCAGGGATGATTTGATGATGTGGATTATTTATTGAGCTGAGTCTCAGCAATAAAAGTGATGAAAAAACCTTTTAAATTATAGAATATAGTAGATTTTATTCTCTACTTGACTCTTTTAATGGATTGCTTGTTCCACTGCAGTTAAACTTGATGTTTGTTATATTTTATCAGTTTAATAATCATACCGGTGAGAATATGTTTATGATCTATTTGTTATAAATTAGCTTATTATTTGGATTCTCACTTACTCATTTTTCAAAATAATCGGTAGAAAATATTTAATATTAATATGGTGGGGGCCCACATGTGGGGACCACTAGTGAAAATGACATTTGGGTGGGGGAGATATGTTTGTCACAGATTTAGGAAATTGCAGGATCACACGAGGTGTATTATTTATTTTTATATATGATATATATATAGGATGGAAAAAGGGAGCACTATATGTATTATATATATATATATATATATATATATATATATATATATATATATATATATATATATATATATTATGAATTGCAAGTTGGCAAGGAGGGAGTACTATTAGTGTTGTTATTATATATATACATATGTAATATTTTGAAAGGTGGCAGGGATGGTAATCACGGGGGTGACAACCCGTGAGTTATCAGGCTCATGCATTGTATAAATATATAATATATATTATATTTTATTTAAAAAAAATTATTTTATTAGAATATTTTATTGCATAGTATCTTTTTCATTTTTCCATAAATAAAAGCTCATTCCTTCATTATTTCTTATGAATTCACTAAAACTCTAGAGAGAAAAATTATAGAGAAACTATAGAAAAGTATTATGCTACTTCCCTACTCTTATATCCAGTTTCTTTTATGGTAAGGGCTATTATTTCTTTTATATTCATGAAGAGAACTTCTGTTATTCCATTCTTTATTATTCTGTTAGAATAACCTGCATACATGGACTACCTTATACTTGGCAAAATACTTCTGTTATTCCATTCTTTATTATTATGTTGGAATAACCTGTCTATGCGAAGTACCGCATACTTGGTGAAATTCTTTTGTTATTATATTTTTTATTATTTTGATGGAACATCATGTCTGTGCGTTACGCATGACCTGGTTCTGTTATTTATTATTCTGTTGGAACATCCTGTCTGTGCATTTACGCATGACCTGGTTCCGTTATTTATTATTCTGTTGGAATATCCTGTCTGTGCGTTTACGCATGACCTGATTCTGTTGTTTATTATTCTGTTGGAATATCCTGTCTGTGTGTTTACGCGTGACCTAGTTCCATTAATCATTATTTTATTAGAATAACCTGTATGTGCGGTTTATCGCATGCTTGGTGATTTCTTTTGTTATTCCATTCTTTATTATACCCAGCTGGTTAAAGTTTTGACTTCTATACTCCATGAAATTAGTGGAACATCCTTTATATTTGCGTTTCATCCAGTATCTTTTCATGGAAATATTCTTCTGAGCATTCTTAAATTTTACTCCACAAAGAAGTATCATGTTGACAATTTGAACGTTATTGATTCTTGGATAAAATAATTCTTGAACTTGTTTTATTGAATTCTTATATCAGTGTCATCATCCTCATGTTTATATTTTGTTGAAAGTCATCTGTGTCCTGTAGTGCATAGATGGACTTGGTATGATTATGACCAGAGATTATTCGGTGTAATCATGACCATAATGTTACAAATGATGTGGTAAAAGTCCTCATTGGCCCGTAGTTCATTGATGGACAGTTGTTGGCATGATCATGACCATTAATGAATACACAAATATTCTTGGCCCATAGTGCATGGATAATTGTGGTCGTGATACTAAAGAATATCCTTGGTCATAGTGCAGGGGTGATTTGGTGATGTGGATTATTTATTAAGCTGAGTCTCAGCGATAAAAATGATAAAAAAAACCTTTTAAATCATAAAAGATTGTAGATTTTATTCTCTACTTGACTCTTTTAAAGGATTGTTTGTTCCGCTGCAGTTAAACTTGATGTTGTTATATTTTATCAGTTTAACACTGTTGAAGGCTAACGATAATTTATTCTGTATTATTTTAGTCATAATATTTCTTACTAGGATAGTTGAGCTCACCCTTTTACTTTCATTATTCTCTTCAGGAAATGAGAACGTAGCAGGGATTAGTCGGGGAACGGAGTGACGGTCCAGATGATAGCATTAGTAGTCCTCACTATTCTATGAAATAGTGTGATAATCAATGTATTGAGGTCTTATTTTGAGTTTGAATACTGTCTAGAAGACAATATTTGTATTAAAACTCACAACTCGTGTTGTATATTTAAGATTGTATTTGTATTCTGTACCATGTATTTAGCGACTCAGAATAGGTGATATATACCTATTTTGGGGGCGTCACAAAAATGGTGAGCACAAATAGCCCAGTAAGGAATATCATGACTTAAGATAATTAAATTATAAACAACCTTTATCAGTAATAAATCAGAAATTTAGAACATATGGTAGATAATAAATGTTTTCAACCATATTTACAGCGGAATCAACAATCCATTAGAAGAGTCAAGTAGAACATAATGTCTACTATCCTCTCCAAAATAAAAGTCCAACACTAATAGTTCATTCTTGTAATACTTATCAACAGTTCTTTGTTGTACTTAAGATAAAGAGAACTTTCATCACCTATCTTCACCTAAACCACCAAAGATTATAGTTAAATTCACAATTCATATTTATAATCAGGTAACTCAACAGTCCATCTTTGCACTACGAGCCAAAGACATACAACTGTAAAACCAAAAATCAACAGTCTATCTTTGCACGTAAGTCAAAGAGGATTTTTACCACATCATTTGTCTGCAAAATAAATAATCCACATCACCGAATTATGCATGCACTATGGCCAAGGATATTCGTTAGTATCACATCCATAAATTATCCATGCACTATGGGCAAAGGATATTTATTATTATCACATTCACGAATTATCCATGCACTACAGGCCAAAAATATTCGTTATTATCACATGAATGAATTATCCATGCACTACAGGCAAATGATATTCATTATTATCACATCCACGGTTTATCCATGCACTACGGGCCAAGGATATTCGTTATTATCACCAGTTGTCATGATCATGCCAAAAAACAATTCATCTTTGCACCCTTGGCCGAAAAGAACTCATGGTCATGATCATACGAACAATTGTACATCAATGCACTACGGGCCAATTGGGCATTTTATAACTTCATTTGTAACATTACATGTCATGATTATACCAATACATAATTCATGGTCGTAATCATACCAATCAATAGTCCATCTATGCACTACGGGCCAAAGATAACTTTCATCACAATATAAGCATGAAGATGATGACAATGATATAAGCATTATTCAAATGAAATCAAAGATAATTAGTAAAAAAAAATTAATTTATCAAGCGTTTAAAAATATCCAAATTGTTAACATGATAACTGCTTTGTGGAGTAAAATTTAAGAATAATATTCACGTAGCAAAAATAATTTGGACAGAAAAGAAATCAATTTTTGTCGTGAATAGTACCCCGGGTGAATAGTACCTCGTGAATAGTATCCCGTGAATAGTGTCATACGTATGAATAAAGTCGTACGTATAAATAGTGCATATGTATGAATAGTATCCATGAATAGTACTCCGGCATGAAAAGATTATAATTTAACAAGAATATCTAGAAAAATATTTTAGTAGAACAATACTAGATGAAACGCAAATTTAAATGATATTCTACTAATTTCAAGGAGTATAGAATCAATACTTATCAAAATAAGTGTAGAATTACGAATATCAAACGAAATAATATTACTTACATATTAAAAAGTATGAAAAGAAATATTATTTCTTACGAATATTGAACAAAAATAATATCCCTTACAATTGTTGAACGAAAATAATATTCCTTCGAATATTGAACGAAAATAATATTCCTTACGAACATTGAACGAAAATAAAATTCCTTACGATTACGAAAAATAATATCGTAAGCGAATATGAAATAAATAATACTGTAAAATCCCAAATTTTATGAATAAAGATTTAATTTTCTCGAAATATTTTTTTTAATATTATGGTGTGAATTTGAGATAATATTATAGTTATGGGTAGTATTTATAAATTTTGTAAAGTATGCAAGTTGTTATATAATATTCGATTGGTCGAGGAATATTCGTTTTAACAGGGATTATTCGTACAACGGCACAATCATTGGTGGACCCCCACAACGAAATTATTGTCGGATTGAGAAAACGACAAAAATACTTTATGAAAATAACGGCGGAAGTTTACCGTTAACTATTGAACTACCCGGTAGTAAAAGTACAGTAATTAACGAGGTTACATAGTAGCACACGGTATTGATTATTGATGCTTACGTGAGAAGTCACTTAGTTATACTCAATTATTGCTACAATAATTGCTGCATCATATCTCTCATATTATTGATTCGATTATTGTCATAGTATCATCTGCATAATATGTTATTTTATTACATCAATAATTGAGACGACAAAGTTATTCATATTATTAAATTTCAATATTTACAATGTCTAGAAGTTCTGTCAAGGAGAGGTTTGGTCACCTAATTGCGCGCCAATAGGGAGAAATCCTTATTGAAAGCCCCCTCTTTCCTGGGAACGACCTAGTTGATAAATATTATGAGTTATAATATTAATGATGAATGTTAATAAAATTTAAGTTGTGTTCGGAGTTGAATTTGGAGACGCGGACGTGATATTTGAGTCCGGAACGATAAAATTAGTAAAAATAGTCTATAAACACAAAATTTTTCGAAATTCACTATTTGGTCAAAAAGTCAACATTGACTTTTTCGGGAAAAGATAAACTTCAAAATTTCAAAATTTATATTTTTGATAAAAATGGTTTCATTGTGTTGGAATTATTTGTGTTAGTGAAAATCGACAATTATTTCGATAATAAATGATGTGTGGAGGTTATATTGACCAATCGAGTATTTAACCGGATAAATGAGCAATTGATTGCTATTATTTCACATGATTATAACTATTTGTTCACATGTGTATACTATTGTTTCACATTCTTGTTACTATTAGGGGAGTTGGTGCAAGATTGATAATACTTACATGACTAAGTTAAAATGGAGGTATAGATGGAGGTATTATATTGTAATTCGTATTTTTACATGTCTAGAACTATTGATTCACATGATTTACTATTGATTCACATTATTTACTATTAAGGGAGGTGGTGTAAGTTTGATAATACTTTCAGGACTAAATTAAAAATGAAAGAAAAGTTGGAGGTATCGTTCTATAATTTTTTGAGCCCCAAAATGTTCAATTATCGAAACTATATTTTTATATAAATAGAAGCTCATTTTCCTTCAATTCTCACCAATTCACTAAAGCTATAGAGCACTTATTATAGAGAGAAATTATAGAAAGAAGAAGAGAAGTCTGCTACCTCACTATTCTAGTATCCAGTTTTTCTAAGGTAGGGAGTATTATTTCTTTCTTATCCATGAAGAGAACTTCTGTTATTCCATTTTTTATTATTCTTTTGGAATATTCTGTCTGTGCGTTTTACGCCGGACCTGATTCCGTTATTTATTATTCTGTTGGAATAACCTGCATGTGCAGTCTATCGCATGCATGGTGATTTCTTTTGTTATTCCATTCCTTATTATACTCAGTTGGTTAACGTTTTGACTTCTATACTCCATGAAATTAGTGGAATATCATTGATATTTGCGCTTCAACCAGTATCTTTTCATTGAAATAATCTTCTGAGCATTCTTGAATTTTACTCTACAAAACAGTATCATGTTGATAATTTGGACGTTATTAGTTCCTAGATAAAATAATTCTTGAACTTGTTTTATTGAATTCTTATATCATTGTCATCATCCTCATGTTTATATTTTGTTGAAAGTCATATGTGACCTATAGTGCATAGATGGACTTGATATGATTATGACCAAGGATTATTCGGTGTAATCATGACCGTAATGTTACAAATGATGTGGTAAAAGTCCTTATTGGCCCATAGTGCATTGATGGACAGTTGTTGGCATGATCATGACCATTATTGAATACACAAATATTCTTGGCCCGTAGTGCATGGATAATTGTGGTCGTGATACTAAAGAATATCATTGGCCGTAGTGCAGGGGTGATTCGATGATGTGAATTATTTATTAAGCTGAGTTCCAGCGATAAAAGTGATGAAAAACCTTTTAAATCATTAAAGATAGTATATTTTATTCTCTACTTAACTCTTTTAATGGATTGCTTTTTCCGCTGCAGTTAAACTTGATGTTTGTTATATTTTATCAGTTTAACACTGTTGAAGGCTAACGATAAATTATTCTGCATTATCTTAGTCTTAATATTTCTTACTGGGCTAGTTGAGTTCACCCTTTCTTTCACTGTTCTCTTCAGGAAATGAGAACGTAGTTGGGACTAGTCGGAGAACAGAGTAATGGTCCTAGATGGTGCATTAGTAGTATTCACCATTCTGTGAAATAGTGTGATAATAATTGTAATGTGGACTCCTTTTGAGTTTGTATAATCTCTAGTAGACAATATTTGTATTCAAACTCACAGTTTATGTTTTGTCGTATTATACACGACAGTTGTATTATTAAGTTGTATTTGAATTCTGTACCATGTATCTGGCGACTCAAGATGGGTGATGTATACCTAATTTTGGGGGCGTCACAGTTGGTATCAAAGCTTAGAGATATGATCCCTGGCTGAGATGTGAGATAAGAACTAGGAGGGGAGAGACGGGGAATTCCTTCGCTAGTATGACCTACCTAAGTTTATTTGGTATTTAATTGGTCGGTCAGAGTATAGGCATAAATGTGATATGTTAATTAACCCTTGTTTTTTGGCAGTGTTTGAAAATGACATCCGAGAATGTTGAGAATAGCAATGGAGCGCAGGCGACCGTTGAGTCTCCACAGATCAATAATCAGGACAATGTGCAACGGGATGTCGATAATCCTCCTGTAAACAACAACACTGATCAATTGACGAACGACGGTACGTTTAGGAGCTTTTTAGAATTCATGCAACATCAGGCGAAGGCGGCTCCTGTTCAGAATGCAGGAGGAAACAATGGCAACCCACGGTTGCTCACCGCTAACTAGTTCAAGGAGCTGGGACCACCAGAGTTTTTGAGAAAGCCATAACCACTTAAGGCGGAGACGTGGTTAAAGCAGATCACCAAGATATTTGAGGTATTGGGATGCTCCGAGGAGCAAAAGGTTTCCTTTTCCACCTTTATGTTGCGTGAAGAAGCAGATCATTGGTGGGAATTTGTAAAACGTACCCAGACTGACGCACTCAAGATGTCTTGGGAGAAGTTCCAAGAGCTATTCAACGACAAGTACTTTCCCGAAAGCATTCGTCACATGAAGGAGGTGGAGTTTATCAAGCTGGAGCAAAATAATATGACCGTGTCGCAGTATGAGGCTAAATTTGCAGGGTTGTCCCGATTTGCATCCTATTTGGTCGATAATGAGGAGCGAATGACGCGAATGTTTCTAAGAGGTTTAAAACCTGAGATACGTCAATATCTTATTTCTCATAAACTTTGTTTATATTCAGATGTTGTGAATAAGGATCAGTTATTGGAGTGCGATAATGAGTCAGCACAACCAAAAGGTAACGACCAATAATACGATAATAATCGTACCGGTGGCAACGGTCATTTAAACAATGATTACCATCGTGGGGGAAATTATCATGCCAAGAATGATAACCACTTCGGTGGTAATCATGGCCAAAATAATAAAAGTGGAAATTTCAAGAAGAGAGGGTTCAATAATGATGGAAAGACAGCAGCACCAGCACCCGTTTCAAAGGAAAAAAAACGATCATCGGTCGTATATATCAAATGCGAACAGGAGGGACACATCCGTCCAAACTGTACACATCAATCCAAAGCGTGTTTCAATTGCGGGAGAGAAGATCACCTAGCTAGATTTTGTCGTATGGTGAAGTCAAGTCCAGCTGGGATAGTGATGCCAAAGGATGTCCCAGACAAGCCAAAACCGGTAGTTTAAGAGAGAGCGTTTTTTTTTGTAACGAGGAACCTGAATAAAATTATCATGGGTAAGTTAATCATAAACTTTTGCGAAGTCTATACCGTGTTAGATACCGGTTCTACTCACTCTTTTATTTCACCTAATTGTGTTCAATGTTTGAATTTAACTCCGGAGAAGTTAGACTTGGATTTATCTGTTGAAACTCAGTTGGGAGAAACCTTCGTTACCTCTACTATTTATAAATTTTGTTTGATTCAAATCAACACTTTCACGTTACCTGTCGATCTTATCTCTTTGAAAATATTTGCATGGATGGGATTTTTGGAATCGATTGGTTAACTACTCATCATGTTTTTCGTAAGGTTGTTAGCTTTCATATTCCTAACTTTTTAAGTAACCAAACCACTAAAGTCAATCACTGTCATATCAAGCCATAAGTAAAGAGCCCCGAGCCTTTCGTTGTTGACTTCCTTGTGTGGAATGCACCGAAGCCAGACTTTCTGTAGGCGATGTCGTGAATGACGATGGCAAGTTGATAGGTATCAATGTGACGTACTATCCAAGTCTTGGATGAGAGCCACGATTTTGAATGACATTTCTATTGTTAATAGATTTCCTGACGTATTCTTGAAGACTTCTTAGCCTACCCTAGAGCTTGAAATCGAATTTTTTTATTGACCCCAGTACAAAACCCATTTCTTAAACCCTCAAATATTTCTTCAACTAAAATGAACGTAACATGCGCCAAACACGTTGGCTCGAGCTGTTAAAGATTACGATCGTTCCATTCAATATCATCGTGGAAGAGCGAACGTGGTAGCTGACGTGTTGAGTAAAAGATCGTATGCGTTTACGAGTGCGATGTTGTTAACACAAAGACTCATTTCGTATAACTTACAAATAATGAAGATAGAGTTAAAGACTCTAGGGACCCACATCAAGATAACGAATATACGATTAGCATTGACTTTAATCGATAAAGTTAAAGACGCTCAAACTACATACTCGGAGCTGATGAATGGGAAGGAGAAGGTTCAAGAGGGCGTTATTTTAGAAGCAGGAATTAATGAAGAGATGAAATCTCAACCCTCAATTTAATTGGCCCATTTGAAATCCTCAATCGAGTAGGAACTATGGCTTATAGACTCGTTTTATCGCCAAATATGTAGCGTGTTTATAACGTTTGTCACGTATCGATGTTACGTAAATATGTGGACGACCCGAACCACATTATTGATTTAGAACCGGACGAGATAGCGGATAATTTAATGTATGAAGATGTACCTTTTAAAATCCTGGAATATATTCTATGCTTAAAGGTTATACCTCAAGAATTAGAATCTGGTGAAGTGTACTCATTTGTTCGGCATATCAGGTAAGTACGTAAATTTCGAGGGTGAAATTTTATAATGAGGGGAGATTGTAAAATCCAAAATTTTACGAATAAAGATTTAATTTTCTCGAAATATTTTTTTTAATATTATGGTGTGAATTTGAGATAATATTATAGTTGTGGGTAGTATTTATAAATTTTGCAAAGTATGCCAGTTATTATATAATATTCGATTGGTCGGGGAATATTCATTTTAACAGGGAATATTCGTACAACGGCACAATCATCGGTGGATCCCCACAACGGAATTATTGTCGGATTGAGAAAACAACAAAAATACTTTATGAAAATAACAGCAAAAGTTTTATCGTTAACTGTTGAACTACCCGGTAGTAAAAGTACAGTAATAAGCGTGGTTGCATAGTAGCACACGGTATTGATTATTGATGTTTACGTGAGAAGTCACTCAGTTATACTTAATTATTGCTACAGTATTTGTTGCATCATATCTCTCATATTATTGATTCGATTATTGTCATAGTATCATCTGCATAATATGTTATTTTATTAAATCAATAATTGAGACGATAAAGTTATTCATATTATTAAATTGCAATATTTACAATGTCTAGAAGTTCTGTCAAGGAGAGGTTTGGTCACCTAATTGCGCCAATAAGGAGAAATTCTTATTGGAAAGCCCCCTATTTTCTGGGAACGACCTGGTTGATAAATATTGTGAGTTATAATATTAATGATGAATGTTATTAAAATTGAAATTGTGTTCGAAGTTGAATTTGGAGACGCAGACATGATATTTGAGTCCGGAACGATGAAATTAGTAAAAATAATCTATAAACACAAAATTTTTCGAAATTCACTATTTGGTCAAAAAGTCAACAGTTGACTTTTTCGGAAAAGTCAAACTTCAAAATTTCAAAATTTATATTTTTGATAAAAATAGTTTTATTGTGTTGGAATTATTTGTGTTAGTGAAAATCGACAATTATTTCGATAATAATTGATGTCTGGAGGTTATATTGACCAATCGGGTATTTAACCGGATAAATGAGCAATTGATTGCTATTATTTCACATGATTATAACTATTTATTCACATGTGTATACTATTGTTTCACATTCTTGTTACTATTAGGAGAGTTGGTGCAAGATTGATAATACTTACATGACTAAGTTAAAAATGGAGGTATAGATGGAGGTAATATACTGTAATTCGTATTTTCACATGTCTAGAACTATTGATTCACATGATTTACTATTGATTCACATTGTTTACTATTAGGGGAGGTGGTGTAAGTTTGATAATACTTGCAGGACTAAATTAAAAATAAAAGAAAAGTTGGAGGTATTGTTCTGTAATTTTTTGAGCCCCAAAATGTGCAATTATTGAAACTATATTTTTCTATAACTAAAAGCTCATTCTTCCTTCATTTCTCACCAATTCACTAAAGCTATAGAGCACTTATTATAGAGAAAAATTATAGAAAGAATAAGAGAAGTCTGCTACTTCACTATTCCAGTATTCAGTTTTTCTAAGGTAGGGAGTATTATTTCTTTCTTATCTATGAAGAGAACTTCTGTTATTCCATTTTTTATTATTCTGTTGGAATATCATGTCTGTGTGTTTTACGTCGGACCTGATTCCGTTATTTATTATTCTGTTGGAATAACCTGCCTGTGCGGTCTATCGCATGCCTGGTGATTTCTTTTGTTATTCCATTCCTTATTATACTCAGTTGGTTAAAGTTTTGACTTCTATACTCCATGAAATTAGTGAAATATCCTTGATATTTGCGCTTCAACCAGTATCTTTTAATGAAAATATTCTTCTGAATATTCTTGAATTTTACTTTACAAAGCAGTATCATGTTGACAATTTGGACGTTATTAGTTTCTAGATAAAATAATTCTTGAACTTGTTTTATTGAATTCTTATATCATTGTCATCATCCTCATGTTTATATTTTGTTGAAAGTCATCTGTGGCTTATAGTGCATAGATGGACTTAGTATGATTATGACCATGAATTATTCAGTGTAATCATGATCGTAATATTACAAATGATGTGGTAAAAGTCCCCATTGGCCCGTACTGCATTGATGGACAGTTGTTGGCATGATCATGACCATTATTGAATACACAAATATTCTTGGCCCGTAGTGCATGAATAATTGTGGTCGTGATACTAAAGAATATCATTGGCCGTAGTGCAGGGGTGATTCGATGATGTGGATTATTTATTAAGTTGAGTCCATGCGATAAAAGTGATGAAAAACCTTTTAATTCATAAAAGATAGTAGATTTTATTCTCTACTTTACTCTTTTAATGGATTGCTTTTTCCGCTGCAGTTAAACTTGATGTTTGTTATATTTTATCAGTTTAACACTGTTGAAGGCTAACGATAAATTATTCTGCATTATCTTAGTCTTAATATTTCTTACTGGGCTAGTTGAGCTCACCCTTTCTTTCACTGTTCTCTTCAGGAAATGAGAACGTAACTGGGACTAGTTGGGAAACAGAGTGATGGTCCTAGATGGTGCATTAGTAGTCTTCACCATTCTGTGAAATAGTGTGATAATAATTGTAATGTGGACTCCTTTTGAGTTTGTATAATCTCTGGTAGACAATATTTGTATTCAAACTCACAGTTTATGTTTTGTCGTATTATACACGACAGTTGTATTATTAAGTTGTATTTGAATTCTGTACCATGTATCTGGCGACTCAAGATGGGTGATGTATACCTAATTTTGGGGGCGTCACAAATACCCCTTACCTTAAAAAGAGAGCACTTCTGACTGGTATAACGGAGATATTTTTGAAGAAAACTTACACTATTTTTTACACTCAAAGCTTCCTTAAACTCTAAAGAAATACGCTCAATATTATAGAAGAAGAGTTCTCTGATTCTGGTGTGATTTTCAATTATAAACTAAGCATCCTATTTATAGAAAATGACAGGATACTATTTAAATTTAAAAGAATCACAGGTGACCAATAATTGGAAACCACATACGTTCGGCTGAAACTTTTTTTAAAAAAATTAATTTTATTATGCAGTACTATCCAAACAATTAAATATAATATATTCTATTTAATATAAAAAACAATCTTTATAATATATATATATATATATATATATATATATATACACACACACACACACACATACATTACCACACCACCACGGCACCCACATTCACACACACACATTTAGTATATATATATATATATATATATATGTATATATATATATAATAAAATAAACTGTGACAATTTTTTACCGACGATTTTGAAAAATAGGTAAGTGGAGGTCCTTGCAATAAGCCAAATTTATAATAAATACTTCATAAAAATCTCCTCTATTTATCTCAATTCACTTAGCTTCATAAAAATACATTTTTAATAACATTTATTCATCATTAATATTATAACTCGTAATTTTAACAACCAGATCATTCCCAGAAAAGAGTAGGCTTTTCGGTAAGGACTTCTCCTTATTGGCGCGCACTTAGGTGACCAAACCTCTTTCCTCGACAGAACTTTCTAGACATTGTCAATAATATAAATAATAATATGAATAACTTTGTCGTCTTAATTATTGATTTAATAATATAAAATATTGTGACAATAATTGAATCAATAATATGAGATAATATGCAACAACAACTATTATAATAATTGAACAAAATTGAGTGACTTCTCACGTAAGCATCAATAATCAAAGATACTCTACAATACAGTGTGCTACTATGCAACCACGTATATTACTGTATTTTTATCACCGGGTATTTCAACAGTTAACGGTAAAAGTTTTACCGTTATTTTTATAAAAAGTTATTTATATCGTTTTCTAACTCCGATAGTAATTTCATTGTGGGATTCACCAATGATTGTGTCGTCGTACGGATATTCCTCGACAAAAAGAATATTCTCCGATCAAACAAATATTTTATGATAACTTGCTTACTTTGAATTTTTTTTACATATCACCCTTAACTTTAACCTTTTATCAATTTAACTATTTATTAAATAAAATAATAATTATAAAAAATTAAATACTTTCATTTCATAAAATTCGGGGTCTTACATAAACTTTGTCGAAAGGAGCATATTTTATAGATGAAAATTGATATTTTAACATTATTTTTCGATATTTTCACACATATGACACACATATTAGCTGATGTGTCGAATTTTTAGTGACTAGTATGTGAACCATACGTGTAAAAATATCAAAAAATAATGTAAAAATATCCATTTCCTTTATAGATCCACTTTGACTTAAAATACATCTCATCAATCTAATCTATTAAACAGAAATCAAATATAGGCAACAACTTTATTAATAAAGCCCCACTTATGACAATTTACACGAGGGAGGATGGTGGTACGTTATTAGGCTGATATTTTTTTGTCGGTGTTCCTTGTATTTTAGACAAAATAAAATGACGAATATTTTGAATTCGTATAGAAAATAATGAATTTTTTTAATTGATTATTTTTTTCAAAAATATTATATTTTGTGTTTATAAAGACTATAAAAGAAATACAACATTTAAATTACCACTTTATTTTTATTAATTTTATTGTGTTTATAAATAGTGTTAGGGAATAAGTAGGGGGACTTGCACGGACTAGGGATGTAAACGAGTCGAATCTCAGCGAACATTCTAATGCTCAAATTCGGCTAGATTTGAAAAAAATTCGCTCGAATTCGGCAAGTAATTTCTAATTTTGAGCCAAATATTCGACTCAAATCATTACTCGGATCTATTCGGCTCGTAAGTACTCGACTCGTTTATAAAACAAGTTACTCATTAGCCTTTAAATCGAGTTTTGAATATGAACCATTTTATTTAATACTAAACCACTACATACTAAATTGATTATTGAAATAATGTTTATATATAAAAGTTTTTTACTTTTATTTATGTAAAGAAATTACAAAGAATGTAATACAAATTGACAATCAATTCATTGATTTATTCAAGTACAAACTTACACAATTTAATACTATACTTTATAAATTATAAAGATTGATACATATATATCACATATTTAGCTTGTTAGTATGGATTAAACCAGTATTCGAATATGATTCAACGAGCAAGTATCGAGTATGGTTCGAGAAAAAAAATAAAATACTCGAACCCTAATCTGAGCGAACACTGTATACTCGAATTCAACTCGTGTATCATTAAACAGAAAACGAGTATGAATCAGATTCGACTCGAATCAGATTCGAATTCAAGTTTTGAATTATATTTTCGAATCGATCTCGAGCCGAGTACCGAACTACTCGGCTCGACTTACGCCTAACAAAGACACAAGGGACTTAATACATGAACTTAACTCGTTCTAAAAAGTTATAATAGTATTTTGATGACAAAAGAATCTTATAAAAATCTGCTTACAAAATAATGTGTATGGTCGTGATTAATTGCTATCACTAGCTCTACTCATATGTGGTGGTAAATCATCCACTAATTATATTATGCCTTATTATTTTATAAATTAGTTTTTATAATTTTGTTGCACAACGCTCAAAAAATTAAAATTTAAGTCATTAGTCATTAGGAGGTATAACTATTCATGTATTGTTGGTATATCCTAACAAATTAATGTTAATGTAATAATTATATTAGACTTTTAAATTATTATTTTTTTGAAAATCAGTAAAACAACGACACTTTCTTTTTGGGGATTTTATTTATAAAATATTTGAACAAGAAAAAGTTCAAATAAACAATAATTAATGCTAATCCAGCTAAATTATTTAACTTTATAAACCCAGTGGGCCTGACCATTTATAGGCCATGAAGGATCCAAATTTGGCCCATACAATATAACCGACCTCCTCTGCTTTTCCCTACATATAAAAGTATAAAACCCTCATTTCAAACCCTCGTTCCTATTTCCCCTTTCAGAAGCCGCAGGTCCACCAGAGACGGATCGCGATGGGAAGAAGTAAGTCTCTTCGCATCCTATTTCTCTCTATATATTTATATTGATAAAGCATATAATTTGTATGTAAGAATCTGTGGATGTTTCTGTTTGTTCTGTTGTTTATTCATTTTGGTTGAGGAATTACTTTTTGATTATTTAATTTTTGTGTAGAAAGAATGTTTGTTCATTTTGTTCGAGGAACTGATTTTTGTTAATTTTATTCTATTTATAGAAATGAATGGGTTGTATTATAGGCTGATTTATATTTAAAGAATTTATAGATTATCTTTTTCTGCGCTATTCTGTTACATCCAGAGCAGTTCAGTTTGTTTTGTTATGATAGAAGCTTGATCAAAATTTATCTTTATTTTTGAATATAGGCATTAGATGTTGTGTAGAATATATGGGCTAATTTGTTTAATTTCAATGGATATTTCTAGAAAGACTATTTTTTTATTGGTGAGAACTGGCTGACCTTTTGTGTTCCATATTAGCCTTTTCCATCCATGGCCAGAATATGGTTGAATTAACAAATCTCTAGTTCATTAAAATTAACTGTCCTGGTTATCGAATATGTGAAACAAATTTTTTTAACAAAAACTTCACTTGGTGCTGTTGACTGCAGTATCTGTAGGCACTATGGTTGTTTGTGTATGTATGAGCTATATTCCACAAACCATATGTTTGTCTGAAAAGTTACCTTATGGCTTAAAAGCTTGCCGAGGTTATAAATTTCTAACATTTGATTTTGGTGGTAAAATCAATGTCTTCATATTTGTGTGTAGGATTTTGTTTTGTATTTTTTCAGGATGTGATACTTTATTCTAATTACCCCCACAACTATTTATTTTTCTTTTTGATATCCAAGAACTTGTGATAATTTGGTATCATCCATGGAATCAAATATTCTGATAGTGTTTTATATAAAACTTCACCCCTCTAATCATACAATGTCATTTCCATTGCACTAGAAGTAAGTTTATGAGTTCTTTCCTATATTGATTTTACTTCCCAGGACCTGCAAGGTGTTATCGCCAGATTAAAAACAAACCCTACCCGAAATCCCGCTACTGCCGTGGTGTGCCTGATCCAAAAATCAGGATTTATGATGTTGGAATGAAGAAAAAGGGGGTTGATGAATTTCCTTTCTGTGTTCATTTGGTCAGTTGGGAGAAGGAGAATGTCTCCAGTGAGGCACTTGAAGCTGCACGTATCGCTTGCAATAAATATATGTCCAAATTTGCTGGAAAGGATGCTTTTCATCTCAGGGTCAGGGTTCATCCGTTCCATGTACTTCGCATTAACAAAATGCTTTCATGTGCTGGGGCGGATAGGCTTCAGACAGGCATGAGGGGGGCTTTCGGTAAGCCCCTGGGTACGTGCGCTCGTGTGAGTATTGGGCAGGTTCTCCTTTCTGTCCGTTGCAAAGACTCAAACAGCAACCATGCCCAGGAGGCTTTGCGGCGTGCAAAGTTTAAGTTCCCGGGTCGTCAGAAGATTATTGTTAGCAGGAAGTGGCATGTATACTCATATTTTCACAATCCTTAATGGCTATGTACTAATTTTACCCCTCAACTTTGAAATAGTATTTCTTTCATAAAAGGTTTTGAAAGAGGTCATAACATAAACCCACGGGAGAAACAAGCTACAACCTTAAATTCTATTATATTGCTGTTTTCTTTTTATCTGTTGTCATCTTTGGCATGTATATATAATTTTATGTTGTTGGCCTCTCCATCCCATTGCAACATTTCACTACCCACGTACCATCCATGCCCTAAAGGAGGAGTGAGAAATAGAAGATCTACATAATCTATCATGCATTTATATAATTATGTGGATAAAAGGCTGCTGTATAACAGTTCTGGTACACTATTGCAGGGGATTTACAAAATTCAACCGTACTGATTATCTCAGGTGGAAAGCAGAAAACCGCATCATGCCAGATGGTGTCAACGCCAAGGTTTGTTTGGCTTCTCTACAATGTTCTAAAAGGCGCTAGGCGGGAGGCGGGAGGCGGGAGGCGGGAGGCGGGCGGCCGAGGGGGGCCTAGCGCCTAGAGGGCCTGGGCGGGGCCTAGGCGGGATTTTTTATTTAAAATTAATTTTAATATTTTATCTCATATTTATTCAAACAAAACAATAATATAAAGCAAAACAATCTATAATAAAGATGATAAAGGTCTTTGCTTAAAGTTCAAACACATATCCATATTGCTAATGTCAAATGTCAAACACAAACATGCAATTGTTCAAAGTTCAAACATATTTTTAACGTATTAGTTTTATTCATAAACAGGATTGCTATTAAATAATAAAATTTAAAATTTCAAGAATTTAATTCAATATTAAAACTTAAGAAACTAAACATAAATTTAAGAATTATATTAAATTAAACTAAATATTACAAATGTATCATCATTTATATAATTTGAAGTTGACACATTCAAAAAATTACAACTATAATAAAATTATCCACTTTGACTTGATATTGTTCACTTCTTGTTGTGATTTGATATACTACAACATGTATTATGAATATGATAAATCATTTAAAAAATAAATATATCAAGATCTGGTTTGGATAATTATTAAAATTAAAAAAAAAACTCTCCGTCTAGGCTCCGCCTAATTTTCTGAAGGGATTTTTTTGTCGCCTTGGGTTTAGGTGAGGCGTCAGGGGGGCCTAGCGTCTAGGCGGGGTGCCAAGGGAACCTTGCGCCTAGGCGGGGGCCTAGGCGGACCTAGGTGGGGATTTTTAGAACACTGCTTCTCTAACTAATAGACTTCTCGTCTACTCAGCTATCACATTTACACATGGTTGAGTTTTGTTAATTCATTTGGTCTATAACATTTTATAACACGTTCTATACTCTAATTTGCTTCTATAACTAAGTAGATTTCTTGTATTTTAAGCTATTGCATTAGCACATGTTGAGTTTTGTCTATTCAGTTCGTCTAATTACATCTTATAACACACTTTATATGCTAATCTAGCTGTCTTGTCATCTATTTGTGATTGAGTTGGCATGTTGTCCTCTGATTTTGATGCATAGACCTGGTGTAAAACACTTCTGATCGATTTCTGATTTTTGCAGCTTCTTGGGTGCCATGGACCTTTAGCCAACCGCCAGCCTGGAAGAGCATTTTTGACTGCAACTACTTAGGACATCTTGGTGATCAAATATTTCAAATATCACACCTTGTATGTAGACTTTTGTAGTTGTTAATTGATTGTGATCTCTTTGATTTTTTAAAAGTCTTCCCTACTACTTGTTTTATGGTTGAATTTATTGTTTAGTTGTTTGCTTGATCTATCAATGTTTAATGAAACTTGCGGTTGTGCTACAAAATGAGGTTATAGACGAGCTGCTTTTTAAAGATGTTTTTTACCTTTGCTCTTTTGCCAACTGAATATGTGGTATTCTTGTTTGTCTCGACTTATTATGGGTAATTTGCAGATATATGCTTGTTTGATGAGTGATGTTATTGATTCTGAAATGTTATTGGGAACAAAAATGTATTTTTATGTGGTAAGCTGGTGGTATGAAATGTGTGCTTATTTGGAGTTGCGTATAGACATTGGCAGAATATAATCTCTCCTTTTTTCATCCAGTAACTAATGCACAATTAGGCAAATTTTCAAGTCTCAATTTTAGTAATGAGCTTATTTGTGTGCAAGTCTTTTAATTGATTCTACAGTCCTATAAAAGTTTTTCTCACACTCAAGTGATTCATCAAAATTTTGAAAGAAACATATACATATGGCTGGTCAATTTGTAACAGATTTATGGTAAAATTTTCTAGTGGTTAAATGATCCGAGTTAAGTTGAGTATTGAGTTGTTCAGATTTAGTTTATAAAAATTATAGGCAAGTGATATTTTCATAATAATTTCTGATATTTTCACACGCAAAGTGTTGCTGTAGATGTAAAAATAGTCGATATAGGATTTATTGCGACACTTTTCTTGTGGAAATATTAAAAAATGTTGTGGAAATATCATTTCCCAAATTATAGTCTAAATTTGATTGTGGCTCATTTAGGTATTGAGTAAAGCACAATTTATCGAATTGTAAAATTTACTCATATTTGAATTGTTTATATTTTTTTAGTCGAATTCGAATTGAACTTTTAGTAGTTTATTTTAGAACGTTAATGGTAACGGAAGGAGTAGTTAGTTTTATTTATTTGGCAAGTAGATTAAAGGTAATTGTCTATTGGTAAAAATATTTTCATTTATTGTATAAGATCATAAGTTCGAGTCTACAAATCTAAATATTTCAAACTACAAAACTTACATGAAGAAGAATGCAAGTTTTTACTAAGTTCCCTTAACCCCTTCCCCATATTCCCCATATTGAGAAAGTTTCAGTAACGATTACTACAAAACAATAAAAAATTATAATTAATAATTTATATTTAGATAATTTATAATATTTATTATTGTATTAACTAAAAGTATATGAATTTATTATCTTTGAAATATCTTTTTAGGCTCAATTATCTTATAATTAATTGACAGGGTCAATCACGTCTCCATAATTTTCTTTATATGCTGAGAAAGAATAAAAAATAAAAAATAAAAAATAAGCAATTATTTCTACAATTTGATCTGATTTGTTGACTCAAACAAAATCATAAATATCTACACTTTCCGGTCAAATATAAAATTCCTTTCTAAAATCAAATAAAATTAATTAAAGGGTTAAGTTCATATGAGCACCTGGGGTTTGAGCGATTTTCCATTTAACCACCTGTAGTCAGTAAAGTTACATTTAAATTTCCGGCTTTTTGAGTTGAAGTGAATAAATATTTTTTAGTTGGCTAAAGACTTAATTACCCTCCATATATATATATATTGAGAGAAACAGATCCTACGTACCAAAGAAACAGAGCGTGTATATATAGAAAAGACAGGGCTACATGTAATCTGCTGCTGCTGATGATTCTTAGAGGAATTGAGAAGGAAAAAAATAGAGATTAATAATCGACCAAAAATTCTTTGCCAAAGAGGTTTTCAAGGATGAGGGTCTCTCCGCTCACAATTTTCAGCCTTGTATACCAACACCATCTCCAACTTATAAGCAGAAGTAGGCAGGGCTTACTTCTTTGAAAATTATATATAGAACTAAAATGCATTTTCTATAATAGCAATGAAGAAACACAATGTGTATTTCTGCATGGCCAATTCAAATTCCAAAGTCTAAAACTAGCCCTATCTGCAAAACTGAGTTATCAGTGCCTTCAAAGACTTTCATGTTATTAAAAACCCAATGCATTAAATTGAAAAATAGTTATCAGGTCACAGATTCAGACTGCTAGAACAGAGTGGAGTACTGAAACTGAAACATATTTGGGTGAGAAAATAAAGTGAAACACCAAAATTCCTTCAATATTCTGCAATTACACAATTACAAAGGTAACATATACACAGAAATTAAAATTTCACCTCCCAACACCAAAGATAAGATTCAGAATCATCTTCCAACACATCAGCATCTGCATTAGGCAATCCATAAAATGATCTCTGCCCAATCAGAAGCACAGAGCTCTTCACAGAAGCAAGGGTAACACCACTTTCTCTCACCTTCACCTTCTCATAAATCTCATCAACCAATTTCGAAAGATGAAGATTACTCCCTTCCAACAAAAATGCAATCACTGAATTCCATAAAATTGAGCTTCAGAAACGAGATCTTGAAGATCAAAGGCTTTAGCTTTAGATGGAAGATTACCAGTTCTGGAGTTTGAAGAATCAGACTTGTATATTAGAAACCCATTTGAAGCTGTAATTTGTGGCATACTTTTTCAGCTTTACAAAGGCCCTCAGTTTGAATTACGTATTATGTCGATGGTGGTTTGATTTTGAAGGAGAGGAAAAACATAGGATAGGTTAGGTAAATTAAAAAGCGGCGACATTGAGTATTCCAAATTGGAGCTGCTTTAAAATCGGCCAAGAGTTCTTCCTCACAAGAACAACATCCATAATCCATCTAATTAACCCCCTTTTCCGTTCAGGGAAAGATCTTATATTCCAACATGCTTCTCACATACAAGTTCGTCATCAAGCTTCTCGCCCTCATCTAAATCAATTTCTTCAAAACCCATGAGCATATCTGTATATTCAAATCGAATTCAGAAGCTAAATTCCTCACTGGACTTCTCCCATATTCAAACCGAATCTCTCTCCTGTACCCCTAAAGTCGGCGACACCATTCTTTTGACCAAAAAAAGCCCTAAACACCAACCCCTGACCCACAACATATCATCTTCTTCAAACCCCATATACGACCAAGGCTGAGCACCCGGCTTCACTCATCGCTCCTCCAAAGACCGAGGGCGGAGATGCGGCGGAGGAGAGAGGAGACCGTGAGTTTGAAGGTTGAAGGGAGAAGAAGAACATAGGAATGTCATTTAAAAGTCAAGAGGAAGAAGGGGGTATTTCAGTCTTCTTCAATCGTTAAAGCCCCTTTTCATACGCTTTTGACGTCTGACATATACGCACAGTTAAGTTGGATAAAAAATATGACGTTTTCACTTCAACTTAAAAAGTCAGGAGTTTAAATATAGCTTTACTGACTACAGGTGGTTAAATGAGAAACCGCTCAAACTCCGGGTGGCATCTGAACTTAACCCTTAATTAAAAGATGGAGTCCTGACAAAATAAAATAAGGCCTGCATATAAAAGCTTTACAATAAAACGTTATATATTCAATATGCCAAAATATCCATCTCTTGGTTAGAAACTGTTGAATTCTCGTTATAGCGACGGTTTTTTCTGTCGCTATAGCATAGAAAGTCAATTTTATTGTAGCAAGCCGATTTTTATGCTATAGCGACGAAAAAACCCACCGCTATAGCCGGTTCGCTCCATCCAGTTCGCTCCGGTTAACAAATTTTTCAAAAGAAACTTTGTTTTTTATGTAAATATTCATGGATTTATTATCTAATACTTTCCCTTTTTCAAAATATAAACATAACTTATTAAAAGGTGGGAGTATAAGTTAACAAGAGTTTATAATGCATATATTAAACCTTAGTTTATGTCATTATTTGGTCACACGACTAAAATTAATCCTAAAATATTTAACAACTAGATGTGTCCCGTACCTCCGGTACTGTATGAACGGTGAGATTTATCCCAGATCTTGAACGGTCAACATGATTTATTGAGTGAACAGAAAATTCAAAATTATTTATATTTTATTAGATAGATTACTAGTAATTAAAGTATGGCAAAAAGGGGAGTGAGGGATACCGCATATATATAACTCTACGTAAGCAATCACACCGAAACGATATTGTTTTATGTAATTGAAATTACAAAAAAAAATACACCCCGTCCCATGTTGTATACAAAATGTTATTTTATAATAATTTTTTTGTTATTTTATAATTTTTCAAAAGTGTTTTATTATTGGGACATCACAGCAAGGACGTGAGTTGTCTTTCACCTTCTGTACCATTTTAATTAAAATATTTGACACTTTAGCATTCAAATTTAAAATTTTCGATAAATTGTCTTTAAAAATTCAAAATAAAAACTCATTTTATTAACATGGTGGGAGTAGTGTCTTAAACAATCACTACTTAACTTGGAAACTGCACCGTCTATTTGCTATTTTTATATATACTTAGTTAATAATCCGTACAATACACGGGCTAGGGCTAATTTGAATAATAGATTTAATAATTTGTTCGACATTTATGTCAAAAAAGAACTCAAAAGTACACAATTCATATAAATTAGTTGAATTACCGTAACATAAAATTAAGAGATTGACAAATTCCATCAACAACATTCAGAAAATATTACAATTTGAAACACAACAGTCAACACTAGCTATAAATTAAGAAGTAAAACAATGCATAATTCAATAATTAGTTTTACTCGTCACTAATAGTCTCCTAAGGGAAAGATAGTTCTCGAAATTCGCATTATCTGAATTTGAAACCATTGGAATGAGATTCATGGATTGAGATTCAAGCACAACCAACAACTTATAATACTCAGTAAGCTCATCTTGCAATACAAAACAAAAGGCTTGCCCAATAGTTCCAACATCTTCAGGTGTGTTGGAACTTGTGACTCATAACACAGAAGCTACTGGAAAAGGCTAGTGCGAAGCGAAGATGCTTCAAGAATGTGATTTTTGATGAGGCTTCCGTGGTGAAGATGCATCAAGAAGGTCAGAAAATCGAGGTTGGTGAAGAAACCAGCAATCAGCAGTAGAGACTTCAAATTGAACTGGAAAGTTATGACATTGGAAATTCACCACCAGTGGAATAGGAAAATCAGCAGCAGGAGGACGAAAGCATAGCCGCAAGGAAACCCAGACACACTATCAAACCACCGGAGAGGTATAAGTTTGATGATATGGTTGCATATGCTTTATCTACTACTAGTGGGGATCCGTCCACGTTTCAGGAAGCTATTACTAGTCCTGAAAGAGACAGATGGATGGAGGCCATGGTGGAGGAGATGGAGTCATTGAAGAAAAACAAAACTTGAGAATTGTCAGAATTGGCTGAGGGAAAGAAACCAGTGGTGTAAGACCCCAAATTTTATGAAATAAAAGTATTCAATTTTTCTTATAATTACTATTCAGTAAATGGTTAAATTGATAAAAGGTTAAAGTTAAGGGTGATATATGAATTTTTTTTTAAAATACACAAGTGGTTATAAAAATATTCATTTTTGTCGGGGAATATTCGTTTGGTCGTGGAATATTCTTTCTGTCGGGAAATATTCGTACGACGGCGCAGCCATTTGTGGGCCCCATAACAGAATAACTGTCGGATGAAGAAAACGACAAATTAAAGTTTTTATAAATAATGGCGTAATCATTACCGTTAACATTGTTGGAATACCCGGTGGGTAAAGTAAAGTAATACGCGTTGTTGCACAGTAGCACACGGTATTGCACAGTATTTTTGAATTATTGACTCTTACGTAAGAAAGCACTACTCAATAATTGTTACAGTAATTACTGTTCAGTATTTTATTTTATTGATTCAATAATTGCTGCGTTGATATTTTATATTACTGTTGTTTCAATAATTGTCACTACACAGTATTTTCCATTATCGGAGCAATAATTCATATTATCTGAATAATATTATTAGATAACATTATTGGCAATGTCTAGAAAGTTCTGTCTAAGGAGAGGTTTGGTCACCTAATTGCGCGTCAGTAAAGAAAAATCCTTATTGGAAAGCCCCCTCTTTCCTGAGAATTATCTGGTTGTCATTATTGTGATTCTGTAATATTATTTCTGAATAATTAATTATTAATTTATATGATAAGGAAAATATTCATTTTATGTGGATATAGATGGAGAAAATTTTTTAAAGTGACAGTTGTTGAAAATCGATATTTTATCTTTTCTGATAAAATAATATTTTATTATATTATTATAATATAATAATAATGATATTTTTATAACGAATGTGGGATATATGAGTATATAAGGAGGAGTATTTTTGTTGCAAAAGTTGTTTAAAAAATGTTAAACATGTTTGTGGGCCCATTTCTTGACTGAAATTTGATTATAGCTAGTAAAATCGTCCGTTTATGGATTTCGGTCAATTTCTGTTTGGAATTTGGAAAAACTTTCTTTTGTAAAGTTGTAGAGAATTGAATTTCCTATTAGAAGTCTAAAGATTTGAATTTTCTGATAAAAAAACTATTTATTATAAATTATTGAAGTTCCGAAATAATTGATTTTTGGAAGTTTTAATTATTTAAAATAATAAAAACATTTTTGTCATTATGGTGGACTATTTTGGTGGCTGAAATCAGATTCAAAGGTGTGCGTATGAATAAGTTTTGAAAATATTATTAATTTATTAAATTTTCTGCTTTGGTGTTCTAAACATTTTCTTATAAATAGGGTGCTTAGGTTAGAATTGAAAATCACACCAGAAACTTCAGATTTCTCTCTCTTTTTCTCTCTATTATATCGAGCGTATTTTGTGAGTATTTTAGTACTTCGAGTATTGCTATATGATGCAAGTTCTTTTAGCACTATATCCAGTATTCCAGACAGAAGTACTATTCTTTCTGAGGTAAGGGAGATTATTTTCTTCATAAATGATATTATTTCTTCAATATCATTATGCCAAAATATTGGTTTAAATTTTTATCATATTTGGAACTTTTTTATGTTGGGGTTACTATTCATGAGTTACTATTCATGAATTACTATTCACGAGTACTATTCACGAAGCATGATGATGTTTTTTGTGAAATTTATATCTTTTGGTGTCGGAGTTACTATTCACGTATACGGCACTATTCACGTATACGACACTATTCACAGAAAAATTAAATTTTCGTTTTTCGTCCAAAATATCTATTATGGATACTAGCTTTGATTGTATCCATGTTTTGATCATTCTTGAATTTTATTCCACTATGATTATTTATGATGTATTTTTGGACATGGAATAGCTGAAGTACGAATCCTTAATATTTATTATTTTGTTTCACTGGATTCGTTTTCTTAAAATATTTTTCATCATCCTCAGTCCTAAATGATGATATAACTGAATATCTTTGACCTGTAGTGCAAAGATGAATGATTTCTGATGAATATCTTTGGCCAGTAGTGCGAAGATGAACAGGTGTTTAGACGAACATGACCAACTGATGAATATCTTTGGCCTGTAGTGCAAAGATGACATGTTGTTGAATATCTTTGGTCAGTAGTGCAAAGATGAACTGTTGATGAATATCTTTGGCCCGTAGTGCAAAGATGAATTTTTCAGTATGATTATGAACAGGAACTGTGATTTGGTATAACCATGATCTTTGATGTTTCAGGTGATGAAAATTAACTTTGTCCTGGATGAGGAAAGGAATTTAGAACTACAATTACGATTATGAGTTATACAAATGATTGTGGACAGGAATTATTGATTAATGTTACAGGGATAAAACATTGTTGATGGACTTTTAACATGGAGAAGATAATAGATTTTATGGTCTATTTGACTCTTCTAATGGATTGTTCGTTCCGTTACAACTATGGTTGAAAAGTTTTATCATCTACCATATGTTCTAAATCTCTGATTTATTACTGTTGAAGGCTATTGATAATTTATTTATCTTTAGTCATGATATCCTTTACTGAGCTAGTTGTGCTCACCCTTTTGCTTCACAATTCCTTTCAGGTAATAAAAGTGTAGCTGGGTCAAGCGAGGGAATAGAATGATGGTCTATAGATGTTGAGGGTGAGGTGAATTTAACTTGGAAGAGTGTTTTGCCACTATCATATAAGATGTCTAATGACATACAACCTCGTGTCATCATAAGACAGAGTTGTGCTCATCCACTTACTGAGTATATTTACAAGCACTACCTATATAATCTTGGTGTTTGTTTGGATTTTAGTTCCCAATTAGAGACAACCTAATGACATACAACCTCGTGTCATCATAAGACAGAGTTGTGCTCATCCACTTACTGAGTATATTTACAAGCACTACCTATATAATCTTGGTGTTTGTTTGGATTTTAGTTCCCAATTAGAGACAGTGGAGATAATGATATGTCAAGAGAAGACTCATCATTGGGAAGAATAAGATAGTAATCTTCTCATTTTTCTTTGGGGTCTATTGGGTCAACCAAGGATAATTCTGTGGCCATATGATATCTACCATAACCTAGACGCATGGCCTCCCATGTACGAAGGTTTCCTTGAGCACTTCCCAAAGATTTTAATTTCTAAAATAGTTTTCGACTATACCTTTATGTAAGGTGTCATTATGAGGTGCTGTCCACGGTTGGGACATGATTCACGGTTGGTATATAGTTGTATTTAAACTCACAGTTTAAGTGTTGTTGTATTTTGCACGACAATTATTGTAATAAAGTTGTAGTTGTTTTCTGTACCATGTATTTGGCGACTCAGAATGAGTTGGATAGAATAGACCTATTTTGGGGTTGTTACAAGTGGGGTCCAAATGGGTGTACAAGAAAAAGGAAAATGTATCAGAAAAGGAAAAGGAACGGTTTAAGGCTCGATTGGTAGCAAAGGGATACTCACAGAGGAAGGGGATTGACTATGATGAGGTGTTTTCTCCAGTGGTGAGACATACCTCAATAAGGATTATTTTTGAAAATTAACTAGGCACACTTAGAAGGGGGGTTGAATAAGTGTGACAACAATCTATGACCAATTTTTAAACTTTAGATCAAGTTATTAAATTCAAGCTACTATATTAATTAATTCAATTTGCTGAATTAATATAGTCTACTGAATTGACTAAATATCCTGCTGAATTTATAACTTAAATAAAATACTTGGTGTTAAAGAATTTTCTTAATATAAATCAAATATTCAAGTTTTAATTATTAAGATAATTAAATAGCTTATAAGAGTAATTAAAGCAAATAATCAACACCAAGATTTTTTATGTGGTTCAACTATTACCCTCTATAATAATAGTCTAGTCTACGTCCAATACCAACTAGAATTGAAGACTCACTTTATTTATTTTTTTATAAATAAACACTGATTACAAAACAGATTCTTACAATAAATTAATAACAATTAATTTCTCTTGAGCACTCTTGCTCTTTGTTCACCTATGCACTCTTCAAGCACCTTTGCTTCCTTGAACTTGTTTGTAAACCTTTTCTCTAATCCACTAGGATTAACACCTTTAGACTACTCTTAGTCTTAATCAGAAAATTCAAGACAAATATAGAGGTCTATGATCAATGCAAGAATAATCAATTTAACAATTAAAGGCTCAACCATATGCAATGATCAATTAGCACAAAAAATAAACAATTAATTTCTTACCAAATACCAGCTCAAAGATATCAGAAATAAATTGCTTAGCTGCTCAAGCGTTGCACTGATTAAATCAAATTGCTTGTAAATAATAGTAATTTATGCAAGTGTATTTTCGTGAGTTGTGTTTTCCATATATGAAAATACTATTTTTATAGCCCATAATATATTACCATTAATTACAGATATCTTCTGTTTTTCAAATAAAATACATGATAATATCTTTAACAAAAAACTCACAACGGTAAAGAAAAAATGAGAGTCAATATTTATCCAGTTTAGCAAATTAATCTCTTTGTTGGTTATTCAGTTTGGATAAAACAAAAGACCCATTAAAAAGATAATCCACTAAACAATTTTGACTTTATCTCTCCAAACATCAAGTAGCGTGTATATAACAACACTTATCTTTTCCAAGACTCAAGGTCTTTAAATTTCCAACGTAATCATAATTACTTCTCCTTGAAAACCGCATATGCTTCATATCACAAGAAGTTATAGATGCCGACTTTTAGACTTTCTAGTAAATCATAGATATCCACGTGTATTAAGAATGAAATGTCCCAAGGATATCAATTAAACATTTATTTAAGCATGCACACGTATCACAAAGATACCCTCCTTTTTAGGCATATATTAACATATGGACTAATGCATGTGAAGCATATATCAAATAAAATATCAATCTCTTTTTGATCTTGATGATATATATTAATCTAATCTTATTTATTTTTAGAAAAATAATTTTTTTTCATTAGATTTATTAAATCATTTTTCATTTAAGACGTATAACATAATGCAGATGATATGTCCTAGAGCCTTTAAATGAAAAATCAATTATTATGCAATTGATCTTACACTTGTTTCCTAGTAAAGAGAAATTCTTCAACCACTGAATATCCAATCAAAGTTCCTTATCATCAATATACTTGAAACGCCATAAAACAATTTAGTATATGAATAAATCATCATCAAAACTGAAGAATAGAATATGACTAAGTCAACATTCTTTCCCTTTTTGAAGATTACAACCAAAAAATTAAATTCCCATTAGCTCCCCCTAAAACCATGCATACAATATAATTTAGCTCCCCCTAAATCCATGCTATTCAATATCATCATAATATTAATGCTACAAAAATTTTATTTTCAGTAACCTGCTACCTGCATTTCTTGTTAGTATCAAGTATCAATTTCAAACATATCAAATTAAAACTTTTAAAATCATTCAACATAAGTCTTGAAATCAACGTCTCAAAAACCAACATAAAAAAACCATAATTCAGTCTACCGAAAACCAAATTTAATTCAACTTAAATTCTCCCCTTTTGTCATCGAACAAAAAGGTTATCAATCGAGATCTACCACCATGGCCCGCTGAGCAGGTCGCTACGTGAAGTATGGACGTTGATTGTCACGATGAACCTTCTCCGCAATGCTCAGATCAACAGCAAATTGGGGAGGCCAGGGAATAACAGTTGCAGGTAGTAGAGGTACGTCAAGAAATTCACCTTGATATTCGGCTAACCAGTTGCAATGCACCCACTCCGTAACAGTGGAGTGCTTACACTGCATATGTAGTTTAGAATCCACATCGTTGAACCTCATAGCCAAGAAATCAGTTAACTATCCCACCTGATTACTAACGAACTTAATATCCTGACTTAACTGACAAGAATTTCGATTAAGTCGTCGTTGCATTACCTCAGCCAAGGCAGTAGCTTGCACTTAAAAACCGGCTTGTAAATCTATAAATTTATCTTCAATGTTGTGATAGAGTTTATTGATTTCAGGCTCAGCTAAAGGTAATTTGCCTTTTTCCAACAGAGTCATATAGTTGTGAAGAGCAGAAATTTGAATTTGCATTTTCTCCTGATTACTAAGGATAACTTTCAACATATCCACAATTTTAGGAGAAGATTTAGTTGGAGACAGAACAGGTGAAGTTGGATTTGACACAAGAGGAGGAATAGAATTATCAGAAGTGTCTCGAACAAATTTTCCATCAAGTAAAATAATACGCGACATTTTCAAGGAACCAGCGCTGATGGAATCAGTAACAAAAACATAGATTTCATTTTCAAAAGAAATTTTAAAATGATTGAACAAAGTAGTGAGAGTGGCACTGTAAGGCAAACATATTTTGATTTTTCGCAAACAAGTGGTCATTTGGTGAAGCATCATTTGAGATAAATTAAAAGAGACTCCTTTTAAAATCATGGCAACGATTATCAGGTCTTGATAGGTAAAATCTGCTCCTCCGCCTAAACGAAGCAACAAATTGTATTTAACAAGATGATGAAGTACACAAGAAATATGAGAAACATCCACTGTTTTTGGAGTAAAACATCATCTAACAAAGAGTTGTTCATAACAATTTGTAACTATTCCAGAGGGGTAAACGGAAAATGAACAGCTCCTTTTCTAGTAAAGGGACAAACACCAGAAGATGGAATGTTAAAAATACTACCAAAATCCATGATTGTAAAATATAAAGATTTTCCTTTGACAAAAGTTGTATAAAAATCTCCATGACACTCTAGATTAATATAAAACTGTTGAACAAGTCTAGGGTATGCAACTGATGGAGGAAAAAGCATAGAAGAAATACCACAAGAGTCAAACAATGTTCTCAAAGGAGATTGTTGATAACAGATTTGATCGACAGACTTTTCATAAACAAATTGTTTAGGAAACACAACGTTTTTAAACCGTAGTTTATAGGCATTGCTACGAAATAAATTGTCAGGAAGATCTGAAGAAAGGATAGGATTTACCGAATCAGATGGTGGAGCAAACTCAGGCTTACAGGATGGAATAGTTGACTTCCATCTTTGAGATGGTCCAGATGATTTCGGCAAGAAAGGACTGAAAGTGGACTCGTCAGAAGACGAAGAATCCAAATACTCTATTTCATCAGACACGACCGTCTTCAGTTTTCGTTGCTTTCGTGAAGGTCCGAAAGTTAATTTGGGAGGAACTGGAATTGGATTGTCATCAGAATCTATCAGAGAACGTTTATGAGTTCGAGTTCTCATGGTGGGTGAAGTTTGCAGATGAAGAACAAGATGATAAAGTTAAGTTAGAGAGAGTCAGAAGAAATATGAGATGTAAGGAGAATGGAGAAAGAAAGATGGAAAGTTTAAATAAAATGAACAAAGGCATGTACAAAGTACACTCATACACGCTTACGTATTCCGAGAAACCCTTTACCATCTGGTCTTTTTGATTTTCAAAACTCATAATTACAGATCTTTAGAATACCGTGTCCACGATTTAAGGACTTTAATGGGCAGCCGAAAAATCACACTGAAGATTATCCCAGATATTAGCAGTTATTAAGATAAGTATGCATAATAGGATAATGTTGCATTTAAATGAGTTATGTGATACACATTCCAAGTTCTCTTCGCAGTATACAATATCTGTCTTCACTTAAAGGTTTATTAAAAATATATGCGATTTGATTTTCAGTAGGAATGAAAATTAATTTAATAAAACCTTTTAACACATTATCTCTTAAAAAATGATGTCTCACTTCAATATGTTTTTTACGTGAATGTAACATAGGATTTTTAGAGATATCTATAGCACTAGAATTATCACAATATATAGGCACACATTCACATAATATATCAAAATCACATAGAGTTTGTCTCATCTATTAAATCTAGGAACAACAACTTCCTACAGCTAGGTATTCCCCCTCAGTAGTTGAAAGAGCTACTGAGGTTTGCTTTTTACTATGCCACGATACAAGACTTTGTCTCAAGAAAGTACAAGCACCACTCGTTTTTTTTTATCAATTTGACACCCTGCATAGTCATCATCTGAATAACCTATTAGTTCAAAGTTATTGCAAATTGGATAAAATAACCCTAAGTTAATTGTTCCACTTAAATATTTCAAAATTCTTTTAACAACATTTAAGTGTGATTCTTTGGGTTTAGTCTGAAATCTTGCACACAAACAAACACTATACATTATATCGGGTCTAGAGGCAGTTAAGTATAGTAAGCATCCAATCATACCTCGATATTTTGTTATATCAACATCAATACCTTTTTCATCAGTGGTGAGCTTTATTGATGTGCTCATTGGTGTACCTTTCGAGTTTGATCCTTCAAAGCCACATCTCTTGAGTAGTTCTTTTGTGTATTTGGTTTGATGGATATAAATTCCTTCTTTTGTTTGCTTGATTTGGAGTCCCAAGAAGCAATTAAGATCTCCCATTAAGCTCATGTCAAATTCTTTATACATGCATTTGGAAAACCACTCACAAAGAAAATTATTAGTAGCACCAAATATTATATCATCTACATATATTTGAACAATAATGATATCTATATTTTTATGTTTAATAAATAATGTAGAATCTATTTTATCTCTAACAAACCCGTTTGATAAGAGATACTTGTTTAACCTTTCGTACCAAGCTCTTGGAGCTTGTTTCAAGCCATAAAGAGCTTTCTTTAGCTTTTATACATGATTATGATACTTTTCATGCTCGAATCAAGGAAGTTGTTTGACATACACTTCTTTATTTATGTATCCATTGAGGAAGACGCTTTTTACATCCATTTGATGAAGCTTAAACTTTTTGTAGCATGCAAAAGCTAACAGAATTCGGATTGATTCCAGCCTTGCTACTGGTGCATAAGTTTCTTCATAGTCGATCCCCTCCTGTTGGTTATAACCTTAAGCTTCCAACCTTACTTTGTTACGAATGATTGTCCCGTGCTCATCAAGCTTGTTCTTGAAGACCCATTTTGTACCAATGATGGAAACATCTTTTGGAGGAGACATAAGTTCCCACACTTGGCATCTCTCAAATTGTTGAAGTTCTTCTTGCATTGCTAATAGTCAGTTGTGACGCCCCCAAAATTAGGTATACATCACCCATTCTGAGTCGCCAGATACATGGTACAAAAATTCAAATACAATTTCATTTATACAACTGTTGAGCTGTCGTATAGAATACGACCACAATTAACTATGAGTTTTAATACAAATGTATGTAACTCTCATGGTACCTCGACCACAACCTTACAATGATACTTTACATAAAAGTATAGTTAAAAACTGTTTTAGAAATTAAAATCTTTGGGAAGTGCTCAAGGAAACCTTCGTACATGGGAGGTCATGCGTCTAGGTTATGATAGATATCATATGTCCAAGAATTATTCTTGGTTGACCCAAAAGTCCCCAAAGAAAAATAAGAAGATTACTATCATCTTCTTTCCAATGGTGAGTCTTCTCTTGACATATAAATATCTCCGTTGTCTCCAAGTGAAAATTATGTTTCAAATAAACTCCAAGATCATACAGGTAGTGCTCGTAGATATATTCAGCAAGTGGATGTGCACAACCATGTCTTATGAGAACACGAGGTTGTATGTCATTAGACATCTTGTATGATAGTGGCAAAACACCCTTCCAAAGTTGGGTTCGCCTCACCCTATTTGATTCACCAAATATAACTACTAAATGATGTATAGAATACAACACGCTTTTTTATACTGTTTAGGGAGAATCTCCACAGTTAGAGACCACCGTTCCAATCCTCTTAATACCCCCGCTCGACCCAGATACACTCTTATTACCTGAAAGGAATTGTGAAGCAGAAGGGTGAGCACAACTAGCCCAGTAAAGAATATCATGACTAAAGATGATTAAATTATCCATAGCTTTCATCAATAATAAATCAGAGATTTAGAACATATGACAGATAATAAAACTTTTCAACCATAGTTGCAGCGGAACGAGCAAAAACCATTAGAAGAGTCAAATAGACCATAAGGTCTATTATCTTCTCTATGTTAAAAGTCCACCAATAATGTTTTATCCGTGTAACATCAATCAACAATTCCTATCCACGATCATGTGAATAACTCATAATCACAATTGTGATTCTAAATTCCTCTTCGCACCCAGGACGAAGATAATTTTTATCACCTGAAACATCAAAAATCATGGTTATACCAAATCACAATTCCTGCTTGTAATCATTAAATCATCTTTGCACTACGGCCAAAGATATTCATTATTATCACATCCATGAATTAATATTTCATTGCTGAGACTCAGCTCAATAGTTAATCCACATCATCGAATCATCCATGCACTACATGCCAAGGATATTCTTTAGTATCACGACCACGAATTATCCATGCACTACGGCTAAAGATAATCGTTTTTTCATTAACGGTCTTGATTATGCCATAAAACAATTCATCTTTGCACTACGGCCAAAGAGAATCCATAGCCATAATCATACCAAAAACTGTCCATCAATGCACTACGGGCCAATGAAGACTTTTTCCACATCATTTGTAGCATTACGGTCATTATTATACCAAATAATCCCTTGTCATAATCATACCAAGTCCATCTATGCACTACAGGCCACAGATGACTTTCAACATAATAGAAATATGAGGATGATGACAATATTATAAGTATTAATCAAACTAAATCAAGGATAAATATTAAAGACTTTAAATTTATCCAGACATTATCAATCACTTAATAAAATCATAATCTAATACTGTTAATACTATAATAATATTTTATTCACTTCTTAAACTTATAAACACTTACATTTTATTGTTTACACTTTTCCAAATAATGCATTTAATCATTTAAAAATGTCATACTCATAAGATTTCATCACCAATAATCAAATTACTCATCAAAAATCTGCATATACCTTATATAGGATTTCCAAGCTATAAAATCCTATTTACCAATTCTTCAACTCTACATAACATATTTAACTCCTATGTTCGTAGCTAAACTATTTTCATGAAAAATACCAAATCAGTCCCAAAAATTATTTTTTCTGGGATTTAGCATAATATAGTCCCATATTGAACATATATTTTTCTTGACATTTTTAAAATTCATTTACTATTTTTCAAAAATCAATTTCTAATTAATTTCTTAAGAAATTAGCTATCTCACGGTTAACTCCAGAAATTCCCAAATCTTGGCAGGATCTTACACATGTTAACGTGAGCTTCCAGTTTAAATTTCATGGTCATCGGAGTTATAGAACTTCGGTTATAGGGTTTTTCATCGGAAAAATCTAAATATTGAAATGGTTATAACTTCGGTTATAGGGTTTTTCATCGGAAAAATCTAAATATTGAAATGGTTATAACTTGCTCATTTTTTTAAGTCGGAATGAACTCATTTTTGGACAGGAGGTACTTTATAGCATATGATTTCATGTCCCAAAAGGCCAGAATTTTTCTCATAAATTAAGTGGCCGAAACAGCCCTTTTAAAATCGTGGCAGCATCCTTTTTCATAATTTACAATTTTTCATACTTTGCTAAAATCAGTCCACATGAAAATCTACAACACCTTTTCCAGTGATTCCACTTGAATAAGTTACAAAACTCATAGAACTAACTCTAGAACTTGAACACACTCAAAAATTTGAAATATAATAGGAGATATGGTCAATTGAATTTCATGTTCCATTTTCACCAAAATCTGATTTTTCAACCCTTTGTGATTTCTAAGAAACTTTCATGTTTTCACATAATAACCAACATAACTCATCATAACACTTACTAATACCACATATACCCATGATTTTCATTAGTCCAATACTTTTATTATGACTTTCATCATAATCCACGTAAACAGATCATTTCCACAATTTAACAAGGAATGAAATACAAAGGATCGTTCACCATGCATGTGGTAATCCACATAGACAGGTTATTCCAACAGAATAATAAAAAATGAAATAACAGAAGGATTCACCATGCATGCGATAGAGACCGCACAGACAGGTTATTCCCAACAGAATAATAATTACGGAACCAGGTCCGGCGTAAAACGCACAGACAGGATATTCCAACGAAATAATAATAAAGACGGAATAATAGAAGAATATCACCAAGTATAGGGTAGTCCGCGTATACTAGTTATTCCAGCAGAATAATAAAGAATGGAATAGCAGAAGTTCTATTCATGAATACAAAAAAATAATACCCCTTACATGTACAACAAATAATATCACTTACCGTAAAAGAAACTGAATATAAGAGTAGGGAAGTAGCAGAATATTTTTCTATAGTTTCTCTATAATTTCTCTCTCTAGAGTTTCAGTGAATTCGTAAGAAATAATGAATGAATGAGATTCTATTTATAGAAAAATGGACTGCATTGTAACTAATTCATGAACGGTCTAGATTGATTTACTTTAATTTGACGGTCCATATTTAAAGTAAAATCTTTTAAATAAAAATAATATATATTCTATTTATAATCTAATAAAACGAATAACTTTATAAAAGATTTTACTATGCAAATACTATGCAGGCACTATGCAAATACTATGCATAATAAAATATAATATATTCTAATTATTGTCTAATAAAATAGATTACTTTATAAAAGTATTATGTTTTATATAAAAAGATTTTACTATTAGCCTAATAAAACGAATAACTTTATAAAAATATTCTGTTTTATATAAAAAGCTTTTCTGCTTTATTACATTAATAATACCAATAAAACAAAACTGAGTGACTTATCACATAAGCATCAATAATCAATACCGTGTGCTACTATGCAACCACGCGTATTACTGTACTTTTACTACCGAGTAGTTCAACAGTATTAATGGTAAAACTTCCGCCGTTATTTTTAATAAAATATTTTTGTAGTTTTCTCAATCCGACAATAATTCTGTTGTGGGGTCCACCAATGATTGTACCATCGTACGAATATTCTCCGACAAAAAGAATATTCCCCAACAAAAAGATTATTCCCCGATTAATCGAATATTCCCTGACAAAACGAATATTTTATATCAACTTGCTTACTTTGCAAAAAAAAATCACATATTACCCTTAACTTTAAACTTTTATCAATTTAACTATTTTCCAAAATAGAAAAATTGAATACTTTTATTTCATAAATTCGGGGTCTCACATCATTTCTCATCAAGAACTGCATCCTTTTCATTCTTTGGCTCAACCTGTGATAAAAATGCAGAGAATGCACAATGATTTTGTAAACCTTTTCGTGTGGTTATACCTTTGTTTATATCTCCAACGATATTTTTTAGAGGATGATTCTTGATATATCTAGTTGTTTTTAGAATTTGGATATTATGCATAACTTCCTCTTGATCATTTGACTCATATTCAGCATCCTGCAAATTTTCAGGTTCACATTCATGCTGGTCATCTATTTCAGTTTGTTGATTTTGTTCATTCGGTCTCCTATTTTATTCATTTCAATTTGCTGAAATCCTGACTGTCTCCAAATTTCCTGCATCATCTTCACTTTCTTTTGGAAGATCATTGTTAGTCTCATTGAATGTGATATGAAAAAATTCTTCTACACATGACTTTCTAGTATTGAAAATGCGATAAGCCTTACTATTTTGAGAATAGCCAATAAATATTCCTTCATATGACTTAACATCAAATTTTTCCAAATTGTCACTTGTATTTAAGATGAAATATTTAGAACCAAATATTTTGAAATAACTTATGTTTGGAATTTTATTATTTAAAATCTCATATGGTGTTTTCAAAATAATAGGACGAATGAGTACTCTATTTAAAACATAACAAGAGGTACTTATTGCTTCAGCCCAAAATTTCTTTGGAAGCTTACTTTCTTGTAATAAAGTTCTTGTCGTCTCTTGTAGAGTCCTATTCTTCCTTTCCACCACCCCATTTTGTTGAGGAGTCCTTGGTACTGAGAATTCATGGCTATACCTCTTTGATCACAAAAGGTTATGAAATCTTTTTGAAATTCAGTACCATGGTCACTTCTAATTCTAATGAGTTTGTATCTATACTTTGTTTCAATATTCCTTATTGATCTTTCAAACTCTTTAAATGCTTCAATATTCCTTATTGATACTTTGTTTCAATACCCATGTGTATCTAGAAAAATCATCAACTATTATAAATGCATAAAATTTACCATTAATACTAGAATGTCTTTCTGGTCCAAATAAATCAAGATGAAGTAATTGTAAGGGACAGGAGGTTGATACCATATTCTTTGCAGTGAAAGAAGTTCTTACTTGTTTTCCCAGTTGACAAGGAATGCATATTCCTTTCTTTTCAAACCTTATTTTTGGCAGTCCTTTTACAAGATTCTTTGTAGATAACTTTTTAATTAGATCCATATGAACATGTCTCATCCTCTTATGCCATAAATAAGCTTCATCTTGTACTGAAGTAAGACATAGTTCTTCATCATGTTGCTCAAAATCAATAGTATATATATTTCCTTATCTTTGTGCAACTAGAGTAGTATTGTTAATACCATGAAATATTGTGCATTTATCTTTTTCAAAATTAACGTGATAGCCATTATCCATTAATTGACTTATATTTATTAAATGGCAAAACTAATGATTTGGTCACCAAAGTTGGCACGTTTTACTGAATACCCGATTGGACTTTTAATTTTTCAAATTAAGTCATTGAGCTAATTTTTATTTTCAAATTGGGTCATTCCGTTAAAAAAAGTTGACAGACGTTAGATTTTTGTCTACGTGGCACTGACGTGATAAGAAAAACTAAAAAATATTGCTTATGTGGCAAAATAAATTAAAAATTGATTTTAAAAATTAAAAAATTAACATTTTAAAGTTTTAAAAATAACAAAAATATAATAAAATAAAACAAAAAATACAGATTTTTTTAAAAAAAATACAATTTTTTTTTTAAAATAGATTTTTTTTTGTAATTTTTTTTTAAAAAAAATAGATTTTAAAAAAACAGTTTTTTAAAGCAGATTTTAAAAAAAACGATTTTTAAAAAAAACATTTTTTTTAAAAGCAGCTTTTTTTAAAAATAGCTTTTAAAAAATAGATTTTTTTGAAAAACAGTTCTTTTAAAAAAAACAGAATTATTTTTTTTAAAAAAGTTCTTTTGAAAAAAACAATTTTTTTTAAAACATATTTTTTTAAAAAAAATAGTTTTTTTTTAAAAAAACATATTTTTTAAAAAAAAGATTTTTTTTTTAAAAAACTATTTTTTTAAAAATCTGTATTTTTTTATTTTATTTTATTATGCTTTTGTTATTTTTAAAACTTTAAAATGTTAATTTTTTTATTTTTAAAATCTGTTTTTGCTTTTTTTTTTGTCACATAAGAAATATTTTTTAGTTTTTCTTGCCACGTCAGCGCCACGTAGACAAAAATCTAACGTCTGTCAACTGTTTTTAACGGAATGACCCAATTTGAAAATAAAAATTAGTTCAATGACTTAATTTGAAAAATTAAAAGTTCAATCGAGTATTCAGTAAAACGTGCCAACTTTGGTGACCAAATCATTAGTTTTGCCCTTATTAAATAAAATTCAAGACCGTTAACAAGGTGAACATTATTTATACTTACCTTGCCATTACCAATTTTACATTTTTCGATTATTTCGCAGGTTCTATTATCTCCAAACGTGACCGTTCCATTCTTTTTCTTGATATCTAGTCCCATGAACTTTGATAATTCTTGCCTTTAAACATACCTGTCAAGAAAAGATAATTCATCATTTTGGTACCCATATCTTTTTGGGTCCATTTATGTTAGTAGCAAATAAATCACTCTTTTTAATCCATACATTTTTAACCTTATTTTGTTTCTTAAAACAATTTATATCTAAATGACCTTTAATACCACAATGTTTACAAGTTGTAAAAGGAGAGCAATAATTTAAACTAAAACGTGATTTTAATTTTAACATTTTCATATTACTCTTTTTATGCATAGAATTAAAACCAATTCCTTGTCTTTCAAAACTAGGTCTTTATTTACCTAATATGACATTTAGATTTTCTTCACCTTGAACAAATTTAGCAAGAGATGATTTTAGTGAGTATATTTCTTTTTGAAGTTCATTATTAGGAAACATTTTAACAGGAGATTTATCACTAAATGCATCAATACACACATCTCTCATTTTTAGCTCGTTAGTCACTTTTTGGGCTTCATTATTTAAGAATTTTACCTTATTGAAAAGTATTTTATTATAATTGTCTAAATAATCAATTTTTGCAATCAAAACCTTTTCTTCTTTATATGTAGATTCCTTTTCAATTTCTTTCTTTTCATCTATTAGTGAATCTACCTCATCCAATTAGTGTACTAACTAATCCTTTTAAACATGCATTCTTTTCTCTTAATTTCTTATTTTCTTGTTCTAAAGAGTTTAGTTCATTAAGAAATACCTGATTAGATTCACCTTTGATTCCCACGAAGCATACTTGTGATTTCTCATCTTTAGCATCGATCTCTACTTCGAATTCTTCATCACTCCAAGTAATAAAGGCTTTATTTTTCTTGTTGTCTTTGAAGTTTGTCTTCCCTTTATTCTTTAATTGAAAACAGTCTTTCTTAAAGTGACCAGGACGTCCATATTCGAAGCACGTCTCTTCAGTTTGTTTTCCTTTGAATTTATTTGAAATGAAAGTGTTTCTTCTCTTGTTTTTCTTTTGTAGTAACCCCTTGAGTTTCCTTGACATCATTGCTATTTCTTCATCGGAGTTATCATCAAGCTCCTCCTCATTATATGCAGTAAGAGCCAAGACCTTTCTTCGAGGAGTTTCGTCCTCATCATCATATCTCTTTAACTGATGTTCATATTCTTCTAATTCACCAAACAAAGTTAAAGTATCCATGGAAGAAATAGTAGCAGAATCTTGAAGAGTAGTGATTTTAGAAGCAAAGCTTTTGGGCATAGCCCGAAGCAACTTACGGTTGATCTCACTTTGAGGAATAGTCTTGTCCAGCAATTTTAAGGAGTTTATAAGGACTAGAAATCTTGCTTGAGCTAGCTTGATGGTTTCATCTTTTTTGAGCTTGAACATTTCATAATCGTGCATAAGCATGCTTAGCTTGACTTCTCGTACTTTGGAAGTACCTTCATGACTTACCACTAAAGTATCCCACATTTTTTTGGAGGTGTTGCATGAAGAGACTTTATTTATCTCGGATTGAACCATGCCGCTGAGAAGCGCGTTCAATGCCTTTAAATCATATGAGACCATGTAGATTTCAGTTGAATCCATTTCTAGCAGAATCTTTGGTGTCCCATCATCTCTTCGTGGAACAACTGGTCCGTTCTCCATAACCCACCATTCCCAAGGATCTCTTTTAAGATAAATCCTCATTCAGAATTTCCAGAAGTTGTAATTTTTTATTCCAAACAGCAAAGGAGGTGTAAGACCCCAACTTTTATAAATAAAGATGAATTTTTTATAAATATTATTTTTGAATATTATGGAATAAATTTGATATAATGTTATAGTTGTGGGTAATATTTATAAATTTTTCAAAGTAAGCAAGTTGTTATAAAATATTCGTTTGGCCAGGGAATATTCTTTTTGTCAGGGAATATTCGTACGACGGCTCAATCATTGGTGGACCCCACAACAGAAGTATTGTCATAGTTAGAAAACGACAAAATTATTTTTCTATAAAAATAACGGCGGAGGTGTTACCGTTAAAACTGTTGAACTACCCGGTAGTAAAAGTACAGTAATACGCGTGGTTGCATAGTAGCACACGGTATTGATTATTGATGCTTACGTGAGAAGTCACTCAGCTATACTCAATTATTGCTACAGTAATTGCTGCATCATATCTCTTATATTATTGATTCAATTATTGTCACAGTATCATCTGTATAATATGTTATATTATTAAATCAATAATTGAGACGACAAGTTATAAATGATTAATAATTGTTGAAAGATTAAATATGTGTTGATTAAAAATAAAAAGATTTGTGGTAATATTTATTCAATCCTTGATGTATATAAAGAGTCTGTTATGAGACGTTTGTGGTAAGTTTGGTTATTTTATGGGGGGCCCATATGTCATCATCTAAGAGTCTCTTTATCAATAATAATTATCTTTACCAGTCGTCAAACCACTTGCCGTTTCATATTACAGGCGTCGAACCACTTGTCGTTTCACATTACAGGCGTTGAACCAATTGTCGTTTCACATTACAGGCGTCAAACCACTTTTCTTTTCACATCACCAGTCGTCAAGCCACTTGCCTTTTCACATAGCAAGTGCTAAGCTAGAAATCTTTTATAAATAGAGGCCTAGTGCTTCATTATTTTTCACGAATTCATTCAAGCTATAGAGAGAGAAAGTATAGAGAGAATAAGAGAGAAAGAAGAAGAGTATTCTGTTGCTACACTACTGCAGTATTCAATCTCCTACTAAAGTAAGGGGTGTTATTCTTTCTTATTCATGAAGAGAACTGTTGTTATTCCTTTGCTTATTATTCTATTGGAATAAACTGTATACGCGGTTTACCCTATACTTGGTGATATTCTTCTATTATTCTGTTGGAACATCCTGTCTGTATGTTTTACACTGGACCTAGTTCCGTCTTTATTATTATTTTGTTGGAACATCCTGTCTGTGTGTTTTACACCGGACCTGGTTCCGTCTTTATTATTATTCTGTTGGAACATCCTGTCTGTGTGTTTTACGCCGGACCTGGTTCCATTCTTTATTATTCTGTTGGAATATCCTGTCTGTGCATTTTACGCCGGACCTGGTTCCGTTATTTATTATTCTGTTGGAATAACCTGCTGTGCGGTCTATCGCATGCATGGTGATTTCTTTTGTTATTCCATTCTTTATTATACTCAGTTGATAAAACTTTAACTTCTATACTCCATGAAATTAGTGTAATATCCTTGATATTTGTGCTTCATCCAGTATCCTTTCATGGAAATATTCATCTAAGTATTCTTGAATTTTACTCTACAAAGCAGTATCATGTTGACAGTTTAGATGTTATTGGTTCCTGGATAAATTAATTTTTGAACTTGTTTTATTGAATTCTTATATCATTGTCATCATCCTCATGTTTATATTATGTTGAAAGTCATCTGTGGCCTATAGTGCATAGATGGACTTGGTATGATTATGACCAAGGATTATTCGGTGTAATCATGACCGTAATGTTACAAATGATGTGGTAAAAATCATCATTGGCCCGTAGTGCATTGATGGACAGTTGTTGGCATGATCATGACCATTAATGAATACACAAATATTCTTGGTCTGTAGTGCATGGATAATTGTGGTAGTGATACTAGAGAATATCCTTGGCCGTAGTGCAGGGGTGATTCGATGATGTGGAATATTTATTAAGCTGAGTCTCAGCTATAGCAATGATGAAAAACTTTTTAAATCATAAAAGATAGTAGATTTTATTTTCTACTTGACTCTTTTAATGGATTGCTGGTTCCGCTGCAGTTAAACTTGATGTTTATTATATTTTATCAGTTTAACACTGTTGAAGGCTAATGATAATTTATTCTGCATTATCTTAGTCATAATATTTCTTAATGGGCTAGTTGAGCTCACCCTTTCTTTCACCGTTCTCTTCAGGAAATGAGAATATAGCTGGGACGAGTCGGGGAACGGAGTAATGGTCCAGAGGATAACAGTAGTAGTCCTCACTATTCTATGAAATTGTGTGATAATAATTGTAATGAGGACTCCTTTTGAGTTTGTATAATCTCTAGTAGACAATAATTGTATTCAAACTCACAGTTTATGTTTTGTCGTATTGTACGCGACAATTATATTAGTATGTTGTATTTGAATTCTGTACCATGTATCTGGCGACCCAAGATGGGTGATGTATACCTAATTTTGGGGGCGTCACATGAGGTCTATTGGTTGATTGTCCTTCTTGATTGTTGTTCCCAAACTGTGTCATGTCAGAATCTTTCCCTACAAGTCACCTTTAAGACCAAGATAAGTAGAGTCAAGCTCTGATACCAAATAAAATTTAACTAAGCACACTTAGAAGGGGGGTTGAATAAGTGTTGGAGCAATCTATGACCAATTTTTAAACTTTAGACCAAGCTACTATATTAATTAATTCAGTTTGCTGAATTAATATAGTCTACTGAATTGACTAAATATCCTGCTGAATTTATAACTTAAATAAAATACTTGGTGTTAAAGAATTTTCTTAATATAAAGCAAATATTCAAGTTTTAGTTATTAAGATAATTAAATAGCTTATGTGAGTAATTAAAGCAAATAATCAACAATAAGATTTTTTTACGTGGTTCAACTATTACCCTCTATAATAATAGCCTAGTCCATGTCCAATACCAACTAGTATTGGAGACTCACTTTATTTATTTCTTTATAAATAAACACTGATTACAAAACAGATTCTTACAATAAATTAATAACAATTAATTTCTCTTGAGCACTCTTGCTCCTTGTGCACCTATGCACTCTTCAAACATCTTTGCTTCCTTGAACCTATTTGTAAACCTTTTCTCTAATCCATTAGGATTAACACCTTTAGACTACTCTTAGTCTAAATAAGTAAATTCAATACAAATATAGAGGTATATGATAAATGCAAGAATAATCAATTTAACAATTAAAGGCTCAACTATATGCAACGATCAATTAGCACAAAAAGATAAATAATTAATTTCTTACCAAATACCAGCTCAAAAATATCAGAAATAAATTGCTTAGCTGCTCAAGCGTTGCACTGATTAAATCAAATTGTTTGTAAATAACAGTAATTAGTGCAAGTGTATTTTCGTGAGTTGTGTTTCCATATCTAAAAATACTATTTTTATAGCCCACAATATATTACCGTTAATTACAGATATGTTCTGTTTTCCAAATCAAATGCATGATAATATCTTTAACGAAAAACTCACAACGGTAAAGAAAAAACGAGAGTCAATATTTATCCAGTTTAGCAAATTAATCTCTTTGTTGGTTATTCAGTTTGGATAAAACAAAAGACCTATTAAAAAGATAATCCACTAAACAATTTTGACTTTATCTCTCCAAACATCAAGTAGCGTGTATATAACAACACTTATCTTTTCCAAAACTCAAGGTCTTTAAATTTCCAACGTAATCATAATTACTTCTCCCTGAAAATCGTATATGCTTCAAATCACAAGAAGTTATAGCTGCCGACTTTTAGACTTTCTAGTAAATCATAGATATCCACGTGTATCAAGAATGAAATGTCCCAAGGATATCAATTAAACATTTATTTAAGCATGCACGCGTATCACAAAACTACCCTCCTTTTTAGGCATATATTAACATATGGACTAATGCATGTGAAGCATATATCAAATAAAATATCAATCGCTTTTTTATCTTGGTGATATATATTAATCTGATCATATTTTATTTTTAGAAAAAAAAATTCATTAGATTTATTAAATCATTTTTCATTTAAGACATATAACATAATGCAGAAGATATGTCCTAGAGCCTTTAAATGAAAAATCAATTATTGTGCAATTGATCTTACACTTGTTTCCTAGTAAAGAGAAATTCTTCAACAACTGAATATCCAATCAAAGTTCCTTATCATCAATATACCTGAAACGCCATAAAACAATTTAGTATATGAATAAATCATCATCAAAACTCAAGGATGGAATATGAGTTTATAAGTAATGTTAGTTAGGGAATAAGTATGGGGACTTGCACGGACTAGGGCTGTCAAAGAATCGAATCTCAACAAATACCCTAATGCTCATATTCGGCTCAACTAGAAAAATTTTAGCTCGAATTCGATAAGGAATTTCTAATTTTGCGCCAGATATTTGACTCAAATCATTACCCGGACATACTGGCTCGTAAGTACTCGACTCGTTTACAAAATGAGTTACTCATGAGCCTTCAAATCGAGTTTCGAATATGAACAATTTCACTTAATATTGAACCACTACATACTAAATTGATTATTGAACTAATTTTTATATATAAAAGTTTTTTACTTTTATTTATGTAAAGAAATTACAAAGAATGTAATACAATTTGACAACAATTCATTGATTTATTAAAGTACAAGCTTACACAATTTAATACTATACTTTATAAACTATAAAGATTGATACAAATATCACATATTTAGCTTGTTAATATGGATCAAACCAGTATTCGAATATGATCCGCAAGTATCGAGTATGGTTCGAGAAAAAAATGAAATACTCGAACCCTAATCTGAGCGAACACTGTATACTTGAATTCGACTCGTGTATCATTAAACAGAAAACGAATATGGATCATATTCGACTTGAATTAACTTCAAATTCGAGCTTTGGATCATATTTTCGAACCGATCTCGAGTTGAGTACCAAACTACTCGGCTCGACTTACGCCCCTAGCACGAACACAAGGGACGTAATACATGAACTTAACTCGATCTAAAAATTTATAATAGTATTCTGATGGCAAAAGAATCTTATAAAAAATTGCTTACAAATTAATGTGTATGGTCGTAGTTGATTGTTATCACTAGCTCTACTCATATATGGTGAATCATCCACTAATTATACTCTATCTTTTTTATATATAAATTAGTTTTTATAAAAAAAAATTTGTCACCATAGCAACACTCAAAAATTAAAATTTAAGTCATTAGTCATTAGGACGTATAGCTATTCATGTATTGTTGGCATATCCTAACAAATAAAGGTTAATGTAGTAATTATAATAGACTTTTAAATTATTATTTTTTGAAAATCAGAAAAACAACGACGCTTTCATTTTTTGGGATTTTATTTATAAAATATTATAAACAAGAAAAAAGTTCAAATAAACAATAATTAGGGTTAATTACATATTATAGTACATTTTTAAAAGTAATTACAAAAATAAAATATCCATAAAATAATTACAAAAGTAATACATTTTTCATATTTATTTACAATATTAGTGCAATTAGGATTCCTTAATTTAGGGGATTAGTATCAATTAGGACTCCTTAATTTAGGGGCTTAGTATTGATGGGTTTACATGTCAAATCTCCCTTATCTCTTCCCGTTAATTATTATTTTCTTATTCAAATACAATAGACCCATTTTTTGATTTTTGTTCCTGTTTCTCTCTCTTTTTTCTTCGTCATTATTTTTCCTACTAAAAACCAAAGTTGAAAGAAAAACAAATGCAAGCCGAGCAAATGTTTAGGAGGGTGGTGGAGCTTGAAGATAAGCAGGCCTATAATAGAACGGAGCTGCGCGTTTGCTCCCGCAACCACCGCCCAACCTCCACCTCCACCATCTCTGTAACCACCACCTGAGCCACTTCCGCCACCTCCGCCGACGCCACTGCCACTGCCACCACTGTCATTGTTACCTCCTCCATAGCCTTCACCGCCGCCTTCAAAGCTGCCACCTCTTCCGAAACTTCCACCTCCTCCGAAGTTGCATCCACCACCTCCTCTGAAATACAAAATTTGTACAGTCTTTCCTATGAAGATTTGAATTTTAATATTTAAATTTGAATTATTATTTTGAATTTGATTTTGATTTTGTGGTTAGATCACATATATTTGAATTTGAATTTGAATTATTAATTATGACATTTATTTCTCCTTAATTTTAGGTTTCCTTATTAATGTGAATTGTGTTATTTTTGTAATTATTTTACGTATGTATTATTTTTGTAAATACTTTCTAATTGTTGTATATTAGTGTTAAGAACCCATTTATTTAAGGAACAATTACATATTATAGTACATTTTTAAAAGTAATTAAAAAAATCATACATTCATAAAATAATTACAAAAATATGACATTTTATCATATATATTTTCAATATTAGTGCAATTAGGATTCCTTAATTTTAGAGATTAATATGTAATTAGGATTCCTTAATTTAGGGGATTAGTATTGGTGATCTCCCATATCTCTTCTCGTTAATTATTATTTTCTTATTCAAACACAGCAGATCCATTTTCGATCTTTGTTCATGTTTCTCTCTTTTTTCTACATCCTCTTTTTTCCTACTATAAACGAAAGTGATGACGGTTTCCTACTATAATTTCTATTCTTGCATCCTGTGGAGATGAAACCTTTCTAACCATTGGCAGGTCCATACATGGTTATGCAATAAAATAAGATATATAAAAAGACCCATCATTTAACACTGCATTCACGAAGATGTACATAAACTGCGGTGATGAAGTAACAACTTCAAAATTATTTGAGAGATGTCATGATAAAGATCTGATCTCATGGAATTTTTTGATTTCCAATTTTATTAAAAGCAATGAAGCAAACAAGGCTCTGTTGCTTTTCAACCGCATGATCTCATAAATTGAGCCCAATTCAGTCACAATCATAAATGTTCTCTCATCTTGCACCAATTTAGCCAATTTTCCTCAAGGTCAATGCTTACATGCTTACACAATAAGGAGGCAGTCCTCGTTCGGGTTCGATTTATCTCTTGCCAATGCACTCATAACCATGTATGCCAGATGCGGTAACCAAGGTAACCAAACATTCATACCAAAGTAACCAAACCTTCATACCAAGGTTACCAATCCACCTCCACACCTGCAGTTTTTTCATAGTACAGTTGGTAACCAAACATTCATACCAAGGTAACCAAACCGTCATACCAAGGTAACCAATCCACCTCCACGCCTTCAGATTTTTCATAGTGCATTTGGTAACCAAATCTTCACACCAAGGTAACCAAACCTTCACACTAAGGTAACCCTTCATACCAAGGTAACCAAAGCTACTGTTGAACCAATTCACCTCTACACCTTCAGATTTTTTATAGTTCAGTTGGCAACCAAACTTTCACACCAAGGTAACCAAACCTTCATACCAAGGTAACCAAAGCTACTGTTGATCCAAAATTAGCAACTGATAGAAGAGATTGGCAACCAAACTTTCATACTAATGTAAACAAACCTTCATACCAAGGTTACTAAACCTTCATACCAAGGTTACCAATCCACCTCCACACCTACAGTTTTTTCATAGTGCAGTTGGTAACCAAACATTCATACCAAGGTAACCAAACTGTCATGCCAAGGTAACCAATTCACATCCACACCTTCAGATTTTTCATAGTGCAGTTGGTAATCAAACCTTCACACCAAGATAACCTAACCTTCACACCAAGGTAACCAAAGCTATTGTTGAACTAGAGAAGAAGATAATGGAGCTAGAGGGTCTTCTGACTAATTCAAGGAAGAAGGTGGAAGAACTTCAGACATTTTCATAATCTAAGTATAGGAGATGGAAAAAGAAAGAACTTCGCTACAAGAGCTTCTTAGATTTTCAGTCTGGATCACTACAGGTTTGCATCAATTGTGATCATGTCTATGAGTTGTGAGTTTGTGTGAGTGAGTGAGTGTGTGTGTGTGTATATATATATATATATATATATATATATATATATATATGTTTCACGGTTTATTTATTTTGACATGAAGTGATGAAACTACTTAGGAATTAAGGGTGGGTTCCAACTCAATAAAGCAAGAGGCGTTGAAGACCCAAAAATTGTATTTGTAAGAAATTAATCGCTTAGGTAGTGTCAATAGTCCAACCGTATTGTTTAGTATTTGTACTTTCAGAAATCTTATGTTTCTTTGCATTTTATCGTGATACAAATCGTGAAGAAGGAGATTCACGACGGAAGATAGGGTTATTGTGAGGGAGATGAAGATTTAAATTTGAATTATTATTTTGAATTTGAATTTATTTTTGTTGTTAAATCACAGATATTTAAATTTGAATTATTAATTATGACAGTTATATATTTCTCCTTGATTTTAGGTTTTTTTATTAATGTGAATTGCGTTATTTTTATAATTATTTTGTGGATATTTTATTTTTGTAATTACTTTCTAATTGTTGTATATTAATATTAAAGACCCTTTATTTAACTTTATAAACCCAGTGCCCAGTGGGCCTGACCATTTATAGGCCGTGAAGGATCCAAATTTGGCCCATACAATATTACCGACCTCCTCTGCTTTTCCCTACATATAAAATTATAAAACACTCGTTTCAAACCCTCGTTCCATTTCCCCTTTCAGAAGCCGCAGGTCCACCAGAGACGGATCGCGATGGGAAGAAGTAAGTCTCTTCGCATCCTATTTCTCTCTCTATGTATATTTATATATATTGATAAAGCATATAATCTGTATGTAATAATATGTGGATGTTTCTGTTTGTTCTGTTGTTTATTCATTTTGTTTGAGGAATTGATTTTTGATTATTTAATTTTTGTGTAGAAAGAATGTTTTGTATTTAAGGTTGATTTATATATATTGTTAAAGTATACAATTTGTATGTAATAATCTGTAGATATTGCTATTTGTTCCGTTGTTCACTGCATATTTATGTGGTCTGGAATCAAACAATTTGTGCATTCATTTTGTTCGAGGAACTGATTTTTTATTCTATTTGTAGAAATGAATGGGTTGTATTATAGGCTGATTTATATTTAAAGAATTTATAGATTATCTTTTTCTGGGCTATTCAGTTACATTCAGAGCTGTTCAATTTGTTTTGTTATGATAGAATCTTGATCAAAATTTATCTTTTATATTTGAATATAGGTATTAGATGTTGTCTAGCATATGTGGGCTAATTTGTTTAATTTCAAGGGATATTTCTAGAAAGACTATCTTTTTATTGGTGAGAACTGGCTGATCTTTTGTGTTCCATATTAGCCTTTTACATCCATGGCCAGAATATGGTTGAATTAACAAATCTCTAGTTTGTTAAAATTAACTGTCCTGGTTATCGAATATGTGAAACAGATTTTTTTTTAACAAAAACTTGACTTGCTGCTGTTGACTGCAAGATCTGTAGGCACTATGGTTGTTTGTGTTTGTATGAGTTGTATTCTACAAACCATATGTTGGTCAGAAAAGTTACCTTACGTCTTAAAGCTTGCCAAGGTTATAAATTTCTAACATTATTTTGGTGGTAAACTGGTAATCATCAATGTCTTCATATTTGTGTAGGTTTTTGTTTTGTATTTTTTTAGGATGCGATGCTTTATTCTAATTGTCTGCAGAACTATTTATTTTTCTTTTTGATATCCAAGAACTTGTGATAATTTGGTATTATCCATGGAATCAAATATTCTGATAGTGTTTTATATAAAATTTCACCCTCTAATCATACAATGTCATTTCCATTGCACTGGAAGTAAGTTTATGAGATCTTTCCTATTTATTTTACTTTCCAGGACCCGCAAGGTGTTATCGCCAGATTAAAAACAAACCCTACCCAAAATCACGCTACTGCCGTGGTGTGCCTGATCCAAAAATCAGGATTTATGATGTTGGGATGAAGAAAAAAGGGGTTGATGAGTTTCCTTTCTGCGTTCATTTGGTCAGTTGGGAGAAGGAGAATGTCTCCAGTGAGGCACTTGAAGCTGCACGTATCGCGTGCAATAAATATATGACCAAATTTGCCGGAAAGGATGCTTTTCATCTCAGGGTCAGGGTTCATCCGTTCCATGTACTTCGCATTAACAAAATGCTTTCATGTGCTGGGGCGGATAGGCTTCAGACAGGCATGAGGGGGGCTTTCGGGAAGCCCCTGGGTACGTGCGCTCGTGTGAGTATTGGGCAGGTTCTCCTTTCTGTCCGTTGCAAAGACTCAAACAGCAACCATGCCCAGGAGGCCTTGCGGCGTGCAAAGTTTAAGTTCCCTGGTCGTCAGAAGATTATTGTTAGCAGGAAGTGGTATGCATATTCATATTTTCACAATCCGTAATGGCTATGAACTAATTTTACCCCTTAACTTTGAAATAGTATTTCTTCATAAAAGGTTTTGAAAGAGGTCATAACATTACCCCACGGGAGAAACGAGCTACAACCTTAAATTCTATTATATTGCCTTCTACCACAATTTTCTTTTGCTGTTTCTTATGTATCTGTTGTCATCTTTGGCATGTATATATAATTTTATCTTATTGGCCTCTCCATCTCTTTGCAACATCTCACTACCTACCATCCATGCCCTAAAGGAGGAGAGAAATAGAAGATCTACATAATATATCATGCATTTATATAATTATGTGGATAAAAGGCTACTGTATAACAGTTCTGATACACTATTGCAGGGGATTTACAAAATTCAACCGTACTGATTATCTCAGGTGGAAAGCAGAAAACCGCATCATGCCAGATGGTGTCAACGCCAAGGTTTGTTTGGCTTCTATAACTAATAGACTTCTCATCTTTTCAGCTATCGCATTTTACACATGGTTGAGTTTTGTTAATTCATTTGGTCTATAACATTTTATAACACGTTCTATACTCTAATTTGCTTCTATAACTAGATAGATTTCTTGTATTTTAAGCTATTGCATTAGCACATATTGAGTTTTTTCTATTCAGTTCGTTTAATTACATCTTATAAAACGCTGTATATGCTAATCTAGCTGTCTTGTCGTCTATTTGTGGTTGAGTTGGCATGTTGTCCTCTGATTTGGATGCATAGACCTGATGTAAAACACTCCTGATCGATTTTCTGATTTTTGCAGCTTCTTGGGTGCCATGGACCTTTAGCCAACCGCCAACCTGGAAGAGCATTTTTGACTGCAACTACTTAGACATCTTGTTGATCAAATATTTCAAGTATCACACCGTGTTTGTAGACTTTTGTAGTTAATTGATTGTGATATCTAGGATTTTAAGTCTTCGCTACTACTTGTTTTATGGGGTAATTTATTGTTAAGTTGTTTGCTCGATCTACCTATGTTTAATGAAACTTGCGGTTGTGCTACAAAATGAGGTTATAGATGAGTTGCTTTTTAAAGATGTTTTTACCTTACTCTTTTGCCAACCGAATGTTATATTCTTAATTGACTGCGGCTTATTACGGGTCGTTACCAGATATATTCTTGTTTGATCAGTGATGTTACTTGTATCATGGTTTGATACTGATGAAATTGGGGGTAAAATGTGTTTTTTTTGTGGGAAGCTAGTGGTATGAAATATGAAATGGGGAACAAAAAATGATAATTTTTTTGTGGCATGAAATGTGTGCTTATTCGGAATTGCTTATAGGGTTTTAAAAGATGCTGTTAAAATTAGAGATATAATTTACTTGAGATAAACTAGTTGAGTTGATTTTAAGCATAATGTGAGTTGTTTAATTAGAGGAGATAAGTTTATTTGAGACAAACTAGTTGAGTTATTTTTAAGCATAAGGTAAGTTGTTTCTAAGCTTAATTTTAAGTAGTAATAGTAATAATAATAAATAAATAAATATGTATAAGTACATTAAAAATTTATCAAAAAATAATAATAAATTTTGCTGAGGAACATGAAGAGAAATAGGAGGATTGATGTATAACTAGTTAGCTTCATTTTTTTTGTACTTGTGTATTTTAGAGTTTCTTAAGAAATTATTGTGCAACATAATATTAGACAAGGTTTGTGAGATGTCTGATTAGTAAAACAGACATGGGAGAGGATAAGGAGGAATATAATGGGCCCTTTTTTCATCCAGTAACTAATGCACAATTAGGCAATTTTCAAGCCTCTCAATTTTAGTAATATGAGCTTATTTGTGTGCAAGTCTTATAATTGATTCTACATGGTCCTATAAGGGTTTTTCTTTCACTTAAGTGATTCATCAAAATTTTGAATGAAACATATGGCTGGTCAATTTGTAACAGATCTATGGTAAAATCTTCAATAACTAGCGGTTAAATGATGCGAGTTAAGTCGGTTAAAAGAGAGGGTTTTCGATAAAGATTTCTTTCTATTGGCGCACAATTAAGTGACCAAACTTCTCCTCGACGGAACTTTCTAGACATCGTCAATATTGCAAATAATAATATGAATAATTTTGTCGTCTCAATTATTGATTTAATAATAAAAAATATTATGCAGATGTGAATCAATAATATGAGAGATATTATGCAGCAATTACTGTAGCAATAATTGAGTAAAACTGAGTGACTTCTCACGTAAGCATCAATAATCAAAACCGTGTGTTACTATGCAACAACGCGTATTATTGTACTTTTACTACCGGGTAGTTCAACAGTTTAACAGTAAAACTTTCACCGTTATTTTTATAAAAGATATTTCTGTCGTTTTCTAACTACGACAATACTTCCGTTGTGGGGTCCACCAATGATTATGTCGCCGTACAAATATTCCCTGTTAAAACGAATATTTCCCGACCAATCAAATATTACCCGACACAACGAATATTTTATATCAACTTGCTTACTTTGTAAAATTTTCACATGTCACCCTTAACTTTAAGATTTATCAATTTAATCATTTACTAAATAAAATAATAATTATAAGAAAATTGAATACTTTCATTACATAAAATTCGGGGTCTCACAGTAGAGGGTAGGGGTAGGGGTAGGGGTGTGGTTAGGGTTGGGGTGGGGTAGGGTGGGGGTAGGGCGGGTTGGGGTGAGTGATGGGGTAGGGGGTGTGGTGGGTAGGGGGTAGGGGTTATATAAATAATAAGTAAATATTATTTTTTTAGGATGGGGGTAGAGGTGGAAGCTGTATACATAATCAGTAAATATTATATTTTTTGAGTGGAATGGGGGTGAGGATAGGAGTGGGGATGTAGGGATGTAGGGATATGGGGATGGGGGTGGGTTAGGGCCTGGGGGTAGGGGAGTAAGGGAAGAGAAGGGGAAAGTGGGGTAAAGTGAGGGGGTAGGGCGTAGGGGGTTGGCGTGGGGGTTTTACATAAACAGTAAATATTATTTGTTTATGGTGTGGGGTGTGGGGTGGGGGTGGGGGTGGGGTGGGGGTAGGGGTGGTGGTAGGTTTTTCTGATGATCATTGAATAATATAACCATTTATTTAAAAGTTTCTAATTAATTGTTCATCGTTTTTTGATGTATAAGTAAATTAAAATATGTTATAATTGGTAAGGGTATAATAGTCCAAACGATCTTGTTTAATCCAATCCTTTAATTAATTCGGGAAAAAATAAACATAAGATGAGATTGTTTTAAGTTATCCCATTAATAATTCCATAAAAAACATACACGTGACTAGGACTATTTAATCATAGGATTAATATTCTTTGGATTATAATCTCATGAATTATAATTCTTGCAAACAAACATGGCATACCAGTAGGAAATCCATTAAAGATACATGGTCACTTAGACTAGATCACTAAGATCTATTACAATTTTAAATCACTTAGATTCTTTCGAGCCACTTAGTCTCAAGAGATGTCACTAAGATTGTGGTCATTAAGACCATATCACTAAGATCTCTTCAAGTCATTTAGACATGGTACGATAGTCATGAAGACTAACGAATCACAGAAAGATAGATGTTTTCTGAGGTACTACTAAGCGGCGTTGAGCTCGGCTTCTGAAGTACTTAGTAGCAGAACAAGTAGTTCTAATTTCGTAAAGTATGTTTCTTTTGACTTTGACAGAAATTCAACTTTCTATTTGGTGATTCGTACTTGGATTTGAATTATCGTAATATTTTATTGGCTTTCTTGAAATGTTCCCATTGGAAAGCTATCGTTGCTTCATTAAATGCTCCGATCTTAGAAGATCTTTGATGTTGACTTTCAGGATTACTGTGTCAGCATACTTTCGACTATGAGATGTCACATCAAACTGCTGCAGCACCAACCACATGCGTGCTTGTCATAACGCCAAACTAACTGTTATACATAATGTTATCCGATCTTCATTTCAAACTTAGGATCATCGACAAACTTCTTGGAATCCTTACTCTGCAAGTCTTCTTAATGTTAGTCTAATGTCAGGCCTGACATGCTCTACGAATTGCTTGATCGTAGACTTTAATGCTGATCGTTGACTTCAAAGATGATCGCAGACTACAATGAAGATCGTAGGGTGTTTGGAAAAACTGACTCTGCGATTCCTCTTACTCTATGATCTGCTTTACAATTCTTCTTTCTCTACCATCTGCTCTACGATTCTTGATGAGCTTTACAAATCAATCTGCACTCAACGATCTGCTCTACGACTGTGACAGCCCGAGATTTCGGATAACATTGAAATTAGATTTTTCGAGGATAATATCTAATAAATAAAATTTTTATTGATATTATTATATGCAAGATGATTTAGGTCGATTAATGGCCTAGTTTTGTGTTACGTAATGATGTATGATTATTGGGAGTTTTTGAGAGAGTAAAATTTTTCGAGAAAAACAATTATAAACGTTTTTTTTCGAGAATTTAGAGTTACGTTGTAGCATTTATTGGAGGATGGGAGATGTAATAAAAATCAACGAAAGAAAGTTTGAGGTTTTTGTATGTTGAACGAGTTATATGACCTTCAATAACAATTAAAATAATTAGAGAAAAAAACTATTCTCTTTAGATAAAAAAATCCTAATCTCCATCTTAGATCTAGAAAGGACTCTACTTCATTTAGAGAGACCCTTCCCAAAATAAAATTAAATATTAAATTAAACTAAATTAAATATAATAACATATAAATAAAATAAAATATAATAACATATAAATAAAATATAATAATTAATATAACAATTTTTTTTACAAAATAAAGTAAATAAAATAAAATAATTTATAAAATGAAATAAATAAATTAATTTAAATAATATAATATTATATAATATAATATAAAACAAAATAAATAAAAAATAAAATGACATGTTTGCATATAAGGATAATGGAGTTGTTAACTATACCTTGCTAACTTAGAGGTTGATAGTTGCCTATTGCAATTTGGGTAAGTAGAAGTGTGGTCTGACCCTGCTGTCGTGTTGCTACTCCTTCACTCAGTCAGAGCCCTCTTTTATATCTAAATGTTACTGTATAAGAGAACTCAACATTTTGGTATATCTAACTGGACTAGAGGTGCAAATTTGTTGATTATATGGCTGAGTTTCCCTCCTTTAATCATCATTTGTCTGGTCTAGTAGCCTTGAGCTTAAATCCTAACTGCTCTCCATCATCACTCCTACTCGGCCCTTACCATTACCCCTACAATGCTCAACTTATCACTTCTAGCAGTCTACTTGACCCCTAAAGGACTTGCCAAGTCGCAATCGCTCTATATACTCTTACTCCCTAACTGATTTCTAACTAAACTTAACTAACTGGCTTCTTTTTAACTATAACAGAGCTCAACTCGTTTCTTCCCATGTGACTGTCGAACTGGGACAAGAATGGGGCAGAGTATGGGTTTAGTTTTGGGCTTAATACATCCTTCTAATTTAGCAAAAACTCATAACACTTGGAGGTAAACTAGTAAGGGTTGAATACATATAATTGTAGATACTATACTAGAAAAATCAACTTAGGATTACTCATATCGATTCTTTCCATGTAGTTGGATCGAGCTCTTCCTTCCAACATTGAACTGTGTTTAATAATAATATAGAGATGTTTGAGTATATAAACATATCTTTGAATACATTTACATATATTTGAGTATATAAACATATCTTTGAGCTTTTTTATATAAACGTCTTGGATGATATTATATTATTTGAACAAACAGATTGCGACTTCTCATGCACTATAGATTTAACACTAGCACGATAAATTCCGCCCCCCCAGTACTCCTTGAGAAGTGTAATTAAGCTGGTTTGTCCCACCTCTCCATGAAATCAGGAAAACATCCTCGATTTTAAAGCCCTAGGCATTTCAACTATTACTCCTGTTTTTGCAAAATTAACTGCCATAGAGTGACGGGTTGCCAACTGAAAATATTTTTTACTCATAGCTTTATATGACTCAAGGTCTGCATGTATTAAATGTGCAGTAGAGATTGTACCCAATGTATCATTGATCAGATAATTAATCAACAAATAACTTTTTAATTTCCTGCAAAATCAGACTTATTAAGAAATATGAGAAACACAGAGGGAGAGTTTTGACAACATAACTATCTCAAATTATTATTAGCATAAATAAAATAAAATTTAGATTTAAACTACCTTTAAGGTCACATCATGATCTATCAAGCGTGGTCTTCGTCCAATATAGTTCGTGGGGGGTTACAGTTCGACGTGGGATGATCGTCCCAACTTATGAAATTGAGCTCAGTCATATAGAGTTAGCTCTTTCACTCCCAAATCAACTACCATAGTGCATTGTAATTGAACTAATTAAGGAAGTAACAGTCTAATAGAGAGGAAGAGGGCGCCACGACTGGGAACTAGAAGAGAGTTGATGAGCGTACAACGTCCCACCATTCTTAGACGTTTCTTCTGCAATTTTTGTCTATAGACAAATATATACAAATAAATGAAGCTATTTTTTTCTAAAGTGGACATTGTATTTCAAAACACTCCCATTATTTCTTGATGTACACCATATATTCTTGATGTAGAAGATCAACTAGACACTTTCGCTCAACAACAAAAATAATCACTTGAAATTGAATGTCCACTTTAGAAACAAATTCATTTATTTGTATATATTTGTCTATACATAGAAATTGCAAAAGAAAGATCTAAGAATGGTGGGACTTTGTATGCTCATCAACTCCCTTCTAGTCCCCAGTCGTGGCCTTCTCTTCCTCTCTATCTATTGGACTGTTACTTAATTAATTCAATTACAATGCACTACGACAGTTGATTTAGGAGTGGAAGAGCTAGCTCTATATGGCTGAGCTCAATTTCATAAGTTCTCATTCCACGTCGAACTGTACCCCCCCCCCCCCCGAATTACACTGAATGAAGACCATGCCTGATAGATTATGATGTGACCTTAGAGGTAGTTTAAAGCTAAATTTTATTTTATTTATGTTGATAATAGTCTGATATTTCCCAATAAGTCTGTTTTGTAAGAAATTCAAAAGTTCTTTGTTGCTTAATTATCTGATCAATGATACCTTGGGTACAATCTCTACTGCACATTTGGTACATCCAGACCTTGAGTCAGATAAAGTTATGAGTAAAAAATGTATTCAGTTGGCAACCATTCACTCTATGGCAGTTGATTTTGCAAAAAACAAGAGTAATAGCTAAAATGCCTAGGGCTTTAAAACCAAGGATATTTCCTAATTTCATGGAAAGGTGGGCCACAACTAGCTTACACTTCTCAAGGAGTATTGGGGATAAACTTTATTGACAACAACCGACTATAAAGATCATAATTTTCTTCTCACACTTGGCGGACATTTGCAGTCTTTAAGTCCTGAAGAGTTAGCTTATGTAGTGGCGAGAGTATCACAACAACAGGATGATGATGCCGAGGTAATCTTGTCATTGTTTAGCATTATGTTTAGTTTTGCATGTTTAGTTTCACTTTAACATTCAATAATACATGTTTAGCTTTCTATTTATGTTTAGCTTTTTGTTATTGTAATACATCAGAAAGGGTTATTCTTTGTTTTGCGTAAGTCATACCAGTATCAACATATACATTTTATATTTAACATGTTTTTATTCTTTTGTTACAACCTCATTTGGACGATATTTGATGCGTGAAGACATTTGTATTGTCCTTTTCTCTTTTATGTGGACATTTGTATTATTCTTGTTTCACCGACTAAATGTATGGAGTTTATATTGTACATTATGACATTTTATTTGTATATAAATTTTAATCGGACGGTATTTGCTTATGTTTATACATGCATGGATGTTTATATATATTGTGTTAGTTTTATTTTAATATATTGATGGATCGATGAATTTTTATGGATGTTGATTTATTTATAGATATTGATGCGTGTTGGGATATAAAACATGTAGAAATATGTACAAATAGACACTGCTGTGTGTTGGAAAATCCCCAAAACAATCATTTTTTTAAATTTGAAGTATCAGCGACCGCATGCGGTCGCTAATAATTATCAGTGACCACTTATGACTTGAGATTGTTAGTGATCACGTCGGTTTCTAATGTTGGTCGCGGATGTGACGCCCCCAAAATAGGTCCATTCCACCAAACTCATTCTGAGTCGCCAAATACATGGTACAGAAATAACTACAACTTCAATAATACAAATGTCGTGTGAAATACGACAATACATACTGTGAGTTTAAATACAGATATTGCCGTCTAGACAATATCCACACGCAAATAAATCCCCATCATAATTATTGATACATTGTTTTACAAAAATGGTGAGGACTACTAAACAACTCTCTCTAGAACCTTCATTCCATACCCCAACTCGATCCTGCTATGTTCTCACCTCCTGAGAAGAAAATGGAACAACAAGGAAAAGGGTGAGCTCAACTAGCCCAGTAAAGAATATTATGACTAAGATAATGTAA